>OU862914.1:12731416-13403645 GCA_917880885.1 Limnephilus marmoratus
GTCCGTGTTCTACTGCCCGGGAACCATTTATTGGATAACCTACACCCCTGCCCAATTGGTTCGGTACGTTTGGTGAATTAGCAGGGGTGCCCGGGCCTTGCCACCCCTGCTTTTTGCCCATCTACTGACCTTTTGACCTTTCCAGCCGGTCTCTCTCGATCCATCGCTTTGCACCCCAGTGAAAGAGATGGATTCGTACGTTCGTCACTCTTAAACACATTGAACTCCAGATTCCTACCCACCCCTCACACCTTTTTCCTTCCCAGAGCTTCCTCTCCTTCTTTTACACAAAAGACCCTCCACACAGCATCCCCAAAGTTCAGTTGCCAAGTTTACAGGCTGCCATGATTGCGCCTCACGACCTGTTAAATTTTGGAGTACTAATTTACGATATGTCAAAGCAGGAAATATCAAAGAGAAAACCCGAAATACGTAATTTTTTAATCAAATTGTTCTATTATCTAGTAAAAGTATGTTTTAAATTTTGTGAAAAAATGTTTTTTTTTTAGTATAATAAGGTTATACCATAGGTCGTTGGCAGATTTGTTAAATTTTCAAACGAAAAACCTTATTTTACAAGACATATTTCATATCATGTAATCTAGTAAACGCATGTTCAAAATTTTAATTTTAGTTCAAATAAAATCATTAAAAAAACACTTATTTATGACGAAAATTTCTCTATTTTGTCTGTCTATTTACGGTCTTACAAATTAATATATTTAAGATTTTTTTGCACATTTATTTTGCTTAGACATTATTGAAAAATTATAAATACTTATGATAAAAAAATAGTTACAAAAAGAACATAATTTTAATACTTTTATCATCACGCCTTTCAGCATGGAATGAAATAAAATCGATATTGAGTTATAATTTTAAAAACTGGTAGGGAGAATAATTAATCTTTCTCATTGGAACCGCTCTGTACGATCGTAAGAACATCTTTCGATGAAATGTGGATTTTCGGCCGCTGGCTGTTTAAAGCTCCTTAAGGAGGTTGATAAATTTTATTACTATATATTTAAATTGATAAATAATTTATGAATTATTAATAAATTATATTTTTTTAAACAAACTGATTAATTACTGGAATCGTAAAATTGAGTTGAGCCGTAAAGCTGGGTCCACACATGTTCTTTTGTCCGTTCCGTTCCTCCGTTCCGTACCTCCGTTCCGTACCTCCGTTCCGTATCAAAAACTCTGGACGTAACGTCGCTGCGATCATCGGCATCATCGCGTGTTCATTCCATTCCAGAGAGAACGACCTGCGCATGCCGCGATCGCGTCCAGACTGGCGCATACCCGTATCGTATCGCCTTTGAACGGGCCGAATAAACCGACTCCCGATGGATCGGGGCGTACCTCTCTCTACCCGTAACGTACCTCCGTAACACCGTACCGTTCCGAACGGGCGTCCAAACTAGCGTTCTTGATCGCGACGCTGATACGGAACGGAGGAATGGAACGGACAAAAGAACATGTGTGGACCCAGCTTAAGCCGTGAAAGAATCTTTTTTAAGTTGCCAACCAGTTTTAGTTTGGTTTCGGTTTCTCCACGAGCGAAGGGCCTAAACGACACCATCTCAACGACAAAACTTTTTTCAAACTTTCTTTAGGTCGGTAGGTACCATATTTTTTTTTTTTTTTTTACATTATCTCCACACAGGAGGCCCTGAGGAAAATAATTTCCCTCAGAAGCTATGTTATCTTACGGGATGCTGTTTGAAGGGTCTTTTTAAGGAAGGGAAGGATAGAAAGTTCTGGGAAGGAAAAGGGTATGAGGCAAGGGCGGATTCAGGGGGGGGGGGGGGGGTCATGGGGTCATGACCCCCCCCTGGGGTGGGTCCAGGACCTAGGTGGACCTACTTTTTACTTGTATCTATTATTATCAAAATTAAATTATAACTTCTTGTGACTTGACCACGCCTATGTGACCCCCCCTGGCGCTATGTGACCCCCCCTGGCGCCAAAGCTGGATCCGCCCTTGGTATGAGAGGTGGGTATGAACCTGGGGGTCAGTATATCCAGGAGTGACAGACTTAAGAATCCATCCCTCCAATTGCGGTGCAAGGCGACGGGTCGAGAGAGTCCGGCTCGAAAGGTCAAAAGACCTCCCTCAACCAGTCTCTCTCGATCTGGCCCACCCCATGAACCTGGCCACCCCTGCTAAGTCCCCAAACGTAGCGAACCACTTGTAATATTGATTATTCTGATTTTACAGCTGTTAGTAGAAACCACGCTATGCGAACTCTTGCGGGATGAAAAGGTAGTATACATATATATAGTGTAACCGGAACGTAATTTTTTTTATTTTTTTTTTATTTTCTTTATTGGGAACATTTACAGGTTTATAACATTACATGCATTAGAAAACCACAAATTACAATAATTAGGTTATAAACCCAATAACTAATGTTCACATCATGCACCAATAATAATGAAAAAATCTATAGTTATTAAGTTTTTTTTTTTTTTACTTAATATTATATAGTAAGGAGCTAGATAAGCTGTCTAGGGATAACCTAGCTATACTGTCTAATAAATAAAGATACAGACAAGATAAGATAAGATAAAAAAAAAAAAACATAGAAAAGTTGAAAAAATAACTAAATATATATATTTATATATTCAGTCATTTTTTTTTTTTTTTATTGTTGATACAGTATTATTTTACAAATTTTTATAGTACAAACCAGTAATGTTGGCCTCACTGGGTTGTTTACCCGTGCTGAGGCCCCCATTTTATAATATAATACTTTATACATTATAGTTTGAAAAAAAAGAAATATACAAAGTTGGTGATAAAACAGTCAAAAAAATCATTTAAAATAAAGATAATTTTAAACTAAAAATAGAGATCAAAAATTAAAATTATTTTAAATTAATAAACTAAAAAAATAAAGTAATTAAATGAAAATCGGCGTATATTATGTTTTATGGGTTTGTGAGTGTTACGTGTTTTATATTGGTTTTGTGTGTTGGGAGAATACGTTTTATTCTTTTATGTTACGAAATTTTGGTAAAATTGTCTATTTTGTTCTTTAATCCATTTTTTTATTTTGTGTCTGAAATTATTTTTATTTTCCTCAATTTTTGTTTCAAGTGAAAGACTGTTGAATGCTTTTATAGCTTGGTATTTATGGTGTCTTTTTCCAAAGGTAGTGTTTACCGTCGGAGTTTTTATGTTTTCTTTGTACGCTTGTCTAACTGGTCTATTAGTGATATTTGGGGTTTGTTGGAGTGTGTTTTTTTGGTCAAAAATGTAGTTCAGTAGTGTTTTTACATATAATTGGCGTATATCTAGTACGTCACAACTTTTATATATTTGATCTGTATCGGTTAGTCTATGTTTTTTAAGTATTACTTTTAAGATCGTTTTCTGTGCGATTTCTATTTGAGCGATAGCTGCGTTTGTTGCTCCTCCCCAAGCAATTAATCCATATTCTATTATTGATTGACAAAGTGCGAAATATATTGTTTTCATTTGTTTTATTTTATATATGTTTCTTATGTTTAGGAAAATGTGTATTGTTCTGAGGAGTTTATTTGTGATTTGTTTAATATGATGTGTCCATCTAAGGTTATGGTCAATTACGATACCTAGATACTTTATTTGTTCCGTTTTTTCTAGAGGAGGGCAATCGCAGATGTTTGTGTTAATGCATTCGTGTATTTTTATGGTATTTGTATCGTTTTTTGGCTGTCCCGTGTTAGTTATACTGTACGTTGAGAATTTTGTTTTCGATATGTTTAGTGTAAGTGTGTTAGAGTCCAGCCATGTTTTCACTTGCGTGATTCCTAGATTTGCTTTGTTATATACATTTTTCCAATCCTTAGCTTTAAAGAGTAAAACTGTGTCGTCTGCGTAATGATTATTTCACCGTCTATTTCCATGCTGCAAAGTTCATTTATATAAATGGTGAAAAGAATGGGCCCTAGTATGCTTCCTTGTGGAACTCCGTATGTAATCGGCAGTGGTTTGCTAGTATGGTTATTAATTTTGACTTGTTGTGTTCTGTCGCTCATATAACTTTTCAATAGTTGGAGTTCTTTATCTTTGATACCCATATTTTCTAATTTTTTAAAAAGTGTTTTGTGGCAGATTGAATCAAACGCTTTAGCTAAATCTAGATATATCGCTATGCATTTATACCCTTGATCTAAGTTGCTATGTATATAATCTATTGTACTTGCCAAAGCTTCTTTTGTGCTTCTTTTTTCTCTAAATCCATATTGTTTATCCGAGATTAATTTGTTTTCTTCCAGGTATTTTATAATTTGGATTTTTAATACTCTTTCGTAAATCTTTGATAGCGAGTTTAACAATGTGATTGGCCTATAGTTAGTTATTTCCATTTTGTCTCCGGATTTATAAATAGGTATCACCAGTCCTTTTTTAAGAGTACTAGGAAAGAAGGCGTGTGTTATGCTAAGGTTGATTAAGTGTGTTATAGGTTTTAATATTTCATTTTTTATTATTTTAATGCAATCCGTTGTTATCTCATCTAATCCAGGAGCAATCCGGTTTTTTAATGTGTTTATTATTTTGTCAATTTCCTTTTCCGAAGTTGTTTTTATTATAAATCTGTGTTGTGTCGGTTGAGAATTGATGTTTGAAATGTTTGTTTGTGTTATTTTGTTTGTGCTATGTTTTTTACGGTTCGCTAAAACTTTCCCTATAGTTGCGAAGAAGTTAATGACATGGTTTGCCATAAATTCTGTATTTGTTTTGGCATCAATTTTGTTTGAGTTAATATTTAGATGTTCAATAGTATTTTTCTGTTTGTATTTTTGTGTGTATGTAACTTCTTTTAAAATTCTCCATATTTCCTTCGGGTTATTATTTTCTTTAAGTTTTTCTCTGTAGTATAACTCCTTAGCTACTCTAATAATTTTCGTGCAGATGTTTCTATATCTTTTATAGTAATTAAGTTGTTCCATGTCATACGGTGTGTGTTTAATTTGTTTGTGAATTTTGTCTCGTTTACGAATACAGTTTAATATTCGTTGTGTTATCCATAGTTTAATTTTTTTTGCTTTGTGTGTAAGTTTTATGTGTTTTATTGAAGTGTAATTTTTTATTTCTTGCGTTAACGTATTTGTAAATTTATTCCAGGCCTCTTCGACATTATCTATTTGGTATATTGTATTCCAGTTTATTTTTTGTAATTTTTCTTTTAAGTTTGAGTAGTCAATTATTTTTTTTGTAAATATTTTATGTTGGTTCGAATTAGTGTTTTCGGTGTCTATTGCTATCATATTCATGTAGTGATCTGTAATTGTGCTTTCAAGTACTACTGTTTTGGTTTTTAGTTTTGTCTTGATCATTATATGATCTATACAGCTTTTAGTGTTTTGTGTTACTCGTGTTGGGACATTTATCGTTGGCTCCAGTCCATGCTGTGCTAGTATTGTTAGGTATTCTATGTTTTGTGGGTGTCCGTTTTGTAGAATGTTTATGTTAAGGTCTCCTATGATGATGATATTTTTGTATTTGTTGAGGTCATTTAATGTATTGTTAAGTTCTGTTAGGAAGTTTGTAATGTTGTTTTTGGATGGAGATCTGTACATAGCTAGGATACATGTTTCTTTTTCATATGTAATCTGTAAGCAGTTGGAGTCTATGATGTTTACTTCCTGAACGCTTATGTTATTTTTATCACTGATGTACGTAACTTTACCATCATTTTGGTTTTTGTGTATATTTGTGTGGTGTGTATGATAGTTTTTGATTGTTTTTGGGATATAGTTTTCATTCAACCAGCATTCTGTCAGCACAATGACATCAAAGTTATTGTCAATCTGTTGGAGGTATATTATAAATTCGTCAAAATTTTTATTGATCGATCTAATGTTTTGGTGCAATATTTTGATTCTATTTTTTTCTTTTGTGATGTTGGTCCATAGATTAAAATCATTTGTACTTATACAGTAGTGTTGATTGTTCGAGTCTATATATTTCATGTAATCAGCCATGTTGGTGTGTATTTGTGTAAGTATATGATGTGAGGTTGTGTTTGGTGTACAGTAGTTTTTATGTCAGTTTATTAGTTATGTCGTTCAAGTGTTTTATTTCTATAACTTTTGAGTCCTTAGTTTTTCTTACAAGTATTTTTCCGGATTTTATCCATACATATTTATGGTCTTTTTCTTGGGCTCTTTTTCTGGTGTTCCAGTGCAGATTTTTATAGTATTGCGTTAGAGCCGCATTTACGTAAACATATTGGGCTCCTTCCCCGTTGAATTTTTTTATCGCGTCACTGTGTTTGGCTGCTAATATGGTATCCGCTTTTGTTATATCCGCAAAATTAATTGTAATTTTTTTCTGATCATTTGGTCTGTGTTTTGTGATTTTGTAGGTATCCTCTGGGGTAATCGTAACGCCTGCGAGTTCAGCGATCCGCGCAACAGCATGAGCTAGGGATGTGTCGTCCTGTAGTTTTAGACCGCTTATTTCTATACTTTTCAAAAGGGCCGATTGTTCTATATCCGCTAGGTGGATTTCTACCGTAGCCAATCTGTTTTCTTTTTCCGCCAGTTCCTCCTTGAGTTTGTTGACTTTGTTTGGAATGTCCATAATTTGTTGCAGTTTTTGTATAATGTCATCATATTTGTCGTTAATGAAGTTCGTGAAAGTTTTTATTTCTTGCAGCTCTGTTTCAATTTTATTGAGCATCACTGTCTTCATTTCCTCGAATTTCGTATTGATAAATTCAAATATTGACTCACTGTCTATATTAATCATAGATTGGTGTGTCGCCGACGGTGAGTCCATGGTGCCAGTTAATAGGGGTGAGGATGTGGTTTTCTTCGCACCCATCCTTCAACCCTTTCAATGTTTTCTATGTTTTTCTATATTATCTATAATAATAATGAAAACTGAAAAACACCAGATGTGATGTCAAAAACGTTATATGTAAACATATATAAAAAAACAAGGAAAAGCAAAATAAAAGTGAAATGAAAGTAAAATAAAAGTAATCAAAACACTTACAGACAGATGAAATACCGAAGGTCGAGTTGAAACAGGACTTCACCACGCTCAGTAAAAAATGAAATGCCTCGAGTGATAATTCGACAAAACACTGGACTCTTAAATAAAAAAAACCCGCTTATTTATTTTCCTAACAAAGTGCCTGCGTATGTTTTTGATAAAAAATTAATTGGAATCCCTGATTTGACGATATTATTTTTTTCTAAAATTCAATTATTGGAAAATGAAATCAAGGTGACGCCGTCGGTTTATGTCCTTGGATTATCGTTTATAAATAAACGTATTTTATATAGAATGGAATGTAAAATTATTCAGAAAAATGTCAATTCAATAATATTAATTGGCACTTCGAGGTAGGTATACAATAAAAATAACAAAGGTAAACTCAATGCCTACAGACTAACATTTTTGTTATGGTTTTTTGTTGAGAACGGGTGTTTTAGAAAAATTCAAATGTAACATTGCTATCAAATGGCCATTGAGCGCCATTTAACTTTTTTTGACAGTTGAAAGGTCCTCGTTAAATGCCAATTCTAAGGACGGGTTGTTTCACAGAATTTGAACGTTTTTTGAAGTTCTTTGAAAGTTCTCTTCAAGTTCTGTTATTATTATATCATCACAAGCCTGTTATTTTAAAGTGCTGAAAAATAACAGAACTTGAACAGGAAAAATTTCATAACTTCAAAACTTCATAAAATTCCATAACTTGAATATTAAAATTTGAAACTTATTGAATTGTCCTAACAATTCATCAAATATTTTTAGTTAATTTTCATGTTCTGTGTAAGCTCTATTCAAGTTCGGTGAATATTTTAGTTTTATGGAGCAACTGGCCTATAATGGTATAATAATAGAACCTGAATAGAACTTTCACAGAACGCAAAAATTAACTTAAAAAATTAACAATTGTATTCAATAAATCATCTGACATCGTATAACCTCATTTAATAAATATAGTGAGTAGTACTGAGAAGTTTAAGATTGACAAAACACAACAATTAACAAGAACACTATAATAATATAAATAAAGCTACTTGTAATTTCGACGAACCTCGATCTTATTTGGAGTTTCCCGAAAACATTTCAAGTAATCTCAATCACTGGATTAAAGTACATCACCGTAGTACACTTTTAGGGATTGTATGACCGGTGGCTAAAAGAATATATTAAAAAAAAATTACGGCCTACTATAGCCGAATAAACAGTAAATAATAGAAAACCATTAAAATACTAAAATTGTTAAAAATAGTAAGTCAGTGCATTTAATTTTTTTAGGTAATCAATCACATCGTAATAAGATTATTTTAGGGCATATATATCATCAAAACATTCAGTATTTGGAAGGTTTACTTAAAGGACATGTTTCGGAAAGAGGATGGGGTGCAAACTTTAAACAACCTTAGAGCCCCTAATAAACCTTACAGTCCAGAACTATAGGCCGATTTTATTCTGTTACAAAGTAGGAGCAAATTGCTCTCCAAGATTTATGTCTTTCTTTATTCAGGAGAAACCAGGTTGCTTCGTAACTCGCTTATTGATTGTTTAGTTGAACTTGTGTATTTTACGTTCCTCCAAAATGAAATGTCTTTACTTAATTACGAAGGAACTTTATAACGGTCATGAAATAATTGATGTTTCATAAAATGCTTCCAAATATTTACAATGTTCCTTTGAGTTAAAAGTTAGTCAGCTTCTGGTAAATTTTCCAAGCAATTGATAGTCCATCGTTGTCATCTCATTAATATTGATTTCCAGATTTGTTATCCTTATAAAAGTTGCATATACGTAACATATTTTAATAGGTCAATAAACAAGTAGGTGTCAGTGCACGTACACCATTATTTATGAGGAATTGTACAGAGTTTATAGAACTCAAGAAGCCAACGAGCACAAATATGCTAATATTTATAGAATTCGCAGGGTGACGAGGACCGGCTGCTGCCTTTCACCTGCATGGGGATATTTTCAAAGAACGCTGACGAGGAGATCGAGTTCAACCGAGAGGAATGGAGTTTAGACTAGATTCTGCGACATAATATTGGATATGGTAATAAGGAATTTTTACTATATAAATCGTCATTTTAAATAGTTAATTTTATTCAGTCAACACAATAATTTATCGTTACTTGCTATCTGCTTGCCTTATTATTTCATTTAAGTCCCATAACATTATTATTACATTATTTGTAAACAGTATTAAATAGTGTCATTTAAACGGTTTTTTTCAATCTATACACCGATGAGCTTATTCAAAGACTTAATGCCACGAAAATAGGCTGCCATTTAAATGAAGTATGTGTAAATAACATTAATTACGCAGATGACATGGTTCTTCTTGCACCGTCACTAAGCGCATTAGAGAAATTACTAAAAATTTGTGAAGACTTTACAAAAAACCATAACCTTTTGTATAATACCACCAAGTCAATAGTTATGGTTTTTAAAACGAAATCGTCCAAACACCCTCAGTATGGCTAGATGAAAGAAAAATGAATGTTAATCACAGCGTTAAATGCCTGGGACATGTCATCACAGACGACCTTAAGGATATCGAGGACATGGAAAGGCAGAGAAGAGCAATATCAGTTAGAGCGCGTATGCTGTCAAGACGTTTTTACTCCTGCAGCCCCAAAGTAAAAAGAATACTGTTCAACGCTTTCTGTACCATGTTGTACACATCAGAACTGTGGGTTGACTACACTGCAACCCAATGGCATAAGTTAAAGGTTGCTTACAATAACGCTTATCGCCAACTTTTCCGCCTACCGAGATACTGCAGTGCTACGGAAATGTTCCTGGAGGGACGAGTACATACTTTCCGTGCACTTCTCCGCCACCGCATGGGAAGTTTATGGCGCAGACTACGCCATTTGAAGAATGCGATCATCACCGCCATGACTGCCTGGATGGAATCTCCCCTGATGACCCTCTGGAGACGGGAGACGATGAAATATCCTCCGTAAACGGCTATTTACATTCATTTTAGTGTTTGATACATACATACTTTTTTTTGTTTGTTTGTTTTTTTTTTTCTCAGTTTCATTTTTCATGTTTATTTTATTTAATTTATGTGTTGTTATTTACTTTTTACCTTAACTTATTATTTATCTTTTTTTGTTATTTTTCATTATGGAATGTATTGCATTGCACTTATGGAATGTATTGCAGTGCACTTCCCCTGCATACATTCTGGAATAAACTTATATTATTATTATTAAAACAACCTACAAATATTTTATCAGCTTTCGAAATTAGTTATTATATTTCTCCTGATTTCTAAAGTTTAATAACTATAATGCTTGCGTCTGCGTGGTTGAATTTCAGAACCCAGCTACGAGTGCATGTCGGACGCCACGCCATACTTGCCGCGCCACAAATATCGTCTGTGTACGTGGAATTTCACATAAAGCTACTGTTATAATTTTTTTTCTTATAATTTGGTTTCTGAAATAAGAATTCGACACAAGATGTCGCTACTTCCGTCAGCAGCTCGCATGTTTCTTCCCTAGGTATAACTACTACGGATTTACAGAAATTAAGTATCTTTCCGGATCGTTTCTTCTTCCTAGGTATAATTACTACGGATTTACAGAATTTAAGTATCTTACCGGATATGAAGAGATTACATATGGCGTCATTGCCTGTCACGGTTACTTTAAGTTTATTAAAGTAACCGTGACAGGCTTACTTTTGCACCGCACGGTTACTTTTGCTAGTTTAAGTTTATTATTGCTTGTAATTACGCAGCTGCCTAGTATGGTGACCTAATGTATCTTCTCAAGTAAATGTATTAATTATGTAACATGTACCTTTAAATAA
This sequence comes from Limnephilus marmoratus, assembly GCA_917880885.1. Classification (NCBI taxonomy): domain Eukaryota; kingdom Metazoa; phylum Arthropoda; class Insecta; order Trichoptera; family Limnephilidae; genus Limnephilus; species Limnephilus marmoratus. The sequence continues at coordinate 12,742,233 of OU862914.1, forward strand.
ATTATTCTCGACCCGACTTCATTTTCTTTACCCACCAAAATATGCAATGTTAACATTTTAGTCTTTAGCCGTTTATTAAATAAATTCCATCAACGACTTAATTCTGAATATTTATCAGTAAAATTTTTAAATTCAAAATGAAAACTTTACAAAATTACGCAGCTTTAAATTACCTTCACCGCACTAGTCGAGTCTTGGAACAATCTGTATTAGTCGTCTGAAGCATATTTTCTTTCTAATGCGAATACCTTTTCATTTTCTTCGCTTTAATTAAAGGACATTTCAGCAATCTGCGCCTTCCGCCATATTTACCGGTAGTAATTAGCGAGTCTTCCTTCCGTAATCTGTCTTTTCCAAGATTGTAAATTAAAAATTATATCTCCCAGTTGAATCAGCCAGATTTTCAATCTTTTAATGCCGAGAAGCCGAGATTTAAAGAATTGTGCGAGCCATTCAGATAGTAATGAAATATTACTTGGTACCAAGGGATAAAGTTTTACCTCGTTATGTGCCATGGAATTAAAAATAAAACCTTGCATTCTAATTGTCGGGTGGCAGTACCCACAGCAAGACAAAGAGTTATTTTGTAGGTGAAAGATGTTCTACCATGTACAAATTTGGTATTTATTTATTTTATTTATTTATTTATATAGTAACAAACAGTACGTTGGTTACAGTGATGAGACAATTTACAATTATTAAGCAAAATTTCAAGGTGGGTACCTATGATATGTTTCTTTGTAGTGTTTTATTTGTGGTATGTATGTTTGGTAATTACCGGGTGATATGCGTAGTGGGTAGGTGTGGGTGTATGCGTGAGTATGTTTGTAAGTGTGAGAAGTGGTTATCTTAGAAGTGATATATATGTGCATTAAACAGTATGCTCTTTTTACATTTGGGCAAGTGAATCGGATAAAATGTCGATGTTGATATTTTTAAAGCAGTTTAGGTGTTTTTCAATAATATTCTTTCAAAACATACAAGTTATACATGTTTGAGGGCATACAATTATTACGTGAGCAGTTTTTCTTCCAAATTAAACCCCCCCCCCCCCCTTGGTGAGATAAATTTGGGTCACTTCATATATTCTTTTCAAGTAGGTTTTTCTGGACCCCCCTCCCTAGTAATTAATGTATGCCCCCTTTGAGGTTTTACTGTGTCAGTTTTTTACAACAAATGTTTTTAATTTAAAAAAAAACCAAGTCTTATAAAAGGCAATTGTGCTTTAAATCTAAAGTCAATGTAATTTTTTTAACAGGGAAAGCACGGTATATACTCCTAGGGTTTGTTTAAATAGGATACGTACATGTATGACTCCCTTACTGTGCCTATATCTATGGGAAATGAATTTATCTACGCTACATTGTCCCAAGCCCAGATAAAAAAGGCGGGTTCTGGAAATAGTTAATCACCCGACTCGTTGAAAAACCACGATTACTTTCAAAACATACAAGTTAAATATGTTTAGGGGCATACATTAATTACGTGAGCAGTTTTTCTTCCAATCTAGACCCCCCCCCCCTTGGTGAGTTAAATTTGGGTCACTTCATATATTCTTTTCAAGTAGGTTTTGCTGGACCCCCCCTATTAATTAATGTATGCCCCCTTTGAGGCTTTACTGTGTTAGTTTTTCACAACAAATGTTTTTAATTTAAAAAAAAACCAAGTCTTATAAAAGGCAATTGTGCTTTAAATCTAAAGTCAATGTAATTTTTTTAACAGGGAAAGCACGGTATATACTCCTACGGTTTGTTTACATACGATACGTACATGTATGACCCCCTTACTGTGCCTACATCTTTGGGAAATGAATTTATCTACGCTACATTTGTCCCAAGCCCAGATAAAAAAGGAGGGTTCTGGAAATAGTTAATCACCCGACTCGTTGAAAAACCACGATTACAAACACCAAAACAATGACCGAGGACCCCGAAACGGACAACGGGCTATCCATAAACAACCTGGACCGACCTGGAGATAGTAGAGAAATCAAACCCCGCCCTGCGAAGAAGCAAAGTGATGTTGATAATTTGATTTTGTTATTTTTAATTAGGCATCCATAACGTAAAGTTTATATGGAAAATATTTTTTTTGTTCGGAGCTCGCAGCGGGTGGGCAAAATACAATCCATCTTACTTATAATCGCAGAATAAGATAATACCACGATAATACGAACAGGTTAGGTAAAATCATCTTAACCTATTCGTATTATCGTGGTATTTTCTTATTCTGCGATTATGAGTAAGACGGCGTATCTTTAAATGACGTAATATTGACTTTCGAAGTTGAGTCCGTGTATCATTTTATTATTGCTGGTACCCAGCATTCGTTGCTATGCCATTCAAAGAAATAAATTGATTCTCCCTGCATGTCCTTTCCCATGCATCCCCGTTCCCTTCCACCATCCCTACCTTCCCCCTGCCTTTCCTCCCTGCCACTAAAATGTATGAAATACACACATTTTCATTTATACAAATTTCATAACGCCAGAGCTTACCATTATATATGGCTTATGTTACTCGCTGATAATGCAGCTTTCTATTGGTGAAAGAATTTTTCAAATCGGTTCAGTAGTTTCGGAGCCTATTAAATGCAAACAAAAAATCAAATGTTTCCTATTTATAGTATTAGAAAGATATTACATTTTAGGAAAAATAAAACACCGTCTAGCTGCCATCAATTTAGACTTGTGCGATTCCATTAGTCTCGTCCTATCTGGAATAAAAATTAACGAAGTTATTTTCGAAAGCTTCATACGACAAAATGCAGATGCAGAAATTTGTTCGCATTTAATGGAAAAAAAAATTACAAGAAATAAGAATTCCTTTGTAAAATAAAATAAAATAAATTTGTTGGACTCGTTTTTAAAATAACCTGCACGTAAATGTTTTTGTTTGACTAATTTTCCAGTTCAAAGAACGCGTTTATAGAACCTTTACTGAAATATTTGTGAATTATGGAAACAAAGGAAAAATACCTCCGACAAGAATGGCGGGGGACGATTTGGCGTTTGTGAGGGGGGAGGGGTGGTAACCACCAACATTTTTTCTTTTCACTTCATTATAAATTTTTGCATTATTCTCTCATTAATAACATTATTTAAACATCGTTCAGCAAATATGTTATTTTTGAAGTAATTGATTTTCTGTTTAGCTGAATAACTGACTTTTTTTTTACATTAACTCCACACAGGAGGCCCTGAGAAAAATAACTTCCCTCAGGGCTTACGTCATCTTTGAAGATGTTGTGTGGAGGATCTTTTTGAGGAAAGGAAGGAGTGAACACGGGTCTTGAAGAGACCCATGTTGTAGGAGGGAGGAAACACAGAGGCCGGCAAATCGTTCCACAGCCGAGCCGTTGAACTCAAGAACGAGTTATAGAAACGACCCGTTCTCACGTGACTAATGTCAACCGTGTACAAACGTTGGGCGCGGTTTGGCGTGTTTCCCGGCTATGCACCGGTGCCGAGGGGATCAATGACGCTAGTTCCTCGGAGCATCTTCCATTGCAATACCGGTAGAACAAGGACAGCATTCCCATCTGACGCCTGTGCTCTAAAGATTGCAGTCCGTCTGTTAAGATGGGAGAATCTATCAAACGGACCGCTCGTTTCTGCACAGAGTCAAGGGTTTTTTTTTTAGGTATTTTGGAGCTCCAGACCAGAGGTGGCTGCCAAATTCAACCGTGGGGCGCACTTGCGATTTGTACACGGTTAGCAGTTGTGTATTATTAAGTGTCTGCGGGCCCTGTATAGTACGCCCAGTTTCTGAGAGGCTAACTTAACTCTGGTTTCGATGGAGCCCCCGTACCTGAGCTGGTCACTTAGAGTTACACCAAGCATATCGATGGAGGTCTTGTTCGAAAGATTGCTTCCGTTGAAGCGACTACCACCTAACCAATCATTCCACCATTTCATCGCAAGGGTAAGGGTTTTTACTTACGTATGCAAGATTAAAACTGGGTACTCTTCCACAGAAGCGTTTGCTTGTGTTTGGAAGAGGAGTGTACATTATTTCACTAATTTCTAAAATAGGTGCGTGTACTCACATACTATAATGTGCTGTAGTAAATACATTGTAGTTTGAAAGTTAAAAAATTTATAAAATGTATGATAAATGTTGTATTTTCTATTTAAATTAGCTTCACACATGAGGCCCTGAGAAAAATAATTCCCCTTCAGAACCTACGCCCCCTTTGGGGGGTGCTGTATGAAGCGTCTTTCGAGGAAGAGAAGGAGATGATGTTCTGGGAAGGAAAAAGGCATGAGGGGTGGGTAGGAATCTGACGGGCAATGTCTCCAGGAGTGACGGACGTATGAACCTAACACTGGACCGAGAGGGTTCTGCTGAAGAGTTCAAAGGGCCTCTCTCAAGTTTCTCCCAATCCGACCTTTTTTCCGTTGGTATGCAGATGCGTCCACCATAAAGACCCGGTAAAACCTCAACCCATATACCCGGGCACCCCTGCTAAATCACCAAATGTATTACCTCGGTATATAAACAAAGATTAAACTCGCGATTACCTCTAACAGAGATGCCAATAAATGATATCCGGAAGGGCGGTACCCATGCACGACTCCAAAATTGAAATTTTATAAGTTTAAGAAGTATAATGTATGTAAAATAATGTAATTAGGAAATGAATAAGTATGCATTTAGAAATGAAAATGTTACACGGGGAAAATAAATGACGTTCACGATATTTTTAAGATTTTTTTTATTCGAATTTCTTTAAAATATTTCTTGTCAGAGATCAATATTTATATAATCTGCGTTAGCGTACACCCTTGCTCTTATTATTATGACTGAACGTCAGATTCACTTTTATTTTAATTTTTATTTATTTATCTATAAAAAAATATAATGTTCATTGGGGTTTTTTTATGCCTGTCTCACTAGGATATACCTGTGTCAAGACAAGCGTACATATAAATGAATATCGTGGTAACAAGAGCATTTAAGGTAAAATACATATTAATTTGAATCGAAATTAAAACAGGGAGGTGATTGGAAGGGTGGGAAAATCTTTTAACGAGAGTTTTCTTATAATTGTTGGAGGAGATGAAGTAAAGAAGTAAATTCTGTCTAATCTATTCATGGAGTTAAATTTGACAGGATTGTATTATTTTCATTTATTTTATATGGGTTAGGTCGTATGGTGGTTATTTCTGTCTATGTGTGATTTATTTTACAGATGTTTGTAATAGTGTGGCGTCCAATACTTATAATCCATTTATTAATATCTTGTTTGAATTTTGTCAAGGAATCAGTTTGTCTGATCGTAGCTGTTAGTGTATTGTATAGTTTGCAAACTATGTATTTAGAATTTCTTTGTCCAAAGAAGGTTTTAGAAAAAGGAGTTTGGAGAAGTTCTTTGTTAATCGCTCGGGTATTGTGTATTGTTTGTGTAGCTTTGTAAAGTGTTTTGTTGTTTTTGTATAAATTAACTAAGATGGACCTTGAGTAGAACTGTTTTATGTCCATAACATTGAAAGTATTGAAGATCGTATCAGTTGCGGTAATAAGCGGCAATTTGAGAATTATTTTTATGATTAGTTTTTGTGCTTTAATGATGAGTTCAAGGGCACTGGAATATGCATTACCCCAAGCTAAATACATGGTATCAGGTCTTTCTGAGGCCTTGACTAAATTAAATTAAATTATTAGATATATTAATTGAATTAAATTTAATAAAACAACATAATGTTGATTTAAAAATTCTTAATCTAGCGCATTACAATCTCTTCGGCCTTAATATGTTCGAATTTCTTCGAACATAGTCGAACCATAAATACTTCATATTTTTACATTGAAACCCTTAAAAGGAAAAAGCTCGTCCGCTGCACTGGAGCATTATTTTGGGCGGATATAAGATATATGTTAGGGGATGATATATTAAATGATTTGTAGACAATTTATCGAGTGCCTTCAGATATGGCCTGTGCGTGCCCATGTGAGCTTTGCAATCATAAGCTATAAATATCCGCGAGTATATTGCATTCCAACGGATTTTGGTAATAAATGAGGATAGAAAAAGAGCTACGCCATTATTTGTCTAAAAATAATATTGTCCGAACATAAAAAAACATTATAAAATACCGCTTTAAAGATCGGAGTAGAATAATGTACGTTTAACCAAAGCAAATCACATTTCTTCGTTGATTTTATAGAACTTAAAGTGTATTATTTCAGTTTTTTTAATGTCGTTTTGAAGGCCTATATATGTAAAAAAAATATAATAATAATATTATTTAAGGGTGGGTAGGAAATTGGGGTTCAGTGTGTCCTGGTCGTCCGCCTCCTAGACCTAGACAAACCTCACCTAATGAACTCGGGCAACCCTGCTAAATCACCAAACGTAGCGAACCACTTGGGGTGACCTATGGCAGAGGTGTTGGTTATCCAATAAAGGTTCCCGGGGCGGCGGTACCCAATCCCGCACTCCAAAATGTAGGAATAAGATGGAGGGAACTTGTTAGGAAGAAATACCGAAGCTGAAAAATCTTTCCACTACAAAACCGTTGAGCACAAGAGCTTATTTTAAAAACGACCCGTTCTCATGTGGTAAATCGGTTCCTAACACTTTGCTAGTGACTACGAATATCAAATATTAAAAACACGTTGGGCGTGTCTCCAAGTCTCGTACCAGTGCTGAAGGAATCAATAATGGTAGATGTTCAAAGTACCTTCCTTTGATATATCTGCCGCTAAAATAAGCACGGCATTCCAATCAAAATCTAATTTCTGATAATTTCAATCTATCCATAAGGAAAATCAGACCGCAATAATTTTCTTTTGTATACACGCCTAACACGAGTTGGTTCTATGTGATTCCTTTTTTTCTTTCTTGACTTCTGCAAATCATAAAGATAATAATAAGTTAGAAGGTACCTAGTAAGTTTTATGTGATTGGAGATAACGTCTCAGCAATCCTTTTCCTAGGCTCGTGCTGGTAAGTAAAGGACTGCGAGGTGTAGGTTTTAGATGCTAGGGTCTAGGTAGTGGGTAGTACAGGAGGGGGTGGATACTTGCCCCTGTAAATGTCGGCTAATATCGTTCTGTTCTGGTTCAATGATCACACCCCTCGCCACTCATGCGTTAGCAAATGTGTTCGCAGGCCTTTCCGTTATATAATGTAGTAAACTTTAAATAGCCTCGACCGGCAAACTTGCGCGGACAAATAAACTTAATCGCTTACATTATAATTAGGTTGATTTCCCTATTGATACAGCGAGGAATTATTTATATTATTAAAATAATACATTCATTCACTCGTCCCATATTTCTGTCTAAATTCTACTTAACCATTACAATATTTTTAGTTCACTGAAATCATTCATATATCGTAATACGAGAAATCATTTTCAAATTTTTGCAAAGGGTTGGACTTTTTTAAACTTATTAGCATGAATTTCCACAAAACGAGTGGTGCATTTTCTCACTAACATCCCGGTTAGAAACAAACACCCAAAATCGAAAGTTTGCTCTAAATGGCTTAAACCGTTTTAAGGCTCTGCAACCGGGCTCGAAAAGAAGAAGATGCAGAGATACGAAATTACGAATGTTAGAGGAGAGCGCTAACATTTACAGCGACAAAATCGATGCGAAAATTGCGAAAATGTTTAATAAAACACGACTCGTTTAAAATAGAGCAAAAATCTCGCGGGCATTATCTTAACCAGCATTTAAAGAAATACTGTGAATTTTTTCATACATATAACTTGTAAAATAACTAAAACAAACGTGTTTATAATAATTTTTGGAGCATTCTTTGCAATTTTTTTCTATCGAGGGAATTTCATGTAACTTGTGTTTCCGCGTGGGCAGCATCTAGACATTATCATCAAGAATAACATATATAGTTTTTTAAGAGCTTTAAAACTTACCGTGTTTAAGGGAAATATGTAATAAATCGGTAGAAATCCAGGTTGCGGGCCCTTAAGTGATCAGCTAATCACATATTTTCGTAAAAAATCATTTACGCTCTGCCACTTTCAAATTCATCTCCAATTCATAATAAAGTATAGAACATCATTGCAGTGTAGATAAACCATTCAAATTGTGCTAATTATTAAGCATTGCATATTTACATTTGCAAGACAAAATCTACTATTGTTTAATTCATCTTAACATTTACAATTCAGAGTGACCTACATACAATCCCTTGGACATTTCTCTCGAGAAATTTACATAATAACGACACTAATTTCCCTTTCCAACTTTAGCGCAAGGTTTCTAACACGACTCGGCTTGCATCATATTTTCTTTGACATTTTTAATCCGATATGGTTCTATCTCACTGCCATAATTTCTTCAAATGTATGTCACAAATGTAATGGGTTTTTTTTCCTCCGTTGCTGCGCATCTTTTCACATCCGAATATCAAAGACGGAAGCCGAAAGCTTTGTGGGTTATATTTCGAAATGACTTGGCAAGGAACATACAAACATCTACACTCAGAACCACAAAACTCTTCACCCCTAAAACGTGGAAGAGGAAGATAAAATCACCGACAATAAGGAAAAGGGTTCCTTTCTTTACATTGCTTCTTTCAAATAAATAATAATTTTGGTTTTCGTTTTTCCTTATAATATTTCGAACTAACGTTTGTTTTTTTTTTAAGTTTATCCACTTTATGTTGTGCAGATTTGGGTCGTCGGTACAATTTTCATGGAGTTATTTCATTATATAAGACATAGTTTATATAAGAAACAAATCCTCCGATTTGAGGTAATTTTAACATAATATAGAGTAATAAAAATAATAATGCAAACATAATATTACACGTCACAGATCTGATGTGTTATATCTATCAATTTAGCAATGTATTTAGCAATGCTAAAAAGAATTCCTAATTTCATGAGAACAAAAAAATATTTAATAAAATAAAATACTTTTTTGTTTAAAACCACGAGATTTATTAATTTATGAACCGACCGGTTTCGCTTTACTCAATTAATACAATATTAATTTGTACTCAAATTAATACAGTATTAATTTGTACCCTGAAGATTCTTGAGTACTACTGTACTTTAGTAATACTGTATTAATTTGAACCCTGAAGATGCAACCAAAAGAGTATTTTATTTAATTAAATCTGTCAAACCACAAAGTGATTGCTTTCTACAATAATAAAAAAGTATTTCTCACGACTTATGCGACAATTTAAAAAAAAGGATATGCATAAATAATGCAGTCCACAGATAATCATCCCATATATCCGCAGAAGTGTACAGATGATGAAACGTTGCACATATCTCTATTTACTCATGTATTTGTGTTTCGAAAATTATAATTCATTTGTTTTTTCCTCAATTGTTTTTTTTCTTTGCGTCACTTAGTTTACAAACTGGAAAACTTGAAATGCAGTTGTAGTTGTATTTGTTGCAGATACTTTTATTTATTTTTATTTTCTTTTATAAAAATGCATTTACAGTTTAAGGAAGCTAGGAAAGCATCCCGTTCTAGAACAGTCATACTCTTTGTGTAATTCAATTTCTTCGGTATTTTGTCTAATGTCAACTCCTCTGTTAATCAATCCTTTAACGTGACCCGACTCAAGTTCTCGATTAACTTGATTTTGCTACGTCTTTCAGATACCTACATTTTAGTGTTTCATTTCTCAAATGCATCTCTCAGTCAATTCGTTCTACTTGTCTCAACCATGTAATTATAGTACCATGAACATATTTTTTATATCTCCTTTACGCACCAGATTTAAATGTCCGGGTTAAATTTTCTCCACAGGAAAAACTAAACCCTTTCACACTTATCCCAAATGATCACCTAGTCAATCCACACTATGCAATTGCACTATATAAGTATTATAAAAACAAAACAATACAAGAACAACATGTAAACCTACCAGATACCAAAAGGGAAAAAAAATTCACCGACTCCAGATATTTCATATCAGAGGGTTCGGCTCTGTGGAATTCTTTATTGAAACTATAAATCCTACTGATCCCTCAATATAAATATTTAAAAAATGGTTTTGTAATCCTACATTATTTAAAATGACTGATTTTTGCCTTTTTTATATATAAATTCTTTGACAAATCTAATATGCCTAAATTTTGAATGAGAGACTTAGTTATAATGCCAGTAGCCGAAATAACAAATGGTGATGTTTTTATAGTCTGAGAATGCCAAATTCTTTTAATCTTATTTCCTAAATCTGTATATTTTCATATTTTTTCAGAAACAGTTTTTTGAATATTACAGGAATTTGGAATTATTATTATTGTTTAAGGTTTCTTGAGATATGTTTGCAGCATAAGAATCTTCATCAGCCAACGAGAATTCTTATCACGGAGATTATTCAAAGCACACCACCTCCGAAATGATACATCAGCCGAGCCTTATGTTATTTTTTCGCCCATTACCGCAGGAAAGGAAGAAAAATTCTGGTGGCATAATTCCGCAAAGATAGTACCTAAATATCTAGTTACAGCGAAGTAAAATGCAAATATATTCGCAAAGGAATTGCGAATTCTCCTTACTTTCTCATATAGTCATTACGCGGCTCCCTTCTAATGTTACCTAGTTGCTCACTGTTTATCTGCCGACCGGAAAATGTCTACAGTCTCGCGACTTACACCGAGAACGGCTCGTGAGTGAAATTGCCTTTGTAGTGTCAGTTACGCATGGCGCATTAACTATTTCACTTATTATCACGCGTTATTTTTCTTTTACCTACTCTTATTTAAATATACATACCTACTCGTATATAAATTATTATTCCTACCCCTCGTATGTACAATCATTATCATTATCTTCTTATACAGGGTGGCGCAAAATTAATCATCCAATTTTGTTTATGAATAACTTTTTTACTAAATAAAAAAAATGATTTGAGTAATAGAAGTCTTTATTTGGACTTTTACAATTTTTATGTTAAGTGGAAAATATGATATCCGTCAAGTGGCTGCCGCCAGTGTTGATGCACATTTGTGCCCCTTTAATCGCATTTTCTATGACTTTCCGCAAGATTTCCGGTGATAACTGTTCGCATTCCTGTCGAATATTCTTCTTAAGGGCTGCGATTATCTGAGGCTTGTTGGCATAAGCCCGCGACTTCAAATAGCCCCAAAGAAAAAGTCTGGGATGGTTAAATCGGGCGATCTTGCTGGTCATGCCAAATCGCCAAAACGAGAGATTACGCGACCAGGAAACGCGTCCTTCGCAATATCCATTGTGGCTCGTGCTGTGTGCGTGGTTGCACCGTCTTGTTGAAACCACATGTTCACCAAGCCCCGCTCATCCAATTTTGGAAGTAAGAAGTCGTTTATCATGGCCCTGTAGCGTTCGCCAGTAACAGCGACCGTAATGCCAATGCCGTCCTCAAAAAATACGGCCCAATCAGTCCTCCCACTTGAACGCCGCACCACACAGTGGCTTTGAGTGGATGTAATGGCTCTTCATACGTGGATTTTCAGTGCCCCAGAAACGAATATTTTGCTTATTGGCGTAACCGTTTAAGTGGAAATGGGCTTAGTAGCTCATGATGACTTTCGACACAAAATAGCTAAAAGCGTTAAAGCTTAAATCGACACAATTATTCCACGTTCTTGCAGAGCATAGCGCTCCATTGCTTGTCTGTTTGTATTCTGCAGCTGTCTAGTTCACAAATGTCAAATATGATTGACGTACGACGCCATTTGCAAAAATTATAACATCTTCCGATGGGGTGATTAATTTTGCGCCACATTTTATATAAAAATGAATCGCTGAATGTGTTGCTAAGCGCATAACTTTCGAACGACTGCACCAAATTGGATAATTATTTTTTTTGTGTGTTCGTTATTGTCAGGACAAGGTTTTTATAAAACTTTCGGTGAGCTCTGGCGTTACGAAATTTGTATAAAAAAATTGCCATTGGCGGCACGCGAGGAAGCGGCTATTGCTATGGAAAGCGAGAGGGAGGGAGACATGGGGGAGGAGAATCAGGGAGGGGGAGGCGAACCTGGGAGGGGGGAGGGGAACTCGGGAGGGGAGTTCGCGGGACGGGGGAAGGGGGGGGGGAAGGAGTGGAGGGGGGGAGAGAAACGGTAGAGGTGACGGAGTGGGAACGGGAGAAAAAAAGGGGAGGCGGAAGGGGAACAGGACGAATGGGAAAGGACACTCAGAGAGAAATAATTTCTTTATTAAATGGCATAGCCACGCATGCCGGGACCAGCTAGTATAGTATAAAATGAAGTCGCTCAAAATGAATGTGATCCCAGAGGAAGGTTTATATGTATAATACAAGCTTATTATAGTAGAGAAAAGCCGAGAAATTCAAATATTCAATTCAGCCAGCGGGCAAGCTGCCCGCTTTGGTGTGGATTTTATAAAGGTTGGGTAATGGCGTTGTGTTTCGATAGCCACAGCAACGTGTGGCCGGGTCTGCTAGTTATATATATTTGGCTTGTGCGAAAGAATAGGCGGACAGTACTTCTATGGAAAAAACAATCAAAATCTTTATAAAAAGGTTTTTGCGTAATGTGTGAAGGAGTTTAGAGCATTAATGATATTTACAAACATAATCTACAGATTCGATAAACTACTTAGAATGTTTTATTGTATTTGTTTTTAACCACTATGAGTTAACAATGCTATGACGGCCTCCGTATTCGAGGGGAAAAGACTCTCGACTAGCGATCCGGAGATCGAGGGTTCCAATTCCGGCGTGCGCAGATAAAATTTTAATTGATTGATTTGTGTTTTCGCTATTTAATCATTAAAAAAATATATAAGGTATATTTGCGACATGTTCCAGAGCGGAAGATACTCTCAGTATCGCCCTGGTGTAAGACCATCATGAAGAATTGCAAGTTGCTTGAAATAGCTTTAGCCCTGTTTGGTGAATAGATCTGAATAGCCAGGTACTTCCCCGATTTCCTCTCCCCCATCTTTTTCTCCTCCGCACTTACATTCAGCCTCACAACATACCTTGATTGAGGATGCCATAGTCTCACTGACTCCACAGGTGGTTGAGAGCAGTTGGGACTCTTGTGCGGTACGTGTAAAATAATAAATAAAAAAATATGCACGTGTACGTATTTTGCTTATGTGTAAGAATGGGGGTAAAATAATTAGAAATTGATGTAAAAAACAATCAAATGTAAAAAAAAAAGTTTTTACATTATGTGTGAAGAGATTTCATAATATTTACAAATATAAACGTGGGATTCGATAGTCGGAAAACGATGAAAAATGTTTTATTTTACAGGTTTTCAATTTTAAGTAAAAAAATGTGATTTTTGTACAGTCTACAGAATTGTAATTTAAATAATTTAAAAAATAATTGTATAATATAAAAATAAATGAAAATGTGATGCTGAAGTGTTGTGCGAACGAAGTAAAATATTTTGAGCACGTTGGTTTAAATAATGTAATCCATGGATACTGCGGATACCAAAAATAAATTGGTTTTGTTGTATTTCTTTAGTGAATCGAAGGGTATTTATAAATTTAGGAACTCGAAATTCTTGGAATAAGAAACCCTTTCCTGATTCTGAGACTTTCTGAGTAAACTTGTAATGATGTCAATCAGCCTAGATTTGTATTTTTTTTTGTCAATTTACATGTACCTACCCATAATACGTCATGTACATAACACACAGATTCTGTGCCCTCGCAAAGGGTTCGGCAAATTTTAACATTGACAAACAAAAAAATAAGATCGAGTTTGATCGAGATTTCAAGTTGCTTTGTTTACGTTATCGTAAGTTTTTTAATGAATATTTAACTGGACCAGACGTCCATGCTATAGGAAGCTCTAGGTTGTTCTGCGGCTGGGCCCGCAAAACTGTTGGAGCCCAGCCGTCTATCACCTACCTTCAGCTATTTCCATATCTGTTCGTGCATTAGACACGAACGACGATAAGGTATACTCTTCTACGGAACTACTTAATTGACGTCTGTTGAGACACCTAGAAATAATTAACTTAAGACATTAAGGAAGGTGCTGCGAAGGATTTACGGCCCAGTCTGCGATAATGGAGAATGGCGTATCAGATACAACCAGGAGCTGTACGATCTTTACGAGGACCCTAATATCTCCAAGGAAATCAAAACTGGAAGACTCAGGTGGGCTGGACATATCCAGAGAATGAGCGAAGGAGATATTCCAAAGCGAATTATGGATGGTGCACCTGGGGGTCGGAGAAGAGTTGGAAGACCAAAGCTTCGATGGCTGGATGGAGTGGTGAAGGATGCAAGCACCATCGGCATCCGAAACTGGCGCAACGCAGCACAACACCGACAGTCATGGAGGCAGGCTCTGCTGGAGGCCAAGACCCGACCTGGGTTGTAGAGCCACAGATGATGATGATGATGAAGACATCTGTTGAAGGGTGTTGAAATCACATGTATAATCCAAAAAAAATTTGATTTGTGTTTTTTTTTTACGTGAATACCGCACCAATTGCTCGGAACTAGCTTAACTATGGCATCACCACCATCATCAGTTAAGGTTCCTATGTTGTGAGACTGAAGGGAGTGGGAATGAATGGAACGTTGGATACGTTTTCTTATACTCTCTTCTTGAGAAGATGTTTTACGTAGTAGGTAAAGGTAGGTTACCAAATAATCTTACATCTAAAGACCTCAAGTTTTTTTCGGTAACAATTATTTGGATGTATGCTTCATAACAACCCAGGAACCTGGGTGAGTTTTTTCCAGGTCTTGGCGGTGAGTAAGTTTGTCCACCTACTGCGTGGCGGGCCGGATCAGTGGAGACTGTTGAGGGAGACCTAAACTAGACCTCTCCAGCCGGTCTCTTCTCGACCCATCGCCGTGGGATGGATTAATTCGTCCGTCGCTCCTGGGTTACCACTGATACCGTTTATCTTTCCAGAACTTCGTCTCTTTCCTTTCCATAAAAAGACCCTTACACATTATCCCCAAAGGTGACAAAGGCCTCGAGGGGTTTTTTTCCCTCAGAGCCTTAGTGAGGAGCTAATTAAAAAAAACGGAATCAACTCCAATTTATTCACAATGAAAATGCCTGACGGCCTCCGTAGTCCAGTGGCTAAGACTCTTGACTCACATTCCGGAGGTCGCGGGTTCGAACCCGGCATGCGCAAATAAATTTTATTTGATTAATTTGTGTTATTTCACAATTAATTCATTTAAAATAATATATAGTATATTTGCGGCATGTTCCAGAGTGGAAGATACTATTAGTATCGCCCTGGTGTAAGACCACCATTCAGAATTGAAATGTTGCTTGAAAATGGCTTTAGCCGTGTTTAGTGACCAGATCTGAATAGCCAGGTACTTCCCAACCTTCCTCTTCCCCACCTCCTTCCCCTCCCCACTACCTTCAGCCTCACAACATACCCCAATTGGGGATGCCATAGTCTCACTGGCTCCAGACGGGAGCAGTTGAGATTCTTGTGCGGTATTCACTGTAAAAAAAAAAAAAAAATAGAATTCGCCAACCACCTTCCCAAAAATTACACTGAAAGGACTAATGACTGAAAAATCGAGTAACCGTAATATGCAAACTCGGCCATCCTGACAAATAAGCAATTGCCGAGCACTTAATTGAGACCAGCCATTACTTTGGATTTGATGTTGAAGTCCGGGGAAAACCCAAAACGAATCGAGCACGCCTTAATTATGGGGGCAATTGAAATCCACTAGAATCCCATTTACGTTAAAGACAATGGGGCCTAGCTAAATAGTTATTTGTATCCAAAACTTTTTTTTTACATTAGCTCCACACAGTAGGTCCTGAAGAAAATACTTTCCCTCAGGGCCTATGTCGTCTTTGGGGATACCGTGTGGAGGGTCTTTTTAAGGAAAGGAAGGAGTTCAGGGAAGGAAAAGGGATTGAAGGGTGGATAGGAATCTGGGATTAAGTGTATCCAGGTCATCCACCGCTAAGCCCTAAAAAATCTCACCCATGAACCCGGGCACCCCTGCTAAGTCGCCAAATGTAGCGAACCACTTGCGGTGACCTATGGCCCACTTAAGAGGGTATTACCAGAGAAAACCAGAAATATGTCATTTTTAAATCAGATTTTAGACGTATTGACTCTTTTCCACAAAAAAAAAATGAATTTCGAAAGATTGTTCTTTTATCTAGCATTCGCATGTTTTAAATTTTGAGAAAAAAATGTTTATTTTTAGTATAATAAGGTTATACCATAGGTATAACCTTAGGTCTTTGGCAGATTTGTTAAATTTTCAAAAAGATTTTGTATTATACCACACCCATTTCAAATTATATAATCATGCAGTAAAATAAATCAATACATTATCTGGGTATCACACGTTTTAGAATTCTAATTTTAGTTTAAATAAAATCATTAAAAAATATATACGTACATGTGTTTCTTGACAAAAATTGGTCCGTTTGTGTATTTATTTGCGCACTTACAAACTAATGTATTTCAGATTGTTTTAACATTATTATTTAACTTATACATTATTGAAAAATGATAAATACTTATAATCAAAATATAATTACAAAAAGTACGTTATTTTAATAGTTTTATCATCATGCCTTTCAGCATCTTTGAATGTAGGTATAAATTAAAGCCAATTTGGAATAAAATAAAATCGATATTGAGTTATAATTTTAAAAAGCTGGTACGGAGAATAATTATTTTTTCTCATTGTAACCGCCCTGCATGATCGTAAGAACAACTTTCGACGAAATATGAATTTTTGGGCGCTGGCTGGTACTACACAAAAATCAAACGCCGAAAACCACAATTTTCATGAATTATTCTGAATTATCGCTCCCGTAAGAGGATTGGAGCACGCAACACAGTGTCGCTTCCACACATATGTACATGCACAATCTACACATCTGCCTTAATGGTGAACTCACGCTGTCCGAAACTAGTTCGAAATTGTCCGAAACGCTGTCTTTGGTAAAAGAAGGATGAAACGCGACATGGTACCATACTCCTTTTTATATATATATATATTATAAATTTTAGCGGAAACTTCGCTGGTTAATGCAATCGTGTAATATGTTACTTTCTTATTAAAATATGTATAACTGTTTGTTTCCTAAATAAACTAAAATAAAAATAAAATTAAATTAAAATACTCCAAAAATAAATCATGATAATGACGTGAAAATCTCATATCAAACAATATTCTTGAATACAATGAATTAATTTAGCCGTAGGCTTGAAAAATAAAGAATTTCAGAAACAAGAGCGATTTTTTTAATATCATAAATGTTATAAGGTATAGAAGAACAATAGGCAATTCTCTTTTATTATTTAAAAAAAACGTGAAAAGCTTTCTTTCATAAATTGAATAAGCTTGTTAGTGGGTAATTTTAAGTAATTATCCAGAGCTTTCGCGTCGCTTAATTAACAATTTCGAGTTTAAACCAAGGCGCAACTATAAAGTCGTATTAAAAGGTTGACTTTGTAATTGAAATGGGAAGAGTAAAATCTTTCAACATATAAGACAAGAACTGCCTACCTATTCTAACAAAAAATAAAATATTTACGATGAAGATTTCATAAAAGTTCAAAATATCGTGAAGACTTCATTTTGCGAATCTAAGCTATTTTTGATAATGCGAAAATAAATAATAATTATACAATATTTTGCCATGAAATAATTCCTTTGGAGGGAGAGCACCTATTATAAATTTAAGGCTTAAAGTTTCCCGACTTTACGCTTATTAAATGTCGATAATCTATTACCCAAGTTTTAATATATCAAAGTTTCAATGCGCATTCTTTGCAAGTCCCCTTCCTTTCTGTACAGCACCAAGTCACCCCAATTTTGAATAAGAAAAACTTTGAATTAATAATAACCCTCCGCCAATGCAATTTCCTAGGGATGTGCGGGGAGGGTTGGGGAAGTGTGGAGGTTTGGGAAGGGGGAAATCTTCCGCTGTGTGGACGGCTATAAAAGTACACTGAGCAAACGGAAGGACAATGGAAAGCCTCAACGGAAGCGTCGTTATGCAAGTTAGGCGCGCGGAACCTACGCGGGCGTTCCCAGTGGACATCTTCAACTTTTATACTGCTGAACATAAAATTGATATTGTTCAGAATTAAGGCAATTTGGGTATTTTTATGTGGAATTTTACTTTCTTTCATAATTACTTTATCATGATACTAACGAAAATGAATTAATATCACTAGGGAAATAAATTTTCGCTGTGGTGATAAACCTGATAAAATTGTACTTTTTTTAACATTTAACGAGAAAATTTTATTAATCTAATACGTAACTAAAGAATTAAGTAGGTACCTTAATATTTAAGTGTACAAAACTATGTCTGAGAAAGGATTGTTTAAAAAATTCATCAAATTTAATATAAGTTAATATTCAAGTTCCGTGAAATTTGATGAATTGTTCAATTTTTTTAGAACAAACCAACTTTCTGTGGAGGTTCTTTTCAGGTTCTGTTATTATATCATTTTAGGCCAGTTGCTGCATGAAACTGAAATAATCACAAAACTTGAAAAGAAATTACACAACGTGAAAATTAACTTAAAATAATTTATGAATTTTTTATTTTTTTTATTTTAACTTTATGAGTAAAACCTCAAATTGTAATATTTAAATAAATGAACACAATATAAGCGAAATCAATCGAAAATCTGGAAACAGAAAAATCAGAAAGACATATTGACACCTCTGGGACTCGAACCCAGGATCTCTTGCTTTCCGGGCAAACGCACTAACCACTGCGCCACGGTGTCGATATGAAATTCGGTCATGTTTAACTGTACCATACTTTGACTAAGAACCACCTACATTATCTTCAACGAATATATTATTGGCAACTATCTTTATGTATGATTGCAAGATTCAAACCCGAACTAAATGCTCTCTAGATAGTGTCTGGATAAATCTTTATCCATTTTATTTAATATGCGACATCGTGAATCATGTAACAATATTCAAGTTTAACGAACTTTTATTTTCGTAATTGGAATTACTTTCCATATCACACAAGCGATGGAGTAGGTACGAGTAACGACATTATTTTATAAGTTATTAATTCTTAATTATATTTTTTTGGTCAAATGCTTGGATGAATTAACAGAGTATACATAGATACGTTTCTCAAACAACGGTCATTGGATAGATGTCGTAATTTTATAAGTTTTCTAACATGCGAAAGGAAATTTCTTCTTTTGAAAGGCAATTATTTTTTTAAATAAATACTTTCAAAAAAAAAAATGAAACAATACAACTTTGTATAAACCACTTATATAATGTGCAAATCCGACCGGTTTCGGAACAAACGTTCCTTCGTCAGGGAAAGCTTATACTTACTTACTTTCAACTTCACAAATCCTACAATCATTACGATATCCCTTATTTTTCAAGGTCTGCTAGTTTAATTAATAATCCTAAAAGGTGATAATTTGACGATTACAAACAGATTATGAAATTCCATGACTGGGTCTAGTTATCATTTCTCGTTATAGATTCTCCTGGTATTGGCAACGGAGTGGTCTCATAGTGAGATTATTATATGAACTTCCACACCACAGGCCGGTGGTGGCTTCAACTATACCAGTGATGAGCAACCCTCGACCAGCGGATACCATCTGACCCATTTCATGTGGCCCGCGAGCCTTCTCGTACCACTGTGCTAAATAAAATATCAAAAAATTTACGGTAAAGAATATTCATCGGTTTCTGATGTTTTGTTATTAAAGTTTCTTCAAAGTTTTGAATCAGATGCTCAAAACTATAAGTTTTTTTTCTGGTAAAGAATATGTAAGAAAATATAATAAAAAAATAATAACCCAATTTCGGAGGTGGGTGTGGGTACCATCTCTCCGGGAACTATTTATTGGATAATTAACTATCAAAGGTCACCCCAAGTGACCAGCGGTGCTCGGGTTCATGGGGGGAGGTTTGTCTAGGTCTTGGCGGCGGACGCGTTTGACCTACTCTATTGTGGGCCGGATCAGGAGAGACTGCTTGAGGAAGTCCTTTTGACCTCTCCAATGAGACTCTCTCTACCCATCGCCTTGCACCGCAGTGATAGAGATGAATTTGGACGTCCGTCATTCCTTGACACACAACTGATTCCTACCCACCCCAATCCCTTTTCCTCCCTAGAACTTCCTCTCCTACCTTTAATTTAAAAGACTTTCCTCACAGCATCCCCAAAGATGTCAAAATCCCTGAAAGAAATTATCAAAATATAAAAAAAATTAAAAATAAAGACAAAATTTTATTGTTCGTCCTGTAGTGAAGAGAATAATTCACCTCTGCAGCTTTTATGTTAAGATCTATTTTTATTGCATTTTACAGATTTCCGTTTCATAAACTATCAAAAATTGTAAGTAGGTATTTTTTTAATTGTTCCTTAATATTTCTGAATGATAAAAATCGACAGCTTACTTTTTTTTTTTTTTAAAGTCGAACATTTTCGGATTCCGAATAACCCGACAATATTTGAAAATCTCCTGCTACCATCACAGTAAGCGGAAAATGTTGCTTGTGCCATGATAGAGGACGTAGCCAGCCGAGGAATGGAACACGCGACGCCCGGGTGGGATCCAAACGCGATCCCAACTCAGGTCATTGGCATTGGAGATACAAAATTTTCGTCTGTGGAGTTTTATTTTTTGTGTCCTCTAATTGTTGTATTGAAAAATTACCGTTTTTGAAAATACAAATAGGTTTCCCACACCACTGATTGCAATTTTCACAATGTCAACTCTTCCTCCTGTGGCCCGCGAATAATTAAAAAGGGTTTTCCAGCTAAAAAGGTTGATCATCACTGAGTTGTACGGTTTAGCTTCCAACTAGACTACACTAATGCTTCTACTATTTTACCAAAATTAATTCCCAGTACTGCAGATGTGTTTCGTTAGCAATTATTATGGTTAATAATTTGGAATTGTGTTGTCTTGTTATGTGGTGTTATTTTGTGACCGAGTTTCGATTATTTGATTAAAATGTTTTTATGCTATGGCAATCTTTGTTGTAGGTACGTTTTATGCACGGTATAAGCAGTGATTCCCAACACTGGCAATATTTAGATTAAGCTTGTGGGTTAATCAAGTGTTGAAAGTGCGTTGAGGGCGACGCGACGTTACGTGATTTGGTGGGTGATGGGCATACCTACATTGCTCAATTACGTTATTATTACCTACTACATAAATAATGCAATAACGAATTATGTAAGTGTATAAATATTAATTGCATTTTTATAACGTTCAAGCTTGAATGATGAACATAACTTGAATAAATGTTGACAGGGCCGAAAATCGTCGGTTAACGTGGTGTAATATTATTTAGCATGAGAAATGTAAAAAAACTCTAAAATGCTCATATCGTTGAATTGTGGCGGGGGGATATGATTATGATGATTTCAATACCAACTCAATAAAAATGTTTATTAGATACTTAGCTGCCGGCTTATTATTTATTTCATATTTTGTGGCCTTCGTGGTCCGCAAGGCTCTCGTCTAGCGATCCGGAGGTCGTTGGTTCAAATCCCGGCGTGCGCAGATAAAACTTATTTGATTGATTTGTGTTTTCACAATTTAATCATTTGAAATAATGTTATGTATATTTGCGACACGTTCCAGAATGGAAGATACTCTCAGTATCGCCCTGGTATTAGACCACCATTAAAAATTGGAATTTTACTTTAAATGGCTTTAGCCGTGTTTGGTGACTAGATCTGAATAGCCAGGTACTTCCCCACCTTCCACTTCCCTATCTCCTTCCCCTCCCCACTAACTTCAGCCTCACAACATGCCCCAATTGGGGATGCCATAGTCTCACTGGCTCCAGACGGGAGCAGTTGGGATTCTTGTGCGATATTCATATTTAAAAAAAAACCATTGGATGATAATTATCACGGCTAAAATACATGTTGTAGAGTGATCATATATTTATTTATTTATCATTATCATATTATTTTTTTTCAGGTCCTCCATAAAACAGTTACACCCCAAATTATTACGGAGAAGATTACAAAATTTAAGAGAAAAAAAAGTCCAAGGGGCAGTTTCACTATGTTGAGACGTATGTCAAAAGATAGTTACTGAACTCTCTATAGGTAACATTGAAGATGTCAATGCTCAATGCAGAATCGTTAAGCAGTTGAATTGCTCGGTTTAATTATCTCCCTATTCTCATCATTATCACACTATTCTCCCTCCCTGTTCGATATTTGTTATGACGCCATGTATTCCCTGTTGTAGGATGATTGTAATGTCCCGTGTGCCGAAATCAGCACTTGAACATGCGTAGTGAAGGCGTTTATAAAACACATAGCCCGTATTAAGAAACTACTCGGCGGGCGTATAAAGTGCCTATAACGAGCCACTAACTAGCAGTCATATTTCATGGGAATTAATAATAACAATGTACTGTTTCCAAATTGCGTAAAAGCGCATTTTAATGTTCAGTTACTGGTGGAGCGTTCAAATGGTCCCGACAGATAAGTATCAAAGCCTAAGAAGTATAAAAAGCAATTAATTATTTACGCGACGGTCTCACATCAAAAATTAGGGTCAAGAATTGCCTAAACGCAAAGTGAAACCTGCACTCACCCGAAGGAAGTGCCTTCCTGTAGTAGTGTAGGTAATATATACTGGTCTTTTCATGTAATATGGGCAAGCCAAATTCTTCCATCAGGTGACTGAGGTGACGCATTTCGTCAATTAATTATGTTGTCAAAGAAGAGTTTTGCATCTTGAATCTTTCCTTTCAGAATACCTATACCAAGCATACCAAGAGTTAATTCTTATTTTGGATTATTTTACATCCTAAATAGACTAACTGCCATTTGCCATACAATCGGGTGAGGACCTACCAGATTCGTTCACATTATAGATACATTGAGATATGAAATACAAACTTTGGGGTCAGGGCTGAGCAAAATACATGCTTTGATGTAATTAAAATACAAATTACAAAATACTTTTTCGCATGTATTTAAAATACGAAATACAAAATACTTTCAAGTCGCGTATTTGAAATACAAAATACAGTATTTTAACCATTTTTTAATTTCAAATACAAAATACAAATTACAAAATATAAAATACATTTGGTTTTGACAGAACCTTGGTTGCAATAAATTGTCGTAAGTGCCCTTATCTAAGGGTGCGTTTCCATAGGAGCAATGCTGAGCAGAGTGAAACAGAGACGTGCAAAAATTGACCAATCATATTGCTCAGAAGACACCTCTCGTCTCCGCTCTACTTGTAAAGTTTTGTGGTATAGGACTTAGATAATAATTATTATTATTATTATAACACTAGCTGGTTCCCGGCATGCGTTGCAATGCCGTATTCAAAGAAATAAATTGTTTCTCCCTGCATGTCCTTTCCCGTGCGTCCCCGTTCCACTCCCGCATCCCCTTCCCCTCCCGCGTTCCCCTTCTACTTACCACGCCTACCCTCTCCCCTCTCCCGCTCCACCATCCCGCTAAACCACCTCCCGCGTTCCATATATTCAGTCCTAGTACGTTCAGTTTTCAAACAACTCGCGTGCCAGCTATTACAATTTTTTTATTCAAATTTTCATTTTTCGCATATTAAAAATATTCATTTTTGTATATTATAAGAACAATCAATCAAATCTGATACCTAACATAGGTACCTATTTAAAATATCTATAATTTAAAAAATCCAAATATACAATTCTTCTGTTACAAAAAAAAACAGCTGCCTGCTAAATTCAATTTCATCAAACATGTAACTGTCAAACGTGCGAAGTTAAAATAGTCGATAAGTTTTCTGAAATTATTCAATTTTCTGCGAAATTTTCTTAATTTTTCTTTCTGTAAGAACCTTCTAATACTTTATTGGAAAACTTTTAAAAAATGAATGAAATAGGTAAAGTCGTTCTGAAGTTATGGCCTGACCAAGGAAAGCAAGGATTCATTTTTGTAAACATAGATCACATTTGTATGGCGCAGTTTTATGTTATTTCACTTCAAGTGCGCTCTACAGTAATTAATTTAAAAATAATCTGGTATTCAATCAAATTATTCCCGCACAGTGCTTGATCTAATACTATGATACAAAAATGTACAATACAAAGCAATGACAAGTAAAATATAATATGGTACAAAATGTACAATAACAGTGCTATTATAGCACTGGACAATAATAATAACTAGCATGACATAAAAAATGTATAGTACATTATAAAGCAATGATAAGAGAACTACAAATAATCATTAGTAAGAGTGCTATAGAACAGGACAATAAGACAATAGTACAGGATTCTAGCTTTTTTAGTCTATGTATTTTCTATGTCAGTTTATTTTTCATTGTCATTTTAAGACGCTAAATGTAGTTGAAAATGTATTTTGAAGCCTTAAGTATTTGAAATACAAATAACAAAATACATCTTTAGCAAGTAATTGAAATACAAATACAAAATACGTATTTGTATTTCAAATACGTATTTCAATTACAAGTAATTCAAATACTGCCCAGCCCTGTTTGGGGTAGTTATTTATAGCTCATGTAATAATAAATTAACCATAACAAAAATTAAATATATTTTATGGTGCTTAACCAGTTACTAACTCTAATATTTCGTCGCGGAATTATTTTTCCCTTGTATGGCTACGAAACTATTAAAGATAATCATGAACAATACTAAATGGGCTAACTTGAAAAGTATGTGGATGGGATCATCTCATAAAAATAAAATGAAACGTCATGCTGGGTGTCTCCTAACGAGACATAAAAGCTAACGAGTGAATGGGAGCAAAACAAAACAAGGTAGTCGACCTCACTATTACAATCTTCACTCTCCTCTCAAGTGAGACCACGCCAGACGTGTTACTGGACTTGCGGTGAACAGGTACATGTTTGTTTAGAAAATTGAAACAGAAATCGCATATAATGACGACCTAAAGAAAGCTACTGACTTCATAAGGGTGAGATCGTTTGAAAATATATCAATAGGGATCCAGGTTTATGGAGAAGGAGCAGAGATACATTATTGGGAACTTACAATATGAATTGGCTTCGGCTGTTTTAACAAAAATTAAAAGATGTATTACCTGGAAGCAGTTCGCAAAAACCCAGGAACGGCAGCGATGTCTTTTTCGTGCAAAACTTAATTTTGGATTTGTGGCCAAAATACCCAACCAATCAAAATAATATTAAACGGTACGAATGTGAGCTATTTTATTTACATAATAACTCCACAAACCGGTATAAAAAAACATTAATGTACTTTTGTAAATATCTGTGAGCTGTTTTAAGTTATTTGTGTTTTGAATTATAAAATATAGGCCATAGAATTCGAATTTCATGATTTTACGGACAGCTTTAGAGATATTTATTGATCGATTATTAATTATTTTTAATTAGTATGATTTATTTTGTTTACTATTTAAATATTGATACATAAAATAAAGATGATAAAATAATTATGTTTATGGTCGTAAACTTAAATTAAAAACAACCAATTTATGTCGAATTACATTACTACTATACTTGTACTATTTATATTAAAAATTCGTCTTAAACGCATTCTTGTTTGGTTTTATTTTTAATTTTGTATTTCATTATACTAACGGTTGGGTAAGAGTATTTTTTTTTAATAATTATTGTTAACTCACAAACAATTGCCAAAGATACCTCTAAAATGGTGAAAATTGATTTCTTCAATGCCGTATATTTTATTACTTAAAACAAAAATAAATTAAATTAGCTCATATCCGAAGATAGTAGATATTTGCTACAGGTTAATTTAGATTTTTTTAAATCGGTTTATGGGATATTTTCACGATCCAAAATAAGTTTTTGATGAAAAAGGAAGCACAGCCGTTCCTCGCAATTAATAATTCTTGAATATATCAAATTATCACCTTTTGTTTCTTTCGTACACCGCACCAGAGTCCCAACTGCCCGAAGCCATTTGAACTATACCATCCCTAATAATGGAATTTTGTGAGGTTGAAGGGAGTGGGGAGGGGAAGGAGATGATAAGTAGCAAGAGGATGGTTGGGAAGTACCTATCTATCAATTTAGATCTGATCAGTGAACACAACTAAAGCCATTTCAAGCAATTGCAGGGCAGCGATGTGGGGAGTATTTACCACCCTTTTAAAATCGTGTATTTTTTTTAAATTTCGTAATTTTTTTTTAATTTTAGTAAAATATGTTTTTTCTATAATTTTAAATTCCTTCGTATCTAATTTAAATCGATCTACACGGAGTTTCACGCTACTTTTTAAACGACTTCAAAAGAGAAGGAGGTTCTCAATTCGACTGTATTTTATTTTTATTTATTTTTTATTTTTTATGTTTGTTACCTCAGAACTTTTAACTGGGTGAACCGATATTGATGATTCTTTTTTTATTTGAAAGCTGGTGCTTTCCGTGAGGTCCCATTTTAATTTGGTCCAGTTCCGACAATGGCATCCACGAGAAAACCATATAAGTCATAAATTTGCATTAAGTATGTACGCGACAAATGGACGAATAACTCAATATCACGCTAACCGATTTCGATGATTCTTTTTTTATTGGAAAGGATGTACTTCTAGGGTAATTTGATGAGAGTTTGGTTAGGTTCTGATTATCGCATCCATGACAAATTAACGAAACTCGGCCGAATCTCTTAATTTGACCCTCTCGTCGTTATGGTCAAATTATGTCTGTCTCATATGAGCAGCATGTTTAGTAGGTCTACCCATATTCAGACAAATTAGTTAATATACTTCAGATTCACTAAAAATCAAAAAAATAAACAAAAATTTTAACAAAACAAAAAACGACTTCAAAAATTCTTACTTTTTGAAGTCGTTTAAAATAATCAACTTACTTTTTCTACTCATCAATATGTAGGTACGATTGTTATTTTTGGAGTCGGTGTCAGCAAAGGTACCTACCCGGCCCGGCGTGTTCACTTGACAGTTCCCCTCACGCCGCGCCGCGGCCCCGCTTTCTCCTCGTCAAGTCGCTTGTGCGACACAAGCACATCTCACCTATAACTATGTATGTAGTTACAAACCTACCTTGACTGACACCGAATCCAAAAATATCCATCGTATCTACATATTTATGAGTAGAAAAAGTAAGTTGATTATGAAGTTGTAGAAGAATACGAAATTATTTATTGTTCAGTGGCTGTTCCAAAATGAATTTTCAAAAGTTTGTCAGTGAAAAACGTGTTACTTCAAGTAACTTTAAGTCCTCATCATTCTTGTAGACTTTCATAATTTGGGTAAATTAAAATTTAAAATTTTAACCCATCAAGATTACGCTAGCTTTCAAGCGCTAAATAGCGTAACATTTCTAAACCATTAAATGTTGCTATCCCTCAGAAGGGAAGGTGTAATTTAAATTAAAATAAACAAAACCTTGGCAAAGAAAACAGAATAAAGGATTCAAGCCTCTGTTGATTTGCGTAGGTAACCACGAGGCCTGGATGACGGACTTAATTTAAAATTAAAATAAATGTTTGTTTTCGCGTCAGGCGCTTAATGACTGAGAATTATGACTCTCTCAAATTCAAAACAAAAAGATTTCATTTGTTAATTTTCTTCCGCTCATAATGAGAACAATGGGTCTCGATTTTCCTCGGCGCGCTGCTCTCTGCTTCACTGGCTTACATTTTAAATTTCAGGCTTTGCGTAATGTCTTCTGAGGTCTTGATGTACGTAATATTGCTTATTATTAAAATAAATGGAGATGCCAGAGCTCTTTCAAGTTATTTATTACATTCTACTCCGTTCTTTGTGCGTTTTGTACTTGTACCGGTGTTTTGCGACATTGATACGATACAACACGTCAAAATTACGAAAAGTTTTGTTATTTTAACACACTTTATGTCCAATAACTTTGTGTTAAATAATGTAATATTGACACCAGTCACTCAGATCAGGGACTTAGGTGTTAAATTTGATGAAAAATTAACATTTACTCTGCACGTAAATGAAATAACAAATGCTATAAAAATGCTTGGTTTTATATGCAGAACGGCAAGTGATTTTAAATCACTAGAATGTTTGAAAATATTGTACACTTCTTTAGTAAGAACAGGGTAGAGTATAATTCGCCCATTTGGTCCCCATTGTATAGAATACATTCCGACAATATAGAAAGGGTACAGCACAAATTTCTAAGATTTGTTAACTTTAAGCTGAATATTCCATTTCAAAATATTAACTATGCCCTTTTGATGAAACAACTCAACTTAATTACGCTGTAAGATAGGCGGATCATCTCTGACCTTGTACTTTTAGTAAAATCATTAATAATTGCATTGACAACCCTGAAATTCTCGCCAAAATAAAATTTTACGTACCGACCAGAAATACGAGGCAAAGTGCTACCTTCTTCTGTGACAATTTTAAAACAAACTATGGGGTTCATACACCTATAAATAGATTACATTATTTTGGCCATTAATTTGGAAATATTGTAGACATGTTTGCAGATTCTGTATTAGTTATAAAACGAAGTCTTTATAATTACTTTAATTAAACGTATGGTTTAAATTTTAATTAATTTTATTTTTTTAATTTAATAATTATAATTGTGTACTATGTACCTGCCTAACCATTATTATCTATCTTTGTAAAAGCCCACTAGGGCGTAAATAAATAAATACGCAAATACAAATGATCAAACGTAAATATCGGATTTTTCGGACTATTGAAAAATTCTTTTCCCTACGATAAGGACTTCTTTAGCTTTGGCTTTAAATATTCTTCAAACGCTCCGATAACTTTGAACCCTCTTCTTAAATAAATGATACCTTAAGTGAGCCATAGGTTGTGCTGTTAAAGGTCGCACGAAATATTTTGTGAAGGATATTCTGGCGAAAATATATGGGATGCACATCGCGCATAAGCGGTGGACGCTGTTAGGATCTAGTGTACAAATAACCGCTTATATAAAATTGTCTGATGTAATCGTAGCCTTACTTTTGCGAGTAATGTACGTGTTCGGATAATATCCGAGAAGGGTTAGGTTTGGTTAGGTACGTGCCTAGTTACTCATTTGGAAGCATATTCGAATAAATTATCATTTAAAAAAAAATAAACAAAAGAATGTAAATTAAAAATTAACGTTATTTATAGAGCAGCAATTATAAAGGCGTGTTTTACGAACATTTTGTAAACCGCACAAAATTAGAAATTTTTCGCAATGTTTCTTTATTTGGACACTAATGAAAAAAAATTTCAACATTTTTTGATAAGTTTTTCATTAACAACCCTTAAGGCGCCGCAACCGAGCTCAAAAAGAAGAAGATGGAGAGATATGAAATTATGAATGTTAGAGGAGCGCGCTAGTATTTAAAGCGACAAAATCGATGCGAAAATTCTGAAAATGTTTAATGAAACACGACTCGTTTAAAATAGAGCAAAAATCTCGCGGGGGTTGTCTTAAACAGCATTTATATTTTAAATTGTTTCATACATATAACTTTTAAAAAATAACTGAAACACACGTGTTTATATTAATTTTTGGAGCATACTTTGCGATTTTTTTCTATCGAGGTAATTTTATATAATTTGCGTTTCGGCGCAGGGAATGTCTAGATATTATCTTCAAGAATAACACATATTTTTTAAGAACTTTAAAACTTAACGTTTTTAAGGGAGATATGTAAGAAATCGGTAGAAATTCGGGTAGCGCCGGCTTAAAGTTTCGCGGTATATCCTGGTTAATAGGTATTTCCAAAAGAGGTTAAAAATTAAGTGGCGGCCGTAGTGATGAGTTTTTAGAAAGAAGAGAGCGGAATTAAAAATATTTTAGTTTTTGTCAGATCAATTAGCTACTTAATAAAATGTGCTTTGTTCATGTTATTTAGACGTCAACAACGTGTATTATACTCGTTCAACGCAATCGCCAAATCAACAGCCGTATAGGGAGAAATATCTGCAGAGATAAGAAAAATAATCATAAAACAGCAATTCTGGAATTCAATCTTTCGGATGATCCCAGGACCTAGACATTCCAGACAAGGTATTGCTGCGGCAATGCGGAGATGCTGAAGCAAACAGGACACACATTACTTAACCTATCATCCCCTCGTAACCAGCAGCGTGAGAGCCTGTCGATTAGCATGAAATGGTCATGTGTGCCGAACAAGGGAGGGCAGAGCCATTACGATGGTTTACGAAGCCTTGCCACCCGGTACTAGGCCTTTAGGTAGACCAAGACAACGGGAAGGCAGCAAATAGCAAAGGGCCGTAAGAAGGAGAATGACAAGGTTAATGAAGCTCTTTAAGGACTTTATGGCCTACTAAGAAAGTTGATTCAAGTTATTGAATATTATTAAAAAACTAATTAGGTACCCATTCTAGAAAATCCACATAAACCATTGATGCAAGTATAATTTATGTAAATTTTGTAAATACAACTGAGTTGTCAAGAATTGTTTTTATGTAAATTAAAAACTTTCTCTTGTATTGTAATGCATTATTTTATACCTTCCATTCATATGATATTTACTTTTTCAAGTTCATCTTTTTTTATTTAAAACTTTGTCTCTGTATTATAAACTTATATATACCCATCAGGGCGTTGAAATATTAATAAAAAAAAAGAAAAAAAAAAAAAAAAAAAAAAAAATAATTTAAATGCAATGATGCATGATGAATTTCATAAAATAATCAATATTTTTATTAGGTTATTTTTATATTGTTCTTTTCAGTGCGGTCATATTTTTTTTTTAATTTTTAATAACGCTTTCGTATAAATTTATTAGTTTTTTCAATATAAAATTTATCGAAATATCTTATTAAAAAAGAATTTATAATTATTTTTGATTAAATATTTTTTTAAGGTTTTATTTTAAAAAAGTATTTTTTAATCTCGCACTTTTCGTAACGAGTAATGATTGATAAAAAGAAAACTTTTAATATTATCTAACTAACCATTACACCGTTTCTCACGAGGGGTAGAAAGGATGAGCCAACACACAATTCTGCCTTATCACACACTCTTTGCTTCCTTCACATTCTTGCACCATGTCACGTCTGGTGACTTAGCAGGGGTGCGAGGGTTCATGGAGTGAAGTTTTTCTATGTCTTGGTGGCGAATGCGTTTGTCCACTTATTGCGTGGCTTGGAAGAGACCGGTTGAGGCAGACCGAACCTAAACCTCTCCAGCCGTACTCTCTTGACCTAGCGCCTTGCAGCGCAGTGGGAGGGATGGATTCATGTGTCCGTAATTTCTGGGCACATTGACCCTCAGAATCCTACGCACCCCTCATAACATTTTCCTACCCAAAACTTCCTCTCCTTCGTTTCCCTAAAAAGACCCTCCAAACAGCATCCCCATAGATGATGTAGGCTGTGAGGGAATTTTTTTTCCTCAATGCACCAAAATATAATTATTAATATATTTGTTACTAATATTTTCAGCATACACGTATTATTCCTTCATTTCTAACAAATGAACAAATAAACAAATCTAAAATTTAATATCATTATTGTCCTTGTCGACTTGTTTTTTGAAGAATTCATTACAATTCAAAGACTGCTTAAACATAGCTCAAACGGAAATATTTGATGAACACACACTTACACATAATACATATTTTCTCTTATTTCTACCTACAGTCGTGTAGATACCAAAAGAGTAACTACATTAAGAATTGCCAACTTAATTTAGAGTTAATTGGATTCGTGAAAATGCTCGTATGAAAGAGGCCTCCCCGTTTAGTTGTTTACTCGAGAATACTTTATTAAGTATTTCAAGCGAATGAATTTAAATATTTGGTGGAGTTATCTTGAAATGCTGCTTTAATTGCGTAATAGAATTGGCTTCGCGTTAAAAAATATTTTCGCAGTAGAAATAATTGAATTAGGAGGTTTTAATGGATTATTCATTGCTTATTAAAATTTTCGTATAAATACTTATACAATACAAATATATTTTTAAATATTTATTATTACTTTGACGAACATGAACGGATGGGTTATTACTGTGAACACACAACTAAAATACTTGTAGATATATTCGTTTCACCTCGTCTCGTTATTCGCATGACCTCGCCTGCACTCCGTTCTATGTCAGTGTTTGTTGTAGACAAATCAAAAGTACCTATTAAAAGTGCTCCATCACCGAGGATGTGTGTACCAGTAAGGAGAAGGTACCTGCTAATAATGGATTAACGATGTTAAGAGTTTTACCAACGAAAGCTCTTTTGCGACATCTTTCTGTTTCAGGTATCGTTTATGAGAATGAGGAGGACGTCATGACAAAGTTCTATATATAATTATGCCTATACTGGGCGCGCAATAAAAACCCAAATAACAACTGCGTAATTTAAGGTGACAGCGCAATATTCCCTAGCCTCGGGAAAAATCTGACTGAAAATCAAGCAAAAATTATATATTTAATTAAATGAAGACAATATAAGCTAAACTCAATCGAAAAATGTGGAGACAGAAAAATCAGAAAAATATATTGGCACCTCTGGGAGTCGAACCCAGGACCCTTTGCTTACATGACAAGTGCTCTGCCAACTGAACTAAGATGTCGATATCAAATTCGGTCACTTTTAGCTGTATCATACTTCGACTAAGAACTACCAACGTTATCTTCACTTTCTTAAAGCATGTATTATTTGCTGCTATCTTTATACATTATTGCGAGATTCAACCCGAACTAAATGCTATCTAGATAGGTAGTGTCTGGATCAAAGATATTCAAATTTATATTCCAATATCTTTGGTCTGGATAATTTTTTATTCATTTTATTTTTAATATGCTAGTCTAGGATAAATATTTATTTTTAATTTTTACCTTTATGGTCCTGGGTTCGAATCCCAGAGGTGCCAATATCTTTTTCTTATTTTTCTATCTCCACATTTTTCGATTGACTTTCGTTAATATTGGCTTCGTTTAATTAAATATTATAATTTGAGATTTTACTCATAAAGTTAAAAATTAAAAATAAATAAACAAAAATTATATACTCATATCTTATACATAAAAATCTTGTGTCACGGTGTTTGTGGTCGCACTCCTCCGAAACGACTTGACCGATTTATATGATTTTTTTAAAATTTATATTTTTGTAGGTATGAGAATATGTTTTAAAGTATATTTTATACCGATAGGTGTTTAGGGTGTCCCTATCCAGAAAAAAAACTATTCTTTTGACAATTTTTAATTTTTATTTTCATCAAAAAATGTATATAACCCCAAATTTTAACCCTCCTGCCACCACCCTCCCATTTTTTAATCGCGATTTTAGCATTTTTGTATGAACAAATTTAACGGTCTTTTGTATTTCAAACAGAACGAAATTATTTATGTTGTTGAATGACAGATGGCGCTAGTCCGCCTCGTCGAACTTTCAGTCACACAAGACATTCACGAAAAGTGTCGCGTCATTTTGATATTTCATTCGGCATCATGTTCTCGCGTGGGCAAACCATCTAGCTTATTTGTGTTGGCTTAAGGCGGACTGACAAAAAATATTGTACACTCAATTGCTCTTCGAAATTCATATTGATTTTTTTATTTCATTTTCCTACTTTAATTGGTGTTTTTTTTGCTTTTATCGGCGGTCATCGTCTACAGCGCTCCATTCCTCTTTCTGTAGATCCCTTCCCCACACACTTACAATACATTCGATATTTTTTATTTAATAACCAAAATATTCACTAGAAATAAGTTATATGGCAGAACAACGTTTGTCAGGTCAGCTAGTACACATAAAAATATTACTCTTTATTCCATGACACTGATTTCCATTTAAATAATACGCCGTTTCTGTATCAATTTGACCTATACATGTAAAGATTATGCATTTCTTCGTTTCCCTGAAAGCGTTTATTGCCTGACACCATTCATTTGCAATGTGCAATATTCGGATTGTTCATTGTTCACGTTCCCGGGGCAATATCTTTTAACTCCTTTCCTATAAAATATCCCTTCAATTCCGATGTAAATCGCGGTTCCTCCCGGCCGGAAGGGTATTTTCCGATTCATTTGACGCCAGATTTGCAGCCCCGGATGAAGTAGAATGGACGGAATTAATCGTGTTATTTTTGCTTCTCTCGACTTGAGTTTTACAATGCAGTTGAAGTTGGTAATAACATATAAATCATATGAAAGAGAAAACATGAAATTCCGTGATTAGAAGATTGAATGCTGTAATTACTTAGATGTCTTAGGCCCTCCGATTGTGACGAAACCACAAGTACCCTGCAGACATACCACTCTTTAATGCTGGTTTCCGTACACGGCGCTACCCGAAATATATTAAACTTTATCATTTTTCACGTGCAGCTGTGGAGTTAACACGATGTAAAACAATGTCATATGACTTTTTTTCCAACAACAATCGATGCCTTCTTCACTAAATCCTTTCTTACGTATTCTGGTAAAGTATAGTTATATAAATATGCACTTTTTCCACTTCCAGAACAAATCTAACATTACAAACGTCAAAAAAAAAAGTATCAGACACAAATGATGCGACCCGTCGCGTGCGATCAGCACCGTCGGTACCGTGATACTGATTGGAAACCGACAGACGTCGCGTAGCGCCATGTACGGGCACCAGCAAAATCGTACTGGGGGTACTCACTAGGATCGAGTAGCTTGTAAGTATCTCCGTGAACGGAGGCACTAAGGAAGCGTCGCTAGCAGTCTACAACCAATCTGATACCATCCCTCATATGTATCACTAAGGCAAAGCACTGGAAGAAATATAACAAAATTAGACTAATATTTTTTTTAAATTATTATTATTGTATAAAAGTTACGTACAATGGGAATTTATACCCGCTAAGCTACTGCAAGTAGCTTGTCAGCAGGAGATTAGTTCCACATAATAGTTAAAACAATAACTTTAATGGTAAAATAAGGTACTAAGTGTATATATGTATTTACGTGTGGTAAATACATATGCTGATTTAAGCGTCTTGAACAAGGTTAAGAAAGTGACCCCTAGATAGTTTTGACACCAGGAACTGGGGGCGGAGAAAGTGGTGTGAGGAAAAAAAATTATATATATTGTCGTAAGACGATGGAAGAATAAGTCGGCGACAATGTTTAATGGCAGAGTTTGCAAATGCGCCAAGTTCCCATCGTGAGTTCAATTCTTCGGCTGAAGTCCCCCATCATTGCACAATCAAGGTCATCCTATGGTTATTCGTTACCCGAAAGTTTCTTTCTCATAAAAAGACCAAATTTAATAAATGTGTGCTACGACAAAGTTGAAAAATGGCACGATAGAGGATTTTTTATTGTGAATACCGCACAAGAGTCTCAGCCGCCTAGAGCCAGTGAGAACATAGTATCCCCACTTGGGGTATGTTTGAGACTGAACGTACGTGTGGAGGGGAAGGAGACGGGGAAGAGGAAGGTGGGGAAGTACCTGGCTATTCAGATCTAGTCATCAAACATGGCTAAAACCTTTTCAAGCAACGATTCAATTCTGAATGGTGGTTTACACCATGGCGATACTGCGAGAATCATTCACTCAGGAACTTTCCACAAATATACATTGTATATTTCTAAATAATTGTGAAAACACACATCAATCAAGTAAAATTTATTTGCAATCCGGGTCGCTAGTTAAGAGCCTCGTTCCTCAACCATGGAGGCCGTCAAAGTTAATTCAACAACAACAAAATCGTTTGCATTGCTCGCTGCCATACAAGATGAGTATTTCTCAAATGGCTTTGGTTCTTTCTTTTCGAAATTGCGTATTTGGTTGCGAGCATCCTCCATAATAAAGAAGCTCATTATTCTTAGCGGAGGCGGACTGCGATTCGCATACACCATGAAGGGTGCAAAATCACATCCCAAACGGGGACAAAGGGATGCCTAATGTCCGAAATTGGCTACCTACGGCAATTCCCGTCTAATTTATTATATTCCTAGGGAACTCTGTATGTGGGTCAGTACATTTCACCAACGAATTAAGAAGTGTGGAGGTGTGTAACGGCAGTCACAAATAAATTTATTACCTATACAATTTCAACAAGACATTTGTTATAAAAAAAAACATGCGATTTTGTTCATCATTACTAGATAGTTGAAAATCGCAAACCCTACGGTTGTTTTTGTTGTAATCAGTTTTATCTCCCAGCCTAGAGGTCTAGCACGATCGATCGATAAAACCCTACATCAATACGATATTGACTCAATCCGTCATCTATGGTCAGTTAGCGATGTTTGCGACCACTGTCAACATATGATTCCGACAGCCGTTTTTAGCGCAATGTCAGATAAGGTGTCAATATGCACAACTTTTTGAATAATGTCTTTCGTTATGTAAAATAACTAGCTTAATAATGAATGGAAGTGAACTAACGAAGCTCTCAAAATTGAAAGAAACCATCTAAGAGATCCATAAACTTAATTAATTCATATAAGACACGTTCCAGCTTTGAGAAACGAAAATTGTTCAAATATGACTCATTGGCATTAATACCTAATTATTAGACTTTAGAGAAAGAGTGATTTTAGAGTTTTAAAAAACGTATTTTTACAATATTCTCACTATATTCACTTATATTTTTACAATATCATTACATAGTATAAAATGAAGTCGCTCAAATGTGCGCGTTAATCTTTTAATAGTTTCGTTTAATCGTTTTCACCAATAGCTATAGTGATTGAAGAGGAATGTTTATATGTATAATACATGTAAATTATACATATATATATATATTTTTTTTTTTACATGAGCTCCACATAGGAGGCCCTAAGGAAAATAATTTCCCTCAGGGCCTATGTCATCTTTGGGGATGCTGTGTGGAGGGTCTTTTTAAAGGAAAGGAAGGAGGGGAGAGTTCTGGGAAGGAAGAAGGTTTAAGGGGTGGGTAGGAATCTGGGGTTCAGTGTGTCCTGGTCATCCGCCTCCAAGACCTCGACAAACCTTACCCCATGAACCCGGGCACCCCTGCTAAATCACCAAATGACCTATGGCAGAGGTGTTGGTTATCCAATAAAGGTTCCCGGGGCGGCGGTACCCATTCCCGCCTCCCAAATTGCGAGAAAATAAAATATTAGAGAAAAGCCGAGAAATTCAAAGAAAACATATTTTTGTGCGATTTTAAACGGCTGGCGGGCCGTACTAGTCACTTTTGAAATTCGTTCTACGGAAGAAATTGGAAAATAGATGTCCTAGAGTAAGTAGGTATTTGATTTTCCCTTTTCAAATATCCAGTGTTGCATTGCAAGCATTGTATAATGGCGAGTTAATTAGTTTATATATATAATTCAGGCAGCGGGCAGCTGGCAGCTGGCAAGCGGGTGGTGTGGATTTTATAAAGGTTGGGTAATGGCGTTGTGTTGCGTTAGCCACAGCAACGTGTCGCAGGGTCTGCTAGTTACTTATATTATTTCAAAATATACATAAGTGTTTCTACAATAAGAACGAATTTTAGGTAAAGTCCGTACAACATACCAAAATGGTGGCGGAGAGTGGAAAAAATTATTGCACCTGGTCTAACCTAATAGTTTTTTTTGTTGCCTTTACGATATTGCTATGTACTTAAATGAATCAAGCAACTTTACCATGTGGTAGGCATAAACTGCATATCTCGATACAGGAATGCCCTTATGAGATATGCAGCTTATGTTTTTTATGTAATTCTTAATTTTCAATAAATAAATAAATACTTAAATGCCCCAAAACACTCCAAACGCATTATTGTCTTAATGCTCCTGAATATGAAGTTATACAATTAATATACAAAGATAAATAAATACTAAAATGCCCCAAAACACTTCAAACGCATTATTGTCTTAATGCTCCTGAATATGAAGTTATACAATTAATATATAAAGATAAAGATAAATAAATACTAAAATGCCCCAAAACACTTCAAACGCATTATTGTCTTAATGCTCCTGAATATGAAGTTATACAATTAATATATAAAGATAAAGATAAATAAATACTAAAATGCCCCAAAACACTCCAAACGCATTATTGTCTTAATGCTCCTGAATATGAAGTTATACAATTAATATATAATGATAAATAAATACTAAAATGCCCCAAAACACTCCAAACGCATTATTGTCTTAATGCTCCTGAATATGAAGTTATACAATTAATATATAAATATAAATAAATACTAAAATGCCCCAAAACACTTCAAACGCATTATTGTCTTAATGCTCCTGAATATGAAGTTATACAATTAATATATAAAGATAAAGATAAATAAATACCAAAATGCCCCAAAACACTCCAAATGCATTATTGTCTTAATGCTCCTGAATATGAAGTTATACAATTAATATATAAAGATAAAGATAAATAAATACTAAAATGCCCCAAAACACTCCAAACGCATTATTGTCTTAATGCTCCTGAATATGAAGTTATACAATTAATATATAAAGATATAAACATAGCAAAATGTTCATGCCGTCACTTATCCTCTGTAGTTGCTACATTTCCTAAGGTCAGAACATATTACCGAGTTTCCCTATCTAGCAGCCTAACAGCATGCGGGAGAAAATATTTTTATGCCGGGCCGTTCTTTGCGAGTAGCCTATTAACTATTTAGTGCCTCGCCCCACATAGCTACTTCTTCAACCAATTTAGGTGCTTAAACCGCATAACGACGCAGTTCGCAGAGAAACATTTCACTGAATTATGGTGCTTTGAACTGACTTAGGCTTTCCTGCGACCAGGGAGCGGCATTAAAATGAGGTATGATGGCAATCAACTGTTTTGTTTTTCTAAAAATAATGAAGTCGGAAGTGTAAATATAATGAAAACATAAGATTACGGAAAAAATTGGCACAGAAAAATAAGTAAAAAATAATATTTATTTATGTGTACTAGGTGCATGAAAAAAAGAAAACATTCAGTGTTTTTTTGAAAGAAATTAATTTAACGATTTTTTGCTTCTTTATTATAAAATGAGAATTTTACTTGTTAAGTGTTAAACAAAAGTCATAATTGACAATTTTTAGTGTCCGACCGACATTAATAATTGTCAATTGTATTGTAACATGTTTTGTTATTTTTTTATAAATTTTGTTTGTTTTATAGAAGTATCTAATATTAAAAAAATAATATTTTTTCACGTACCTCAATTATTGTTTTTTTTTTTTAAATTTATTTATTTAATTTAATACGTGTCAACTGTCTGAATAAGTGTAAAAAATAAGCCAAATAAACAATCGATTTTTAACATGGCAAAAAAAAATTCGGTGTCGGCGGATTTTCTGCCGAAACCGTAGATACTTCCTTTCTAATTAATGTTCTGTATTTATACTTCCTTTCTATTTAATGTTCTGTATTTATACTTCCTTTCTATTTAATGTTCTGTGTTTATACTTCCTTTCTATTTAATGTTCTGTATTTATTTCAATGTGCAGGACGAAATCTTAACGTTATTTTAAGATGTCTGTTGATTTACTAGTAGGTACACTTAATACCGCTGTAGTTATATATGGCGGATTTCTCTATATACAGGGTGTTAAGGGATTTACTTTACTAAATGGATGTACTTGTAGTTTACTTTAACCAATTAGTTAGGTCACAATTTGGGAGGCGGATGTGGGTACGGGAATCATTTATTGTATAACCATCATCCCTGCCACAGGTCACTCCAAGTGGTTCGCTACGCTTCGTTATTTAGCAGGGGTGCCCGGGTTCTTGGGGTGAGGTTTATCTAGGTCTTGGTGGCGAACGCGGTTGCGCACTTACTGCGTGGCAGGTCTGCTTAAAAGCCGGCTGATACGGAAAGACCGCTTAGACATAATGTAGACCTCTCCAGCCGGACTCTCTCGACCCATCCCCTTGAACGGCAGTGGGAGGGATAGTTTCATACGTCTCTCACTCCAAGACACATTGACTCCTCATATCTTATTCCTTCCCAGAACTTTCTCTCCTTCCTTTCCCTAAAAAGACCCCAAAGATGACATAGACCCTGAGGGATTTTTTTCCTTAGGGCCTCTCGTGTGGAGGGCCTCTTGTAAAAAAGCAGTTATTCTTAACATTATTTAAAATAAAAAGTTATTGAAATATTGGAGACTTTTGTGTGGGTGTTATTTTTTACTTAAAATATGAAAAATATGCATTAGATAGTTAGGGTCGGTTCGTGATAACATGTGGAAGATAATAATAATTGAAAAAAAAACTTCTAAAAAGTCACCGGAGACGAAATTTCATTTACATTTTTTACTCCAAATTATGTCATCGATCACTGGAAGTAAGTCAAGTACGCACCTTGACACCATGTATTTACTTAAAGAAATTATTACAAGGACTACATTTGATGCATTATTTTTAGCACATCAAGGACCTACGTTAATAGTGTATAAATGTATAATAAGAATTTTTTTTTTACGTTAACTCCACGCAGGAGGCCCTGAGGAAAATAATTTCCCTCAGGGCCTATGTCATCTGGGATGCTGTGTGGAGGGTTTGAGGAGAGGAAGGAATGAACATTGGTCTTGAAGAGACCCATGTTGTAGGAAGGAGGAAACACAGAGGCCGGCAAATCATTCCACAGCCGAGCTGTTGAACACAAGAATGAGTCGAAGAAACGACCCGTTCTCATGTGGCAAATGTCAACCGTGTACAAATTTTGGGCACGCGTTTGGCGTGTTTCCCTACTATGCACCGGTGCCGAAGGGATCAATGATGCTAGTTCCTCGGAGCATCTTCCATTGTAATACCGGTAGAACAAGGATAGCATTCCCACCCGACGCCTGTGCTCTAAAGATTGCAATCCGTCTGTTAAGATGGGAGAATCTATCAAACGGACCGCCCGTTTCTGCAGAGAGTCGAGGGTATTTTTCAGGTATTTTGGAGCTCCAGTCCAGAGGTGGCTGCCAAATTCAACCGTGGGGCGCACTTGTGATTTGTACAGGGTTAGCAGTTGTGTACTATTAAAGTATCTGCGGGCCCTGTACAGTACGCCCAGTTTCTGTGAGGCTTTACTCTGGCTTCGATGCATGATTTCACCATTTAAAAAAATCTGTGATGAAAGGAACAAAATATTTTAATAAGTCAACAACTTGGTGCTATTAACACTTTATAAAATTGATGTAAAATCTTTTTCTCTAATATAAGATATAAAACATAATATACCATTCCAGGATAATAATGGTTTATCTATTATTTTAGTACCTTCGCCTAAATTTGAAAACAAAGAATATAAATGAGATTTCTCCATCCAGTGGGTAGTTTATGTAATCAAGCTTTAATCTGGAAATAATGTACATCACTAGAGATATGGGTTACCGGGGAAAACAAACGCCTTCTTTCCAAGAACTAATTCGGTTAAAACTTCCTAAACGAAACATACTACGTAATGGTTTCATCCTTCTCCCCTTCCAAGAACTATTGTGAAAACTTTTTAGTCAGGTGATACAAGAACCATTTATGTTTTTTCACAAGTTACAATCCCGATTTCTTTCAACTTGTGTTAAGGCGATCGGTTTGTTTCGAAATCGCCCAAATCAGAAGTTTTTAATCGTTCTTTAATACGTGGAATTTAGAATATTATAAATAGCCAAATATAGATTACTACTAACGCCATCTTGTGGCCCATAATTATAGCAAACTGATTGTCATTTGTTATTCACGTAAATAAAGTCTCTTTTCAGTTCTCACGAAACAAGCTGCGTTTTATTACATAGAATCATTCCGAGTTCTTTTAGAAAAATGCTGTGAGTAGATCACATAGTCGTATTGGTCTAAATTCGGTTGCTAATTTGTGTCTATATGTATAATGGAAGTCCGGGGATAAAGTGCATTAACTTCGGTCATTCCACATCTCCTACCTTAGTAAAAAAGATTAACGAGTTTTTACGAAATTCCAACTACTTTTTCCCATCCAAAAATATATACCTATTAAAAATCCTTAGTTTAAGGTACAAACTTACCTGATAATTTTGCTGTAAGCCTACCGGGAGCGATTGTGGCAACATTGCGTGGTTGTGATTGGCCAGTATCGTAACAGGGGAAAATTATTATTAATCCTAATAAAGATTAATTTTATATTTTTACCAAAAAAATACCACTCAAAGTCCGAATTTCTTATAGACATACAAATATTAATAGACCAGAACATAAAGGTGAGGGGTAGACAACGACTACTGCGGGGCGCAGAGCGGGAAGATGACTTTGGAGATATGTGATTTTATGATAACTCAATGACAGTATAATATAGGCATCTCGCATTATAATATCACCATTTAGTTCTTAAAAGTAAACTCTGCTTTTGAAAGAATAGACCTTTTTACATGAGAGCGCGTATTGAACAAATTTGCGAAGTCTAAATACGGCAAAGTAAAGTTCGCTTATTTTCAGACTCCAATATTTTGTTGCCGTATTTAGTTAGGACACTTTTACAAATGTTTCATAATTTACTTACCCCGTAAACATCGACGAGCACACGCCATGTATCTCGAATGATAGTACCTATATATTTACACGTTTTCAAAACACAAACCACATTTTGGCGCTGGCTCGCAGTAGAATGATGACGTCACACTGTTTAGATTCACGCGAAGCCATACTCAATCCCAGCCGGTTCCAAGGAACCGGTATGGGGAGGGGGAAATAATACACTTTTATCACTTAGGTTTACTAATATTCATATGTCCATGGAATTTATAAAAAAGTTATTCATCTTTTTTACTTACACTATTATGTAGAATCAATTCCCGAAGTTATTGCAATTTCCCCCGGACACCCTTAATAATAAGAAAATATTCCGGCTGAAAAATTGTATGAATTGTTCAATTTTCCATCTTTCAACAGTTTTTTTAATGGTATTTTTTGAAGATTTTAAAATTTGGGTTGCAGAATTTCAATAAAAAATACATTTTTTTTGCGTCAATATATTAACCTTGTCAGGACTAGACTAAGGAGTGCCGACACCACTCTCAAATTTCTCGGATATATGTTAATTTGTTAATTCTTCGGAAGGTTAAAACCTTTCGTTATAAAATCACTGCATTAAGGCAGATAAAACCTCGGATGAAGTATACACGTAATCCTCCAAGGATAGAACGATTCGATGATTAAAATTTACAAGAATATTCTTTTGACAAAATGCTTCCTCAAAAAACATTTTCTGTTAGTAAGTTTCAAATATTGATTTTCACAACAGGACCATCGTTTCGCCCTTCTAAAAATGGAGGCGAAAAGAATTCAAGGCAAAAAAGGTTGGATTATTTTGTGGCCTTTGTTGAGTCATCGACAAAGGTTACTCCTGTGAAAATAGGTATCTGCGGCTACGTAAGATAGGCAGACTTAAAGGATTCTGATATTATATTCCTGCTTTTAGTAGCCGCGTAGCCCTGACCTGCTTATAAAAGGGGATATTGAATCTTTTGAAATACAGGTATTACAATGGAGGCCGCTCGTAGGAATTTACAGCATTGATCCAGTTCGTAAATTCCATTAATTTTCCCTCCTTTTTTACATTAATTTCACACAGGAGGCTCTGATGAAAATATTTTCTTTTAGGGCCTATGGCAGGTTAGGGATGCTGTGTAGAGGGTCTTTTAAAGGACATGAAGGAGAGGAACTTCTGGGGCGGAAAAAGGTGTGACGGGGTGGGTAGGAATCTGGGGGAGTGTCCAGGTATGAATGAATAAATCCCCCCCCCAGTTGGGATCGAAAGAGTCCGACTGGAGAGGCCAAAGGGTCTCCTTTTCCCAGTCTCTCCAGATCTAGCCCGCCACGCAGCTTGATAACCTTCAAGGAGAGGAGCGGTATTCTGCGTATAAGGATGACTATATACGTTAAATAATTAGTGTCAGTGACGTAATAGTGGGACGTTTTTCCTTTTTTATTATAAAATTGTCCCATGTGGGAAACAGTGGGCATGTAGGCTCCTTTCAAATCTGTTATGGCTTATATTTAAAAAAAAAATCACAAATATCCGTTCCACGGAATCAAAACATTTTAAAACCTAGCCATTATACGTGTCGAAAAAAAAACAATATTTCCACAATTATACAAAATCTATCCCTGAAATATTCTACTTAGAATTTAGAACAACGTTGGTTATTTTATGTATATGTACTTAAATTCCGCAATGTAAACCTTTTCAAAATGTCGCATAAAATGTAAACAAAACTTAAAGGAACATTAGAGAACATTTTTCAATATCCATAAAAAC
Source organism: Limnephilus marmoratus (assembly GCA_917880885.1). Taxonomy (NCBI): domain Eukaryota; kingdom Metazoa; phylum Arthropoda; class Insecta; order Trichoptera; family Limnephilidae; genus Limnephilus; species Limnephilus marmoratus. The sequence goes on from OU862914.1 coordinate 12,786,255, forward strand.
CTTCAAATCCGTCCAACATAAAAATTTATCTCAGGTTTGGCTGACCGTGCAGCTCTCAGTTCCTGGAACTAGGTTACCAGGGAAGCAGAAAGAACGTGAGATAAGTTAAAAGAAATCGAGGTCCGTCCCGTACCCCCTCCGCTTACTCTACCTCCTTCTGAGAGCCGGGAGCCGGGATCCGGGAGCCGGGAACTGTGAGCCCCCTAATATGCTCAACTGGCCGTTGCTGGCATCTTCCAATCTGTTCAACTGCAAATTGACGATAGAACTTGTTGCACATTAGATGGATTTTTTGTTCGCTTGAAACTTAACACTTTAACTCGGCGCGGTTAAATGGGGTAGAGTATTCGATTCTTGGATACGTGCTTAATCAAATAATTAACTTCTTTAATATTAAACTTTAAAACGTTGGAAGAAAAACTGCTCACGTTATTAATGTATGCCCCTGTGTGGAAAAATAAAACGGCATAAAATATAAAAAAGTTACCGTTGTAACAGGGAATCGAACATAAACCTTTTAGGGAGTATTTCACCATTTTTCTCATATTTAGATTATTTATATGATAACGTACATTTTCGATTAATTACACATGATTTATTTTTTTTAAAGTCTTTGGATTTAATATTCGGTACGAACCTATGAATAGTGGCTACATATAGAAAAGGTTAGCTTTTACTTGTTACGAGTATTTATTTGTTCATTTATTATTAATATTCGTTATCGAATGAATAAGCTAGCAGGATTTTGGTGAAATACCGTCTTAATATTAGCTTCTTCAATGATTAAATTATTGACACACGTCTTATTTCATTTAGATTAAAAGACAGATTTCACCCAGATATGGACGTTTGCATTTTAAACACATTGTACATTTTATAATTTATACTTTTCACCTATTTTAACTATTTTATTTTAACACCTTTTTATATTATATTTTTTTCTTATTTCTTTTTGCCTTTACTTTTTATGATTACTTTTCACTTTTACTCTTGCATTCTTTATGATGTTGTATAATTCATACGTTAATTTAATTATGTTAATAGCACATGTTGTGCCATTAGAAAATTTCCATGGAACAATTTACATTTCTAAGTATATTTAAAGTGTACTCGGAAATAAATAAATTAATAAATACATGGGATATTAATATCGTCTGGGAAAAGGGTGAATTATTTTTAAATGAGTCATGAAAGATGTGATATGCAAGTTAAAACAAGATATGTAGAATCGTTGTGCTATCTTTTATTGGATGCCTATTGTACCTGTTAAAATTGTTGTGGTTTCTGATAAACAATATCCCTTAACAATATTCCATGATTTTTTTTTGACAAATGAGCACCACGCAGTTGTTGTCAGCCTATCTGTAGATATTTTAATGTTTGTGTGACTTTTCTGATTTTTATTTAATTTCGTCCCAAGCCTTGATTGGGATTATATTACCAAAATCAACAAATGATGATAATAATAACCACGGACATTGATCGTGGAAACCTAGTTACCGGATAATCTTCGGAGGTAAATTCATGCTATGGTGTATGGGGGTTTATAATCTCGAAACCATTTCATAACTGTCGTAAGGTGGGTGGGGGAGGGGGGGGGGGGATAGACTAACTTTGCGTTCCTTAGCTCCTCATCCCTTTTAAGCATACCTGCTATAATTCGCACATTCAATAAATACCTTCGTAAGTGTATTAAATAGCACTTCACTACACGTGTATCACTTAAGAATATCTCTTTCCAAGAATCTATTTCAATAACGATCACACCAGAGTGGCCTGTATTATTCGCACAAAGCACAATAACGCTCTCAGTACAATGCGCCCTTAGTCGATGAAATATGGATGCTGTTGATTAAAGGCCACACAATTTGGATAACTCACCCTTAAGTATTTGTGATGTGAGGTAATCGTACGCTCGATCGTATAACAGAATAATAATCATAACCGATTGATTTAGTAAAAAATTAAGTTTTTGATTATTACAATAAGGTAATAGTGATTTTATTAATCAGAATGAAGAATTTGGAAATCTATTAAAAACAGGTTTTATTTTAGGGAAGCAAGGTTGAATTCATCGATGTTTCGGCGATCGCAAAAAACTTTTACGTAAATTTGTTCATTAGTGTAGGAGCCTTGTAAATAATAATAATAAAAGTGTTATACAATAAATTTGTTTCTTAACTTATCAAAATGAATGTCGGACGACTTTGTTAATGATATATTTGAATATTTCAACTAATAGTAAATAGGTTGGTTCAATGTTAAAACTATTAAGGGAACGTACCCATACTACGTGACACTTTTAGGGTGGGGGGGGGGGTCTTCAAAATGTCACGCTCCATACAAATGAGCGACGGGTTGCTTAGGATTTTGGTCACCGGGGGAGGGGGGGGGGGGGGTTAAAAATTCCTAAAAGTTGGTCACGTAGTATGGGTACGTTCCCTAAAATAAATTACCTGCCCCGTATTGGGCCAGCCTAATTTTCCCAGCTTGTAATTGAAATAACGAGTCACCGCCTCCGTTGCATTTATGACATGCATTTTTACTTTTTTTCTAATGCAGTCGAAGTGAAAACCAATTAAACTGAACGAATGGATATAACAAAATAATAACATACAGATGAACACCAACAACTTTCGATTCTGCGCTTCTCACATAGAAAATTGAACATTCATTAAAATTTTCATAATTTTTTATATGCTCTCATAATTCAAATGTTGCATTGAAATCTGTAAAACGTATTTAATTAAATTGCAATTTAAGCCATTTCAAATAACAAGTAGGAAATTTCTTCAATAAATATCTGTGTAAAATCACAATAATACAGTGTCGTTCGTTTGATAATTTTGATTATATTCTGCGTGTTAATAAATATGTAATGTGATTAAAATGTTAATAATTTTCACAAATCGCCAAAAACATTGTATTTACGAAGCATTGAGTCGGTTTAGCGGGTGTTAAATGTAGTAAAACCATATAATGTTATTTGTGAACCGTTAGTTGTCATCATTTACATATAATATGGCCATAAACAGGGGATAATATTTTACGTAATTGTTCCCATAACATTTTCAAATAACTAAAATATATACGTACGACGAAGTTGTCACGTATATCATTATCAGATTAGTCAGATATCTCCGAAGTATCGAAACTTAAGTTTGTAACATTTGCTGCTAGCGTCGTGAGCGATTCGCAAATTTCGCATGATTTGGTTGGCAGCATTGCACTCCGAAGGGGCGGCAGATGTTTCAAGATGCTTCGGAAAAAGTTCGGGCGCTTCAGTTGACGGGAGTACCACAGATCGAGCAGGTGTTTTTTGTGTGACGGGCTGTTGTATGGCTGGACTCAAGACATTTTGGATCACGAGAAGTGAGATTTAAATTTCTTATATTTTTAACAGATCGAGATTGTGCTTTATAGATTATTTTTAGGGATTACTGATTCATAAATATGTTACGTTTTACGTCACAGGCGCCCATCAGTAATTTTCTTATGTCGTTACAATATAATTTCTTTCTTATTGACACGTGTCGAGAAACTTTAAACATTTACAGCTGGGTACGATACATCGTAACCAGTCACCCCTGATGATTATTTCCGTTGTTTAACTTAGAGTCTCATAGCTAATCATTATAATATGTTCCAAGGGCAGGGTTTGATTTTTTATAATAAATTATACATTGTTCTCATACCTACTTATTATTGCTACCTAACCTCATGGCTTGCTTGCTGGCTTTGTATGTGATTATTTATTCTATTCATGGATGGATGACCAGGTTTGGAGGGAATGAATTACAAGTAAGTATTCAACGTCACATTGGCGCGCTTCGGCTGAACCTGTCTATGTTTGTTTTTTCTCGCACGTGTTCGCGGTAGTGTTGTTCACGATTATCAAATGGTTTTTACATCTCGATCTGTTATTAATTTGATTCTCACTTTTCCTTGGGTTTATAACAGCCCGTCCCACGACTAACTTGCCGATCTGATATTTTTAATACATAGTTTCACACAGTTTTTTTGCCTTGGTTTCCGTCAACTCATCGGCGTTATTACGCTTTTAACTCATTTTGGCTGCTCAGTTCGCTTGCAGCATACATTATTTATTATTTTCTTAGAATTGGTGATTGCATGTGCATTGTCATTTTTCATGTCGTGTTGTTGCATGTATTCTAATAATTTTCTTTCTACCCTACAATCGAGAAATAGGTTATGGATGAAGGAGTAGGTACAAGAAGTAGAACAGCGGCAAAATTCATCATGGCGAAACAGGATGATACACCGGCGGGGTCCGGTTCAGCTTTGTCAATTCCGTCACTTCCGTCGTTTCCGGTACACAAGTGGAACCTCACCTTTGATGGCTCTGCGGATGTCAGAAATTTCTTAGAACGGGTAGAAGAACTTGCTGTCGCTAGAAACGTAAGTTATGCTTCTCTTTTTTCTTCTGCAGTCGAATTGTTTTCAGGGCAGGCGCTACAATGGTTCAGAGTAAACCGCTCCGCTTTCTCATCTTGGGCGGACATTGTGGTTGCGTTAAAAAACGAATTTGAGCTTTTAGACCATGAAAAGAGGTTATTGGCACAAATAAGATTGACGTTTCAAGGTCAGAAAGAGAATTTTAGTTCTTTTATCACTCGTGTTCAATTGCTGAATAATCTTTTGTCCACTAGGTTGCCGGATGATGAGATCCTAGACATTTTGCGGAGTAATATGTTGCCAAGATATATTCAGAAACTTTCTCTTTCGGAGATCCCTGATTTGTTAACCTTAAAAAAATTAGGTAGGATGATTGAGTTGGCCGACAGCCGTTCAAACGACAGATCAAACACTAGTAATTCTCATCCTATTAATTATTCTAGTAACAAAGGTAATCAGAGGAATCACAGTAAATCTAATTTTTCTAGAAATAACTTTTCTGGTAATAGAGGCAATGAGAGGTATTCGAATGATTTACATTTGTCTAGGAACAACCATGCTGGCAATAGTAATAATAACAGAGATTGCAACAATTTGAATTTTTCTAGAAACAATTATTCTAACAATAGAGATGGTTATGTAAATTCTGCTGATCCTAATTTCAACTTCAGGAATAACCGTCGTAATTTTTCGAATGTTTTGCATAACCCGTCAAATGTGAATTCTAGGGAGGTGCACTGCTTTCGCTGCGGGCGTCCGGGGGTCAAGGCTCCTCTCTGCGGCTGCCGTCCTCAAAAAAACTGATGGCCCGTGAGGTCCTGTCGGTGGGCGCTATGACGTCTGCGTTTGCCGAGATTACTTCACGGGAATGGGTTTTGTGGCTGGATACCGTAAGAGATTTTTATAAGAATTTAAGGACTTCGAAGGAGGTGCGAGCGGCCAACAGGGACGGCCGTCCTTACATCTCTTTCCAAGTTTTGAGCACAGGCTACTCTGGTCTTCTAGACTCTGGGTCGCACGTTTCGATTTTAGGAAATAACTTTCATCGTAAATTTTTAGATTTAGGTTTCAATTTGTCAAAATTGGATTCTGATTTCGCTCTAGTATCGGCGACCGGTCATTCGGTTACCTGTTCTTACAAAATAGCTCTCCCGGTGCGTGTTGAAAATGTTGTTAGAACGTTCAATTTTGTTATTATGCCAGACATTAAATCTGACATTATTCTGGGTTGTGACTTTTGGAAAGTTTTCAACATCTGTCCTAAGATCTCAAAATTAATGTCTTGTAATGATTCTGTTAGTAGTGTTCGAGCATCGAATAGTATTGGGCTTGATAGTGAGAAAAATTTATCTCAATCCCAACGCTCCGTCTTGAACGATGTAGTTCAAGAGTACATGGATTTCTCAGGAGATCGGTTAGGCAGGACAGAGTTAGAACATCATGTCATAGACACGGGTGATGTGCCTCCTATCAAACAAAGGGTTTATCCCATTTCTCCGCACTTACTTCCGGAAGTACATAGGGAGCTTGACAGACTCCTAGAGTTAGGTGTGGTAGAACCGAGCAACAGCTCGTGGAATAATCCCATTGTTCTGGTACCTAAGAAAAATGGCACATTCAGGCTATGCCTCGACAGCAGACGCTTAAACGCCGTCTCGAAACGCGACGCCTACAATTTACCGTTAATCTCAGACATTCTCAATAGCTTGGGTGGTGCTCGTTTTCTATCAACTTTGGACTTAAATGATGCCTTTTTCCAAATTCCGCTAGACGAAAAGTCTAAGGAGAAAACCGCGTTCACGATACCCAAGCGAGGGTTGTTTCATTTCGTCACAATGCCGTTCGGTTTACATGGTGCTAGCTCCCGGATGATGCGGCTGATGGATAAAGTGTTAGGGCCTGAATTTGATGGCAAAGTCTTTTGTTACTTAGATGACATCATCATTATTAGTTCATCTTTCGAAGAACATATTTATCTCTTGAGGAAGGTTAAACAGAGACTACAGGCCGCCGGTCTTACGATTAATGTGCAGAAATCCGTTTTCTGCAGGGATTCACTCAAATACCTAGGTTTTGTTATTGATGACAAAGGTCTCCGCACAGATCCGGATAAAGTCAAGGCAATTGTTGATTTTCCGACCCCTTCGTCACAAAAGAGCTTACGTAGATTCATTGGGGTACTCTCGTGGTATAAGAGATTCATTTTCAATTTTTCTAGCATTGCTTCACCTTTGTATAATTTAACAAAGAAAGAATTCGCGGGTAAGAAATTTGTGTGGAATGATCAAGCGCAATTAGCATTCTCAAAACTTAAAAACATTCTTGTATCCGCTCCGGTTCTCGCATGTCCTGATTTCAAGAAACCATTCACGATTAGCGTAGATGCTTCAAATGTAGGGCTCGGAGCATGTCTTTCACAAATGGATGATAAGGGGTTAGAACACCCTATTTCTTTCATTTCAAGAACACTTTCTGCTCAAGAGAGGAACCACTCTACCACAGAAAGAGAGTTAAATGCTATGATTTTCGCGTTGGAAAAATTCAGGGGTTATATTGAGGGTTCGCCTATTCCGGTAAAGATTATAACAGACCACTACAGCCTGAAGTGGTTGACCAGCTTAAAATCGCCTTCAGGACGGCTCGCGCGCTGGGCAGTCAGGTTACAACAGTTCAATTTTGAAATTATTCATAGAAACGGTAAGGACAATGTAATTCCTGACGCGTTATCACGGGATCCTTTACAGGTTAATACGATCAGTCAAAATTTTTCTACATCGGACCAATGGTACGTCAAATTAAAGGAGAAAATTTTGGCAAATCCTGAGAAGTATCCGGCGTGGAGAATTACTAACGATAGGCTCTATAAACATATCCAGAGTATGGAGGCTTTACATAGGTCCTACGACTGGAAAGAGGTAGTTCCGAAGGAACTCAGGAATAGTTTAATTGTACAGCACCATGTTCCTCCTACTTGCGCCCACTTTGGGATTTTAAAAACCCTGAACAGAATTAGACACAAATATTATTGGCCTAAAATGTCTGCTGATGTAAGAGCTTTCATCGGTAAATGTCAGATATGCTTAGGTTACAAGAGTACTAATTTGTTACCGCCAGGTTTGATGGGAAATCCCAAATTGGTTCAGCGCCCTTGGCAAATGATTGCAACTGATTTACTGGGGCCTTATCCGAGTTCATACAAGAAAGGTTATACTTATCTCTTGGTAGTTTCTGATTTCTTTTCTAAGTACACGAGGCTGTTCCCGCTGAGGAAGGCTACTGGGTTGAATATTGCTTCCATTTTAGAGAATGAAATTTTCCTGAAGTTTGGAGTTCCGGACACCATTGTGTTGGACAATGGTCCTCAATACATTTCACGTGATATGAAAGCTTTAGCCAATAAGTTTCATATTCGTCACCTGTTTTATAACTGCAGATATCATCCTCAGAACAATCCTGTGGAACGTGTTAACAAGGTTTTGGTAGCAGCGCTTGGTTCGTATGTTGGATCTGACCACAGAACCTGGGCGAATCATCTTCCAGAAATTGAGTTAGCCATTAACACGGCAGTCCATGAAGTCACAGGTTACACTCCGTTTTTTCTCAACTTTGGCAGAGAGATCATCATTTCAGGAAAAGATTATTTAGGCACTGATTTCAATGCTGAAGAAATTACGTTTGCTAAGCGTGACTCTTGGGCGTCAGGTTTAGAAGAATTGAATGACATTTTTTCACAGGTACGGACATCGTTAAGGCAGTCATACGAACGGAACAAGCTGAACTACAACTTGCGTCGTAGAGATATTCAATTTAGGGTTGGGGAAACCGTATGGAGGCGATCATTCGTATTATCAGATGCAAGTAAACACTTTTCAGCAAAATTGGCACCTAAATTCATTAGGAGCAAGATTATTGGGAAAATTTCTCCAGTAGCATATCAGTTAGCTGACATGAATGGCAAAAAACTGGGTATTTATCATTTAAAAGACATTATTAAATCTGAAACTCCAGTTGATCGTTAGTGTTATTTCAATAGGGGTTGGGTTTTTCTTATCTCCGTTGAGAGATTTTCTTTGTCATTTTATTTGAATGTTATATGTGTTCTAAGTATTTGCATGCATATCCAGCAATTGCATGTGGATCATTCAGCGTGGTGACGTGACTATTCCTTACGTCCTCACGTTGATTGCATTGTCCTTGTCAGTGTTTGTGTTTTCAGATATTACACGTATGTGTTGTACTTTGCAAGTGTATAATGCGTATACTTAAGCATATGAAGTTCAACGTGTGAAAGTGACTGATCATCATTTTCATACATTGAATTTACTTGTAATTTCGGTTTGTTTCCCTGTAGCAAAACCGTTTTTACATAGTTTTTCAAAACCTTTTATTTTAATTTTTATTGAACTATTTACTGTGTATTTTTGCGGATGTATAGAGGTGTTTAGCGTAGTATCATTATTGCTATTAGTGTGTAGAAACCTAGAATACCTTATTGTTTCACTTACATTATGTTGGTGTCTTTTGGAATAATTTCCATGGGAAAAAAAATATATATATTTATATGAAAAAGGCTATAGCTTCAGAAGCTCAAAATTATCTATTTTTCATATCGTTTTAGGAAACGTATGGCATGGGCATTGTTCCAATTTGTTTACTCTGGTTATGGTGATGGTTGTTTTTCACACGCAATAGTGAACATATTGCTTAAGGTTCTATTCTATGATACTTAAGTTATTATTTTATGATATACATAACATCGGTACATATATTTGATGAGTAAGCATAATATAAATACATTTATTAAGTTAATTCCGCTGTGGATTTTTGTTTTAAGATTATTATAAAGGGTTTTGTAATTGTTTTGTTTTACAATATTGGTTAAACAATTTTTAATTCCATGGTCAATTTCTGGATGCATTTTATCCTCTATTTATACTAAAGATTTTGAACTTAGTTTGTTTACTACAATTTTATTTCCATATTCGACTGGTTGTTGAGGTTCGCTTAGAGCTCGAGCGAATTTGGACACCCTGTCAAATGTGAGAAATACTAATTCTGTTAAAAGAGTTACATATTTATTACAATAAATTATTGTCATATAGTTAATTGCTGATTACAATTATGCTATCTAAAACTAGGGGAATTATTCAAGTTCACATCCAATTTTATTGGGATTTTCTATTTGGGTAACTTTTTTCGACAGAGGTCTTCATTCTGTGAGTGGGGTCATTACTTGCTTGAAGTTTAATGGTTTGATTCTCGGCTATTTATTTTTTTGATCAACAGGTGTCAGGGGTGTTTTTTTTTTTCAAACTAGGATTTAAAATAAATGTTTGTGTTTGGACTTCAGTATTTTTATGTAATATCTTCCTCATTCAATTGAACTTTAGAATGTTAATTAGGTATTCAGTCTTGCAGGTCATCTATGAGAGTTATTTACTTCCTTTTCAAATAATTTTTTTTGAAACATTTCATTTAGTAGGTAAAGCACATTTCATTCTTTACTTAACTTAGCTTTTTTCATGCAAATTTTACTCAGTAACATTATGTAAGCTTTAGTGGAGCGGTTAGTTATAAATCTCACTTCTGAATACTCTTCAGCGTCGCATTGTCAACCCTCATCAGCACGGGGAAATTTCTTCAATGTATGCAGAACCTCACTCAAGGATCTTCTTCAGCTTACACAAGATGCAGTCTTGATCATAATACATCTTCATTCCTTTTGGACGGCAGAGCTAGCAGCGCGGGAAAAATTTCATCACCTACACAGAACCTCACTTAATGACTTTCGTCTGCTCCAATTTAAAATGTTTCATCGCTACCTTGGGCCATCTTGGGTCATCAGTTTTGGAAGAAAGTAATATCAGAAGACGCTGAATTTGAGATTTCAGACCAAATGTTTCATCGCTACCTTGGGCCATCTTGGGTCATCAGTTTTGGAAGAAAGTAATATCAGAAGACGCTGAATTTGAGATTTCAGACCAAATGTTTCATCGCTACCTTGGGCCATCTTGGGTCATCAGTTTTGGAAGAAAGTAATATCAGAAGACGCTGAATTTGAGATTTCAGACCAAATGTTTCATCGCTACCTTGGGCCATCTTGGGTCATCAGTTTTGGAAGAAATTAATAGCAAAAGAAGCTGAATTTGAGATTCCGGACCAGATATTTCATCTCTACCTTGGGCCATCTTGGGTCATCAGTTATTGAATGCATCATAATTGGAGAGAAGCTGCATAGATTGATGCGTCTTTCTGTTCATCGCATTATGTCATGGCTTCAGTATTGCAGTACGGTGGTCACCGCTTCTTCCATGAGGTACATTATATGGATTGGGAGTACTTCTATCACCAGGATCCTTCCGGCTGACAATCCTTATATTTTGGCATCTTCCATGACTAACATTTACGACCAAGGCTCACATAGTATGCAGTTCTCTTCAGGAAGTGACACATGGACCACTTGATTTCCAGGAGGAAATATTTTCTTCTTGGTGGAGGGGTAATGTAACATTTGCTGCTAGCGTCGTGAGCGATTCGCAAATTTCGCATGATTTGGTTGGCAGCATTGCACTCCGAAGGGGCGGCAGATGTTTCAAGATGCTTCGGAAAAAGTTCGGGCGCTTCAGTTGACGGGAGTACCACAGATCGAGCAGGTGTTTTTTGTGTGACGGGCTGTTGTATGGCTGGACTCAAGACATTTTGGATCACGAGAAGTGAGATTTAAATTTCTTATATTTTTAACAGATCGAGATTGTGCTTTATAGATTATTTTTAGGGATTACTGATTCATAAATATGTTACGTTTTACGTCACAGGCGCCCATCAGTAATTTTCTTATGTCGTTACAATATAATTTCTTTCTTATTGACACGTGTCGAGAAACTTTAAACATTTACAGCTGGGTACGATACATCGTAACCAGTCACCCCTGATGATTATTTCCGTTGTTTAACTTAGAGTCTCATAGCTAATCATTATAATATGTTCCAAGGGCAGGGTTTGATTTTTTATAATAAATTATACATTGTTCTCATACCTACTTATTATTGCTACCTAACCTCATGGCTTGCTTGCTGGCTTTGTATGTGATTATTTATTCTATTCATGGATGGATGACCAGGTTTGGAGGGAATGAATTACAAGTAAGTATTCAACGTCACAAGTTAAGTATGCAGTTATGTGTAAATATCTTTCTGGTAAAATACATTATCAACCAAATCAATTATAATGCAGAAAAACTCATGGTGAATAAAATAAAATATTGATTTTGTCTGGGCCACTAGCGGGATATTTCAAATATGATAGTTTTAATACATTAGCGTCTGACCATTCGTGACTATTTTAAAAATCCAATAGGAACGGGCTCGGATCCACTGTCATCCAGTGATAGCTAGTCACCGGGACAAAGTAACCCATGACGCCATAGTAGACCCATGACGTCATATGTAATATAAAGCCGCGTGATTACAACTAAGTATTACCGTCAATCTTTCCATATCCGGAGAAACACTAAAAGTTAAATTTGTAGTACTCACATCTGCCAGGGACACGTCCCCATGCCACATGCTAACGAAAGTAGCGCCATCCAATTGATGAATTCTTGAATTCGAAACCGAATTACAACGGTAGCTTTGTCTGAAATTTCACGGACACAGATGTTTATATGGTGCGGCGGGTACGGTGCGGCGGCAGACATGCATTCGAAGCCGGGTTATTAAATTCAACCACGCGGACGCAAGCCTATTAATACAATTCGATACTAATATCTCGGGCTGTTATGCCTCCAGGTGTTATTTTAAAGCATATTTAAAATGTAAAACACAGTCACGTGAAAATAATATTTGATTTACGGCAAGCATTTTAACATTGCTTTCCTCATTACACTTAGCATTTGGAGATGTCTGACTAATCAACTGGACGATCGATATATAAACGGTCATGATGGTTAAAATTATACCAGTATATTGTTAAACAGCACACCATTGACTTTAAAACATATCTGTTCAAAAATATCGCTCACCGTCAAAGAAAATGCATAAAATGCATTCCTATAATAAAATCAACATTTTTCACACTGTTACACTCTACAAAAGACGTTTCTTGTGTAGAGTGTAACAGGGTGAAAGAACATTATATCTAGAAAAGTGGAATCACAAATCCAACAAACGACTACCGGATTGACTCACCTGATCGTCGTAGGTTTTAATTTATCCTAATAATGTTTCTATCGGTGGAATTTTAGGAATATTGGTCGCGTTATTCGGACAAATAGGTACAATTTGATGGATCAGTGTTCGCGTTGAGTTGCCACTAAACTACTTATCCAAAGGGACAGAACAGTGAGATAATAATGCCACTTGGTTACGAGGTAGATAGGAGAATAAAAATATATTGCCAAAAACAAATGAAGACAATATTGATACCTTTTCATCAGAAGGTAAAAAGACATAGACCAAAAATTAAGTCTTCTCAGAGACAAAAACCGCTATAACAATTGCTGTTATTATTATCAATTTGATACTTCTACGATAAAGATTCTATCACATAATTTCATTATGCCGCTATCTTAATTTGACTAGGTTAAATTTATTACAACTTTTTATTCGTAAGGAATGCCAAAATAATGGAGGTCAAACGTTTCACAAACATTAAAATGAATTAATATTCGGAACTAATTTTGCTGCCAAACTTAAAGAAACTTTTTAAAACATGGATTCAACATAGGAGGCACCGAGGAAAATAATTTCCCTCAGGGACTGTATCATCTTTGAAGATTCTGTGTGTCTCTTTTAAGGAAAGGAAGAAGTGAAGTGGTATTGAAGAGGTCCATGTTGTAGGATGAAGGAAATACAGAGGCTGGAAAATCGTTCCATAGCCGAGCTGTTGAATTCAAGAAATATATCTTTCTCATATGCTAAATGTCAACCGTGTGCACTGTTCAAGTACATATGTTGGGCGCGCGTTTGGTGCGTTTCCCGACTATTCAACGGTGCCGATGAGATCAATGACGCTAGTTCCTCGGATCATCTTCCATTTTAATGCCGTTAGAACAAGGTCAGACTACCTACCTGATGCCTATGGTCTAAATGGTGTAACCCTAATTGACCAGCTCAGGTATGGGGGCTCCATCAAAGCCAGAGTAAAGTTAGCCTTCCAAAAACTGGGCATACTGTACAGGGCCCGCAGACACTTTAATAGTACACAACTACTAACCCTGTACAAATCACAAGTGCGCCCCACGGTTGAATTTTGCAGCCACCTCTGGTCTGGAGCTCCAAAATACCTGAAAAATACCCTCGACTCTGTGCAGAAACGGGTGGTCCGCTCAATAGATTCTCCTATCTTAACAGACGGATTGCAATCTTTAGAGCACAGGCGTCGGGTGGGAATGCTATCCTTGTTCTACCGGTATTACAATGGAAGATGCTCCGAGGAACTAGCGTCATTGATCCCTTCGGCACCGGTGCATAGTCGAGAAACACGCCAAACGCGTGCCCAACATTTGTACACGGTGCTAGCATTGGCGCTACTTGCGGCCAACGCTAAACCCAAAACCTGGAAAGGACATGCAATAAACAAGCCGGCGGCTAGCTCTGCACAGCCGGCGCGAGCAAGGTCCCTCTTAAACCCAGGGCGAGTGTCTGTGGTTCGCTTGTTAATTCCTACTCCCCTTCCTTTCCTCAAAATCTCCAGGTCTCCTTCCTCAATCAGAACACAGTTGTTATGCACGAAAAAGGGTTTTATTCAATTAAAGGTGAACAGGGTTCTACAAAAGGCCAGCATCGGCACTACACACATGAGTATTTGGCTATCTCTAATTAATTCTATCATAACGGGGGGAGCTTCTCTCAACTCTCTCTACACGTGTTTAGTGAATTTAAATGTCAGTTCTTAGCACACAGAGGGGTAGCAAGGTTCATTGGTACTCACAAGCAGGAGATAGGCGGTCGGCAGACAGGATTCTGGGTAGGCGTAAGCCTCTTTAAGCACAATACACAATTAAAGTAAAACATCGTGAGCGTTTACGGAGAGCGCCTAGCGCGAATCACGGGGAACACAGTTATTCTGCCGAAGGCCGGCGAAGGAATGGGGACGGGGAGCCGCTCGGCGCTTGGCACGGGCGCCGCGCGGTGCGGGGAGAGGGGCGGAGGGCCTGTGCAAGGGGTCAATTTGCTATTAGCTCGCACGGGAAACAATTCCGTAACGTAACACTTCCCCCCTCGCCGCAAAAAAGGCGACGTGGTAATGGAGCAGTAGGGCTAAGAAATCCTCTTACCCTTCTAGCACTTGTGCCAAAAAAAAAAAACATCCAAGAGAAAGGGGGGAGAGAGAGAGAGAGAGAAAAAGAAAAAAGTTGCTAGCTACAAAATAGTAGAAACAAAAACAAAAGAGAAAAAAAACATGGTGAACAAAGAATTATACATGAATGTACATGAAAGAGCAGTGGCATACATAAATATAAACAAGGACCTGCTGGAGAAAGGTACAAGGGTTATGCAGTGATAGAAAAAAAATGACTCTAAATTGTATCATTGGTCTGTGAGCTAAGTTTGCGTAGCGTGGTTTGCGTAGGATGTTTGGGGTGTTTGAACGTTGCACTGAAGTTATAAGGTTACTTTGTCACAGTAACCTGGCCCGTTTGAGATTACACTCAAGGAACACTAGGGCCTTAAAGAAAACACGAAGACGAGAACGCAGGATGAGGCTTCTTGGTGGTGGAGAGGGTTCTACCTGTCACAGAGGTCAAAAAGGTAGCTGCTTCCGGATCCTGTGGGTGGGCCAGTATGACGTCATTGAGGTACTGGAGAGTGGAATTGTAATTGGTGGTTGGTCCTTTATAGAGGAGGTGGTTTGTGTGCATGACAGCCGTTGTTGTGATGGTGGTTGGTACACTGGTTTGTATACAGTGGGATTGTTGGATGAACAATTGTTGGTATTGTTATTTGCGCAAGGGCACAGGAGCATTGGCATGATGGCAACAGAGCAATTTGCAAGGTGCAGCTGGAACATTTGCAAGATGCAGCAGGAACATTTGTACAATGGCAACAGGAACATTTGCGAGATGCCGCAGGAACATTTGTACAATGGCAACAGGAACATTTGCGAGATGCCGCAGGAACATTTGCACGATGGCAACAGGAACATTTGCAAGGTGCCGCAGGAACATTTATACAATGGCAACAGGAACATTTGCAAGGTGCCGCAGGAACATTTGTACAATGGCAACAGGAACATTTGCAAGGTGCCGCAGGAACATTTGCACGATGGCAACAGGAACATGAACCAACTTAGAGCTGACGTGCTCGGGTTTGTTTGAGTGATGGTTTTGTGATGATACAATTCGCAACTACACGCACGACTCACACTAGGTTATGTTAGGTGTGGTCGGGTGCTTTTGGTACGTAGGGTTTGAAGGCATGGGACCTCCGTGACGGTAGTGAAGGCAGCATGAAGAGAGGCGCAGGTGTAGATAGGGTGAAGAGCTGCTGGTCTTCTTATTAATCCGGCGAAAAATTATTATTAGAACAAAATTCTTGAAGTTTACCTGCCTGGTAGACCAATGATGAAAAGGTTTGGAGAGAAACAAGGTGTGCATATTGAGAAAGATTGGATTAGTTTGACGTGTAGAGAGAGAGAGAGACGGAGAGAGAGTTAACTAAGTGTAACTACAGACTTATACATATTACAAAGGTACGTATTCAAGGAAGGTGAACTAAATACATTTCCCAGAACACGTAGGTAAGGGTTTGTACGTATGACAAAATGCCACGTTCGAAAGAAGTTGGTCTTCCATGACCTATGCTCACGTCTATACGGTAGCATTTTTTCTACTTTCGAAGAACAAAAACATTGAGTACAAATAAGTTATGAAAAGTGGGAAAGGAGTAGGAAGTTGAAAGGATCCGTGTATGAAGGTTGTCCCATTTGACAAACGAAACGCCAAGTGCGTAACGCATATATCCCCATTCACGGATAATTTCGAGGAAGGGAAAGGGTGACAATTGGGAACATTTGAACGAAGAAAACTGCTGAGGACTCGGCTATTTCCGAAATTCGACCTCTGAGTGGAAGGTGAAACAAGGTCTACAGCAGTTATCCTGGCACATTACAATACCATTTGGTAGTGTGGGACAAAAGGAGTGTGATCTACACTTGGTAGGTCACACAAACATGGGGGTAGATATTATTTCGTTCGCACGATTCATGGTGAGTATTGTAACGTCTTCACGTCTCATGTACAGGAATGAACGATTTACAACAAATTTTGCCCAGTATTGAAAGACAGTAGCCCAATTACGTTCGAAAATGTGGGTCCCCATTCAATACAGACGGCGGGTTAAGCGGTTCTCATGCCAAAGGACACACGACCAACTTAGTAACATTTAGTTATGAGTATAAAGTAATTATAACGAGCTTCTCGTATCATGGCGGATGTTTTGAGGATCTCTCCTATGATGGTAGATATTGTCACGTTTTCACGTCTCACGTGACAGGAATGAACGATTTACAACAAATTTTGCCTAGTATTGAAAGACAGTAGCCCAATTACGTTCGAAAATGTGGGTCCCCATTCAATACAGACGGCGGTTTTGCAATGATGTAATTAATACGGCACTGCTGTAGCTTAATAATTTCATATTAGCATACGTTATAAGACTTGCCAAAAGGCGATAAACACAAATTTTATTGAAGATCTGGCCAAGATTTTAAACTTCAAACAAGAATAATGGTACAATAAGGACAAAAGAAACTGATGTCATGATAAAATATTGTACCTCATAATGAAGTTGTATATGTACAAAGAACAATGTTAATGAAGGGACGAAACGTATTGTCACTTTTATAACAAATATTTTTCTCAGAATCCGACAAAATACGATTCTGGAAAAAAATAGAGCAATTGGGTTGAGCGCCATTCTAATTTTTGGAAAAAGAAGAAAAACCACAAGTAGCAACAAGGTTGCCCTTGAATTGTTTCGAATCCAGCGAATGTGACCTGATAGGTGTGTACATTTGGTGTATTCAAAACGATCCCCAATATACAACATTACTATGAATGTGTTAGGATGGGGTGAAGAGGAAAAAGAAAAAAGAAAAAGGGGAGGATTTCCTATAGAAATCGTCGCGACATTCTTACAATATGGTGCTGTGACCATAGTAGTGAGCTGCGGCAATGGTCTGAAACCAATGGTTATTATACAGACTTGCACTTATGATTTTATATTTACAACATTAGGGTAGGGACGTACTGGTACGGCAAAAACCCGACACAAAACAATTAAAAAAGGTGATATGACAAGATGAGGCGATGAAGTGAGAAAAAAAACGCGCGGATGCTGCAAGAATTGTGAAAAGGAAAGCGACGTCTTGGAGCAGGAGTTTTCCGGAACCGTTGATGGTAGGAGGAAAAGGAGGCCCTTTCCCGAAGTGATCAATTTCAGGAAGAGGATGCATACAAGTATGAAAACGGTGCCCCAAGAGGTGCTCTTGTGATACAGCAGGCAAAGCACGCAGGATGTACAAGAACATATAAAATTATGCAAAAAGAAAAAGAATGTACAGGAGTTAGGCTACCGTTGACATTAATGTGCCTTCGGGTGTAAGGATTACCTTACGAATGCCCATATAGGTGATTATTTACATTTAATATTTACACGTAACTCACGTCATTTATGACAAGAGTTTTGCCAATTTGATAACGCCTGAGTACTTGATGTGATGGAATTTACTGATTCCGTCACAGTAAGGCATTTTGGAATTATTCCTAGGAGAAATCTTTCTATTTCTCAGGGCCTGTAGTAGTTCTTCCTTTCTTGAAGTAAAAATGTGTGGGATTATACCCAGCGTGACTTGAGGGACTTCCATGGTATATAAGATCGTGTCAGAGTGACCTTATGTTGGAAAAAGTGAGAACTACACTCGCAATTGGAGAGAAATTGGGCAGAGACTGACCACTGGAGCGTATTTTTTACAAAACAAGTTTTGAAAAAAAAAAAAACTACGCGTTGTTTTTTTATAAGTGTTTGGTTTATTTGAAAATTTGGGCAGGGGTTCCTCTCAAAAAACGTGATTTTGAGAAAAAATCCAGATGTTTTGAAAATTTGTTGAAAATTTTTCAAAGTCCAAAAACGAGAAAAATTTGCGCAGAGGTTCCTCTCAAAAAACGTGATTTTGAGAAAAAATCCAGATGTTTTGAAAATTTGTTGAAAATTTTTCAAAGTCCAAAAACGAGAAAAATTTGCGCAGACGTTCCCCTCAAAAAACGTGATTTTGAGAAAAATCCAGATGATTTGAAATTTGTTGAAAATTTTTCAAAGTCCAAAAACGAGAAAAATTTGTGCAGGGGTTTGCCTCAAAAAACGTGATTTTGTGAAAAAATCCAGCTGTTTTGGAAATTTGTTGAAAATTTTCAAAGTCCGGATATGAAAATTTCACGGGCCGGGATTCACCTTAATGAAACACGTTTTTAGAATTTATTCCGATGTTTTTGAAAAATGTTTGCAAATTTGCAAAAGTCCGGAAATAAAAAACGGAAACGAGGTTCGCCTTAAACGAACATGTTTTTAGAATATTTCCATTAACTTTCCAAAGGGGGGTTCTTCAGAAAAAGAAGGAAATATTTTTTCTTTTATACAAGTTTTCGTGGAAGTATTTGTTTGAAAATTCAACAATGTCTTGGGGAATCGTTTCTTTATTTACGTGGCTAGACTGTAGCCTGATTTGAGCATCACCAATTATTGGTATTTATCCGCCGACTTCCTTTTGTCATAACAAGTTATATGCAGAAATGTGCATACGTAATGTAATGCCTGACTCGAGGAATCGACGTCAACGCGAACCGAACGTCTTTCAAATTATGTCGTCTGTTTCTTACGAAAGAAAAAAAGCTAAATGATGAAACAGGCGGCAAAATTAGAAAAATGCTCAATTGTCAAAAGGTAGAAAGAATTTAATCCACTTGTTTCCCTTAAGCTGCAAAATATGCCGTTATATATACAGGCCAGTATTTTGCGAAATAGTCCCCTATTCGCAGAATATGTCGATATCAAATACAGACCAGCACACTGCGGAATAAGTTTATTAATAAAAACTGGTTAATTAACTTTCGGGAAACGAAGCGGGTAATTGGTTTATCATATACAGGATTTTAATTGTTGAATAACTTTGTTTTAAATATTTGTGTACATTTCCACTATTAATCTTGTATTTGAAACTAGCAAATTTAGTCGGTCGACACTTGTAAACACTATATTATTCACGACGGCAACTTTCTTGGTTGAGCACTTTACGTAGGAATACCGGTGATAATGTTTTGTCGAGTGACGACTCGAAAATGAAGGAATCGTGCCCGTGATAATTTAAATTGCAATTCGAAGTTACAATCGCGCCGGGGTTCTTGATGGAAATGCTAGACAAATTGGGAGTAACAAGACAAAACATTATACATTATAAAGTTTAAACAATTGCTGATTGAAGAACGAGACTGTGGGACCGTGAAGAGGGAGAAAAAAAAAATGCCACACGTCGGGCGACAGTGCTAGCATTAAAACGCAAAAAAAAGCACCACGTTGGGCCCAGTGCTAGCATTAAAACGCAAAAAAAGGCACCACGTTGGGCCCAGTGCTAGCATTGGCGCTACTTGCGGCCAACGCTAAACCCAAAACCTGGAAAGGACATGCAATAAACAAGCCGGCGGCTAGCTCTGCACAGCCGGCGCGAGCAAGGTCCCTCTTAAACCCAGGGCGAGTGTCGGTGGTTCGCTTGTTAATTCCTACTCCCCTTCCTTTCCTCAAAATCTCCAGGTCTCCTTCCTCAATCAGAACACAGTTGTTATGCACGAAAAAGGGTTTTATTCAATTAAAGGTGAACAGGGTTCTACAAAAGGCCAGCATCGGCACTACACACATGAGTATTTGGCTATCTCTAATTAATTCTATCATAACGGGGGGAGCTTCTCTCAACTCTCTCTACACGTGTTTAGTGAATTTAAATGTCAGTTCTTAGCACACAGAGGGGTAGCAAGGTTCATTGGTACTCACAAGCAGGAAATAGGCGGTCGGCAGACAGGATTCTGGGTAGGCGTAAGCCTCTTTAAGCACAATACACAATTAAAGTAAAACATCGTGAGCGTTTACGGAGAGCGCCTAGCGCGAATCACGGGGAACACAGTTATTCTGCCGAAGGCCGGCGAAGGAATGGGGACGGGGAGCCGCTCGGCGCTTGGCACGGGCGCCGCGCGGTGCGGGGAGAGGGGCGGAGGGCCTGTGCAAGGGGTCAATTCGCTATTAGCTCGCACGGGAAACAATTCCGTAACGTAACAACGGTTGACATTTGTCACATGAAAACGGGTAGTTTCTTCGACTCGTTCTTGTGTTCAACAGCTCGGCTGTGGAATGATTTGCTGGCCTCTGTGTTTCCTCCTTCCTACAACATGGGTCTCTTCAAGACCAATGTTCATTCCTTCCTCTCCTTAAAAAAACCATCCTCACAGCATCCCAGATGTCATAGGCCCTGAGGGAAATTATTTTCCTCAGGGCCTCCTGTGTGGAGTTAATGTAAAAATAAATCCGCTTGTTAAGATTGGGGAATTTATTAAACAATTCACCCGTTTCTGCACAGCCAAGAGTTTTTCAGGTGTTTTGCGGCTCAATACAAGAGGTGGGGCGCACTTGTGATTTGTACAGGGTTAGCAGATGTGTACTTTAATGCTTTCTTGTTAGTACAGTCATAGTAAACATTGATTTATAATAGGAAGATATAATTTATAAAGATAAAACGATAAGCAACTTTTCACATAATTATTATTATGTAAAACTTATGTGGGCAATCTTGCCTTGAGTAAAATGTAGAATTCTGCAGTCACATTCAGAATATAATGCATCTGTTGAATCCAAAATGTGACAACTTCGAATTTATAGGTAAACTTCCTCGGGTTTTCTATTCCGACATTATTTGATAAAAGAATAAACTTTGACCTCTTTGGAAAAGTTACATTTTCTTTTCATGCGAAGATGTTCCATAGACGAAGTAACTATGGAAGACTAAACACCAGACTTTTAAGGGGAGTCGGGGATTTTAAATAATAACAGGTATTTTTTTTGAGAAATTTCAACCCAATGGCGTTTTACAAAAGCTGAAAAATATTGTCAAATTATGTTAAACATGCCTAGATGTATTATCTTCACAGATATAAATAAACAAATAATAAGAAACACCTGGAAATTACATAATATAACAGATGCTACATATTTTTTATTTCTGTTAGTTTTGTAGGAAATGATAGTGTTCATTAAGAGATAAGATTTATGTAATAATTCTTAATGATTCTTCTGATTCTTCTGATTCTTAATAATTCTTAATTCTTAACCGGTAACTCCATTAATGGTGGACTGAATGCCGTTGGCGCTAATAAAAATCTGTCAAAAAAAGCGAAGCTAGCAGTCCACAATGGAGTCCTGGTACCTACCCTGATGTATGGCAGTGAGGCATGGAACTGGCAGAGGAAGGATGAAAGTAAACTTAATGCTGTTGAAATGAGATCCCTGAGACGTATGTGTGGTAAAACAATGTATGATCGTGTGAGAAATGTGGATATCCGCAAAGAATGTAAGGCTGATGTAAGCATAATGAGTAAGATTAAGAAAGGGACCCTCAGATGGTTTGGGCATGTAGAGCGAATGAACGAAGGAAGTAGTGTAAGAAGAATATACGACGCGAATGTGAATGGTAGAAGAAGTCGGGGACGCCCGAGGAAGACATGGCACAATCAAGTGAATCAGATACTTGAATCGGGTCATGTCAAAAGCCAGAATAATAGAAGAGAATGTATGAGACGATGTATGAATGTGAGTGAGGCAAAGAGTGTGTGCCAAGACCGAGTTGTTTGGCGGTCCGTCCTCTCTGCCTACCCCTGCGGGGAAACGGCGTGATGGTTAGTTAGTTAGTTAATAATTCTTCAATGAATATTCAGAATATTGAATTTAATTTTTATTGAACACCCATCTAACAATTTTACAACGAGGATAAACGTCCTCGAAATGTGGCGCTGGAGAAAAATGTTCAGGATTCCATGGACAACTAGACGCACAAATGTATCGATTCTGGAAGAGTTAGGCATCCACAATAGGCTTACAACTATCTGTCTATAACGTATTTTGTGATACTATGGACACTTTGCTTGCCAAACGCAGGACTCTGACTTGGAGAAACTCATGCTCCTACCAAGGAGGAGGCCAAGGAAGAAGCAGTGGAAGGTCAAAATTGCGCTAGGTTGACCAAGTATCACTAGTATCCGGTATATCTGTGTCGGCAGCGTTCCATGCAACGCAGGACCGCGAGTGGAGAAGCTTTGTCCAAATGTCCACCACGGAAATTGGATTAGGGGTCATGATCCTCAGCACAGTGGCGTAGCTAGCATGGGTGGCACCCGGGGCGGAAAACGTGGTGTCACCCCCCCCCCCCCTCCATTAAAGTTTACTTTGAGAAATTTGAAACGCAAATTTCGACCTCCTTAAATATAAAAACATTACTAGCTAGTCAAATGTGTAAACAAAACAACCAAATTTTTTGGGAATCCTGACCGACCGAGCCATAGAGCTACAAATAACAGAGTTCCGATTGGAGTCTTCAATTCTAATATGCTGCAAAATTCTGAAGAAAATCATTTGCTGGCATGAAAACCTCATTTTAACAACCAAAAATAAAGTTAAAACCAGTTTTGTGTTCGGAGTGTAATGATAAAATTTCAATTGTGAAATAGTAAAGGTGTAGGTCCTCATCAAGTAGGTACACGGAAATGGTTTTCCTCCGATCTTTGCAGCATATGGTTGCAACTTTCAACTCTTGCACGTGTTTCATTTGAAATTTCATTTGAAACTCTTTTCATCTGCGGACCCTTTTCGAAGGAAACCATTCCCGAATTCCACTATTGCAAGATATTCCCCGAGTTGCAAGATATCAATGTTTCAGACGACGTGCTGCAAATACCGGAGGAAAACCATTTTCATGTTATGGGTGTAGTTTTAACTAAAAACGAGTTACCGAATACAGATTCAATGTTAAATTGAAACCAGTTTTGAGATGTGCTTAAAATTTGAGTTGCACACCGTACGCTCCAAAATTCGAAAGAAAATCATTTGCTTGTTCCGTGCGTAACTTTTATTCAAGCTTTTGGATTCTCACACAGACTGACTCTCTGGAAATCTGGAAAAAATGTGAGGTTAGTATAGGCGGGGTCAACGAATAAATATACCGTCAAGACGCCATACTCACGTAACGTCGCCAATCAAAAAACCTTTAATTTTTCAAAATTACGACTAAGGCAAAAATCTGATTTAATGATTACTAGTTTATCGATTATACTTATACATATAATTATACATTAAAATATGCAGTATCTTTATTTTTAGTAACTAAAACTAGATTTTGGATAATACCCAACCTAATATTGGATTAAATAATTTAGATATTATGATTTACAGCGCTAGTAATGTGTGGAGTGTCGATACTCCCACCACCATTGGGACGCGAGGTGGGGAGAGACGCGGCACGGCCTGTCACTCCGTGACAATAGGTGCAACAAGCAACATCTCTGTTCATTATTATTTAGTAATTGTTATTTGTCAATAAACCAAGTGAGTACCATTCTTCTTATTTTATTTTAACAGAACCCTGCATATTAGAATAGATTTAATAATTATTATGAGAGTTGCAAAACAACTCCCATAAATTTGGTCACCCCGGCATTGGAGCTACCTACAAAACACTTAGGCAAAGATTCGTTTGGCCTAAGATGCAAAGAGACGTAAAAGAGTTCGTCACCACGTGTATATCATGCCAGAAGGCCAAGGTAAATAGGCATACCCACAGTCCTATTGGAACACTACCGTTGCCCAAGGAGAGGTTTAGAAATATCCATATTGATATTGTTGGACCCTTGCCTCCATCACGTGGCAACAACTACCTATTGACCATCATAGATCGTTTCACTAGATGGCCAGAAGCGATTCCCATTAAGGATATCATGGCAGAGACAGTTGCTCTCGCTCTCATGGAGAACTGGATAGCTAGGTTTGGGGTGCCCGATACAATAACGTCGGATCAAGGACGTCAATTTGAAAGTAAGCTCTTCGAAGACCTCATGAAATTGTGTGGTGTAAAACACTTAAGAACAACAGCGTACCACCCGCAAGCAAACGGCCTAATAGAGCGATGGCATCGAACACTAAAAGGGGCTCTAAAAGTAGCTTCCACAAGCAGTTGGTCAGAGAGACTTCCATTGATTCTCTTGGGCCTCAGATCTTGCGTTCGACAGGATGCAAAAACATCACCCGCGGAAATGACATACGGAACTCCGCTTAAGCTCCCGGGAGATTTTTTCACCGAGACAACACCAACAGATCCAGAGACGTTTGCTAGAAAGGTCACCGATATGTTGAAAGATATTAAACCCATACCAGCTACAAACCATAACCATGATAAACCTTTTGTACACGGTTTGTTGGGAACTTGCACTCATGTTTTCATTCGAACAGACTCAGTAAAAGCTCCCTTGCAGGCGCCATATGAAGGACCCTTCAAAGTATTGATGAGGGATTCTAAGAAAATGTTGGTGGAAATACGTGGCCATCAAAAGTACATAAGCATTGATAGGCTGAAACCTGCTTTTCTCCCAACAGATTTGGAGGATAAAGAAATCCCCACTATTAAACCGACCACAACAGTTATTCCTGAGAAAGCACCAGAGAGAAAAACTCGATCGGGTAGGCGAGTTAGATTCCCTGAAAGATGGGCATACTAGGCACGAGATATCTTCGGACATTTGTGCCCATCATTCCATACAATCTTCTGTCTCTCTGTCATGTACATATACCTCTTCAGTCCAATATTTCATCCACCTGCTAGAGGATTCAAGGAGGACTTCAGGAAGGATGATCATCATTCTAGGAGGGGAGGCATGTGGAGTGTCGATACTCCCACCACCATTGGGACGCGAGGTGGGGAGAGACGCGGCACGGCCTGTCACTCCGTGACAATAGGTGCAACAAGCAACATCTCTGTTCATTATTATTTAGTAATTGTTATTTGTCAATAAACCAAGTGAGTACCATTCTTCTTATTTTATTTTAACAGAACCCTGCATATTAGAATAGATTTAATAATTATTATGAGTGTTGCAAAACAACTCCCATAAATGCAAAGGTGACCTCTTATCCAAAGAATCGACAACTGACCAAAATCTGAGGGTGCTCTTACATTTGTTAGACGAATTACCTTAGCTTGCGAAACTACCCCAGTGTAAGCAGCTAATCGTTTGGTGTAAATACTGTCGGAATTTGACTTGGTAATCGGTGTAAATAGCGCTTCGTCCACAAATTCAAAACGTATATTTCGAATTCATAATAAATATTTTCTGAAAACCTCCAAATTACTTATTATTCTTTATTTATTTATTCATGCACACAAAACAATATTATAAAGAAAAAACCATAGAGATGATTGATCATTTTTCTTCAATCAGTTATCAATCGATTCTGGTATAATTGCATTCAAATTTTGGGTCTATTAGAAAAGTGACCTATCAAAAATCCACTTATCTTATTTTTTTAAATGATCTTTCAGCACTAATAAAAAGGCTAATAGAATAACAACTTTTTCACTAATTCAAGTCAGTCAATAGATAACAATTCACTTCATGAGTTTACGTTAACGATAAAAATAACATTACGAAAATAGAATGACACAAGGAATATTTCAGGGAAATCCCCGGCTGAGCAATACTTCGAGCTAAGAAATAAAATAAAAATAATAAAATATTTTTTCGGGAATCCTCGACCAAACGAGCCATAGGGCTAATAAACAGTCAATGTTCAAGCGTAAAATATTTTTTGCGGCAATTTTGCACTTTCGTAAGTTTTTTCTCCACGTCCGAGTGTCACCCCCCCCTTCGGGTGGCACCCGGGGCGGTCCGCCCCCTCCGCCCCCCCCTCGCTACGCTACTTAACTTAAGAAGTGCTTTATTAATTTTGGGAAATCACATTCATAGTTCCACTGCTTCCTTCACCACCAAACAATCCAAGAGATCTTCATATGAATACAATGTATGAAGGTAATTCGCAAGCAGCGCGCGGCGCTCCGAATAACGTCGTGGAAAGTTCCCACTGTCTCGGGATTGAGACACTACCTCCTACTTCCTCTTACGGCGCCGTTTAACGAACACTTTTTCCCCCATTTTCATATTTCCACACGAGGATTGCGGAAAAAACTGTTTTGCGAATGACAACATTATTACGCTCCCGAGAATTACGTTGAGCTGTTGGTATTATTAACATTTTATTGTCTATGCGATATTTTCATACAAAAAATATCTGGCACAACTTATGTTTGTTTACACAGAAACAAACAGTACATGGTTACAGATATGAGAAGATTTACAAATATTAAGTAATATTTCATGGTGGGTACCTATGATATATTTCTTTGAGTGTCTTATTTGTGGTATGTGTATTAAGTAATTACCGGGTGATGTGCGTAGTGGATAGGTATGTATGTGTTTGTGTGATTATGTTTGTAGATGTAAGAAGTGGTGATATGTGAAGGGATATGGATGCGCATTGAACTTTTTATATTATTGTCATGATGCTCTTTTTAAATTTGGGCAGTGAATCGGAGAAAATGTGTTAGAGTGATGTTAAAGTTGCAGATATTATTGAACGTATGAAGAGCACAGTTTTTATCGTGTGGAATAGTTCTGTATGTCTTAAAAGTATGTTAACATTAATAAGGGAAAGAAGTTTGGTACAGTGGATGTTATTATTAAAAATTCTTAAATGGGTATTACCAGAGAAAACCAGAAATATGTCACTTTTGAATCAGATTTTAGACGTATTGACTCTTTTCCACAAAAAATTATAAATGGATTTCGAAAGATTGTTCTTTCATCTAGCATTCGCAAGTTTTAAATTTTGAAAAAAAAGTTTCTTTTTAGTATAACAACGTTATACCATTTGGCAGATTTGTTAAATTTTCAAAAAAGATTTTGTATTATACCACACCCATTTCAAATCATATAATCATGTAGTAAAATAAATCAATACATTATCTGGGTATCGCACGTTTTAGAATTTTAATTTTAGTTTAAATAAAATCATTAAAAAATATATACGTACATGTGTTTCTTGACGAAAATTCGTCCGTTTGTGTATTTATTTGCGCTCTTACACACTAATATATTTCAGATTGTTTTTAAACATTCTTAACATTCTTATTAAACTTAGACATTATTGAAAAATGATAAATATTTGCAATCAAGAAATAATTAAAAAAGGAACATTATTTTAATAGTTTTATCATCACGCCTTTCAGCATTTTTGGATGTGGGTACAAATTAAAGCAAATTTGGAATGAAATAAAATCGATATTGACTTATAATTTTAAAAAGCTAATACGGAGAATAATTAATCTTTCTCATCGTAACCGCCCTGCACGATCGTAAGAACAACTTTCGACGAAATGTGGATTTTCGGCCGCTGGCTCGTTAAACGCTCTTAAATCAGCATTCGAATGTATTTTTTTACTATGAAATAATGTACTAATTTTAACTACTAAAATCATTTCGATGATATACTTTCGATTCAGAATAAAATCATTATCGTGATTTATTTTTCGGGTAGATATTATGCCTATTGCGCAACCTCCTTCTTTAGCCAACATTTCATCTGCCCTGGGGTTGGACACTGCAAAGAAGTCCGAAAACTTGGCTAAAGAAGGAGGTTGCGCAGCACGGCATAATACCCCAAAAATAAATCATGATAATACTTTTGGCCGTGAAAATATAAAATCATATCACAAAATAAAATCGTTCTAAAATAACCGCCCATAAAATGTGTTTCATTATATCAACGTTTTTAATTCGTGGTAGAATTTATCAGTTTTTAATATTGTACTATTGAAACCATAAAATAAATCGTTTATTTAAATTATCGGAATCTAGATTAGGTAGAAAATATCAGAAATGCTTATGAGAAAACTACCTTTAAGATTTATCTTTCAGAAAAATACCCTATTAGGGTTAGTTGGGGTCAGGTGCTCGGAGTTTTCCAATTGATAAAAATAATTTTATATTAAATCACTTCTGTTTTGAATTAGTGAGATATGACATATAATAAGGAACTCCAGTGAAAAATATTATGGCTTTAAAAAAATATTTTCTTATAAACCAATAAACGCTGATTCTGAATATATAAGTTTTATTTAATAATATTTAACGCAGAGTTTTTAAAAAATATATTAAAAAGTTAATTTTTAATCAGGTCATAGAAACACGCCGTCAAGTCGGTATTATTGAAATGTTTAGTGGTGACGTCACTGAACACCGTAAAGTCAGGAAATGTAGGAATGACACAAGCCATCGTAATAACAACGTTTCATCTTATTCGTTTATTTACATACTGTTTATGGAGATTTAGTTGTTGTGTTTGTTGAAACTTTATTTTGGCCTAAATAATTCAGTTTCAAAAATAAATGTATCTCTCATTAGTTTATCTCTATTATTAAAAATATTCAAGAACTTCTGCACAAAAAAATAGTAGTGCTACTCTAGGGAGAATACTTCGAATTCTGAATTTCAAAATGGCGCCAGTTGAACAGCTGATTGCCCGATATTATAAAGACTTTTCGGGAGTGATGACGTGACACGATTCACTTAACATACGGTGGTTTTCGGGGAATCTTGAAAAATTAAAACTTTGACAATTATTTTAATTATTAAAACTAGCTCTAAAAATAAAAAATAAATACGCAGTTATTTAAGTTAGAAGGTTATTATTCTTTTTTTTTAAATTGGACTGGAGCTCCTTCTTATGATGAAACTGTAAAATGACGATAACTTCTTCATAAAACTGTTCATATTTAACATTTCAAATATCTAGTTATTTTCTCTTTATCCTTATTTCCTGACGAGCTTAGTCGCCAAGACTGCCTGAAAAGAATGCTCTTGAATTAACAAAGGGGGAAAAGGGGGGAGATGTATTTAACTTTTTTAAATCAGTTATAAGATATTTTTTGGAACTTGTAAAAAAGAGTAGTGAAACTCTGTGAAACTTTTTAAATAACTCTAGCCAAAGTAAACAAATATTTTTTTTAACAAAATAGTATTTCATAATACACAATATATTATATTGTATTAATTTTATTTTTTTTTAAGAAAGACAAACATTCCCGGGTTAAGAATAACCCAACAATGTTTTAAAATCTCCTACTACCACCACAGAAAGCCGAAAATGTTGCTTGTGTTGTGATGGAGGACTTAGCCAGCCGAGGAACCGAACACGCTACGCTCGGGTGGGACCCAAGCGCTATGCCCACTCAACCACTGACCGGTCAAATAACTGTATAACGTACAGCTGTTGTGTTAACATAATTGCAAATTAAAGTGCATACCTGATGCTTCAATATCTTTTGAAAACCTTCCAATTAAAAAAAAAACAGAACGAGCGTGGTAAACGTTGTCAATGATTTATGCGTAACTAACTAGTAGTGGCGCGAAAGATTACGATTACGATAGATTACTTTGGGCACATGTGCAGTAAATTGGATTGCGTTTACAAAATAAGTTCTTGCGGATAATTTTGAACTGATTTATAGAGAACATTTTAAGGTGAAGTTATACGTGAAATCCTATTTAGATACTATTTTGATTAACCTTTACGACGAATCGGCTTGTAGTATGGACATCAAAAAATATGCCACGAATAAATCGAAGCTTTTACAAGCTTTTCTATGTATTGGAATGACAATAAAATTATTATTTACATAACAAAAAATATAAGCGTAAACCACCAAAAAAAAAATTTTTTTCATGACACTATGAAGTAATACAAGAACTATTTTTTAAAAAAAACCTCTTTATGGCTAAGACTATTTTCGAGATTTTCCAAGTTCTAACTTTTTTCGTTCTTATAAAATTATCCACAAAATAAATAAAAAACACTTTTTCGCTTACCACCTCGTGCAAATAAGACGCTCGATTTTAAAATTTTGCAGGCATGAAGTCGAAATATTTCTAGCGTTTATATTCCTCTTAAAGATATTTGTGATTACTTTTAAGACAATACTTTTTCCTATTTTGCGCCGTAATTGACTTTCGCCGTACATATGTGCCACATAGTACAATTTCCCTGCGCCTCGGAAAGACTGACGCGGTCAGCATAATTCTTCAGCATAGTACGGAACTACAACGAAGTCCATCGGACTCCTAAACATTTACAACTGAAGTATAAAATTTACAACTGTAAACATGTCGACAGTAAAGTGAAACCGGTCCATTCTAAAATACAAAGCGAAAAACAAACATTTCAATTCCGAACAAAACAAGCTTAACAGCTTTGTTGTAACCTAATATGGTGGTTTTGTGCTATTTACTTTGTTTCAAAGTTTAGTACCGTTAATTAACCACTATAATCGTCACATAAAATAATAGTATCGTGTAATATGGGAAACTGCAGTGTGCTTTGAGTGGGTACCCATTGTCAGCTCAAGCGTAGAGCAAACACTTAACAAAGGAAGTTATCGTGCTAGCGCATTTTAATTCTTTACAATCCATACGATAAAATGGATTTCCACATTGATATCGTGATATGATAAAAACGTATTCAAGCCTGGTTAGGGAAAAGTAAAATTTTGAAAAAAAAACGATGTCGGAACATTGTTCTTTTTGTAAGCCGTGTTTGTCAGCTGTCGCCCTAATACCAAGTAGTCCAAAGCATCGCTGGTTCAATTTTCTGCATCTTCATAAATGGTTCAAAGCCCTTCTTCATTGCAGAAACAAAATTTTCTGTTTAAATAGGAGGGTTTCAAATATCGTCAGGATTATTCGTAACTCGGAAATTTTCGTCTTTCTTTAAAAAAAAAAGTAATATTAAATCGCAATTTTCGCTAAATGCAGCAATCCATTCAAAACACTTAGGTAACTGCAGGATATGTTTTTTTTGTAATATATTATATAACCTAATATAATGAAACACTCACGAAATATTGTGAAATGATGTAAGTTTTCACAAAAGAACCAAAGATTGCCCGAAATCCTACGAGGACTATGCAGGGTACGTTCCCAAAGATACAGATTTTTCAATAACTGTCTAACTAGCTAACTAACTAACCATCACGCCGTTTCCACGCACGGGTAGGCAGAGAGGACGGACCGCCAAAGAACTCGACCTTGGCACACACTCCTTGCCTCGTTCACATTCATACATTGTCTCATACATACTCTTCTATTATTCCGACTCTTCACATGACGCGATCAAGTATCTGCTTCACTTGGTCGTGCCGTGTCTTCCTCGGGCGTCCCCGACTTCTTCTACCATTCTACATTTGCCTCATATATTCTTCTTACATGCTCAATCTGAGCGTCCTTTCTTAAGCTTACTCATTACGCTTACATCAGCATTGCATTCTTCGCGGATCTCCACATTTCTCACACAATCGTACATGGTTTTACCACGCTGATTTGTAGAGAACATGCCTCAGGGATCTCATTTCTACAGCATTCAGTCGATTTACATTCTTCCTCTGCCAGTTCCATGCCTCAATGCCATACATCAGGGTAGGTACCGGCACTCCATTTTGGACGGCTAACTTCGTTTCTTTGGACAGTTGTTGTTGGCGCCAACGGCGCACAGTTATTCGTTTCATACAAGCTAGACGCTAATAAGTCACTTTTGAATTCCCAATAATGACGTCATGGCGACATTACCAGATAGACAGGATAATAAATGCATGCTTAATTGGGGTGATTAGTGCACGCATTGACTCATACCAGAGACCTAAAGTCGAATAGCGTGTTTTGAAATTATCATTTGCATTTATTCGCTTGTCGCAGCTCGACGTTCAAAACTGTGTACTAAGTTTGAAAATTGTTTTTTTTGGGTCTGTAAAATGGTAGCTACTTCGGAAGATATGTTTTAAAGTTCTTTCTTAATACTTTGGTGATAATAATTTTAGTTATTTTTTAAATAATAAATAAGTTTTGTGTTTTTTTTGGCCTAAAAAATATTAAATTTCTAACTTCTCGAGAGTTTATCTCAGAGAGTATATCAAAATCGCATGATAATTTTCCTTTTTTAAATAGTGCAACTAATATTCTATTCATATCAGTTTCGATATTAACTCACATGAATCCACATTATTATTATTTTTTCATTTTACAGGAACCACTTACAAGATTTCCAGGCCGGAATTGTTCGTGACATGGAAGAGTTTGCCGAAGAAAGAAAAGCTTGAGGGAATGATTAACAAAATTTTAAGTATATTTAAACTTGATAAGTGCAAGTGGTGAAAAAAAATTGAAAATCCAAATAAGGCTTATTTATATCTTTGAAAATAAGCAGAAAATGGACCGTAAATTTAGCAATTTATTACACTCAAAATACACTTTTTTTACTTTTTACATATAATTGTTTTATTATAAACCACAAATACTTTATTAATACATTATTTAAAAATTATAAAAAATAAAAATAAAACGATAGGAATTTTTTTTTATCATTTTTAACACTAATTTTCATAAAATTAGTATTGACTACACCTCAATAGAGGGTTAAAAATAATTTAATCATGTGTAAGAGTTTTTAGCGTCTAGCATGTATGAAACGAATCACTGTGCGGCGTTCAGTCCTTCGTGAATAGAGTTACCTGCACAATAAGTGTCAATAATTTAAAAACATTTTATCATGATTTGAATAAATTTACTTCTGAAAAGAAATCAAAGCTTTACAATATTGCTTCAAACATCATACCAAGAACATTATAGTTCTAGTTAAAAAATAAAGTTGTTAAATTGTTGTGAGCAGATCGCGCAGATACTTTAAGCATAAGAAAAACAAAACATTGTTTCGCAGAACAATTTTCCATCAAACAAATTACATAGTTCCTTTACTTCAACTAAACAAAACGAGCTTATAGAACAAAAATTTGCTGAAGATTAATAGTTTTTGGTTTGAATTACTTTGAAATAAATTATCAGCTTTTAATTGAAAATAAACAGTGAATATTTAGCGTCAGCACTATTTTTCGTAATATTGCTTCTGTTGTTTCAGAATATTAATTAATTTATGATTACTTTATGTTAATTCTTTATATTACAAGATTGCGGCGGGATATAAACCGGGGTCCGTGGTGTTGGATATTAAAGAATATCCCGCCAGGATGCTGACGATGTATAAAAGATTTAATGAGGCCGCCTGGGGTTGCGGGGGTGGGGGGGATTGAAAGGGGGAGAGGAAGAAGTTGAGGAAGGGGATGCTCCGGCAGATAATCACCTCTCGGGAAGAAACTCACCTCTGTAATAATGATTTTATTCGTTTTCTGCATAATTCTGAACTATCCTTGAAATCGCGGGAATAGGTCGATTTTTCAGTAGAATTTATTTATTTATTCAACGCACAGATGGCTTTTACATGTTTGGTAGTACAATTAATTCATGACAGATGATTTTTAAACAGATAAAGAAATAATAAAAATAAAATTAGATAAAAAAATGCACACAAGTCACAAAAATACAGCGATTTGATAAGTTTACAAAAATACAGATATGTTTAGGAATAGTTTTGGAATAAGTTTTTTACGAGATCAACAAAATTTGCCAAGTTGATGTTAAATATGTCAACATCACCTAAGTAATGATTCCCCAAAGTGTGAAATCGTTGTATCGGAGAGTGGACAATGTAGTTCCGCTTATGAATGCTGCAGTAGAATAGTGTATTTTGTCGTGTGGTCACTGTCGGTATTCGTAAGTTTATGGGTTGTAGGAGTTTGCAACAGTCGAATTTGGAGGGTCTAGATTCGTTTCAAAAATAAATGTAGCTTCCTTTTTACAAAAAATTAGAGTCCTGACGTGTGTGGCTAAGGAGGTTAAACAATCAGTTTCCTCACACAGCCGTGGGAAAGTGGTGGGTCCCCTCCAAGTCGAATTTAGAGTTAAGTATTTTGAATAAAAAATGTTAAGTCGTTTATTTTACGTCTGTCTTCTAGTGTGTGTATTTTTAGAATATTTAGTTATATATTATATGTATCTTAAATATAAATCTGACACCAAGTCCTGGATTACCAGCCAAAATAGATCCAACATCAAGAATTTTATCAAAACTAACTTATAAGTATTTATTTTTTCAATTTTACGTTGACGATTAACTGTTACTTGTAATATTGTGTTATTATTTGTACTTTGTATGTGTTATTATTATAAACTGCTCATGCTAAGCGCCTGCTCTCAACACAGGTTCTCCTAGTGAGACAGGCATAGAATAAAACAAATTGTAACTCAAAACTAATAAAGATGAATAAAAAAAAAATAAAAAAATATTATATTTTAAGTCTTCTAGTGGGATATTTAATTTAAAATTTATAACACGCAAAATTTTTTTTTTGTATTCGCTCAATATTATTAACGTGAATTTTGTAAGATGGAGACCGAGTTATAATCAATTTGGCTAATATTTCATTCGCATAATAATAATGCGTAGATATGATTTATGGTATCTTGGAAATAAATTAAAAGATAACTTATTTAACAATTTAATAAATTCATCGCATCTGTCGCTCATATCTGCAAGCTATTTTCGGTTACAATTTGTTACGCTCTGAGATTATTTATTTAAAAATTTGTTAGTTTCGTGTATAGATTCCAGGTTCTATCACAAATTATATTTGAATGTTTTCTTTAGTTTTAAAATTACTTTGTGCAATTTTCGTAATAGTAACTTTAGGTAAAATGCGTTTCTTCTCTAACACGAGGCAATAAATCATTATTATTATTATGAAGCTTCGTCGTTACAATTGTGGCGACACATCATTATAAATTTCGCCACCAAAAGAGGAATCGAGAAACATCTCCTAATATCCGCGCGCATCGGCAAACCTACTTGCCTAGGTACCTTCGTACCTATACTGGCCGCGATGTACTTTCTCGCCTCCCGTGCCAGCCCGACGATAATAATATCGCCCCGCCTAGAAAGGTCTCGAGACAGCACCGTACAATATCTGTACGGCGCCGAATATTCTCGTCAACTGGCGAAGTGGCTCGTATTACCTACCGCGAGGTAGTTACTCTACCGCGGCTATATAAGCAGCCGATCGCTCGCCCGCTGCAGTTCAGTCTCACACTTACAGTCGGCCAACATCTCAGCATGTAACGATCTCTGCATGGCACCGCTACGCTCCAGGGCAGCTTCCTCGAGGTCCATCACCACGTCTCAGCTACAAGGCCCATCGTGTCTTCAGCTCCTGAGATCAGCTCCATCCCGCGACTTATAAGGTTTGACGCACCTTCAGTCCAGGGATCAGCTCACCACTTCATGGCACCCCGAAGCCCCACCGTGCTTCGCTGCCGCTCGCCACGCTCCGCCTCGCCAGGACTACCTGCTGGTGGCTCAGCTCACCGAGCCACACACCGTTTACCTCCGCGACTTAAAGCGTCGAGCAACGGCCTGGAATATAGGTCATCTCCACCGCCATGGTGTCGAGCAACGCGCTGACCTTCACCACACCATCTCCACCTCCGTGCGCCTGCAGCATCATCTACGGCACTCCGCATTACATCATGTTACCGACCACCGACCATCTGCTACGTAGCCCAATAAACGACTGACTCACCACTTCGACATGACGACTTTCATTTCTGTCTCCCGCTCCCTCAACTGGTGACCCCGACGTGATGTGAACACGTAACCTTCTGATGTGAACATGCAGCACGCAACATCCTGACAAGAGTGTTACCACGACGCACCGGTAACACCGCAAAAACGAGGGAATCGGTAGAGACGCATCAGCACGGACGCTCCGACCAGCAGCATCAACCCGGCTTTCCTGCGACTCCTGGCATCATCTTTCAACCCTGTACTCCGTACACTGGGAAGGGGGTGTGTGGCGACACATCATTATAAATTTCGCCACCAAAAGAGGAATCGAGAAACATCTCCTAATATCCGCGCGCATCGGCAAACCTACTTGCCTAGGTAC
Source organism: Limnephilus marmoratus (assembly GCA_917880885.1). NCBI lineage: Eukaryota > Metazoa > Arthropoda > Insecta > Trichoptera > Limnephilidae > Limnephilus > Limnephilus marmoratus. The sequence continues at coordinate 12,822,687 of OU862914.1, forward strand.
CTTCGTACCTATACTGGCCGCGATGTACTTTCTCGCCTCCCGTGCCAGCCCGACGATAATAATATCGCCCCGCCTAGAAAGGTCTCGAGACAGCACCGTACAATATCTGTACGGCGCCGAATATTCTCGTCAACTGGCGAAGTGGCTCGTATTACCTACCGCGAGGTAGTTACTCTACCGCGGCTATATAAGCAGCCGATCGCTCGCCCGCTGCAGTTCAGTCTCACACTTACAGTCGGCCAACATCTCAGCATGTAACGATCTCTGCATGGCATCGCTACGCTCCAGGGCAGCTTCCTCGAGGTCCATCACCACGTCTCAGCTACAAGGCCCATCGTGTCTTCAGCTCCTGAGATCAGCTCCATCCCGCGACTTATAAGGTTTGACGCACCTTCAGTCCAGGGATCAGCTCACCACTTCATGGCACCCCGAAGCCCCACCGTGCTTCGCTGCCATGGAAACACGCTCCGCCTCGCCGGGACTACCTGCTGGTGGCTCAGCTCACCGAGCCACACACCGTTTACCTCCGCGACTTAAAGCGTCGAGCAACGGCCTGGAATATAGGTCATCTCCACCGCCATGGTGTCGAGCAACGCGCTGACCTTCACCACACCATCTCCACCTCCGTGCGCCTGCAGCATCATCTACGGCACTCCGCATTACATCATGTTACCGACCACCGACCATCTGCTACGTAGCCCAATAAACGACTGACTCACCACTTCGACATGACGACTTTCATTTCTGTCTCCCGCTCCCTCACAATTATACTAGCTTTTGCCCGTTGCAGGCAACTAACGGGTTTAAACACTATGCGATTTGACGTGTGAATGTGGATGAAGCGAGGATGAGTGTGTGTTAAATTAAATATATTTTTAATTTAACACAATGTTAAATTAAGAAAAAAACGATGTTTGAATTCGGATGAAGCGAGGAGAGTGCGCCTACAAAGAGCACTGGTAGTTGACCGCTCAATTTCGTACACCCGCTCTCGTCGTCGTTACAATAATATGTATTTATATACGTGTTATTTATATTTTTTTCTTTTTTGGGTAGAATCATTGTGTAACATATTTTAATAGATTTTGCAGTACACAATTGTGGACTTTATTATATTATTTCCTAATGTAAGTTTGTGGTTGTGCTTTAGAAAAGAGTACTAGTTTAATATTTTTAAAAAAAGTACAGTGATAACAAAATAAAAAAATAAAAAAATTAGAGTTGAAACCAAGAAGGAGAAAGTATCTACACAAAGACGTGAAAAACATTTTTTTTTAAATACGTATAATTAATTAAATAGTGAGACATAGTTCACTGTATAAAATATTACAAAAGAAATCTTATGTGCACAGTTATACAATAAGTCATCCGTGTTTGAGATGTGATTAACAATTGTTGATGATGTATGAAACCAGCTAAAAATAGTAAAACTTATATTTCAAAGCGTTATACATTTGAACCTAATATGTATTTTGTATTTTAACAAAAGAATATAAGAAAATATAAAATAAGATACTTCGCAATGAGTTCAGCTAGATGTTCTAAAAATATTGACAGAACTAATAGTAGGGGAGGCGAAGCAGGGATTTTGGGATTTACTCAAGCGCGTCAGATTAACTAAGGGGAGATACCTCACGACCTTGTTATGGACTACCACCATATATGAACCTATAATATTGGTGGGTGCGGCTAGGACAACTGATCAGATTAGTAAAAAAAAATCGATCCCTGTAGTTACTCGAGCGTGTCAGATTAAGGTAATGTGAGTTAATTACATGCAGAGAAGTTTACATTTCAATAATATGACGATTTGAACGTAACGTAAGAAAGTTAGCGAGTCACAAAGTTGCAAAAAAAAACGTCACGTGGATTTACTCGAGCGCGGTTAATTTTTTTTATTTTGAAGGAAATAATGTAAAGATCATGGAAATAATATAATCTGATGATTTCCACATGCCGATGTGGCTAAACTTTGTATTTCCCTCTCCGCGCTTCGGTTCCCTTCTTAAGGGCGCTTGTTCTCTAGGTAGATATATTCTATCGCAGCCATTACGTCAATGGTCGCAGCCAGAGCCTAATTAACCATTGGGTCGCGCGTTCGCATTCGTAGATTTACAACGCTTTGTTTAAATAATTTTGTAAAAAAGTTTAATAAGTGAAATACAGCGAGTTTAATCTGTATTACGACATTGTTCATTGTTCACGTTCATTGTTCTGTTCAGTAGTAAAAACAATAAATTTTTTTTTTTTTTAAACCGTCATCCCATAATCCCTCCACATAATCGTCAGATTATTGGTCAGCACAACAAGTACATCACGCTGAACCTTCTGTATGAAAATCTGAAGAGTTCGAGTAAGTCAAGGTCACGATTTTTTTTTACATTTTTAAAAATCAGCCATGAGTTTAGGTTACGTCCAAATCGTCAGATTATTGGAATGTAAACTTTTCTGCATGTAATTAACTCACATTACCTTAATCTGACACGCTCGAGTAAATCTATTTTTTTTCAATTTTCTACCTCTTCATACGGCCACCCCCACCACTCAAGTCGTCAGATTAATATCTCCCCATTACCAGAAACACGTAGGGCGTATACGGTATTAAAATCTGACGAGCTCGAGTATGTCATGGTGACGATTTTTTTTTACATGTTTGAAAATTTATACTCGCTCTCCCCACCACTGGAATGGCATACATCATATAAACTTATTTTCTTTTTAGCATCTAATCTTTGCAATCCAATAGGTCCCCACGACGCTCGAGTAACTACCCATTTAGCGTCAATGCCTCCCCTACTATAAGCAATTTCTTGAAAATTGCGTGATATTTTTTTTTTATTTGCTCCACACAGGAGGCCCTGAGGAAAAAAATACCTTGAGGGCCTGTATCATCTTTTTAGATGCTGCATGGAGGGTCTTTTTAGGAAAAGAAGGGAGATTAAATTCTGGGAAGGAAAAAGATACGAGGGGTGGGTAGGAATCGTAGTTGGTTTATGTGTCCAGGAGTGACGGGCGTATGAATCCATCCCTTCCACTAAGGTAGAAGGCGATGGGTTGAGAGAGTTTGGCTGGATAGTTCAAAAGGTATCCCTCAACCAATCTCTCTCGATCCGCCATGCGATAAGTGGGAAAACGCAACCCTCACTTCATGAACCCTGGCACCTCTGCTAAGTCACAAAACGTAGCGAAAGACTTGTGGTGACCTGCAACAGGGTTTTCCGATAAATGGTTCCCGGGGCGGTAGTACCCATACCCGCCTCCCAAACTGATTGATTGATTTATCTCTGTTCTATGCCCTTAGGAGAATCATTGAATAATTTTACATTTAAATTTACTTAACTAACTTCTACTTATTAGTTACATTATATGCCAAATTTTTCTCCTTGATTCACAACAGAGTGTGTTTATACTATTGTGGTGAAACTTAGAAGATTCTGAAGAAGTATGAGAAAATATTGAACGCAGTGGAAATGCACTCATTAGATGGAACGTGTAATGTCTAGGTATGACCTAGTGAGATACGAGACCATAAATATAAAAAGGAGGATACACGAGGAACGATTAATGGAGAAAATATCTCTGAAATCATACACACTAAACGAGGAAAGGAAAAATATTTTTATTGGTGTTAAGTAAGATCACATCGTTGTGTGCTCCTATTTTATAATGTGAAATGCCTGCCTGTGTCCACCAAATAATGTTTATTTCAGACAAATATTTATTTCGTACAAATTTTTATCTACAATATAAAAATAAATCGCTGAATGTGTTGCTAAGCGAACGACTTTCGAACGACTGCACCAAATTGGATAATTCTTTTTTTTGTGTGTTCGTTATGGTCAGGACAAGGTTTTTATAAAACTTCAGGTGAGCTCCGGTATCATGAAATTCGTTTAAAAAAAATGCTATTGGTGGCACGCGAGAAAGCGGCTATTGCTATGGAAAGCGGGAGGGAGGGAGAGATGGGGGAGGGGAACCAGGGAGGGGGAGGGGGACCTGGTAGGGGGGAGGGGGACCTGGGAGGGGGAGAGGAACTCGGGAGGGGGGTTCGCGGGACGGGGGAAAGGGGGGGGAGTTGAGTGGGGAGAGGGAAGGTGGAGGTGACGGAGTGGGAAAAATACCTAAATATTGAGAGGGGAAAAGGACGCAGGAGAAGAAGGGGAACGGGACGAATAGGATAGGACACTCAGGGAGAAACAATTTCTTTATTAAATGGCATAGCAACGCATAGTTTCATATAAATGTTTATTTCATACAAATGTTTATTTCATACATTTCCAATGGGAACATACGGTGAGCGATATGCTGAAATAGGCCAAGCCAAATGATCTTTTATAGCTGTGTTTTTAATTCCGTTAAATAAACTTTTACGTAGACATTTGTACGTTTAATACAATACTAGTAAGTTCCCGACATGCATTGCAATCCTGCTTAGTAAAGAAATTGTTTCTCCCTGCGTGTCCTTTCCCATTCCAGTCAGTTAGTTTTACATAAAAAAAAAAGAAAAACAAAAATACAACCTCAAAACGACGATGCACAATCTTCTTTCGTTATTCCTTACGTACTCGTATCACGGTTACTCATTTTTAGGATAAATAAAGTTTGAACGAATTTTTCAGAAGGCTTGAAGTTCCTTCAATCAATAATATTTATAGCAAAGGTCCGAAGCGGGTATAAATTACTGAATCAAACTTTTAACGTGAAATAAAGGCCTTATGAAAAGGCCTGCGCTGCCCGGAATTTCTACTGTAGTTATATTAACCATTACGGTAACCATATGGCCGCCATTTTGTTGAAGTGTTAAGACCTCATTTAACCTCTCGGTGATCTACAGCTGAAATAAAACGTCTGGCCCAAGGTGGTATCTGCTACCTCAATGAGGTGAGGCAGTGGCGTCCTGGAAAAGTTCCTGACCGGCTAATAGGCATGAATACTCACTCTGGGTTTGTAAAACTCTGCGACCACCAGGAAAGGAAGAATAAAAAAAATCCCATAAGTTTTGTTTAAATTTTTATTGTTGTTATCTTTGCATATTACGTTTTTTACAATCTTTTTTATATACTTCCTACTACTTACAAAAGAGTTTTTCTCTCACTAAGTGAAAAGGATCTGTGAGTTGTTATGCGTCCGTTAAGTTACTGGATTAACTTAACTAATATTGAAAATGAATCGTTTTGTTATGAAAATAAGTACGGCGAATATTTTTTTATTTTTGTCTATGGTTTCTTTTAACAACCACACTTTGAGTGCAACAGGTTGGTAGGAATGATTTCCGTTTTTTGGGTTGGCTTCACTTTCCGGTAGGGCCTCCTCAGGGCGGGAGACCTTACCGGGACGTGACAGCGCCATGTTTTAAGTTTTTAAAATAATAATTGTAAAACGATCGCGGGATGACAGTTTGTCGGAATATTTTTACCAATCTGGAATTTTAAAGATCAAGGATCAATCTTGAGTGAATGCCGTGGTGGCTTCCGTGTTAATTAAAGTCGCGATTCATGATGTACGCGCATGTGATATTATAGCCTGTCGGCCTTAAATTGACTAATCCGTTAGCGACACGCGAATCCTCGCTCGCTCCGCGATCAAAGCCTGTTAAATTACGAATATAAGGATTTTAGTTGGGACTAGCCTGTTATTTGCGTCCCACTCACTTTGCCACGTTGACTGGTACCGAACTTCCCTTGGGTAAGGGCCATAAATAAACCAATCCTACGGACTACCTGGACCAACAATCGTGACGGGCCCTCTTGGACTTGGGCCGGCTACGCCCTGGCGGGCTTTGACGAGATCCTGCAGCACCCGTGGACTGGAGGCCTTGGGATGGCTCCGTCCAGATGTCTCCGAAGAACTTCGCCGTCGGCCATCCTTATGCACGTCAGTGAGATTTAGTTAGGATTAGTAGCTTTATAACGGTCTGAACCTGGGGTGAGTCTTAACACGTAAATTAATCACCATAATTTTGTCCAAAATTCAAATATAGATGTTATACTGTTATTTTCAAAACGCAACTCTTTTATTTAAAGTTTCCCGTCATACCCTATGTCATTGCAATTTAAAGTGTTGTGCCCATGTTCCTTGAAAAGAGATCTCATTTGCTCTACGGATGGTTTTCGTCCCCCCAACATATCTTGTCACCAAAGTGACAAGATTTGGCGCGTAGCTGGGAAGCTACAAAGTTGGATGGACGATTGCAAATGGATTGCATCACCTTCCTCATTGAAAACTCACCTGCATACCACAAAAACATAATGTTACAAAATGTTACAAACCGGGCCGTGTATCGCCCGTAACAAAATGGCGCCAACGTGCTCTCTATCAAATATTCTCATTACATTTTGGCTCTCCATCGAATATATCACTAACAAAATGGCGCCCAACGTGGGGCCATACATATCGCGCATACTTGACAAGCTTGGCGGCGCCAGATTTGTCTCTTCAATAGACCTTAGTAAAGCTTTTTGGCAAATTGCCAAATAACCCCAAAAAAATAAAAAAAAAAAAACCATATAAAATCATGAATTGCACAAACAACAGTAATATCACTATCACAACGGCGAGAAGCAGGAGTCCCCGGTGCAGGCCAAAGCTGTTGGTAAATTTCACCAACATTCGCGGCCTGCACAAAAACTTAAACTTCGTCCACCAACACCTTCTCTCCCAACGCCCTAACATTCTCTTCCTTTCCGAAACGCAGATAGCCGAGCCTACAGACGCCACCTATCTGGATTGCCCGGGCTTCACCCTCGTTGGCAAATTCAGACCCAAAGGAGGTGTCTGTCTCTTCAGCCGAGCTGACGTCAACTGTGTGCGACTGTTGAATCTGGAGAACTCCAGATTCGACGTAATGTGGGTGCGTGTCAATCTTGCCAGTACGGTAAGATTTTACGCGTGTCTATACCGCTCACCGAACCTTAGCGTTTCAGATACGTCCGAACTCTTCAAACATCTAAGTAATACTATTGATGACCTCTTGCCCCGCTTCCCTACGGCAGAGTTTCTGGTCCTGGGGGACTTCAATGTTCATAACGAACCTTGGTTAAAGTTCTCAGGACCAACGGACTCGGCTGGACGAGAGGCGGAATCCTTTGCCCTCTGCCATGGACTGGAGCAAATGGTTCAGGGGCCGACAAGGGTTCCTGATGTCCAGACTCACCGCTCCAATCTGTTAGATTTGTTTTTAACCACTGTGCCACACGGCTACAAGATTGACGTCACAGCGCCTTTAGGATCGTCCGACCACTGCCTGGTGACGACGTCAATCCCCGTAACCTTCAGACCGCCAAACGAGCGGCTGAAGAGAAAAGTGTGGCACTATGGATCAGCAGATTGGTTTGGTCTGCGGGCACATTTTAATGCTTTCCCGTGGTCAGCTGTCTGTTTTCGGACCTCGGATCCCTCAAGATGTGCCCAGGAAATTGGTGAAGTCATCACATCCGCGATGGATGGCTTCATCCAATCCACTGTTAAAGAAACTGGTGTGGGCTCAAAGCCGTGGTTCAGTCGACAATGCTCTGAAGCAGTGCGACGAAAAAACGCGGCTTACCGAGCCTACAACACATCTCGAACGTCCGAAAACAGAACAGAATATAACAAAATGGCAAAGGAAAGCAAGAGGATCATTAATAGGTCTAAATTCGAGCACGACCTGCAGATCAGTAGAAAGCTGGCTGCCTGCCCGCACGGCAGCAGAGCGTTCTGGTCGCTTGCGGGCTCAATAGGTCGCAATTTCTGCAAATCCAGTCTGCCACCTCTTACCAGACCTGACGGCTCTCTAGCAAATACCGCCGCCGAAAAGGCTAACTTATTAGGCAAAATGTTCGCGGAAAACTCGACCCTCGATGATCAAGGTGCTACCCCGCCGTCGGTTCCTCACTGCGGTTTTCATATGAAAAAGCTGAGGATCCGGCATCGGGATGTACTCCAAGTCTTACGAGGGCTTGATATTAATAAAGCTAGTGGGCCTGACGGAATACCTGCCCTGGTATTGCAGAGGTGCGCTGCAGAAATAGCTCCAATTTTGACGAAGCTTTTCAAAATGTCCCTGAAGTCTGGTTCTGTGCCCTCTGGTTGGAAAAAAGCGATCATTCACCCTATTCCAAAGAAGGGTGACCGCTCCAACCCAGCCAACTACCGCCCCATAGCGATCACATCAGTTCTGTCTAAGGTAATGGAACGTGTGATCAACGACAAACTGCTCACATACCTCGAGAAGAACAAAATTATTAACGACCGTCAATACGGATTCCGGCGGAACCGCTCGTGCGGTGATCTTCTCGCGTATGTGACGCATGTTTGGGGGCGGTGCCTGGAACGTTTTGGTGAGACCCAAACGGTTGCACTGGATATTTCCAAGGCCTTTGACCGGGTTTGGCACCGAGGGCTTGTCAACAAACTGCTTTCTTACGGACTTCCCGCATCCTTGTGTAAGTGGATTGCCGACTTTTTGAGGGAGAGGTCGATTCAGGTGGTTGCTGACGGTTTCACCTCTTCTTCGCATTCGATAAATGCTGGCGTCCCACAGGGATCGGTTCTGTCACCGACTTTGTTTCTGTTGCACATCAATGACCTCTTATCATGTGCACCGATTCATTGTTACGCGGATGACAGTACAGTCCATGATAGCTTTTTGTTTGACAAGCCCCCAAAGGGCACACAAACTCCAATAGCTCGGAGGGCTTTGAAGCAAAGAATGGACGGTTACCTCGAGAGTATTTTCTCTTGGGGTAAGAATAACCTCGTCGAATTTAATGTTTCAAAGACCCAATCATGTTTGATAACGTCTAAAAGGGATCGAAATGAAAATCTAGTCTCCTTCAACGGAAGCAACCTTCCGAACAGGACCTCCATTGATATGCTTGGTGTAACTCTAAGTGACCAGCTCAGGTACGGGGGCTCCATCGAAACCAGAGTTAAGTTAGCCTCTCAGAAACTGGGCGTACTGTACAGGGCCCGCAGATACTTTAATAGTACCCAACTGCTAACCCTGTACAAATCGCAAGTGCGCCCCACGGTTGAATTTGGCAGCCACCTCTGGTCTGGAGCTCCAAAATACCTAAAAAAAACCCTTGACTCTGTGCAGAAACGGGCGGTCCGTTTGATAGATTCTCCCACCCTAACAGACGGACTGCAATCTTTAGAGCATAGGCGTCAGGTGGGAATGCTGTCCTTGTTCTACCGGTATTACAATGGAAGATGCTCCGAGGAACTAGCATCATTGATCCCCTCGGCTCCGGTGCATAGTCGGGAAACACGCCAAACACGCGCCCAACATTTGTACACGGTTGACATTACTCACATGAGAACGGGTCGTTTCTATGACTCGTTCTTGAGTTCAACGGCTCGGCTGTGGAACGATTTGCCGGCCTCTGTGTTTCCTCCCTCCTACAACATGGGTCTCTTCAAGACCCATGTTCACTCCTTCCTTTCCTCAAAGAGACCCTCCACACAGCATCTACAAAGATGACATAGGCCCTGAGGGAAATTATTTTCCTCAGGGCCTCCTGTGTGGTGTTAATGTAAAAAAAAAAAAAAATAAAGATTCGTGTGAGAAAACAGCATTTGTCGTTCCAGGTCGGGGCCTCTTCGAATTTACTCGGATGCCATTCGGTTTGAAAAACGCACCAAGCGAGCTTCAAAGACTTGCTGACGCTCTCTTTGGGCCTGAGTTCGATGAAAATGCGTTTTGTTATCTTGATGATCTAATTTTAGTATCAGAAGATTTGGAGTCACACTTTAAATTGTTAACCAAAGTATACGAACGTTCGATGAAAATGCGTTTTGTTATCTTGATGATCTAATTTTAGTATCAGAAGATTTGGAGTCACACTTTAAATTGTTAACCAAAGTATACGAACGGTTACGAGACGCGGGTCTCACCATTAACCTTAAAAAATGTGAGTTCTGTAAAGCCGAGCTCAAATACCTAGGATATATGGTGGATTCCAAAGGTCTTCGAACTGATCCGGTTAAGATAGAATGCATCAAGGAATTTCCAATTCCGAAAAACGCAAAAGGAATACGGGCTTTCCTTGGACTTTGCGGATATTTTAGACGCTTTATTAAAGGATTTTCTAGTATAGCAGCACCACTATCGAAACTCACGGGTTCAAAAAACGGTATTAGTAAATTTATTTGGACACAAGAAGCTGAGAAGGCTTTCAAGGACTTAAAGCAAGCACTTACGACAGCTCCGGTCTTAAGTTGTCCCGACTTCACCAAACCATTTTCGATACACTGTGACGCGAGCTCGGTTGGAATTGGGGGGGTTTTAATTCAAGTAATAGACGGCACCGAGCACCCAGTTGCCTATTATTCACGGTGTTTGAACACGCATGAGAGAAATTATGGTATTACAGAACGAGAGCTCTTGGCAGTTCTAGACTCAGTAACACATTTCAGACCTTACATAGAGGGTGCACATTTTACAGTCGTCACTGACCACTCAAGTCTAAAATGGTTAGGGTCACTGTCCAACCCTAGTGGTCGACTTGCGCGTTGGAGTTCTCGTCTCTCACAATTTTCTTTCGATGTCATCCATCGTAAAGGTACTCAACACATCGTACCAGATGTCCTTTCACGTATGGATCTCGCTAATATTTCAAGTTTAGATTCGGATTTAACTACAGATGAGTGGTACTCTAAAATTTGGAAAGGTTGTCAGGAATTCCCGCAGAGGTTCCTAAATTTCCAGATAAAAGAAAACGAATTGTACCGCCATTCTAAAACACAGTTAGCTTTACAGGAGGATACGGCTTGGAAAAAAGTAATTCCACAGGAACAAAGATTAAAAATATTATCTGAGTCACATGAGTCGACTCGTTCTTGTCATCCGGGTGTTTTCAAAACATATAAAAAGATACAACTCCGTTATTACTGGCCAAATATGTACAAGGATGTAAAGCAGTTTATTAACCGTTGTTCTATATGTAAAGCCCACAAAATTAGTACAGCCGCGCCTAACGGTATCTCAGTAAATTCAAAAAAGGTCACAAGGCCAATGCAAATGCTATCTTTAGATTTGCATTGGCCTTTACCTAGAAGTTATGCGGGGTTCACTGTTATATTGTCTTGTGTCGACGTATTCTCTAAGTATACGTGGCTTTTTCCACTGCGTAAGGGCACCGCGAAAAGCATTGTCAAAAATTTAGAGGAGAACATCTTTCTCATACACGGCGTACCACGTACCATTGTCTGCGATAATGGGCGACAATTCATATCTAAGGAATTTAAGGATTTGTTAAAAAATTATAATATACCTCCTCCTTTTTATAATTCATTATATACGCCACAAAACAATGTTGTAGAAAGGTACAATCAAACCTTAGGCACGGCATTATCTATTTTGGTAGAATCTGATCACCGGACGTGGTCCAAATTTCTTCCTCAAGTGCAATCAGCCATGAACAATTCTGTTAACTGCGCTACAGGTTTTACGCCCTACTTTTTAATGCATGGTAGAGAACAAATAATAGATGGAGATTTGCATCGTAACCCATTAGCAGACGATAATTCTGATTCGCATGACTCCGCTCATCATTTAGTTTATGCACAAAAGCTTAAAGAATTGTCCACGGTTTACGAACAAGTCTCAAACGCACTCCTTAAAGCCTACCAAAAGGGAGCGAATCACTATAACCTACGTAGAAAACACGTTACTTACCAGGTTGGAGACGTTGTTTGGCGTAGAAACTTCGTCCAATCAAATGCATTCAATTACTTTGCACAAAAGTTAGCTCCACGTTTCGTTAAAAATATTATAGTAAAAAAGAAATCAGATCTAATATACACACTCGCCGACCTGAATGGTAAGGAAACCGGTGACTTTCACGTCAAAGACATTGTTAAATCTGACAATATTCCTATATAGTTCTTTCATCTTCAGTACCTTGTGGGGTCTGGCCATCCTTACAAGGACTGACATAATTATTAGAATACTATGCTCGGACACTTCAATCCGGACTGATCAACCGAATTGTGGTGGCCAGTATTTCAACATTAAATCATATCTTAATTATCTTACACTGTATTGCCTTCTAAAGATAATTATATTTAATGGTTTTACTCCAGTTCAAGACTCGAGTAGTATAAAAACATTAATCGCAGATTAATTAATTTATTTTTTACATACCCTTGTAATTGAATTCGTGGACGTTTGCACATGGAAACATACTCATATTTAAAAACTTAAACATGGTATTTTTTATTTTTTTTTGTTAGATTTTAAGCATATGTAAACTTGGAATATACGACGATATAATATTGAAAAACATACCCTCTTGTATTCCCAGCAAATTATAATATGACCTGTGTTCATATTTTTTTTTTGTGTTGTAAACCTCGTGAAATTATAACCCGAACATACTGAAATACCAGCCCATTATTTCTCTATGTTCCAAGTTAAAATATGTTATTTTAAGCATTTTTTTTTGATTTTGTCATGTATCATATATGCGGCATGCCCAGTTGCATATGTGAGTACTACTCAAAATAATTTCCACAATTTATTATGTCACAAAAAGTTTGTTAATCAAATCTGCTATTACCTCAAAGATAGTTTTAAAAATAATAGTACATAAGAATCTCTCATTTTTCCCTGTCCGGGATATTATACTGTTGTTAATTAATAAGCGTCTTAGACGGCGCATAATAATCTAGTTTTATACATAAATAGGTTGTGTGAAACCTCAATAATTGTTTATAACAAACATATTACCTTTCCAACTGCACCCTTTAACAGGCGTTTGCTTACATTTTATTTGGCACCATTCATTGGCGATGGTAGTTGACAACTTATTTGGCACCATTCATTGGCGATGGTAGTTGACATCTTATTTGGCACCATTCATTGGCGATGGTAGTTGACATCTTATTTGGCACCATTCAAAGGCGATGGTTGTTTTCATTGTGTACATTAAGAAAAATGATCAAAATCATGATTATCTTTTACAATACTAAAGTAAAACTAATATGTTATTTGAACTATATTTTTGGTTTTATAATAATATCCCCCAAAAGACCGAGGTTAGGGAGTATAGTTAGGTGTATTCTTCAAAGGAAGAATATTTTTTTTTTTTTCCTAAAAAGAAGTAGAGTCAGTGAAGGTGTGGATGGTACGCCATCATCAGTGTTGCCTATTTTGGCTATTTATGAAAAAATATTTAAAAAAAAAACAGTGTGTTCGAACTGTGATGCTTTAGGCATAAACAAGGTTTTGTTGCATTTTAAGGTGTTGTTTTGGTATTAATTTATTATGTATTCTAGTTTAAGTAAATATAACTAATTTAATTAAGAAATATTATCCTGTTACAGATGATACGTCTACGGTTGTCCTCGACGAGAGTCAGTATTACAACACCCAGCGTATTAGATGCTGTGGGTGCTTGCGGACCCCGTCCACGTAACACCTTATTGATTTTGTTTATATTTTTAGTTTTAGTATTCTAAGTTATGATTTTTCTATTGTCAGCACTTCAGATGAGTGCGTCGCAAACTCATCCACCATGCCTTACGTATGGTGGGCGCGATTGATGTTGCGACGCAATCATTTGTAAGCTATTTATTCGCATCATTTGCCTATTTTTCTGAATATTTTTATTATGGCGATGCCTTCTCTATAATGATGTATATTTGTTCCCCCTTCAGACCAAGATAGATAGTTAGTACAGCAGTTTTTTTAAGCTTTTTAGTTGTGTTTGAGGGCAAACACGTTCGGAGCGAGCGGGGTATTGTTATGAAAATAAGTACGGCGAATATTTTTTTATTTTTGTCTATGGTTTCTTTTAACAACCACACTTTGAGTGCAACAGGTTGGTAGGAATGATTTCCGTTTTTTGGGTTGGCTTCACTTTCCGGTAGGGCCTCCTCAGGGCGGGAGACCTTACCGGGACGTGACAGCGCCATGTTTTAAGTTTTTAAAATAATAATTGTAAAACGATCGCGGGATGACAGTTTGTCGGAATATTTTTACCAATCTGGAATTTTAAAGATCAAGGATCAATCTTGAGTGAATGCCGTGGTGGCTTCCGTGTTAATTAAAGTCGCGATTCATGATGTACGCGCATGTGATATTATAGCCTGTCGGCCTTAAATTGACTAATCCGTTAGCGACACGCGAATCCTCGCTCGCTCCGCGACCAAAGCCTGTTAAATTACGAATATAAGGATTTTAGTTGGGACTAGCCTGTTATTTGCGTTCCGCTCACTTTGCCACGTTGACTGGTACCGAACTTCCCTTGGGTAAGGGCCATAAATAAACCAATCCTACGGACTACCTGGACCAACAATCGTGACGGGCCCTCTTGGACTTGGGCCGGCTACGCCCTGGCGGGCTTTGACGAGATCCTGCAGCACCCGTGGACTGGAGGCCTTGGGATGGCTCCGTCCAGATGTCTCCGAAGAACTTCGCCGTCGGCCATCCTTATGCACGTCAGTGAGATTTAGTTAGGATTAGTAGCTTTATAACGGTCTGAACCTGGGGTGAGTCTTAACACGTAAATTAATCACCATAATTTTGTCCAAAATTCAAATATAGATGTTATACTGTTATTTTCAAAACGCAACTCTTTTATTTAAAGTTTCCCGTCATACCCTATGTCATTGCAATTTAAAGTATTGTGCCCATGTTCCTTGAAAAGAGATCTCATTTGCTCTACGGATGGTTTTCGTCCCCCCAACATATCTTGTCACCAAAGTGACAAGATTTGGCGCGTAGCTGGGAAGCTACAAAGTTGGATGGACGATTGCAAATGGATTGCATCACCTTCCTCATTGAAAACTCACCTGCATACCACAAAAACATAATGTTACAAAATGTTACAAACCGGGCCGTGTATCGCCCGTAACAAAATGGCGCCAACGTGCTCTCTATCAAATATTCTCATTACATTTTGGCTCTCCATCGAATATATCACTAACAGTTTCTTCTTATTCTAATACCTCCTCTTATCGGAGGTTGCAGCTGCTCAGTACTTTCACATCCTGCAAGTTGCAGTCTAGAACAACTCAGCTTTTATCATCAACTCCGCAGGCTAATCATTACGAGAAATTTGATCTAAATGATATTAGAAAGAGAAAACACAACGCTTTATATTAATATCTTCCACCTGTCTAACCCTTATACCTCGTTCCTTTCCAAAACTTAATCTCCTTCCTTTCCTATCAACCCCTCCCCAAAGATGACATAGTCCCCGAGGGAAATTATTTTCCTCGAGCCCATCTTTGTTGAACTAATGTAATATTATTTTGGTACCTACTTATCGCTTGTCTAAATTGGAGTAACTTTGGACAGGAACCTGAACTATCGGCAACACGTGGAAACAGTGGGCAAAAAACCAGGACATGGCTAAACTTAGTCAGTAAGCTAGCTGGTACTAGCTGGGGATGCGACGCCAACACGCTCAGAACGGCATCCATTGCTCTGGTTTTCTCAGCGGCTGAATACTGTGCTTCAGTATGGGCTGGAAGCGCCTACACTTCCATGGTCAACGTTCAGCTTATGTACAATGCCATCCATCAGTGGAACTTTAAAATCTACTCCTTTCCCTTGGCTGCCCGTACTTAAACGTAACCCCGCTAAATATCAGGCGAGAGATTGCAAAACTGACGGAATACAAGAAGGCGCTGCAAAAAATCGGATTACCTTTGCACAATGATGTCGTCTCTGCTGCTTGAAGTCCCGAAAACCTCTCTGAAAAGAAGGAGAAAGACTCCTCCAATCACCTTTCACACCTGAAGATTCGTGAAAGCTTGAGTGGCAATCGGCCAACGTGAAAAATGCCCATCTCGTGCAAGACCCCACTGAGAGACAACCTGGGTTCTCATTGCCTCTGGTTCGCCATCAATAGGATAAGGTCTCAATAATGTATAAAGGGAGCCTTAAAGTCAGCAATGTGTGAATGCGATGCATACCACAAAACATGTGGTCAATAAATGCCCGCTCCATTCTTTTCCCGACAGGATTGATGAGATCCACAGGGCAACGCCTGAGGCCCTAGACTGTCTCGCAGACCTAGACACCTAGGGATTTCAAGCAGCAGAGACGACATCATTTGACCCCCCCACCATACGAAAGAAGAATAAGCTTGTCTAAATTGTTCTAAAAAGCAGTTCCAATTTAGAAAATGACATTTAAATTCAAAGCAAGTCCCAGAATCTCAACCGAAATTAGTATCATTTTAATACATAGTTTTTTAATGCAAAAATTCTAGAGTAGTGTTAGGAAACCAGATTTTGAAAAAAACTAATGCACGCCCCTGTAAATTGGTACCTGCCCACCTTGAAGGAAGTGGGTGGCATCCGCTTTCTTCAGTACGGAAGACGGAAGGAGGCGGCAGTAGGCCCTGAGAATGTTGCCTGAGTTATAGTCTAATATAAACACCTGAGAAAATAAAACGAGAAAATAACGGAAGGTTAATAATAATATTTTTTTAAATGACGGTTGCCCAATACCCACGGTAGGTACAATTTCATATGATTTATAACAAACGGCGTTTGGGTTGTTTTCTTGGAAAAAAGATGTTATCAAATATTTTTCAACATTAAATTCATCGCCACTTCTGACTGAGAGCTGGGCTCGAGCTCACTCCAGACCACGCCCTCCATAATTTATTATTATTATTATTTCTTTTCCACTCGTTTTTATACTCAAAATCTACTGTATATTAATATGTAACTATATAAAGGACGTGTGGGATTGCATTATGTTAAGGTTTGGTGTAATTGTAATTGTAATTGCATTATGCTAAAGTTGGGTAAGATTGCATATTATGCTAAGGTTTGGTGGCAAGAAAATAACTCTTTTACGTATCTAATGGCTCACGTTACGTGAGCTATTTATTATATCATTATTGTAAATGCAATAAACCATGGGTTTTCAACCTTATTTATCGCCCACCGCCCCCTTTTAGAACATTTTTTTTTCTAGAGCCCCCACTTTTTTACTTATGGGGTGGGGGGGGGTCATCAACTAACACGGAATCAATAATTCAATTACAAATATAATATAAAATTATTTGTTAAACCTTTTTGTTTACTTCTTTCTTGTATTCATGATATAGTGTCAATTCTAATAATAATACCCGAAAGATGATAATATTATGTAATAAAAAATTCAAAATTTCATATCATCCAATCTAATGTAGATCTGAATATAATGGTATCTTTCGGTTCAATTTTCAAGCACTTCCCGAACTAGGTACCTAAATATGTGATTTTTCGCACACGTGATAAAAATTATTATAATACATACAATTACAAAAATTAACTAATTTTATTGCTTTATTGGTACATGATGAGTGTGTTTTTTTTTTTTTATACCATATTTTTTTACTTGCCCACGCCCTGAACGCCCATCTCAACGCCCCTCATGCCATCTCAACGCCCCCTAATTTTCTCTGGGTCTTCTACTGCCCCCTCGAAAGTCTTATGGCGCCGCTACCCGCATTTCTACCGATTTCTTACGTATCTCCCGTAATATTTGAAGTTTTTAAGCTCTTTAAAAAATATATGTTATTTTTGATGTTAATGTCTAGATGCTGCCCACGCCGAAACGCAAGTTATATGAAATTCCCTCGATAGAAAAAAATTGAAAAGTATGCTCCAAAAATTATTAAAAACAAGTCTGTTTGTGTATCTCATGAATTATATTTGTGAAAAATTTCACAATGTTTCTTTAAATGATGCTTAAGAAGCCTCCCACGAGATTTTTGCTCTATTTTAAACGAGTCGTGTTTTATTAAACATTTTCGCAATTTTTGCATCGATTTTGACGCTTTAAATGTTAGCGCTCTCCTCTAACATTCATAATTTAATATCTCTCCATCTTCTTCTTTTTTAACCCGGTTGCGGGCCCTTAAACGCCCACAAGGGGGCATTATCGCCCACGTTGAGAACCTATGCAATAAACGAACATCATCGTGTCGTTTGCTACGATGTTAGCCAACCTTCTATAAGAGAGGGCAATATAAGAAGATGCGGATTCATATTTGTGATCGTGGTACAAAAATGTATCATTATATTCTTTTACAAATTTTACAAAATGTTATGTCGATGTGACCAAAAATTATGATAAAAAGATTATACCCTACCTATCTATACATCTTTCTCATAATACCACTTTCTAGATATTAATGTGTTTTGTGTGAAATTTTCGCCACTCCGCTGGGGTAATAAAAATAATTCGGTGGACGGTTAAAAGAAAGACAGTTAATGTTTTGATTCTACAAACATTTCGCATGGTCATAAAAAGGTAGCTTTTTTCCAAAAGAAATTATAAGCTCCAGCGAATCCAGGTCAAAAGCAAGGAACCTTTTTACGCTTAAAAAAATAACGGAGTGTGAAATAATTATTATTACGTATTTGAATATGGCAAAAAACAACATTTGTTTTTCTGCGAACCTTAAAAGTTGGAATAAAAATAAAAGTCACGCGTGGAATTTGTTATTTGTAATTCTGGCAATTTCGCATACAATTTGCTAACTCCGAGCCAACATTATTTGACATCAAAGTTATTGTTATTATTTATTTTAAGAATTCTAATATTCTATTCTTTAAGAATAAGTGTTTATGTCAAATACATTTTCTTGGGATCGTCATCATTAATCCCATCAAAGGAAGTAATAAAAAGTTGGTTTTGCTTTGTGCAAACAAATAAAATAAATATGTGCGTAGAACATATTTTGAATAAGTCAGGAGAAGTAAATGTTTTATTTTTATATTTTATTTGAACACCAAATTTTGCTCTGTCAAAGAGTTTCCCTATAAAGACCTTGGTTAGAAATTTTCTTGTTTTGACTTTTTAATGAGTAAATGAAGAGTTTGAAACCATTCAATAGATAACCAACACCTCTGCCATGGGCCATCCCAAACGGTTCGTTACTTTTGGTGACTTAGCGGTAGGTTTGTCCCGTTGGTGGCGGGTGCGTTTGCCCACCAGATACGTGGCGGGCCGGATTGGGAAAGGCCAGATAAGGGAGACCCATTGACCTCTCCGGCCGAACTCTCACGACCCCAATTACTCATACCATTTCCATCCCAGAACATGTTAAATCCATGATGGTTCTCGGTGTCGTCTTTGATCCCGAACTGACGTTTTCTTGCCATCTATCGCAGCTCACTCAGTCTTGCTACAAACTTCTTGGTTTCATCATCAGGACTTGTAAGCAGTTTGATAACCAAGAAGTTATGCTAGCATTGTTCGATGACATCCTGAGAACCAAGCTAAAATACGTGAACGATGTTTGGGCACCGTACCACCAGAAGTACATTGATATGTTAAAGCAAATCCAGAAGAAATTCCGCAGGTATGTTTATATGCGGAAGCATGGAACCTGTCCAAGGTTCATGCATCATATTGACTTACTTGAGGAAACTGATTCTGTGTGTCTAGAAAATAGGCGGAAAGCAAGTCTTGCTATTCTGTCTATCAAAATTTGGAACAATTTCATCGATTGCCCATTTATCTTGGGATGCTGTGATGCTGGATTTATATGTACCATACCCTTCAGCCAAAGTCGACATCATGATTTATTTACCGAACGGCAGAACAGACTTATATTAACAGACGTATAAGTGACTGTTCGTTACACCCCTTAAAAATATTATTGAAGAGTCACTTGCATAAATGCTGATAGGGTAACGAAATTGTACTGTAATTGGAATTATTCTGTTGTATAATAATAATAAAAATAAATAAAAAATAAATTAACATCCTCTTCTTCCTTCCCTTAAAAAAACCTTCCGCACAGCATCCCGAAATATGGCTTAGTAAATGACATGTTAACAAGATGAAAGATGACGTATATAAAAAATACCTTTAAATATACCTATACCAAGAATTTGTTAACATTTGTGATAGAATAATTAAATAAATTAAATATTCAAAAAATAATAATAATGTAATATAAATAAAACCATGGGACGTTGACAGACAGGCTTTTGAAAGCTATTATTTACTAATTTAAATTATTATTTGCAAACATAAACTATGATGAAAATTTGAACTATAAACTTGTCCCCGAGAGAAATAGTATGTGACTTTATCGTTCTAGTATCTTCTGTCTTTTTCATTTTCAAACAACATGCTTGAGAAGAAAGAAAACAAACGTCGATGACGTCCATACGAGCTCTCACTGGAACTAGTTTAAAGTTCAAGATGAATCAAAGTTCAATGATGAAACAGTGAAGTTTCTAATAATTGATCACTTCAATTTAGAAACACTGACCTTTGCCTTCAAAAAGATCACCGGGTCAACAAGCCAATAATATTTTTAATTTGAAATTGCTAACCACGGTCTGGCATAGCCAATTTAAATCTGCAGCGTTCTCTAATTCATCGTGAGTCAAATATTTCGGTGTTAAATTAATAATAGCCCACGACTGGAGGAAAATTAATACCCGTTTGAGAAGGAAATCTCTTGACTCGTTGAATTTACTAAAACGTTACTTTCACACCCCCGCCTGCTCGACGTCTAATATTTTGTTCCTGAGCACCCAGTTCTTATAGGTCATGATGGGAATTCTGATATAAACTATAATTCAAAATGATAATTAAGAATTTAAGATGATTTTTATCGATAGTATTCCTTACCCTAATCTAATTTAATTTACATGTATCAAATACATTTACAAGGTGACTGCCTCATTACAGGTAGTTTATTTATTTATCTATTTATTATTATTTTTTTTACATTTTTTAGAAAAGATTGTGTCCTTACGTAGTACTTTTTTAAAGTGAAAACTTCTTTAGCACCGTTGTGATTTGAAACTCGATTCTTTGAAGATGCTGTGTGGAAGGGTTTTTTAAAGGATAGGAAGGAGAGGAAGTTCTGTAGAGGCAAATTGAATGAGAGGGAGGAATCTGGGGATCAATGTGTTCAGGAGTGACTGACGTGTGAATTCATTCTTCCCACTGCGGCGCAAGGCGATGTGTCGAGAGAGTCCCGCAGGAGAGGTAAAAAGGTATCCCCAATCAGTCTCTCCAAACCCGGCCCGCTACTACTAGGTAGGCGGAAGCATCCGCCACCAAAACCGAGACAATCCTCCCCCCCCCATGATCCCAGGCACCCCTGCTAAGTCACCAAACGCAGTGAACCACTCGGGGTGAACTGTGGTAAAGATGTTTATTATCCAATTTATGATTCCCGGGGCGGCGCGCGGTACCCATACCCGCCTCTGCTCTTACTTTTATATATTTGTGTTTTTTTTCAATTTGGATCCAGATGGAATCTATAATAAGTATCTACCTGTTTCGATGACCAGTTTTATTCCATTTTGAAATAGAAAGAAACAAACTACCTGTGCAATGCATACAGCAATATCGGACACGTACTAAGCGTTGTAGTAAATGCTAAGATTTTTTTTACCTTTTAAAAATTCATCAACATTTCGAAGTTTCCATATATATTTAACAAATATAACACAGAGATTCCGGTGACCAAACAACTCAACATTGTGCAATCCTTTGAAAAGTGATGAAAAAAACTTGGTATGGGTTAGGTCAGGGGTCGGCAAATTTGTTCATTAGCCAAATATGTACCTACATTACTACGATTCGAAAAAAAATCTGTTTATTAATTTAGAAAACATTTTTTTTCTTTATTTATCTATAAAAAAGTATATGTACATTGGATTATATGAGGGAAGTTCAGAAAGTAAGTGTACTGGGACCATAACGGCTGTGTTTTTTTTGGTTTTTTGGAGGTTGACAGGACTCCAGATACTAATATCTACAGCCTGTATGTCGGACGAATATCTACAACTCATATGTTGAACTAATATCTACGAACTTCAGAGTGTTGACTAATATCTACAGAGCGTAGGTTGAACTAATATCTACAGAGCGTAGGTTGGATTAATCAGGTAAATGTGTCCAATAGTCCGATATTAGGGATTTTTACATAAATACTTACATAAATTAGGTCTTTTAAACTGCATACGCAATATTACGTTATTCCAATATGCTATACATAATTGCAAATCCAACCTCTGCCAGTGCTGTAGATATTCGTCAACACTTTGGTTCTCATAGATATTCGTCAACAGTTTGAGCTGTAGATATTCGTCAACACTTTCCTTCTCATAGATATTAGTTCGATTTTTTCAGTTTTTGGAATTCCTGTAGATATTAGTAGACGCCTCCGTTGACAGCACTGAGAGGTAGAGAGGGTTTCCCAACCAGAACGAGCATCGCAGGAACAACGTAATACGTAAACTCTCGTTGAAGTGTCCAGTTGTGTGAAAGATGTCGGCTAAAAACCCACCAAGTGCTGTGATCTGCTTTTTACTCACGGAAGGAATAACACCTACAAGAAAAAAAGATGAGAATTTCTGAGCTCTATTGTGAATGGAGATGATAGTGGGTGACTCATTACACGCCTGGAAAAAAAACAGTCGTCAAAGTGGCGTCACACCAATTCCCCATCTGCCAAAAAGTTCAAAACCATCATTTCTGGCAAAAAAATCGTGGCTTCAGTATTTTGGGGTCGAAAAGACATCATTTTGGTCAAATTTCTGCCTCAATGGAGACCATCAATGCACAACAATATTGTGATACCCTAAAAAAACTCAAAAGGAGCATTCAAAACAAAAAGACGAGAATGCTGACCAGAGAAGAGTGCTTGTTTCACGAAAACGTCCGTCCTTACACAGCCTTAGCCACCAACACGCTCTTCGACTTATTTGGTTGGATGTTTTTGAACCAACCCCCTTATGCCCCTGACTTGGTGTCTTTCGATTATCATCTTTTCACCTTCTTGAAGGCATATATGGATGAAAATAAATTTTCAACCGGCGAGCAGGTTCAGAAAGAGGTTCCGAAGTGGGGGAATAAGCTGGCGGTAGAGTTCTTCGAGGAGGATTTAAAGAAACTTGTGCCACGGTTCACCACAAGCATTGAACGGGTTGGCGATTATTTGGAAAAATAGTCCTCAAGTACATCAACAATATCCTGTAATTTTTTTTCAAATACACTTTTTCAAAAAATATATAAACATCTAGTATACTTACTTTGTGAAGGGATATTAACTTCATGAAATTTAGGGTACACTGAGGAAAACTTGACTTCATACATAATAAAGATTTTATTCATTGATAAAAAATAATTCGTAATTAAGGAATTCATAAATTTAAATTATGACAATGACTGGCAAACACCTAATGCGAACGTCGTCCTTGCAACTCCTTGGAAAGTTTGAGTAAGTCAGGTTTATGTGTTGTTATTCTTAATTTTTGACCCGATTCCAGGTTCTCACCAATAAGACGACTTATCAGTTTACTCTTAATAAAGTTCATGCTTGAAAAAGATTGTTCGCACAATATGTACAATTAAAAAGGGAAAGACCAGCAAACGCGATTTTTTTCAGTAGATCATATGAGTCAGGAATACTATTCCAGGCGTTGAAGATGATCATGTCTTCCTTCTCCAGGCCTTTCCACTTGTGTTGTGAACTAAGCTCCCATTTGTTCTTCTCCAATATTTCCAAATCAACACAAAAACTTTAAATTTTGGAACTCCACATTTCCTTGTTATTTTTTTATATCCAGAAATTATATTTCAAAGTTACTAATGTCAAAGCCAAAAGGAGAAAATTTCAAATCTGTTATCGAGGCCTTAAGAGGGTGTTTGAAGAATGCTAAGGTCGCTCTGCTGATTTTAAATTCCTGAAACATGCTGAGAAATGTTTCTCTCATATTTAAATTTGTCGTTTTAAAATAGTGTTTGTTAATGGAGGAATTATTTTCTTGACGATGCTTCAGCAGACTCGGAAGTGAAACAATGTTTCCTCTTTCAAAATCTTGAGCAAAAAGGATACCATCGGCGTGTCTTGCGCGCCTGCCCTTGGACACTTGTGCCAGAGCCGCACTTTGCCGATCTCTGCGTTAGGTTATGGGCTATTTTTGAATCACTTTGACCACAGGGATGTTGAAATGCTACTTTGTTGAGTTTGCATGGAGCCAGTTATTCCACGCCTAATTATGCAAATAAATTTCCGTTTTTTATTGGATTGAATCTGGTCTCGCTAAGTGAATAGTAATTGAAAACCAATTGAGGCCAACGCGGCAACCGTTTTCTCATTTAATTTCTGCAGCAATGAAATCACTACTCTATGAGGGAAATTAGTGGATAATTTGGGCACCGCATTGGAATACATCCGAATGTCCTTTTTGATATTAAACAAAAACCTATTATGTAAAAATCTAATATAAACTGAATCATGACTCTACCTTCCATATACTTAAAGCAGTATATCTACAGCCCGATCGCATTAAATGCCCTAACACTTGTGCAATATATATAGTGCGGGAATTAACACCCATAGTTCAAACAACTACCAGGGTATATTTTTTACAAACACATAGTTGAACTTTGTGTGAATTTTGAGCCACCAGCTATTATCATATAAATGAAACAATTATTTGTGAGCGCGAGAATTTTCCGGGATCAGCTTAAAACTAATTGCAATATGTATGGAAATTGTGAACAAAGCATGATAAAAACCCTGACGATCATAAAGCAAGGCTAGTGAAAATGGTTTCGCGGTTGATTAAAAATCCCTTGGGCTCTGTACAGCAACATTTATTATAGAGGAATCTGCTTTAATAATATTGTGAATTTTGATTATTTGAGTTACATAGTTAGGTACAAAACTTTGTGTTAATTTCCGAAGTTGCACGAGCTAGAGTGGTTAGACTTTAATAAACTATTCAGCGTTGCATTATGAGGCGTGGCACAGTTTTAAAATATTTTAATTAATCTTTTGTAAAACATTTTGTACTTAGGCTCTTCATGCTCAAGACTGGTTGAATCACGTCACAAGCTATGTGATCGCCTACTGATACGCTACTCTTTAAATGTGGTTTCCGTACACGGCGCTACCCGAATTAAATTTAAATTGATAATTTTTACACGTACAACTGTGAAAAGTGCCAAGACTACAGCGATGAAGATGATATTTTTCCTCTTTATCGTTACTATAAGAATAATAAAACTAAAAAATGATTTTGAGTTTACCCATGCAACTAAATAAATATTAATTGCTTAGCATTCGTCGCCTACAGGAACTGCATGAGAATGATGTCCAATTGACTTTTTTTCCAATCTTACGTATTCTGGTAAATTGTAGTTGTAATAAAAGATATTTTCACACCTCCAGAATAAATTCAACATTTAAACCTTGCTCGGACACCATTTCTGCCAAACTAGTAATAGATTTGTATGCAACCAGCGTAGCGTACTACCAACACTGTCAGTAGCGTACAACAGACATTAAACACATTGTCGACGCGTCGCGTTGTGCATGAACACTATCAAAATAGTATGGCGGATACTCACGAGCGACGCGTGTGCTACGAAACTCGAGTCGCTTGTAAGAATCTCCGTGTACGAATGACGTAAATCTGATTTAACGTTGTTCTGTTGTTTTCAATGGTCTCTTGAGAAAAAAAAACTTTAAATGTATTTAGGTCTTAGCTGATAACTATTAATAAAATGTTCCTTAATGCTTGATTCCGTTATGACCATTGTGTAAATAAAATCATTTCCCAAATACGAGCGAAAACAAAAACAGAATATGAAAGGTTACGCTACATTATTACTATATTAAATAATTATTATTTGTTAATTATACCAAATTATCATAAATGTCATATCATAACGTCAATGTGGTAACTCCATATAATAATGAACTTTATTTGTGTACGTGTATCCATGAACATTATATCTATCTACTACAGCACATAATGGTCAAACAAAGCTTCCCGCATAAATTCATAAGGTTCTATCCCGTTGTATCGCCCTGCAAGTTTCCAAAGACCACCACACCACTATGCAAATCTGCCGGATCCCCGAGGCATTGGTCCATCCATTACTCACCAATTCCACCATGTAGTTTTTGTAAAATGCAAACCTCAAGTTAGTTAAAACTTGGGGCGCTACTTGACTTTATTTTGCAACATGGAAAACTTGCAACATGCCGTTTTGATTTCCGAGAATACTTGCAGTTCGGTTACAATTTGGGAGACGGGTATGGGTACCGCCGCCCCGGAACCATTTATTGGATAACCAACACCCCTGACATAGGTCGCCTCAAGTGGCTACGTTTAGTGACTTTGCGAGGATGCCCGGGTTCATGGAGTGAGATTTGACTAGGTCATGGCGGCGGATGCTTTTACCTACCTACGGCCCGGATCGGAGAGACTGGTTGAGGGAGACCCTTTAACCTCTCCAGCCGGACTTTCTCGACGCATCGCCTTTGCACCGCAGTGAGAGGGTGGATTCATGCGTCCGTCACTCCTGGGCACACCCTTCTTGCATTTAGTTTCACAAAACTTCCTCTCCTTCCTTTCCTTAAAAAACCATCTACACAGCATGCCCAAAGACGACATAGGCCCTGAGGATTTTTTTTCTCAGAGCCTCCTGTAGGAGGTATATAAAACAATCCAATCCAGCTCCAGGAGGAGCTAATGTAAACAAAATCCACTCCACAGCAATAGTTTTAGTATGTTTCTAAAAAAAAAAATTTAAAAAACATTTTGATTTGTAATGACCTGCAGAATTTTTTTTTAATTATCTATAAAAGTTTATGTACATTGGGTTTTTATGATGCCTGTCTCACTAGGATATACCTGAGTCGAGACAGCTGTACAAGTATAAAAATTCTCAAAAATCTTATTTCCAAGAGTATTTAATGTAAAATACATATTAATTTGAATCGAAATTTAAACAGTAAAACAGAGAGGTGATTGGAAGGGTGGAAAAATCTTTTAAAAGGAGTTTTCTTATAATTGTTGGAGGAGATGAAGTAAAGAAGTGAATTCTGTCATCTATTCATGGAGTTAAATTTGACAGAATTGTATTATTTTCATTTATTTTATATGGGTTACGTCGTATGTGAATAGTTATTTCTGTCTATGTGTGATTTAGAATGTGTTTTATATATCCTCAAATTACCCTGTATGCGCAGGGTGTATAATATATGTTGATGTTCTGCTTTTTTTCCTATTCCGAATCCATCCAATCCGTCCTATCCGTCCCACAACCATAACATATAAAATATTTTAGTACAACGGGTATAACGGTCAAAAACGAAAAGGCTCTTATCCACATTTACATGCCTTTTAACTTTATTCATGCGCCATCAAACTAGAGCTGGAGTAGTTGACAACTCCTGTCTAACAACTTTGCAATCAAAACATTTCGGGCTTAATCTGAGAACAACAAGTAACCTAACCTAAACTATGTTCTCCTCGTCCGATGCTCAAGTTCAGGAGTAAGTAACAAGTGGATCGCGATTTACCGGTTGTTTACAATGCCAATTATAATTAACACTTGTGGTTTTCCAATTAGCACAGGATTGTTGAAATAAAATAAAACTTAAATGGATTTTTCAAGTTTTGAAATTAAAATTGTAGGTTAATAGTAATGTTAATAGTTCTCAAATATTGCAATTTGTCTTTTTTGTTTTTTTTTTAACTCCACACAGGAGGCCCTGAGGAAAATAATTTCCCTCAGGCCCTATGTCATCTGGGATGCTGTGTGGAGGGTTTTTTGAGGAGAGGAAGGAATGAACATTGGTCTTGAAGAGACCCATGTTGTAGGAAGGAGGAAACACAGAGGCCGGCAAATCATTCCACAGCCGAGCTGTTGCACACAAGAACGAGTCGAAGAAGCGACCCGTTCTCATGTGACAAATGTAAACCGTGTACAAATGTTGGGCACTCGTTTGGCGTGTTTCCCGACTATGCACCGGTGCCGAAGGGATCAATGACGCTAGTTCCGTAATACCGGTAGAACAAGGATAGCATTCCTACCCGACGCCTATGCTTTAAAAATTGCAACTCGTCTGTTAAGATGGGAGAATCTATTAAACGGACCGCCCGTTTCTGCACAGAGTCGAAGGTATTTTTCAGGTATTTTGGAGCTCCAGACCAGAGGTGGCTGCACGATAAACATATCGATGACAATAAATTGGTAACCTGGTTATGGGTCTCACGTGTAGTTTGGTTGCCGACCCTTGCTCTAGGCTCTATAGATTCTCAGGCCCAACCTGGGCCATGCCCAACCAGTCTATGGGCCGCATGCCGACCAATTGAAGATTCTTTGCGGCCCAAAATGAAATTTTCATCTTTCTATTTTTTCTTTTAGATTTTGACACTCATACAAAAAAGAAAAAATCTTTCGCAAATTTATCACATTTATACAGGGTGTTAAGGGACGTACTTTGATGTTTTTTTTTTTTTTTTTCTACAAAAACATAAAAAAATGGTAGTTGTTGAATAGTTGGAGGCGGGGTTAGAGGTTCGTCGGACACCCGGCTGAGTGATCAGTGACGACATGCGGAAGAATTTTTTTTTTGTTTGATTTTGAAGAAAAAATTTTTGAAAAAAAAAAGTCGTCAAATAAGTCACCGGAGACCAAAATTTCATTTACATTTTTTACTCCAAATAATGTCAGGAATCACTGGTTAAAGTAAGCCAAGTACGTCCCTTAACACCCTGTATTATACTAGCTGGTACCCGGCGTACAATAACGTCCAAAGAAATAAATTAATTCTCCCTGCATGACCTTTCCAATGCGTCCCCGTTCCCTTCCACCTTCCCCGAATTCCTCGCCTTCAACGCCTTCCCCCTTTCTCGTCTCTTCCCTCTCCGCGAAACCCTTCTTCCCCTTGCCTTTTCTCCCTGCCGCTAAAATATATGAAATAAACACGTTTAACTTACCATTATAAATAACCTATGTTACTCGCTGATAATGTAGATTTCTAATGGTGAAAGAATTATTCAAATCGGTTCAGTGGTTTAGGCGTGAAAGCGTAACACACAAACACCCATACTTTCGCATTTATAATATTAGTACGGATTTTGTGAAATTAGAACTTTTTGTTATTGGACCTATATCGAACGTGTTATTTCATATCATGCATTTTTATCGAAGAGGAAATATTCTTCATTTGAACGGCGCGTCCCCGAAATATTGATTTCTCAACACTTTAATATGAGGTGATTCATGCTCCCAAAAATATAAATTATTTTGTTGCACAACGTGAAATTACAACCTGAGATGACTCACGCGGAAATAGAAATTATTGCATGAATTTAAAATATTGTGAAACCGACTGACCTGCTACTATAAAAGGTCTGCGAAGAAAGCAGTTGGCATTCAGTCTTCACCATCAAGAGATTGTAGTAACACCTCTTCAGATCATCCACTCGATTCAAGACGCCAGTATCACCGTCACCGGTTGGAACTTCAAGACGTCAGTCTCGCTGTCACCCTTTCGAAGCTCAAAGACGCAACTCTTTCACCCCAAGCACCCGATGGGATAATACCTACAAAACGCTGACGCCTGAGCCCCGGCCATCCTTGGACTCCTTTGAATTTGCTGATTCTTACCAAGCCCTTGAAGTCGCTGCGCTACCCTTTACCATCTGGCTCCGGGCTGCTAGCCCGGGGTCCCCTTGCATCGAGCCTTGCATCTCTCTGCCCTGAAGACAACGCCGAAGCCCCGGCCATCCTTGGACTCCTTTGAACTTGCTGATTCTTGCCAAGCCTTTGAAGTCGCTGCGCTACCCTTGACCATCTGGCTCCGGGCTGCTAGCCCGGGGCCCCCTTGCATCTCTCTGCCCTGATGATAACGCCTAAGCCCCACGGCCATCCTTGGGCTCCTTTAAACGCAGACTTACCTGATCATGACGCCACGTGCAGCACGCCCAATAGAATGCAGACCGATACCCTGGAGCCAATCAAGATGTGAGTGGCTGCGACCGCCCTAGCCTAGGATGCCAGCGACGCACTGCCATGCAATGATAAGCCGGCCTACTTAAGAGTTGCTGTGACCGCCCCCGCCTAGATTCCCTTGGATACATAACAAACTCGAGAATATACATCATCTGGAGCGCAGCCCATCTCACATAATTCACAACCAGCGTCCAGCGCAGCCTACATACTCCGATGCCAGAGCATTCCATCTCACGATGCGTGGCGGAAGATACCCAGCATGAATACTTCGGTAACCAGATACTCTACTGTGGAACTTCAACAGCTGTCAAAGCGAGAATACATCTCTATCAAGACATTGGAATTGTCGGGCGTCTATGTGTACCGGCGCTTATTGTTTACAGTTTTTGTGCAAGCCTACGGGTCTTGTACAAATTGGTCCTTTGAGCTGGATAAAGACATCACGCCTTAGTAGAGATGCTATCGCTTTGCAGCGGCTGCAAGGCCATGCACTCATCCAAGACGCCCAGTGACGCCTAGCCTTCACCCTGAAGCTCTTGTTAGGGCAAGACGATGCCCATCGAATGGTCTCCCGGGAAGGGCGCGACAATCAAAATACTTTACGGATAGTATCACGAACCGCACTGGGATGGATCACTCGCAGAGGGCTCACCCACAGTAGCAGACACTCGCCTGAGAAAGTTGGTGATATCAAACGTTGCCTTTGACTACCTTGGCCTAATGTCCTCGGTCAGAATCAATAAAAGTGACCAGCGAGCCGTCTACCCTCGCGCTTACTCTGCCTTCGTGTCCAATATACTGGATGAGATGGATGAACTGACAAACATACCGCACTAGAGATGGGTGCCGAAGAAACTTAATCCGGCACACTCAGCACAACCAAGAATGGTTGCAACATGACGCCGACCCACTGGCTCAGATCGCTTCAATAATGGTAAAAGCATACCACACAATGGCCAACCAACCGATTGACGAGCTTGCTGCGACCGTCCCAGCCTTGGATGCTGGTGCCGGATATTCAGTAGCTCACGGCCACATGATGGTGAGCCAACTAGTTGACGAGCTTGCTGCGACCGTCCCAGCCTTGGATGCTCGTGCCGGATATTCAGCAGCTCACGGCCACATGATGGTGATAATTATGATGTGTATAATTATTTCTAGTTAAATGAGTGAAAATATAATTTTCTTTTAACTGGAATAAAAAAAAAAAAGCCAACCAATTGACGAGCTTGCTGCGACCGTCCCAGCCTTGGATGCTGGTGCCGGATATTCAGCAGCTCACGGCCACATGATGGTGAGCCAACCAATTGACGAGCTTGCTGCGACCGTCCCAGCCTTGGATGTTGGTGCCGGATCTTCAGCAGCTCACGGCCACATGATGGTGAGCCAACCCGTTGACAAGCTTGCTGCGACCGTCCCAGCCTTGGATGCTGGTGCTGGATATTCAGCAGCTCACGGCCACACGATGGTGAGCCAACCAGTTGACGAGCTTGCTGCGACCGTCCCAGCCTTGGATGCTGGTGCCGGATATTCAGCAGCTCACGGCCACATGATGGTGAGCCAACCAGTTGACGAGCTTGCTGCGACCGTCCCAGCCTTGGATGCTGGTGCCGGATATTCAGCAGTTCACGGCCACATAATGCCAACCAACCAGACGACGAGTTTGCTGCGACCGACCCAGCCTTGGATGCTGGTGCCGGATATTCAGCAGCTCACAACCACATATTGCCAGCCAACCTGCCCACGAGGTTGCTGCGACCGTCCCGGCCTTGGATGCCGGTACCGGATATTCAGCAGCTCGCGGCCACATAATGACAAGCCAACCTGCTCACGAGTTTGCTGCGACCGTCCCAGCCTTGGATGCTGGTGCCGGATATTCAGCAGCTCGCGGCCAGATTATGACCAGCCAACCTGCTCACGAGTTTGCTGTGACCGTCCTGGCCTTGGATGCCGGTGCCGGATATTCAGCAGCTCGCGGCCACACAATTACCAGCCAATCTACTCACGAGTTTGCTGTGACCGTCCCGGCCTTGGATGCCGGTGCCGGTTATTCAGCGACTCAAGTCCACATGGCACCCGGAACGCAGCCCGCCTCATATGCTAGCCGCACTTCCAACTATACTGGGCCACGAACAGCATCCGTGTGTGCCTCAAAGGCACTCCGGTGAACCTAGCAGCGGTACATTCCTCATTACAAGAGTAGAACAATTCCCAGTGCGCAGCAGACCTGGGCAATTCACATGGGATAAATAACCTAGCGACCAGATACTCGCTCCATACAAGGCCTACAAGCATGCCACAACACCACGCACCACAACCGTACGACGAAACCCACCCCGGAACCAAGCAGCAATAGCCCAACCTTGGAAGCCCTGTCAAAACTGCAGCAGTGTCGGAACAGTGGTCCTCATCGATGCAGCCAAAGCAAGCAAGCCCTTCCAGAACAACGGTACATTTCAATGTCTCCTCAGATGGAGGGAGACCGTTGCCCCGTCAAAAGGGACAAAATTTCACGGTGCTGACTCCGAGATGAAAAGCACCCTAGTGGCATTAAAGCCAGGACACAGACGCGCAAATTCCCAAGCAATGCCGTGCATCAATTGGCGTCGCTAACCACCAATAAAACCTTACACGGGGGGAGCTTGATGGAGGTTAACACGATCCGTGAAACAACCCCTTGACATCACACTCAATGAGAAGATGACCAAAAAAGATACCCTACTTACGGCGCTTACAGAGCGTCAAAATTTTGTGAACGACAGATCACCCACGCACATATTAATGACTTGACAGTCAATGACCTGATGACGGTCCCCTGACGCCTATTCACTTCCTGATAAGCCAGTCCAGAGGCCATACGACCAGGGATCAAACTCGCATCCATCGGAAACTCGGAACATCGTTGGGGACTGACACGTTCGACGAAACAGCTGGGTGCAGCCATGGCTGCACGGGAGGGAGTATATCGAACGTGTTATTTCATATCATGCATTTTTATCGAAGAGGAAATATTCTTCATTTGAACGGCGCGTCCCCGAAATATTGATTTCTCAACACTTTAATATGAGGTGATTCATGCTCCCAAAAATATAAATTATTTTGTTGCACAACGTGAAATTACAACCTGAGATGACTCACACGGAAATAGAAATTATTGCATGAATTTAAAATATTGTGAAACCGACTGACCTGCCACTATAAAAGGTCTGCGAAGAAAGCAGTTGGCATTCAGTCTTCACCATCAAGTGATTGTAGTAACACCTCTTCAGATCATCCACTCGATTCAAGACGCCAGTATCACCGTCACCGGTTGGAACTTCAAGTCTTGCTGTCACCCTTTCGAAGCTCCAAGACGCAACTCTTTCACCTCAAGCACCCGATGGGATAATACCTACAAAACGCTGACGCCTGAGCCCCGGCCATCCTTGGACTCCTTTGAACTTGCTGATTCTTACCAAGCCCTTGAAGTCGCTGCGCTACCCTTGACCATCTGGCTCCGGGCTGTTAGCCTGGGGTCCCCTTGCATCGAGCCTTGCATCTCTCTGCCCTGAAGACAACGCCAAAGCCCCGGCCATCCTTGGACTCCTTTGAACTTGCTGATTCTTACCAAGTCCTTGAAGTCGCTGCGCTACCCTTGACCATCTGGCTCCGGGCTGCTAGCCCGGGGCCCCCTTGCATCTCTCTGCCCTGATGATAACGCCTAAGCCCCACGGCCATCCTTGGGCTCCTTTAAACGCAGACCTACCTGATCATATCACTGGTGCCTTCGATCATGCGTGGTGGCCGATGATACTTGTCAAGCTCAAAAATAGGAAATGTCCACATAATCTATTCAAAATCTGCGCTGATTACCTCTGCGACAGAACTATCATCCTTTCTTTTGGAGACTACCTGATTGAACGAATAGTTGACATGGGTTGTCCTCAGGGTTCAATCCTTGGACCTGAGTTTTGGAACATTTTGTTTGACGATTCCTCCAGGCTGCCCTTGCCTGAAGGATGTATCTCGGTGGATTACGCTGATGACAAATTGTATCTGGTCTCGGGGAACAGCAGAAAGGAAGTTGGGAGTAAAGCTGGAGAGGTTTTAAGTGTGACTTTAGAATGGGAAAAGAGAAATCGGCTGACCTTCGCTCCCCACAAGACCATGGGACTCCTGATGAAGGGTAACCTCAATAGAAGTAGAAATCCCACCATCAAAATGGGAGATACCAACATCCGATTCGTTGAGAACACTAAATACCTAGGCGTCACTTTGGATCGAACGTCCTCATTCTTGACCCATGTTAAAAGCGTATCAAGTAAGGCCCAGGCCCTCTTTTTGAAATTGAGAAGAATCTCTACTGCCGAGTGGGGACTGCGGTCTCCAGCGCTCCGTCTCCTATACAGGGGGGCTTACGTGGCGCAAGTCTCGTATGCGGCCTCTTTGTGGGAGCACCGCCTGGAGAATGCACTCATACTCTCGGCGCTCAAGAGAGGCCAGCGAGTCCCCTTGCTGGCGCTTTCGGGTGCGTACAGAACAGTCGCTTCGGACGCTTTGCCAGTTTTGGCCGGCGTTTTGCCTATCGATCTTGAAATTAGGGAGGTGTTAACAAAGAAGCTTCTAACAAGAGGAAGAACTGCCACCCATCATGGTATTGAGCTAATACCAGGTGGAGCAGTTTCCCTTCCAGGACTTCTTAGAGAGATGCGAGAAAGAACTCTGAGAGAATGGCAGGAACGTTGGGATAGGTCAAATACGGGAAGGTGGACTTTCTCCTTCTTCCCATCAGTTAAACTCAGAATGGAAGGGGCGCACATCACTAGGGATCATCATGTGACCCAACTTCTGTCCGGTCACGGGGAGTTCAGAGGGAGACTTCATAGTCTCTCTCTATCACCCCATTCTAACTGCGCTTGCGGTAATACTGATCAAACAGCCGAGCACATTCTGTGGCACTGCGAGATTTTGACGGATGCCCGAGAGGAAATGCTCGATGGCTTGCAAGTTACTACGAGACCAGCTTGGAATGCGGATCTCGTTTCGAATAAGGTGAACTTTGAGTGTTTGAGGAAATTTACGAAAGTCTGGGTTGAGAGATGGCCTGATCTTAGAGTCGCTGACTAGCTGTAAAATCATGTAGGGGCCAGGTGTATCTGCTCTTGAATCCACGGACATTCTCTTTACTTCTACTGCTAGTATTTTATGTTTCATGCTTTATATCTGCATATTTTTTTTTTGTAATATCATCTTTATCTTAGGTACCTTTATCTTATTCTATTATATACATGTTATTCCTATTTCTTTTATTTTTGTGTGACTTATCTTTTTTTTGCTTATTTTATTTCTTTTCACATGGTTTATTATAGATTTCACTAAGCTATGCTAGACGAGGTTTTATCGAGATACCTGTTTATTATTTTCATTATTTTTATCATTTTTGTTTGCTTTTCTTCTTTTTTTTCCAGTTTCATATTCCAAGGAACACTATTGATTCAACTAACATAATCGACTCTGTTTTTTTTTATTATTTTGTTTAGGTTTCTTTGTTCCTCTTTTTCTTTTTAGTCTCACAATGCTACTTTGCTTCGCTCAGAAGGCTGAACTGAACTGCATCTATCTGTTTTGTTATGTTTCTTTTTCCCCTTCTGGGGGTGCGCTAGACCTCGTCCTTGCATCAACAGGAGTCAGTCGATGATGGCACGGTGCCCTCTAAAATTAATTGCCCCACTCCCAGCAAAATGTGCAGGCTTTAGGTTTGGGGGGGCGACCTTGGCTCTCCTTCGCCTTGCCTCCGGCTACTCGACGCGGAATTCCTTAGGGTCGTCGGGTATTTCCCCCCAATCTTCCATTTACTTTTCTTTGAGGCATCACCGAGGAACCGGCTAAGGGGCGCGGAAGCTGAGTGTGGTTCACGACTAGACCGAACGTCATGCGCATTCTTGCTGGGACTGCCAATCGATTAGAGAGGACTCCCAACCGTTTGCCATACCTTTATTACTTATCTACTGTGTCTTCCTCCCAATCAGGTGCTTGTAGGATACGCTGGATACAATCACCCAGCGCTTGCCACCTCGTGGACTTTCACCAACCTGTCCCATTGTCTTGCCTATTTTTGTTATACTAACACATATTGTATCTGTATTTCCCGCTAAGCACTTGCATACTGCTTGCTAACAACGTATGCAGGGACATTGGAGGTTTAGTTTCGTTATCAAATGTAGAGTCGTTTTTACCAAAAAAATTAGAGTCCTTGCAAGAGCCTTGAAGGGGTAACCATCTGTTACCTATACCAGGGCGGGTATGTGGTGGGTCCTCCAATTGATCATGACGCCACGTGCAGCACGCCAAATAGAATGCAGACCGATACCCTGGAGCCAATCAAGATATGAGTGGCTGCGACCGCCCTAGCCTAGGATGCCAGCGACGCACTGCCATGCAATGATGAGCCGGCCTACTTAAGAGTTGCTGTGACCGCCCCCGCCTAGATTCCCTTGGATACATAACAAACTCGAGAATATACATCATCTGGAGCGCAGCCCATCTCACATAATTCACAACCAGCGTCCAGCGCAGCCTACATACTCCGATGCAAGAGCATTCCATCTCACGATGCGTGGCGGAAGATACCCAGCATGAATACTTCGGTAACCAGATACTCTACTGTGGAACTTCAACAGCTGTCAAAGCGAGAATACATCTCTATCAAGACATTGGAATAGTCGGGCGTCTATGTGTACCGGCGCTTATTGTTTACAGTTTTTGTGCAAGCCTACGGGTCTTGTACAGGACCTTAGACTTTTTAATTATTTATTATTTATTTATTTATTTCTATGTATTACAGTTTTTACCTTGTTATTATCATTTTTACATAATATATTTTGAAAATATTTTTACATATTAATATTACATTTCATTGTGTTTGTTGTAAGGTAGGCTTGAGAAGGTGAAAGTGTTGGTTGGTAATATTGTATGTTCCGTGAACACCTCACTAGGAGAACCTGTGCTGAGATGTTTACGTGTTTATGATTAAGTGTGACAAGTACAAGTATTTATGTGTTGTAGTTGAAAATTAGTTTTTTTTTCTTTTTTTTTACATTTTAATGGTAATTTTATATTATTTATTTAGAAGAAAAAAAATAAATATATGTACATATGAAAAGTTGGTAAATTCTTGAAAGACATGCTTATTTATTTTACACTTTTTTAGTTTGGTTATGTTTGGTTAGGGATTAAAGTATTTTGACAAAGTTAATATCTTGATTTTTCATACAGGCTGTGATATATTTTTTGTGAATGTTTGTAGATGTATTTGCAGTTAGTAGTTCTTTCAGAGTTATGGGCATATAATTAAAAAGTTTGGTTGCATAATACTGAAAATGTCTTTGTCCGTGTGTGGTATGTGTTATCAGTATGTTCAGGGTTATATTTGTAAAGGATCTGGTTTTTATTATTGTTTTTGGTTGAATTGGAATATGGAGTTTGTTTTGGAGGAAGTGTAGCAGAGCAGATTTGGCATAAAGTTGTTTTATTGACATGACTTCTAATGTTTTGTATATTTCGCTTGAATCTGTGTAGAAAGGCACTTGCAGGAATAGTTTAATTATCGCCTTTCGTATCTTTTGAATTGGGTCAATTGCTATATTTGTAGCACTTCCCCAAGCCAGTATTCCATATACTATCGATGGGGGTTTTGAGAAACGATTAAGTCGTAATCTTCAGCAAAGTTTATATTTTTAATTCCCATTGCTCAGATTGTTTGGTGAAGAATCATCACGTTCTTCTCAGTTCTATTAAAATGAAAAGAACTTGTCGTTTAATAAGGTCCGTCTATTGAAACGGTCCCCTATAAAGTAAATATTACTATCGTCACAAGTATACGACATGGTCGATCGATAAGGTTTGATAGGATAACTTTTGGTAACTTCTCATCGTTCCCTAGAACAACTGCAGATCGCTAACGAATAAATAACAGTTAATATATTCGACGTCAATGAATAGTTGTTCACGTTGTTAACTGAGTGTTATTTGTACGTTAGCGATCTGCAGTTGTCCTAGAGAACGATGAGAAGTTATCGAAAGTTATCCTATCAATCCTTATCGATGGACCATGCTAGCACCCATGGCTTTGTGAATTTAACTTCTTTTTTTAAAATTTTTTTTCCAGTAAAAAAGAAAATTACATTTTCACTCATTTAAAACCCTTATTGGGCGGCTGGCTACATTTGCAGCCCGGATAATTCGGTCCTAGCTGACGGCTGGCTACATTCGTAGCCACGGAGCGTGAGTCACTTTAATTATTATTTGTAACGCTTATTTACTGATCAAAGACGAAATAAAAGGGATTTTTCATTAGCCTGGTGATTTTTCTACCTCACAAAAAATATATTAACACTTTTACTTGAGAGTTTTTAATTTTCGAGCTGTTTTTGTAACATCTCATCTCACAGAAATCTCCTATCGGAAATTATGCCACTCACACAGTTACGTTACAGCATGCCTGTGTACTGGTCGCGCCGTGATCGCCTGTCGGTACACGCGTTTGTTGTGTGTTTGTTTATATTGTAGGGTGTCCATTAGTTTTGATCGTTTCGAGGCGCGCCGGTAACTGGAGATTGCTTATGACTTCTTGGTGTTATATTATAAACATTAAGATTTGGTGGACTTCGTCGTGTTTTGTTACGTGAATTTTAATATTTATGTTATTGTTTTTGAATTCAATTATACTGTTTCAACAATGGAAGAGGAAGAGTAGAACGATATGTTTTAAACATTGATTCAGATTTATCTATGAGTGACGATGATGAGTATAGAGTGGACAATTTAGAGGATCCATATGATCCTCCAGAAAAAAGTGGCAGTGAAATTGAGGATTCTGATTTATTAGAAATTAATCCCCCGGCAGAAATAGATGGACAGAGTTTTTTGCCTGCGTGGTGAAATGGTTACAGTTTAGTTTTAAAATGCTAACAGTCTACTCAAAGCGACAAACATCATCCCGGCGATGTTATGTTTGTAAAAACACTATGCGAGAGCCAAAAAAACGAGTTCAGACTCATCATTGGTGTAGTGACTGTGAAGTTGCTTATGCCCTACAAAATGTTTTAAAATATATCACACACTACAAAACTTTTAATTGATAAAACACGCCCGGTCCCACAAAACTAACGCGTGGTCACTGTTTTCAATGCCGACGCAGAGTAACTTGAATGTGTATGAGTGAGAAGGGCAATTTCTTATAGTGACTGAAAAAATCGTTTGTTTACGTATATTCGTTGAAAAAAAAAGTTTTAATTTGTTATAACATTATGTGGAAAAGTACATTTATGACATATACTAATTAAGTTTTACGATAAACTGTACCATTACTATTCTATGACTGATTATTTGCGGGAAGGCTACATTTTTTGGGGTAATTACAAGCTTATTTATTTATTTATTAGTTGACCTCTACTCAACATTTTATTGTTATTATTTTAAACTGTACATTAAACAATTGTTCGTATTATACAATATTTTTTTAAACTTTAAATCGTCAGATTGCAGAGTTATAAGAATTTTAATATATAAGTAACAAAACTGAAAATTCACGCCGTTTCCGGGGAACATTCGCAAATGTAGCCAGCCGCCCAATAGGGGTTAACTAGAAATAATTAAACACATTAAACTAAACTAAATATAACAATACAGCGAGAATAAACAATAATATATATTTTTTTAGATGTACCCAGCTTATTTTCGTTTTTAATGTCGTTTGGGATACAACTATATAAGTTGCCCCCCTCGTAACCAATATTGTTTACCATAGTTTGTGTTGATGGTGTTTAAGTGTATGTTATCGTGTTGTCGTGTAAAGTGTTTGTGTATTGGGACGTTTTAATGAATTCTGTGTTTGTATGTACGAGTTTATTGTAAATAAGGAGACACGTATTGTATTCATATAGTTTTATTAATGTTAATAGTTTTGTTTCCATATATAATGTTTTTGTGGATGTTATTTGCTTGTAGTGAAACAGTTTTTTGATTACCTTGTTTTGTATTATCTGTAATTCATTTATGTACGTTTCACATGCACTTCCCTAGATTTCAATCAAATAATTTAAATGTGAGTGTACGAGACTATAATATAAACCTTTTTAAAATTTATTTGCAACAGCTATGATAGCCGGCTAAATACGCCAATTAAAATAGTAGGGATCGCAAAATTTACTGAAATATTCATAATTTACCGATATTATTAAATTTGTTATGAACTCGACCAAAATCAGATATTGCTCGCGGTTTCATAATAGCTTCATTTTTGGATATCGTTTAAACGGTAAAAATTAACCGTAATATTCGTGTGATATTAATTATAAGGTTTTTTTTTAATGTGTGGCTCACCTAAGGTCAGTAATATTTTTTCGTTCCACCAAACGATTTGAGTTCGGCACCCCTGCTCTCGACTCTGACTCTTGATTTCTTATTGGCTCAGAGATTTATCCAGCAGTAAACGGAAGGCAAAATTAAGTTTCATCTTGCACTCGCCCCGCGGCGGATTGTTTCACTAACAAATACCCAGAAGTACTGCAGAAGACTGCAGGATACGTAAATATCAATTATTTGCGCGGACTCGCTGCTCCCTGCTTTCTGTTCCTTCTTGCAAGCGGTTAAATGCTTGTTTATACTTTTAATAAAGGGGAAGGAGCTTCAGAAATTGTCGGAAGAGTGCGTTCAATGATACTATGAAATGTATACAAATTTTGATGAAAAGATAAAATATTATTCGTAGAAGAATCATTTGCAGTTAGTTTTACCTAAAATATCTGATAATGGAAAGAAAAGTGACAAGTAAAGGATGTTTTTTTTAGAGGTATACAAATTCAAAATTAAAAAAAAAACACATTAAAATAATGTTAATGTATATGATATTGACTTTATTTAATAGATACTTTTATGCTCTCTCTCTCTGGTTTCAATCCTGGGATTGGTTTGCAGCAATTTCCTTTAGTTTCCTCTTCCATTCTTCCCTGTCTTGTGCGGCTCTTTTGAGGTCTGCATATGATAAGCAGCGCACGTCCACCAACAGGTCCTCCAGGTACTCTCGGCGTGGGCGTCCCCTAGAGTTTGTCCCCTCAGTCATACCCTCCATTATGGAATGCAAGAGGCCTTCTTGTCGTATTACATGGCCGATCCATCTTGCACGCCTTTCGGACAAG
Organism: Limnephilus marmoratus; assembly: GCA_917880885.1. NCBI lineage: Eukaryota > Metazoa > Arthropoda > Insecta > Trichoptera > Limnephilidae > Limnephilus > Limnephilus marmoratus. The sequence goes on from OU862914.1 coordinate 12,863,595, forward strand.
GTCCTGAGCAGGTGCCTTCCTCCTTCGATTCTTTGGAGAACCTCCTCATTTGTAATGTGGTCTCTCCAGGAAATTCCTAATAGTTTTCTATAGGACCACATCTCAAAAGCCTCTAGTCTCTGTAATGTCCTGTACTGCAGGTAATACTGGGCCCTTAATCTCCAGTATCGCTCTTGGATGTTTTCAAGGTTACTTATTTAAAACACGTAGTATCTTTGGTACACGGAGACTGTTTATTGGAATATAATATTTACAGTGTTGGCTGTAAGCCGCCTAACGAGAAAGAACCGCACGAGCTCTGTGCTCGCTATTATATTGTGCCGATGCCCGGCCGCTTCGGCTAGGTTCGGTATTCCCGAACCTACCCGACAGATACTCATATAACCAACACTACATCTCTCCCTCCTTCAACTCTGAAGCTACTTACTTACATAACAAAATAACTTAAATAACTTAAATAACAATTAACATAAATTGTAATACTTCATACACAATAATTTTTTTAAGATACACATAATTTAACCGCGGTGACTGGGTCAAGTTGTCCCGTCTCCTCTGGAAGTTGTAGGTGCCTTGTGACTTGAACGCAGTCTTCCCGACCATGGTCTCTGTTGCCGTGCCTGCTCCGACACCACCTCCTCCCCCACCAACCTGGAATCAGGAGAACAACCAGTCAATCCACGCAACAAGGTCGCAGTCTCTAACTCATGAGGCTCGTTCCTCAAAATTTCAGACGCGGGATGCTGCGCAATTTTGCCATCTTCCTTCCAGCTCACTGACATTTCCCTCATCTGGTCCACATGTCTCTTCCATGTCACATCAGTGTTTCCTATTTTAATAATATAAACTTTTTTACCTAGCTTTCTAGAAACTACACCCTTAGCCCAAACGACTTTATTATCATGACGATAATCTTTTGTCAAACATTTTTGTCCAACTTTAAAAACCCTGGTTTTTACCCCTCTGTACAACCTAACTTGATCAGATTGAGCTTTAGAAATGTTAACGTTAGCTTCCTTGACTTTTTCCGAAAAGTATTCTCCATTTTTCACTGGCAACAAACTGTCGAACGTAGAACGCAGCCTTCTTCCTACTAACAGAACCGCTGGTTCAATACCTGTCGAACAATGGAAAGAATTTCTATAGTCCACTAAAAAATTCAACAGCTTGACATTGTAATCTAGTGGGAATTTACCGTTTATTAACAGTTTCTTGAGGAACATTTTCGAAATTTTTACTGCATTTTCTGCCAGCCCGTTTGACTGGGGGTGTTTCACCGGAGAAGTCATAAGCTTAATATTGTTCTCCTTTAAGAAAACTCTAAATTCCTCACTTGTAAAAACTGAGCCATTGTCAGATACAATTAACTCAGGGTTTCCAAAATTAGAAAAAATTTTCCTCAATTCCATAATCGTGTGAGTTGAATCTGCCTTCTGCACCTCGATACAGTCTAACCACTTCGAGAATGAGTCACAAACCACGAGAAACATCTTCCCCGCTAGGGGTCCACAATAATCTAGATGTACCCTACTCCAAGCTTTACCTGGATTTGGCCAAACCGTCAATTGACTTTTGGGTGGTGACTGTTTTGACAACGAACAATCTGAACAAGATTGAACGACTTCCTCCAAATCTTTGTTTAGAGATGTCCACCAAAAATATGTTTTAGAAATTCCCCTCATTTTTACAATACCTAGATGTGACCTGTGTAATAAATCTAAAACTTGCCTTTGGAGAGAAACAGGTATAACTATTCTATGTTGCCAAAACAAACAATCTTCTACGATAGAAAGTTCATTTCTTTTCAACCAATATTTCCATATACTGCTGTCACGATTTACTCGTTTGGGCCAGCCCTGCCGCAAATACCTAAACACTAGCTGTAATTCGCTATCTGCTGCGGTGGCTAACACAACTGCTTGAAAATTAACATGGTCACAATTCTCAATAAAACAAACAAAGTCAGTCCCGCAATCATCCTTAAAACCCTCAACTGTGTCCTTCAACGGTAAGCGAGAAAGAAAATCTGCTTGATTATTACAAGATTTCACAAATTCCGTTTTGTACGAAAACCCTGCCAGAATGATGCCATATCTCTGCAAACGGTTTGCTGCGAGAACCGGAATATTTTTGTGTTCCCCTAGAATTCTTAGTAACGGCATATTGTCAACGCATAACGTGAACTCCCTTCCAAAAAGGTACTGAAAAAATTTATTTAACCCGAACACAATTGCCAGAGCTTCGAGATCCAAAATACTATATTTCTTTTCGGCGGTTGTCAAACTACGAGAAGCGAACTCAATTGGACGCATTGTGCCGTCCTTAAACACGTGCATTAACGCAGCCCCGAGTCCGCATGTACTAGCGTCCGTATACAGTTTAACCGGTAAGTCCGGAAAATAATTTGTAAGAATCGTGTTGTTGCCCATTAATTCTTTAATGGTATCGACTGCTACTTTACAGTCTTCTGAGAAATTCCACTCTAACCCTTTTTTCAAAAGGTTATGCAGGGGTTCCAGTATTGATGACATCCTAGGAATGAAATTCCGATAAAAATTTAGAAAACCCAATAAACTTTTCAATTTATGAACGTCCGTAGGATACGGAGCGTTTTTTATAGCTTCAAGTTTGTTTGGCTGAGGTTGGATTCCGCTCCCCGAAATTACATACCCCAAAAATTCTACCGATTCTACAAAAAATTCGCATTTATCCGTGTTGACCCTCAACCCGCACTCTCGTAAACGCGCGCACACTGCCTGTATGTTATACACTAAATCCAGTTCGTTGACCCCCGAAATGATGATATCGTCTAAATAGAATGCCACCCCCTTCAACCCCTGAAGACAGCTTGCTATAGTCCTAGCGAAGATCGCTGGCGCTGACTTAAAACCAAAGACTAGTCTGTTATATTGAAATAACCCTAAATGCGTATTTATTGTAGTATACTTTTTGCAAAAGTCAGCTAATTCTAATTGTGAGTAAGCCTGTCTTAAATCTAGTTTAGCGAACACTTTACCCGAACTTACTTTGTGAACAACTTCATTTATGGAGGGAAGCGGGTACCTTTCCAAGTCCGTCATGAGATTTAAAGATCTCTTGTAGTCCACGCAAATCCTAACATTCCCGTTCTTTTTAATTACCGGTACAATTGGAGACGCGTATTCACTGCTGGTTACCGGAGAAATGATACCATCAGCTACCATAGCTTCTAATTCTCTCTCAATTTTTTCCTTAATAGCGAACGGAACCGGCCTCGCATTAAAAAAAACAGGACGAGCTTCCTTGTTTACTTTGAAACTCACTTTATGTTTACTGAATTTACCCAGCCCCGGCGAAAACACTTCTGGAAACTCGTTGTAAATCATTTCAATTTTGTCTTTGATTGTTGAAACCGAATTATCCATCACTGGAACTATCTTCAGATTAAAAGCCTCCATGAAGTCCCGACCTACTATCAATTCCGAGCCATTAATCACAACAGTAAATAATAACTTGTTTTTGATATTATTGTATTCCACGGTAAAACAAGCACTACCTACAAGATTAAGTGGTTTACCATCGTATCCAGATAAAGTACGCTTATCAGGTGACAATGTTACATCCCTAAAATATCGGTTGAAAATAAAATCCGGCATGACCGACATACTGGCGCCTGAATCAATCATAGCGGCACATTTTAATTTATTAATTATTATATTAGCCCTAAACGGATTAATGTAAGAAATCCTATTAATAACCTTCTCCCGGGATTGTTCAAAAATCGGATAAACATTGTGATTCTTACAGAATTTCTTCAAATGCCCTATTTTGTGACAATTAAAACATTTTGCATTCTTAAATTTACAATATTTTTCTAAATGTGATTCACCGCAAATGGTACATTTTTTAATATTCGAGAATCCTCTCGGCTCGGGACTTTTCGACCGCGAAGATGACCTCCGGAAACCTTGAGTTTTATCAGGAAGTGAATCTCTCCCCGGCGAATACGAGCGATTAATTGAATTCACGCCGCCCGACGTCCCTACGGAAATTTCTGATTTAATTTCCGGAACTAGATTATCTAAAACTGAAACCGTTATTGCTAATTCTTCCATTTTGTTAAACGTTAATTTAAGTCCCCTCGAGAAAAATTTTTTCCTTGGCTCGGCCCGGCAAAATGCCGATTGCAAAAACATCAGCTAAACATTCCGGTAAACGCGTTCCAAACTCGCAAAACGAAGATAATCCTCGTAAACGCACTGCAAAATCCCTGACTGATTCACCAAGCGATTGCTTGGCCTGATAAAAATTTTCTCGTTCCTTGAACACCGATCGCGGTCTGGAACAATGTTTCTCAATTAATTCTATTAACTGATCGAATGCCACGTCTGTAACTTTAGAAGGAAAACATAAGTTGATCAAAAGAGTTAATGTCTCCGCTTCTAGAAGATTTAGCAAATATGCGCGTTTCTGTGAAGCATCTAACTTAGTCGTTTTTATGTCATCACGAATTAGAAGGAACTGTTCTAACCTCAGGCGAAACAAACTCCAATCCCCATTAACGTGAGAGAACCTGGAAATTCCGCCCGATTCCATGATCGCCCACACCAAAAAAAACACACCCGGCAACAATAACACCTTCCAGAAAAAGAAACAAAACAACCTGACACCAGGAACCGGCGCCTTTGCAGTCCAGGCGCCCAGCCGCTTCCAGGATTATCAATACCGGGCTGGCCTTAGTTACCCAGGGTCCCGTAATTTCCTCTTCTCCACTGTATATTACCGGGCTGGACTTAGTTACCCAGGGTCCCGTAAGTAATTTTCCTCTTCTTTCCTGTATTACCGGGCTGGACTTAGTTACCCAGGGTCCCGTGATTTTCCTCTTCTTTCCTCCTTCTCCACTGTCTCCTATTATGCCCTGAAAATCTCCTGATGGATGGCACTTCAGCGGTGCCCCAAGTGATTTATTGTCACCTTCGGGAGATTTTTGCAAGTCACGATCCCTGTCACGACTTGCCGCAATCTGATAAACAGTCTGGCGTGTAATCCTTTTTAGCTGCGCCACTTGTAATGTCCTGTACTGCAGGTAATACTGGGCCCTTAATCTCCAGTATCGCTCTTGGATGTTTTCAAGGTTACTTATTTAAAACATGTAGTATCTTTGGTACACGGAGACTGTTTATTGGAATATAATATTTACAGTGTTGGCTGTAAGCCGCCTAACGAGAAAGAACCGCACGAGCTCTGTGCTCGCTATTATATTGTGCCGATGCCCGGCCGCTTCGGCTAGGTTCGGTATTCCCGAACCTACCCGACAGATACTCATATAACCAACACTACAGTCTCCGTTTATCTCTTTTGGATAGGCACCATGTTTCGCAGCCGTACATCAAGATACTCCATACATAGGTCTTGATGAGGAGTATTCTCAGCTTTAGGTCTATATTATTTGATTCAATTTCTTTTATGCTATTATTGTTTAAATATGATTTCGGGCATATGAGCGCCACGGCTAGCTCGAATGAAGCGCAATCGAGAAGTCCAATTTACGACAACTTTATCGAGCAACTGGGGCCATAAATCGGCAATAACACGGTGAATGTTGACTTCCAAATAGTACAACGTCTCTGGTTTATCGGCATAGACTGGTGACTTCACATACTCTCAAAGAAAGTAATCTAATGGTGTGAGATCAGACGATCGTGGAGGCCAGTTCACAGGTCCATTACGTGAAATTATGCACTCACCAAATGTTTCCCACAATAAAGTAAATAATATAAAAAATATAAATAAACACTATAAAATAAGATAAGTTTTAAGATTTTCACGGCCAAAAGCATTTTCGTTATTTGTTTACGTTATTTGTTTTCGTTATTTGTTTACATCTACCGGATCTGCCCTGATGATGGACACTGCAGCGATGTCCGAAACGTTGGCTAAAGAAGGAGGTAGCGCAACACGGCATAACACCCCAAAAACTATAAAATAAATTTGCAAGCACTGTTCTGAAGTCAGTCTATTCATGGTAAAAATTGCAAAACGTACTAACTACAAATCAACTGACAACTGTCAAATTGACAGTCCGTAGAAACAGTGTTGCCAGTTTAAAAACCAAACCTCTAAAAAAACACCTTTAGATAAAGTTTGTCATTAAACATAGAAATTTTCAAGTAATTTCAATAAAAATCTGGAAGATCTTAAGTAAGTATCTTCCCCTCTGGACTGATTTCAGTGTGAGCCATTCAAAATGTTAAATGAAACACTTTACGTAATAAAATTATATAACTTTGCACTCAAGCGATTTTTTGCATATTGTGGCAATTTTGAAAAACATCTTGGGCGATAGCTTGCCTTAATCTGCCAAATTTAGAGAACCTAAAAATATGGGATAAACAGTCAATCTAGGTGGATCTAATGGCTTTGAATCGCAATAAGCAGGTCATATGTTTCCATATCAATATTTTAAGGAATGATGTTCATTAAATCAATGGCCAAATCAGAAACTATACAACCATCGGATAATGAGAAACCTCAACCGGTTTCAGCAAAGCCCAGCCTTAATGTATAGGTACCATATACTACGCGCATATCTTCGGCCCTGACAAAGGCACGATTTTGCTGAAACTGATCGTGCCGAAACCGTTTGGCGTTGTTTTGGCGGTGTTTCGTGTAATAATATTGCACCAAGTGGTAATTTTGTTGTAGCAAATATTTTGAAACTAGCCTGAATGCACTTCGTTCCAGAGCCAGAGTGGAAAATACTTTCATTCTTATCCTGGTGAAATTCCACCAATCAAAATCTGAATCGACGTGAAAGGGTGTCAAAATTAAATAATATTGTCGTGCACATTTTCACAATGTTCCCATTATGAATTTACTGTTTTTTTGTTGTTTTTGTTGAACTACAATTTATATTTATTTTTATGTGAATTCAGCACAAGCGTCCCAACTGCTCTCTGCAAACCTGAGCCACTAAGACTACGGCATCTCCCTTTCTGTTTCGATAGCTGATTGGAAGCCTGTTACTTTCTTCCGCGGAGTTCGGAATCTCCACCTATCACTGTTGGAATGGAAAAGGGATGAAGGGGAAAAAATGGGATGTCCACCGAAAACAAGATGAAATCCTACCTTGCTGATGACGTCCTGGGTCCCACACTTCATGCACTCAAGATAACTCGCGGTTGAAAGTATGTATTTTGCGCGGATCCGGGTTTTGACGATAAGCGACGAGACCAAAGTATTTGGGCTGCCAGTACCGCGCGGTGTTGAAATTGTACTGATTTCACGGTTAGGAGTCAATCTTGAACCGGTGACAATAGCAAGATGGATGTAACAGGATAGGTAGGTAAGACGGGAGGGATACATGGGAGTAGGTATAGATTTGCCCGAACATATACCGCCCGCCAAAAATACCATTTTTCCAACACCCATCGAAACTGGCCAAGAAACCTACTCCTAACATTTAAAAGAATATGAAAAGAAACCTACTCCTAACATTTAATCTATTCCTTACAAACTAGGTGCACGTGAAACTAAAGACTATACGTGCAGAATGTAATGAAAAAATAATAACTCGAAAGACATAACTAAAACAAAAGATAGCTGAATCGCAATCAATGCGAAACCATTGAAGGCATAAAAAACAAAACAAAAAATATATGAACCTATTCCAATATTCATATAAAAAAAAGAAAAAAAAAAAAAAAAAAACGTTGCTATCTTATTCTACAGGTAAAAGACAAAGCTTTGCCACAGGCCGTAGATATATACCATCGCTGGTTTGTACTGAGGCTAATCGTACGACCCCGTCAGAGCCCGGTTTCACCTCCCTTATCCTGCCGAGCGGCCATTTCAATGGAGGACTCCTAGTATCTTTGATGACCACTAGGTCATTTACTTCAAGGTTACGGGTAGCCTTATACCATTTGACTCGATTTTGTAACGCTTGTAAATATTCTGTATTCCAGCGCTGCCAAAAATGTTGTGTCATTTTCTTTAAATGTTCCCACCGATTGAGACGATTTATCTTAACCTCTGAATAGTTATATTCTGGAATCGAAATTAACGGTTCTCCAATTAAAAAGTGACCTGGAGTAAGGGCCTGAATGTCCTCAGGGTCTGAGGTTAGAGGACAGAGGGGACGAGAATTTAGTATGGCTTCTATTTTATGTAATATAGTTGTTAATTCCTCAAACGTCAATGAAGTGTCCCCTATTACTCGTTTTAAATGATTTTTAACGACTCGAATGTTCCCTTCCCATAGTCCTCCGAAGTGAGGACTGGAGGGAGGGTTAAAGTTCCACCCTATTCCCTTTTCTGAACATGTACGCATGACTTGTTCATCATTACGACAACTATTTAAAAAATTTTGTGTTCCTATCAAATGGCGTTTCGCCCCAACAAAGTTCGTACCGCAATCCGAATAAATGGCCTGACAAATACCCCGTCGTGAAACAAACCTATCGAGGGTAGCGATGAAAGCGTCAGACGAGAGATCTGAGAGAACCTCGAGATGAATCGCCTTCGTTGCCATGCAAACAAAAATCGCAAAGTAAGCCTTGTATGTCTTTGCACCTCTGCGTTTTCCTTCCTTTAGGACGTATGGGCCGGCCAAATCCACCCCCACCCGATTGAATACGCGGTTCGGTGTGACACGCGCTTCTGGTAGACTGGCCATGAGAGGATTTTGCGGGGACGCTCGCAATCTCGCGCACCTCACACATTTGGACACCATTTTCTTGATTTTATTACGTGCCGACACAATCCAATAATTTTGCTGAATCAGGAATTGCAGAGTTCGTGAACCAGCGTGTAGATAGGCCTTATGGTAATAAGATATTAACAGTTCCGCAATCTTATTGTTTTTTGCCAAGATTATTGGGAACTTAGTATTATATTTTAAATGAGAGTTGCGGAGCCGCCCGCCAACGTGAAGTATGTTTTCGTGGTCAATAACCACATTTAATTTTTGAAATGCCACTGAGTTGACCGCATCATTTTGCAGCATTCTGAATTCCTCGGGAAAATGAAACTGCTGATCGCATTTTACTATTAGGGTGACCGCGCGATTTATTTCTGCGCCGGTCAGAATTCTAGATCTACGAGCATCCTTGGTCCGTTGCTGCGTATTGTAAATAAACCTAAGCGACCAAGCGACCACATTCCGAAGACGGTTCCAAGAAGAAAATCGGAAAAATTGTAGGCCCTCATAGTAATCAAGCGGCCTGGGAACTGTTGAGACGTGGGATTTTACTTCCGGTTGCTCTTCAACCTTTAATTTTTCCGGTAAAGACAATGGCCACTTCTGACTTGACTGAGCCAACCAAGGAGGCCCTTGAAACCACAATTGGTTGTCTATTATTTGCGATGGACATAAACCGCGAGAAGCAAAATCGGCTGGATTTTCTTTTGACGCAACGTGGTACCACTTTGCGTCCTCGATTTCATCAATAATTTTGATAACGCGGTTCGCGACAAAAGTTTTCAAAGTATGAGGTGGTGTCTTGATCCATGATAAAACTATGGTGGAGTCGGAAAACAATATTATTTCTGTAATTTTCACGAGAGTTTCTATCGATGACTTCGTCATTTTTACAAGCTTTGAAAGTAGGTAAGCTCCCATAAGCTCGAGACGTGGTATTGATAATATTTTCAGAGGTGCAACCTTAGATTTACTCGTAAGTAATGTAATTTGAGGCTGTGCTTCGTTCGTAACCAAATATATGCACGCCGCGTAACCTAATTCGCTCGCATCTGAAAATCCTACTAAAGTACAATTTGAGTTTTTTATTGTACTGCAATGTCTCGGTATTTGTAAATAACATAACCTAGGTAATTCATCCAAGAAATTTTCCCATAAATTAAAAATATTTTCCGGGAGGGAGTCGTCCCAACCTAGCTTTAGTTTCCATAGCTCCTGTAGAAGGCATTTCACCTTAAAAACAACAGGTGTTATTAATCCAATGGGATCGAAAATACGTGCAACGCAGCTCAGTATCGCACGTTTTGTAAAAACCTTTTCTTTTTCTTCTACCGAGTACGAAAATGTATCTTTATCAGGATTCCAAATTAAACCTAATATTTTGATTGAGCAAGATGTACTATCATCAAACGCAACTTGACCACTTGCGTGGATCCGACGTTCAATTGGGATGTTATTTAACAACGGAAACGAATTACTCATCCATTTTCTTAATTGAAAACCTCCTTTGGCAAGGAGTTCTGTCAGCTCAATTTGAAGCTGAGAAGCGCTGTCTGGCTCCCATTCGCCAGTAACTATGTCATCAACGTATGTATCCGACAACAGTGCCTTAGAGGCCTTTGGAAATTGTGCACCTTCATCTTTCACTAGCTGATGTAATGTCCTTATAGCGAGGTACGGCGAAGAATTCACCCCGAATGTGACCGTGCCAAGTGTATATTGCTCTACTGGCTCTAAGGGAGAAAAACGCCAAAAAATCCTTTGAAAGCAAGTATCCTCTTCTCTGATTCCAATTTGAAGAAACATCTTCTGAATATCCGTAGTAAATACTATAGGATATAAACGAAATTTTAATAAGATTTGACCTATTTCATTTTGTAATTTAGGACCCGAATATAAACAATCATTTAATGAAATTTGTTTGTTTGATTTACAGGAAGCGTCAAAGACCACCCGAATTTTAATGTCATTTCCTATTTTTTGAACAACCGCATGATGTGGAGTATTGGAGTATGGAGTATGAATAAGTATTCGGTATCTCAGTCGATGGGGAAACCTTTGTCATGAAGCGTTGCTGTAAGAAATCTTTCATATATCTACAGTAATGGGCTGCCAATGTTGGATTTAATGACAAGCATTTTTCAAGATTATAAAATCTCTTAAGGGCGATATCATATGTACTTCCGATATCCACATGATCTCTGTTCTTGAAAGGTAGTGCCACGATATACCTGCCGCACGCTTCCCGGTTGACTGTTGATTTAAATATGGTTTCGCATTCATTATCTTCCTTACTTTGAATAATCTCGTTAGAAACCTCTTCAATTTCCCAGAAACGACTTACCGCGTAATTTAAGTCACTATTTTCAACTGCAGTCAACGCTGACGTCATAACGGGTTGTACGGAATTATAACCTTGTATACATGATCCCATAACTATGTATCCGAATATTGTATTAACAGCTATTAAATCACGGTTTGAAATATAACCTTGCCTCCATATTTTTGCAATCAAGTCAGACCCCAATAGGAAATCTATCTCTCCCGGATTTCTAAATTCTGGATCTGCAAGATTTAGACCTTTAAATTCTTCAGACGTATCTTGAAAGTTTATATAAGGGAGTTTTGACGTAACATTGGAGATTATTACTGCCTGCCCTGCAACCCAAGAGCTGTTTTGCAAGGAAAATATTTTACAATTAACTAAACCTTGCACATTACTTACTGTTGCGTTATTAATTCCCCGTATATTACCGTTCCATGTTTTCTTTTTTAAGCCCAATATATTAAATAATCTTTCCGAAATGAACGAAATCTCGCTTCCCGTATCGATTAACATCCTAGCACTATGTTTACGTCCTGAATTATCAAGGAATTCTGCTAGCGCGGTAGGCAATATAGAACGCTTACTCAATCCAAACACTACGTTGCATATTACTGGGTTATCACTTTCAGTATCACGGTTGTTTGGCGAAGGAGATCTTTCATCAGTATGTAGTAGAGTATTGTGCGTTCGGTTGCACCGTTTGCATCGAAACTTTGAACGGCAATTTTTAATAAGGTGCGAATTTAAACAGTTGAAACATAACCGTTCCCTTTTAACGAAGTCCCTTCTACTGGCCATATTCAACGACAGAAACTCCTGGCACTTTGTAATATGATGCGAAGCTCCACATTTTCGGCAACTGCTTTTATTACTATTCTCGTTGGATACAAATAGTACCCTTTTTACTCTTTTATCTTTAATATCCGATAACATATTTTTACGGTTTTGAGTTGCTAAAAATTCTATTAATTTTCCAGTATCCAGTATTTCATCTTTTTTAACAAGAGATTCAAAAGACCGACGCGTTTTTAAATCTATTTTTTGCAGAACCATATGACAAACGAATTCTTCAAATAATTTTCCTCGGTTTAAATCGCGAAGCCCCGAGAGATTTTCACGCAAGACATTCAAAATCTCTTCATTATTAGCAAAATTACAATTTAAAATCGAGTTGGCATAATATATAAATAATGCTCTAGATTCAGAATAATGGTTCCACAATGTTTCCCACGCTAATTCATAATTTTCTTGAATCAGTGGCATAGTCTTAACCAATGACAAGGCTGTTTCCTTCAAAGAGGTCAATAAATAATGAAATTTTTCAATGTCACTCAGAGAACTGTTCTCATGCACAATACTTCTGAATATATTAAAAAAGGGTGGCCAATCTTTAATATGTCCACTAAACGAAGGAATTTTTATTTCTGGAGCTAGTAAGTTTCGACCGGGCGGCCCAAAGCGTTGTACTTCTCCGCCTGACACGTCATGACGATTATTCTGACTCGCTTCTAAGGGATCACGTGCCGATGTAACTTCAAAGAACAATTCCTCAAATACACGCGAAACCTCCAATATATCATTTTTCGACTCAAACTCGGGAAGTGAAACCAGATCTGACAGCTCACATTGAATACTTTGAAATTCGTCATATGTGGACTCTAATTTATCCATTCGGGCTCTGAATTGACATAGCTTAGTCTTTTTATCCAAATCTTTTACAAGATCATAAGCCGCTTGTATACGGCCGAACAGCCTCTGGCGCTTTAATTTTAACGAACCAATTTTGGTTGCAACTTTATCCATTTTGAAATGTATTAAATACGTAAATTAACAATTATAATAGTAGGTATCTACTTGTAACAAATAAAGTATTCTATTTGCCCCAATATTATCTACCTACCAGCTGAACTGATAAGCCGTATCTACCGAAACTACCTACTATTGATAATCGTCTTGTAATGAAACTAGTTTGAGTACAATTTCTAATCATGTAAATTAACTAATCTGTAAAGAATGTACATATGTACATCCGGCTCGAAGGACCAATGTTTCGATAGCTGATTGGAAGCCTGTTACTTTCTTCCGCGGAGTTCGGAATCTCCACCTATCACTGTTGGAATGGAAAAAGGGATGAAGGGGAAAAAATGGGATGTCCACCGAAAACAAGATGAAATCCTACCTTGCTGATGACGTCCTGGGTCCCACACTTCATGCACTCAAGATAACTCGCGGTTGAAAGTATTTATTTTGCGCGGATCCGGGTTTTGACGATAAGCGACGAGACCAAAGTATTTGGGCTGCCAGTACCGCGCGGTGTTGAAATTGTACTGATTTCACGGTTAGGAGTCAATCTTGAACCGGTGACAATAGCAAGATGGATGTAACAGGATAGGTAGGTAAGACGGGAGAGATACATGGGAGTAGGTATAAATTTGCCCGAACACTTTCGTATAATGTTGTGACGCTGAAGGATATGAGGAGGGGGAGGAGATGAGAAGAGGAAAGTAACTGGCTATTCAGATCTGGATTCAAGCGACGGTTTAATTCTGAATGGTGGACTTTCACCGGGGCGATAATGAGAGTAGCTGTCTCTCTGGACCGTGCTGAAAGTGTATATTTATGATGGTGACCCGACAATTCGTCCTGCGACAATTCATCCGGCGACAGTTCATCCTGCAACAGTTCATCCGGCCGACAGTTCATCCTGCCGACAGTTCATCCCGCCGACAATTCATCCGGCGACAATTCATCCTGCCTGATCATTTAGAAGATTTTTATTAAGTAAGTATGCAAAGAGGATATACGGCCGTACAACCAAAATCGATATACTTATATCTGAAGGCATCTTGAGTGGAAATCCGCTGTAAAATTATTTTTACTAACAACAATTTCGACTCTCCGAAGAAGCATGCGTGAATAACAAAATACGACATACTTATACTTATAGGTTAGGTTAGGTTAGGTTAGGTTGAATTGTCAGGATGAATTGTCGCCGGATGAATTGTCGGCGGGATGAACTGTCGGCAGGATGAACTGTCGGCAGGATGAACTGTCGGCCGGATGAACTGTCGCAGGATGAACTGTCGCCGGATGAATTGTCGCAGGATGAACTGTCATGGAACCATTTATGATATAGTACTTAAGTATTTTAAATATGTTGTTTTATATATTATGAATTAAATGTCATCTAACACAATTTAAGTAAACAAATTATCCTGCGCACGCTGAGATTTGATCCAGCGACCTCCAGATTCGAAATTGAGGACCTTACACATCGACCACGGAGGCCATCGTTTCCATAAAACAGGTATCAGATCTTTCAACAGAACGGTGGAATTTGAAAACGTTTTCGATAACCTATCTTGTAATAAATTATCTCGTCGTGCAAAGTACACATTAGAAAAGGGTTTTCACAGCGACATAGATTTGAAGTCGTTTTCTTTGAAGTTCTACCCTACACAAATAATCGATTTAATATTTTTATTAGTAAAACTTTCATATTTTTATTAAATTAACGTATAACATAATATATACCGCAGAGAGTAGGATGATTAACAATTATTAATTATTAACAATTATTAATTTATTATTAATTATCTCCAAGTAAACAACTGTGCATATTGGCATATTGCTACGGCTCTGATTATTCAGATTTAACGATCAGTGAGGATAGTGATTCCAGCTTCTAGTACCAACCGTTGGGCCCATTTCTAGTATCGGGGCCTATCCCCGCCATGTCTAGACCTGGTATTACAATTTAACTTTGCCCATAAAAGCTGGAAAAGTTTCGAGCGGAAACATCTTCTTCTGCTTTTTCTGATCGAAAAGTTAAAGGAAATATCCAGTTTCCCAAATTCATTCACAGTAGATTTGAATTTATCGGACTTCATCGATTGTGTTGATCGATTTAATATCAAGTTTATATTATCTCCCTTCGAAGAATATGCGAATTTTCCCTTTATTATTTGTTTTTCTCGTGTACGAGCAAAACTGTTGATGGACACTTAAGGCAGTATGAAAACTATTGGAAAGCCATTTTAACTTTGGAAACAGCCTTCATAATTTCAATGCCTGAGCCTCCTTTGTATTTTCTCTACCTTGCGTAGTTTGTAAATTTATTGAAGAATGTCATATTGTTTAAAGTTTGTTCCCAAATAATTTTAATTATTGACTAATACAAAATCATTTCGCATAGGAATTTGAAAGGTGTTAGTTATTATTGATTATTTTTATATTTCAACTATTTTCTCCGCAGTGGGAGGGATGGATTCGTACGTTCATCACACCTGGACATACTGATCTCAGATTCCTACCCACCTCCAATACCCTTTTCCTTCCCAGAACTTCCTCTCCTTCCTTTCCTAAAAAGACTCTACGTACAAAATCCCCAAAGATGACATAGGCCCTAAGGGAAATTATTTTCCTCGGGGCCTCTTGTGTGGGGCTAATGTAAAAAAAAAAAATTTAGGCCACTTCGAGCAACGTAAACCAAATAAAATGATAAAGTATTAGCCTTCTTCAAAACTGAAATAGACAGTGCTTGAGAATTGGATAATCTGGCTGAAGAAAGGTTTTCGCTCGTTTTTTTTTTTAATTATTGAAAATTTTTGATTTAACACATATAATAGACTAGCTGTTTCCCGCCATGCGTTGCAATGCCATATTCAAAGAAATAAATTGTTTCCCCTTCCACCTTCCCCGCCTACCCTCTCCGCTCTCTCGTTCCCCGTCCCTCCAACCCCCCTCCTGCGTTTCATATATTTAGTCCCACTACATTCAGTTTTCAAACAGCTCGCGTGCCACCTATTACAATTTTTTTATTCAAATTTTTATTTTTCATAATTACAACTATTCATTTTCGTATATTATAAGAACAATCAATCTAATTTGGTACCTAACATAGGTACCTATTTAAAATATCTATAATTTAAAAAATCCATAGACAATTATTTTGTTACAAAAAAATAGCTGCTTGCTAAATTCATAAAACCCGCGAACCGTCAAACATGCGAAGTTAAAATATTCGTTAAGTTTTCTGAAATTATCCAATTTTCTAAATTTTTCTTTCTGTAATAACCTTCTACAGAGTATTAGAAAACTTTAAATAAAAGATGAATGAAATAGGTAAAGTCGTTCCGAAGTTTGAAGAAGAAGTGACCAAGGGAAACGGGATTCATTTATGTATATATAGAGATACATAAAATAATGAAAAGTATATAAAAAAAGTTTAATACAATAAATATTTCAACAAAAAAATCCCACAAAGGCAATGCCTAAGCGTGGGCATTATATTGATTTTTTAAATTTTTATTTTTATTTCTATGATTAAAATGAAGTTTTTAAGTATACAAATTAAGAATATAAAAAGAGTAACTGAATAAATGCAATTAAAAACTACAACATAATAACAGTCTGCACAGTTATTATGGCATTTGTGAAAGTTTTATAAGAATGAATGAGTACAATTAGAAGATAAAAAATGGAAAAGCTGTCTAGTGGTAGATATAATTAAGGGTTTTGTTAAAACTTATAAGGAAAAAAAAAAATTTTTTGTGTTTTTTAGCCAAATTTTAGTATATTTTTTATAAGATTGAAGACTTTGACACGTGGTTTAATGTAATGGAATCTTTAATTCCTAAAAATACTTACCAGAAAAGGGTCGGGAATCTTCACAATATCCTTAGAAAAATGAGGATGTTTAAATATGAAATAAATTTTTTAAATTTTTGTAGCGAAAATAAATTCTCTCAGGGCCTATGTCATCTTAGGGGATGCTGTGTGGAGGGTCTTTTTAAGGGGGGGGGGAGGATAGCAAGTTCTGGGATGGAAAAAGGTATGAGGGTTGGGGGGTGGGTAGAAATCTGGAGGTCAGTATGTCCAGGAGTGACGGACATCTAAATCCATCCCTCAAACTGCGGTGCAAGGCAATGGGTGAAGAGAGTCCGGCTGGAAAGGTCAAAAGGTTTCCCTCAACCAGTCTCTCTCGATCCTGTCAGCTACGCAGCAAGTGCAGAACAGACGCATCCGCCGCCAAGACCTGGACAAACCTCACCCCATGAACCCGGGTACCCCTGCTCACCAAACGTAGCAAACCACTTGGAGTGACCTATGGCAGATGTGTGTATATATTAAATGTAATTTTTTTACGGAAAACTTACTTCATCTTTGATTCTCTTTTTGTCTAACATTGTTTATAACATCACAAATTACAGCAATTGCACCGGAATAAGACCGTCTTTTTTCAGTTTTTAATTTAATCCACAAATTCCTACCGAAATTGAACAATTCTGAAATAGGACTCTCGGGGAGGCTTTTAATAAAAATGTTATATTAATTTAAGCGCAGTCAACGGAGATTCCGCGAAAGCTCGTATAGTCGGGTAAGCCCTGAATACAACACACAGCGGGTAGCGGGGCTACTAGGTACTGTTATGAAACTAAAATTCCGGCTTACTCAAGCGGACGACAGTTTTTCAAACGGTGCGAAATAATTTCAATCAATTTTATTTTATCAATTAATTAAAAGCATTTTACCACTGGAGTGATCTTTGCCAAAATATGCCCAAATTGAAGAGATATTTTAAAACCTTTTTTTGATTTATTTCTAAAGATCCCTCGTATCCCTATACGCTCCCGATCTTCGTTAATCACAAGTCTAACTTAGTAAAGTTTGACAACGGATGTCTCATTAATTTCTGAATCATTGAAAATCTCTCTCTAAATTGTTTCATCATGATTTACAAAATTTATAAATTTTAATAAATTTATATCTGTGATTATCAACTAGGTTCTAGAAAATATAGAGAAGAAACGCTGTCATGGTGTTTAATATTGTTCCAAAGAGGTTCCATATACGGCAAATTTTAATTAAATAATCCGAAAAATATAGAATAAACGGTCAAAAGGTGCATTAAATGGCTTTCACTTCACTTCATTCAACACTTTAAGCAGTTTATTTCATAGGCATTTCATAGGCCTCTTTATTAAAATTCCGAGGTATGATTCTTCGAATGAGGTCGGGAAATTTCCAAATCGAAAGTTTAAAAATTTCCTAGCGCTCAAGGCGGAGATTGATCGTATTGCGGAACACTCCAGTGGTTAAAAAAAATTAAGCTTTGCAATTCAAAACATCTTCACACACAAAATACACGTAATGGAACTGGTTGCAATTCCCCTAATTATATATTTTGAAAATGTCATTATTTTTCAATATAATTATATTTCATTAGTGTTGGGACTTGCTTAAATTTCTGACATATTTTTTGAACTGTTTACGGCTGTTATATCTTACTTATCTGAATCTAATTTATCTTTGTAAAATACAATACACGTAAACTCCGAGCGTGGAGGGTACTAAAATATTGTCTTGTAAAATATATACATATGTATATATTTATGGGGCTTTATGTTTTATTAAAAAAACAATCACAACTCACTGTTTGCTGTAAAACAAACGCAGAGTAGCTTCAAAGGCACTTTCGCACGTAAAAATATCCATATCTGAGTGATTGAGATACTGTTCACAGTTCTGTAAAAAATGCACGAATGGCTTGAGGTTTCAATGAAAATGTAACCTTTTCATAAATTTTTGGGGTTTCTGCTGTGGTTAATTTGGTTAAATTACTAAAAATGCTATCTGCAAACAATGACCATTTATAATAAAACAGATTAAAATATAATAAATAAACATAATAGTAATATACACTGCTGAAAACCAGCTGCATTTCAAGAGATATCCTGAATTGTAGCTGAGCAGTGACCTTTTCGTCAATAGACTCAATGATAAAAGAAAAAAATGTATAATACTGTAAAAAATCTATTGATGAATAAACGTTTTTATTACTATTATTATATGTAATTATTTTACAGTCATGTGCAAATAACTATGTACAAGTAACATGTTAAAAAAAAACTAGTGATTAAATAAACTTTCAATTATTGTACCTACCTTCAAATAAATAAAAAGTATTTATTACCGTATTTTTTGGTTTGATTGAGCATGTCTGTATAAGATATAGTTGGAAACATAATAAATTGGAATATTTAGACTTTTATGTTGAGCAGGATTAACTCTTTAGATAAAAAGCCCATTTGCAAACAACAAGAATACGATCAGACTTAGAAACCAAGACTTGATGATGTAGCATAGTTTTGGTCGTTGAAACCATTACTGGTCTTCATAGATTTTTTTAGCGGCAGTGATGAGGATAATGGGCGGCAGTGATCAGGATAATGGGAAAAATACAGGTTCCTTATTTGCATAGTTAGTATTCAATATAGAAATAAAAGAATTGAGTTTAATTAACAGATGCTGGTATATTTAAGTGGTTCAAAATAATATTGAGATATTATATTGCCCTTTGAGAGGCCGAGTTTCAAAGACCTAAAACATAACCTATACTGTAGCAATCCGACAATTAACTAAATACAGAACCTGTTGGACCATGGAATTTAACATATCGCGGGAACACTTTAATAGACGTCACATAACGCGCTGAGGGACCGCGGGCCGTGATATCGTGTAAACTCCAGTTCGGGAACCGGGAAGATTCTAAGGAGGGCTTCAGAGAATCAGGACCCTCCACATCGCCAGGGAGCAGGTCCAAGCTCACGAACAGGTTCAGGGCTCCGGTTGAGCGCACCAGAGAACACCGGGTATATGCCACGTTCGGATAGGAAGATGACCGCCGGGAATCCATTCATCTCAAATACGGGTAGCCACGGCCGAGCAAGGCTATAAAGATTTTGTCTCGCGAAGTACGTCTCCATACGAGTTATGATTACGTGTCGAATCTTCAATACAAACATGACGTAGCCATGCGGAGTTCACAAAACCGGCGACCGATAACGCCCGAAAACGTACCATGGGTTGTGATTTTATTTTAAATGATCATACTTAAAGATCCGGCTGGCGGTTTGCAGTTACATAAAGGGATTATCCCATAATAGATTCAAAAACTATCTCTTAAGTGATCAGTCAAATTTTCGTCCGCTCCTCTACGGCGGAAATTCAAAAATACCCGAACGGAAGTGCTCTTAGCAGTGTCGCAAATGTCTAGCCAGGAGGCAATAAATTAACGATCGGCCAGCAACCAAAATAGGTTAGAAGAGGTTTTTTTAAGTCAGAATGATAATTATTACGGAGACAATAATTATTATCGTGACAATTTTTGAAAACAAAGACAGATGTTTAAATGATTATTTATGTTGTAGATAAAAATAAATAAAATAAAACGAGAGCAGTTAAACGTGCCTTCAATAAGCCACGGTGTCCCGGCAAGCGGACTGAATTTAAATTGCGTGTCTAAAAAATAACAAAACAATAGTTTCAACCCGGCGAGACTCCGGATGGTACAGATTCTTAAATTACGTTATGTAAATCGCAATACACGCGGATTTGGACTTTTCTGAGCTTTCCGTAGCACCCGTAGCCTTCGTAGCCTTCGTTTGCCGCTAAAGCCTTCCCGTTTCCCATGCATTCTGTTCGACGCGCGACACTACGGACAAAGAATATTTATAGTAGGTACCAACTGTCATGGTGTGTAGAAGAGGACGCAGATTGCAGACATAGGGGATGCCATTTGAATTTCACTAGAGGTACGGTATTTTCATAATAAAGCGATGAGTGATGACCTTCATCGATTTATCAAAAATGTTAAAAAGTGACGTTTTCTGCATGATTTTTCTGTTTTCCTTTGTCTTTTAGTGGAATTGAGAGATACAGCCATTTCAAGCATCGTTTCAATTCTAAATAGTAGTCTTACACCAGGACGATACCGATAGTATCTTCCACTCTGGATCGTGCTGCAAATACCTTATATTATTTGAAATGATTAATTTATAAAATAACACAAATAAGTAAAAAAAATAATTCTTTAACTAACTCACGCCGGAATTTGAATCCGCGACAGCCTTACCCCTTTGATGAACAATCAAATGCACATTTGAAAAATGGGGAACACAAAACCTCGATTTTTATAATTTTATTTCGATTTTATCAGGCTGAGTATACAAACCGTAATTTTTTTATACAAATTTCATTACCCTAGAGCTCACCATTATATATAGAAACTCTTATGGGCTTTTGCAGTTGTCCCTTTCACCCAGTATTCGGGGGATGAAGAGCGACAGTGACAGCAACTATTGTTCGTGACAGCAACTATAGTAAAATAACTATTGTTCGAATTATCTCAGCGACTGGTTTTTTTCAAGCGGGATACGTGTTTGTAATGACGATAATTACCACTGTACCACCAGACTATTCACGAAAAAAGTCAGGCGACAGTTTTTTTGTCAAGAAAATTATGTTTTTTTCATATCCTGGTATATAAAAAGCAGCCAGCATTCAATGACTGGAATAACACATCCCTTATTAATTTCATCATTGTTTCATTCCGATTTCTGATTTAGACTCGCACAAGTTAATTGAATGCCTTTTGTAGGAAGTTTACAGTAACGCGGCTTCATCTTCTTCTTTGTGTGCCGTATCAGGTCCTCCCGACTCCCGACGTTGGCGATCACTCTTGAAAATGTCTCTCCGTCTTGCGTTGCCCGGAATAGCTCCTCCACACTTCTAATGCCGGTCCACTCTCGTATATTTCGCAGCCAAGACATTTGTCTCCTACCAGGCCCTCTAAGGCGGCTTAAATTAAATAAAACGTCGGACGTAATGTTGGTATTTGTGAAGATGGATACCAAAAATAAAATCTCGTAAAATATGATTGAGATTGATTCAGAAATAATGTTGAGATATCCAATAGTTTTAGTTCTAAATATACCCATTGATAAGAAAATAAAGAAGGTAATAAATATATACTATACTATTACTCTATCCGCGTTTAGAACAACCCGCGATGGTACAAAATTTGGTTTGTACTGCGCATACCACTCCCCCCGCTACGGTCTCTTCACCGGCCCTCGGCTGCCGCCAATCACTTCGCCCAAAATTCAGTATGCCGTTGACCGTCGTACTGTGTATCCGCGTTACAAAAAATTAACCCATTCAGACCCAGTGGTAAAATGGGTAATCAGCCGATATGTTCAAATACATTATCATTAATTACAAAGAACAAAAGAGGACAGCTCTCACAGAGGGTTATATGATAAATAATAAGTATATAGTAAATGTCACTGCTAGCGAAGTCAACAAAACTATACTACGATTACTTCCTTGACATTGCGAATTAAACACGAGCGAATTGGTATGGTCGATGATAAAATAACATGTTAAAGTAAATAATTCCTCCTTCAAAATAAATGCCTAAGAACACCTACGTAAGAAGGTATCGGAAAAGTTACATCAGAGTATTTGAGTAATTTTATTCGACATATTATTGGTATTAAGCGATAATTTTGGAATGTCCATCATATTATTGTTCATGACCTCGGAGACAACAACGATGATTCACTGGCTTTCAATGTTTCAAGTGAATCATCTGAAGTGTTTTTTTTTTAATTTCAATTATGATATTTTTAGTTTCGGATTAATTCCTCAGCCAATGTAAATCTCATGCCACATAAAGTACAATATGTATTTGGTAATACTATCGCTACCATTATTTAAAGGTATAAATTGTTGTCATTTTTTGTCAGACAAATAAAATAAAATTTAATAAAATAATTCAATTTATTTAAATAGTGGGATTGAATGTGTTAGCGTTCGTCTAGCAAGCAGTTGGGAGAATGGGCGGAGACATGCGCATCCATGGGTTGATCTTATTTTGGATCGAGAATATTTTCAAGTTGTCGTGATTTATTTTTGTGGTACTATGCCGTATTGCGCTACCTCCTTCTTTAGCCAACGCTTTGGACAGCATTACGGTGTCCATCATCAGGGCAGATGTGTAATTAATTATTATTAGATTAAATTATTGTGATTAATTTTTAGGGTGTTATGTCGTGTTTCCCTACCTCGTTCTTTATCCAGCGTTTCGGACAGCATTAAATTGCCGGTCATCATGGCAGATGTGTAATCTAGTAATAATTAATTACACCAAAATTAAATCACAATAATACTTTTGGTCATGAAAATCTAAATACGTTTTATGGTGTTTTTTTCTTAGTCTGTAATGGTAACTACGTTTTTACGGTCCAAACTAAACATTACAGTCTTACTAAAAAATTTCGTGAAAATTTTATTCAATTGATAAACGACCACGGATATGAAAACAATAGATACTAATTAAAAAAATGGTTCATGGAAAGATATATGCATTGCTTACACAGCCAGAGGGGGTAGTTTATCTGCTATATATACCAGTTATGTTATAATTTTTGGAACTTTTACAATGACTTGTATATGTTATAAGAACTAATACCTTTATAGAAACTAGATAAAATTACCTTTTAGATTTTTGTATCTGAAATATACTTTCGTGTTTAAAAATTGAAAAATTAAAA
The DNA here is from genome assembly GCA_917880885.1 of Limnephilus marmoratus. Lineage (NCBI taxonomy): Eukaryota > Metazoa > Arthropoda > Insecta > Trichoptera > Limnephilidae > Limnephilus > Limnephilus marmoratus. The sequence continues at coordinate 12,886,999 of OU862914.1, forward strand.
ATTGCAATATTTTAAGCTTCAAACATGAAAAAAGTCGAAAAAAACAGCTTTCCGTAAACATATTATTCTATTGAATGGTCGAAAAATTTCGGAAAATTCAAAATTTAAAAAACACATTCCTCTAATTTAATGAATTCGGAAGAAAACTGTCACTTCACTTTTTATCTCGTTCATATATCTAAAAATTATAAAAAAAATCCTAATAATTGTTCCTAGAGAGTATTTAAAAAAATAACATTTGAATTCATTTTTGAACAATGTAAACGTTTATATCTTGTATTTAATATTTATTTACACACGCACAAGCCTTCTATATTATTAAATAATATTCTTTTTATGTAAGTTTCATTAAACTCACGCAGAAAAGTAATTAAAAAAACGGTTCGGAAATAACCTAAAGTTAGCAAAACTAAATTATCAATAAACATTATTTAAAGAACTAAAACCAACAAAAAATAACACCAGTATTAGTATTTATGTTGAGTTATAATAATGTATCAGTGAATTGGTCATTTAAACGGAAATTATGTTCAAAAACATTTAAATTACCTGTGAGTAAAGTTGCATTTGTCATAAAATAGATTTTACAAGATGGCCGCGCCTGCCACATCTAGAAAAATTCAAGCCAACCAACAAAAGAGTCATAAAAAACGTGATTTTTTTATTAGTAAAAATGTCCTTCATCGGGCACGCAACAGATATACCGTTTAACGGTCATTAAGGCGTTTTTTTAGTATGACTGTTAATATTGCTAGTTACACAATTTTAGACTAATCTTTTGTTCAGCGAAAATCTAAGCGAATAAACGTTTTCCATTCAAAAAATTTTAAAAAAGAAAGAAGGTTCTTTTGCCGGTATGTGTCCATATCTATAAATCACCTAATAATTGTTAATTTGAACACATTAAATAATTTATTATGAAATCTATTTTTGTAGGTGCTATAATGATTTTGATATATTAGTGGCATGCAGAAATATCTGTCCGACACGCCCGGAAAATGACTTCGGATAATATTTTCATGAAACTAGTAATTGAATATTCATCAATCATTGTTATGATAACTTTTATAAATCCGACTCAAATCCATTTCTAGATATCGGCTACGTGGATAACTTATAATACTAAGTACCGTGAAGTTATTACCGACTCAACTCCCACCAAATCGTCTATAAATTGCATATTAGTTCCCACAATAATTATATCATTGATGTAGCTATTCCAAATTCCTGTAATATTCAAAAAACGGTTTCTGAAAAAATTAGAAAATACACAGATTTAGGAAATGATATTAAAAGAATTTGGCATTCTCGGACTATAAAAATATTACCATTTGTTATTTCGGCCACTGGCATAATACCTAGGAAACTGATTCAAAATTTAAGCATATTAGATTTGTCAAAGAATTTGTATATAAAAATGCAAAAATCAGTAATTTTAAATACATGTAGGATTACAAAAGATTTTTTAAATATTTATATTGAGGGATCAGTAGGATTTATAGGTTCAATTAGAAATGCCACAGAGCCGAACCCTCTGATATGAAAATATCTGGAGTCGGTGAATTATATTCCCATTTGGTCTCTAGTAGGTTGACATGTTGTTCTTGTATTATTTTGTATTTATAATACTTATATAGTGCAATTGCATAGCGTGGGTTGACTAGATGATCACTTGGGGAAGTGTGTGAAAGGGTTTAGTTTTTCCTGTGGGGAAAATTTAACCCGGACATTTAAATCTGGTGCATATATTATAAAGCATTTAATATTCCGTCTCTTCGCTTCCCCTCGCCGACAAACCATTATTCATTGGTGAATTGGTGAATAATTTCTGATCTGAGATTTGTTAGTGCAAGTGCAACAGCATAAAATTAGATGTGTTTCGAAATGTTAGCTAGTCAGGGGCGTCAATACAAAAGCAGCTGAGTACATTCAGGCCGATTCAAATATAAGCGATATTTGCTCATGCCGCTATGGGTAGCGAAAAACATCAAGGGGGATTCTGTCCGATATTTGTATGAGCTTTCGCGGGTAGTGTGAAACCAGCACCCCGTTAATCCCACCATAGACGCCGGGTAGACGGTATCTTTTGGCTTGTTTTACGAAACAGGCGCTAACGCTACTCAATATACTCTTTATCACTGGTCACGCAGGATTACAGTGTATGTATTTATTCACTTACGGACGGCATGAACGTTATTGACCAGATAGGCATAAATCAACAAAGTTTCTCTACCCATAACAGAAGCAAAATCCGCCTAGGTTTGAATAGTGAGAACACTCAGGTACCGACAGCGGCAGCAAATATCGCCAACATACGAATAGGCCTTTAAAATAGGAACTATTTTTAAAATAAATGTTCATATATTGACATATTTCGTGTCAAAAGATGTACAACAGTGAAGACATTGACTAGAATAAAATAAAGAAAAACAAAAATAATTAACCATACTACTTTTGGTACGAATTGGTATTCTTTTAAGTAATATTGCTACTTGCAACCCGGAGGTAATTTTTCTGAAATCTCTTTAGTTATTAAATTTATTGTATATTATTACAAACGGTTAAAAAGCTTTTTCACCCAATAATGATAAATGTGTGTTCATCGAGCCAAATTTGCAATTCATAAGTGTTTAATGTTACTAAAATGAATGTAAATGATTTTTATAAAACTGAAAATAAATTACGAAGAGATATTTTCCATTGCTGTTTCGTTATTAAATTTAACAAATACACTCACAACGAACATTTTCTTTGTTGTCTAGCGTCATAATGTAAGTATTAGTTCTTAGCTGTAAAAATTATTTAAGATAAGCCTATAATGTTACCTTAACATTTAATGTGCCATTGCAGGTATAAATATTTAAGAATATTTTAGAGACTGTTTTGTATTTCCAATTTCGTTCATTTATTTATTTCATCGCTGTAAGTATTTGATATTTCAGAAGAAAAATAACCATAAATATGATACTTTATCTTGGAACAAATTAAAGCCGTCGACGATCTGTACCTATGGATGCGTAAATTTTGCCAAACTCAAGCAAACAATAACTGTATATTCTTCGGGAGCATTTTCTCGGTAAAGTGGAATTCCTTTAAAATTATATAAAATTCCAGCGCGCATGAACCTGTTTCTTAACTTTCACAAAAGGATTTTACTTCTGGTGTTTGAGTTCCTTTTCAAATTTAAAGCACTCATGAACCAGCAGACATTTTATCAATTATTATAAGCAATAATTATCAGCCTGAAACACTCATCCACATTGAAAAATCTTCCGAGAAAAGATACATGACGCCAACGGGACTTGAACCCGTGTCCTCTCGATTGCCGGTCGATTGCTCTGACCACTGAGCTATGGCGGCTTATCTCGTACCCGCCAAATGATTCAATATATGCTAGTGTTTCATTCAACAATTACTGCTTATTATATTTTTTCCACCTGAAAACAACCAACTTTATTTTTGCGAGAGAAACATTGTAAGTGTTAAGTGCAAAAATAAAGTTGGTTGTTTTCAGGTGGAAAAAATATAATAAGCAGTAATTGTTGAATGAAACACTAGCATATATTGAATCATTTGGCGGGTACGAGATAAGCCGCCATAGCTCAGTGGTCAGAGCAATCGACCGGCAATCGAGAGGACACGGGTTCAAGTCCCGTTGGCGTCATGTATCTTTTCTCGGAAGATTTTTCAATGTGGATGAGTGTTTCAGGCTGATAATTATTGCTTATAATAATTGTTACCATTTGTGCTATGCATAAAAAATCTTGTCTTAAAAACGTTAGTTTTACAATTAAAAATAATAATTTAGACATTTTATCGTTCCGCGGAGATAAATGTCAAGATTTGTACAAACAGCGTGTATCCATTTCTTTAATAGCAATCTGCCCTATTTTGTTTCATTTTGTTTCATTTCGTTTTGCTTTCTTTGCTATCTAGTGCCATCTAGTGATCGGCGGAGTAAACTAGAATATCCCGGGATGTGAATCGAGAAAACGGGAGACGGTGTATAATAATATTATGTAAGAAGAAGGTATAAGTCAGAGGGATTATATTTGCCATACACTTTCTGGAGCAATATTGTGAGTGGTGTTTGTTTCTCGTAATCCTGGGGTGATTTATGATCTGCGACACTTTGACTCCGTTTTGTGTAAATACTACAAAGATTTTTTAAGAAAATACAGAAGAAATGCTGATTCCGAATTGAAATGAAACATTAATGGGAGTTTTTATACGGCTTTGAATAATTTCCAGCTTAACTTAGTAATATTATTCATTGCAAATACAAACTTTAGCTTTAACGAGTTTATGTAAATTAACACTAAAAATATTTTTCGCAGGATGAAGCGAAAAAGTTCAAGGATTTTTTCTACCTACAAAAATTTTAAATAAATTTAAAGCAAAATTTGAAAGGCGTTCAGTGCGTTTTTAACAACAACAAAAAACTTATGAGAGCATTCAGAAATTATCTTAAAACTGTCTTTGGGAGCATAAAAAAAACATTCCATAAAATATTTTGATTTAAAGTTATATATAGCGAAATTGGTTAACGCGCACGTCCAGGTAAGACGAAAGGTCTGGGTTCGATTCCAAGTTGCGACCATTGTATTTTTTCTGTTTTCTGTGTCTTGTTCTCTTTCATATTTTCGTTTATTATTGTTATCTTCTTCTTCAATAAAATAATGTTTTCCAGTAATGGCTACTAGCTAGAATTTGAATGAACAAACAGAAATGTCGCCTTGCTATTAGAGAAAACTAATCCCTCAATCGTAAAGAATGTCAACTATGCAACGCTAACTACAATGGCTGATGTTGAAATAATGTTCAGATATGTAGCCCTGCAGCTGAGAGTTACCGACGTTATAATGTGTAACCTCTCTTTAGGTTCAGATATCATTTATGAGAAAAGGGCATAGGCTTTAACGAAGCTATGAGCGGTATGCCCGGGTTCATGGGGTGAGGTTTGTCTAGATCTTGGAACCGAATGACCAGGACACACTGAACCCCAGGTTCCTACCCACCGCTTAAACACTTTTCCTTCCCAGAACTCTCCTCTCCTTCCCTTCCTTAAAAAAAACCCCCACACAGTATCCCCAAAGATGACATAGGCCCTGAGGGAAATTATTTTCCTCAGGGCCTCCTGTGTGGAACTCATGTAAAAAAATAAACTCATCTGAATGAAATTGGTTTTCTCGCTTTTCGATAGTCTGGTTTAATAATTATATTATTTTATGTTGAGAACAGTCAAACATTTTTATTAGATGATTAATTATAATTTCCAAAACCTTTTATCAAATGCCATCGATTAATAATTATGCTTTAGACTAGTTCTGCATTTGAATGGTCGATTACTGAAAATTAATTACGCTTTCCGAATTATTCCACAGAATAATTTCAGTATTAAATACGTGCGGCGGATTGGTGAAGAAAGGGGGTGGGACTGGGCCACCCCTCCAGAGCAATGTAGTCCGTCCATCCCTCGGACATTGATGAAAGGGCTGGTGGATTCCGCGCGAACAATTGAGATATCGACAAACACACTTAAGGGGAGGAAATTGATCTTCGGAACTTGTTGATACTTATTGGTTTTAATGTCACTTTCTTTAAAGAACACGATTAATAATTCGACTACCATAACACGGGCATGTGCCTAGTATGGTAGTCAAATCACTTGTAATATAAAAAGTTATATGATGAATAAAGAAAAAAGAAAAAAAAGTGGAAAGACAATTGGTTGGATATCAAAAATGTATATAAAAAAAGTACTTACTTTCTGATAAACTGACAACATAACAAAGTAGCTTAGTAGGTACAAATTTCGAAAAGTCATCGCTTGAAAATTATGTTAATCGCTTAGATAAAAAAATTTCAACTTAATTTTTGATTTGTGATATTATATAGCTTCGTTTTTATTTGTTCGTTACAAACACGCACAAAAATAAGAAGATGGAGATATATGAAATTAAAAACGTTAGAGGAGAGCGCTAGTATTTAAAGTGACAAAATCGATGCGAAAATTGTGAAAATGTTTAATAAAACACGACTCGTTTATAATAAAACAAAAATCTCGCAAGGGTTGTCTTAAACAGCATCTAAGGAAACATTGTGAATTTTTTCATACATATAACTTGTACAATAACTGAAACAAACGTGTTTATAATAATTTTTAAAGTATACTTTGCGCTTTTTTCTATCGAGGAAATTGTATATAATTAGCGTTTCGGCGCGACGAATGTCTAGATATTCGTCTTCGGGTAACGGCGCGCCGTTACCCGAAGACGCCGCGGCGTCTTAATAAATTAGGTACTTATCAACCTATACACGTATATCGGAAAAAAATACTTTAGTTTTCTGTTAGATCTGATGTTATGCAAATTTTATCATTATTTGTGTGTCACAACAATTATTTTTAAATCACTTCGTTATTCCAATCACGAGATATTGGAATATACATTCAGCTATAGATGAGATGTTGGAATATACATCAGATATAGATGTTGGAATATACATTCAGCAGCCAAAGAAAGGTAAGACTCCAGAGTATTGCTTATTAATGGTTCAATATGGAAACACTTTTATAAAATTAGTATTGAAATTTATTGGGAGAAATAATCAAAATAAATAAACTAAAAAAAAATAAGAACAAGTTTCAAAACCAAGGGTTACTTCATCAGTGACTTATTTTTTTACAATAGCTCCACACAAGAGGCCCCGAAGAAAAAATCCCTCAGGATCTATGTCATCTTTGGGGATGCTGTGTGAAGCTTATTTTAGGGAAACGAAGAAGAGGAGTTGCTGGGAAAGTATGAGAGGTGATTAGGAATCTGGAGGTCAATGTCTCCAGGTGTGACGGATGTATGAATCCGTTCTTCGCACAACGGTGCAAGGCGATGGGTTCAGGGAGTCCGGATGGAGAGGTCTAGGTTAGGCTTCACCAGTCTCTCCCGGTCCTGCCCGCCACACAGTAGGCAAACTCATTCGCCACCAAGATTTTGACAAATCTCATCCCCTGAACCCGGGCACCCTAGCTATGTCACCAAACGTGGCGAACCACTTGGGGTGACCTATGGCAGAGGTGTCGGTTATCGGATAAATGGTTCACGCGCCAATGGTACCCATACCCGTCTCCCAAATTGGAAATTTATTTGATAATTACGTTTTCGTTACATGGTGTTGTAAAAAAAATGAATGTATGACTTTCAGATAATACATAGTATTTAGTATAACTTTACTCTGCAAGCAGTTAAAAACCCGCTCCAAAATATCACGAGAGGAGCTTTGTAACAAACTTCACGAACGAAGATGGTTTTTCGGGGCGTTAGAGATGTACTCAAAGTCGGGGTCTTAAATTTCGATCGTACAGACGCTAGCATATTAATACTCAGACTAGCAGTTAAAAACCCGCTTCGTAGGTTTTTACTGCTAGGTCCTGCGGGCGGCTTGGTGACCATTTTATACATCCGCTAGGAACTCGTTCCAAAAATAGCCCGTTCCTCGGATCCACGTCATCCAGTGATAGCTAGTCACCGGGACAAAGTAACCGGGACAGGCAAAGTATTATACAACTAAGTATTGCCGTCAATCTTTCCATAATCGAAGACATACTCAAATTCACAAATTCGTATTATCTATACCTAGGGGGGGCACGTCCCCATGAGGCATCTTTTGACGAATTCTTGAATACGAAACCGAATTACAACGGTAGTTTTGTTTCAAATTTCACGTATACAAATGTTATTTGTTACGCAGCATGTACGCCGTGGCGTCAGACATGCACTCGAAGCCGGGTTCTGAAATTCAACCACGCAGACGCTACCGTATTAATACTGTTCGATGTGAAAGTTACTTCTAGTTTTTCTAACTAGTTAATAGGACAATATTATTATTATAACAGATTTTGACAACACGAAATAAATATTTTTATTGAGAAGTATAATCCTAAAAGAAATCGAGTACTAAAACTATTTTAGAAGAAAGTATTTTTTTGAAACCACCTCCAGTTTTTGCTATTTTCTTAGATCTACGCGCGATCATTTATATTATTCGATATGAACAATGGAAGAATGGAGAATGGATCTGCGGAACGTCGGATTCCGCAAGGGTGTGTTGGGTGCGGGATTCCTTCCCTTGAAGGATGAGCCCCCCGGCTTGATTTATCACCACTCCTCTTTGTGGAACATTATTATTATCCCCTAACAAATGACCGCTCTTTCGAATGGCAAGGCCGGTCATCTCGTAATTGCGTTCCAAGGGGAGTAATAATTGATCGGCCAATATATTTTTTTTAAATCCCGATAAAAAAAGAAGTCTTTCTGTTTTGCGATCGAGTTATTGATGACTGACAACACTGTAAAACACTGAAGAGATCATCCCTAGAAATGTATCTATTTGAAAAACAAAACGATTTCGCCAATTTTCATTTCATTTCAAGATCTTTCGACTCCTGTGCCCCAGAGTGAGGCCGAAGAGAGTAAGACTGAAGAAAGTGGGGCTGAAGAGAGTGAGTCTGAAAAGAGTAAGACTGAAGAAAGCGAAGCTGAAATCAGTGAGGTTGTATTATAGTTTTGTATATATTGATGAGTGAAGTTGAAGGTATGCTGGCAGAAGTGTTGCCATGGATAGTGAGGTTGAAGAGAGTGAGGGCGAAGAGAGTAAGGCTAGAGAGAGCGAGGCTGAAGTAAGTAAGGTTTGAGATATATAGGCAGAAAGAGTGAGGTTAAAGATTTCTTTAAAGTGAATACCGTAAAAGAGTCCCAACTTCTCCCGTCTGGCGCCAGTGAGACTATGGCATCCCCAATTGGGATAAATTGTGAGGCTGAAGGAAGTCGGGAAGGGAAGGAGATGGGAATGAGGAAAGTGGGGAGGTACCTGGCTATTCAGTCACCAAACACGGCTCAAGCCATTTCAAGCAAAGTTTCAATTCTGAATGGTGGTCTTACACCACCTTACATTGGTCTCGGTCTTATACTGCGATATCTTCCCTTCGGGAATATGCCAAAGATAATGAGGCTGAAGAGAGTAAGACTGAAGAGAGTTAAGTTGAACATGGTGAAGCTGAAGAGAGAGGCTGAAAAAAGTGAGGATGAATAGAATGAAGCTTAATGAAGAGTTGGATAATATTGGAGATGGGCGAAGTAAGTAAAAAGTAATAAACCAACGAAATTCATTACATTTCCACGAAAGATTTTAGACATTTGAAAACCTTTGAACAATTTAACAATTTATACTTCGGGCACCCGGACACGCCTATAATATATTTCTGTAGATTTATCTTTTCAGTATTGACGGTTGATAACACTGTGTAAATAAATACATTGAATTTAAAAGTAAAACGGCATCATCGTTTTCATGGATGGCAATTTATTAAGCCCGTTGTATGTTTTCATCGAATAAATGAGTCAAGTACTCGTCAATATTTGTACTCTTTTTAATTAACATAAAATTTTAATGAATACAGACTTTATTGATACGACCATTAAAAAGTGGGTTTAATTAATGATATATTAATATACGATAAGGCTTAAAATTAGCAATATCTAAAATTAAAATAGCCGAAGCATATTATTAATACATTATTTTAACCGAAGTTGAATCCAAACACTTTGAACACTAAGGAAATACCACAAAGTGAAATTTAATAATAGTAATTCAATTTATATCAAGAACATTCGCCAATAATTTGTGTTATTTTTAAATTTAGTGAACATAATTACGTGCTATTTCAGATATGAGTACAATTTGGGAGGCGGTATGGGTATTGGATACCCAACACCCACAACATAGGTCACCTCAAGTGGTTCGCTACGTTTGGTGACTTAACAGGGGTGTCCGGGTTCATGGGGTGAGGTTTTTCCGGGTCTTGGCGGTGGATGCACCTGCCCACCAGCTGCGTGGCAGGCTGGATTGCAAGAGATTGGTTGAGGGACACCTTTTGACCTCTCCAGCAGGACTCTCTCGACCCATCGCCTTGCACCACAGTGGTAGGGATGGATTTGTATGTCACTCCTAGACACATTGACCCCTTATATTCCTACCCACTCCATATACCTTTTAACATTCCAGAACTTTCTCTCCTTCCTTTCCTTAAAAAAAACCCGCGGCACAGCATCCCCAAAGATGAAATAGGCCCCGGGGATTTTTTTTTTCCTCATTGGCTCAACACATTATCCATGATGATGAAATTAATGTTCCAAAAATAAAAATATAACATATTTTAAAAAATTCATCAGCTGGACTTTCCCAAAACATAACAAATATATAACATTGTGGAAATTATACTAAAAATTGGTCTCAAGGCTTGTTCTAGAGGCTCTGGTTTTTGCATTATGTTTGTACATTGTGGTAATTTTTTAATAAATATTTTCCCATATTGATAGTTTCGAATAATTAAATGTTTATTGATTTTTCATAATTGAATATGAAGGTCTGTTGATTTCGACAAAATATTTTCTTTTATCTTAAATGAACTCACATTTCTTCTCAAATATTTGACAAAGCACAATAGGAGTAGCAGCAGTAGTGACGTCAGAAACGCCAGAAATGTGAGAAATGCGAACTGATACAGTTGAATGCTTCGCCCTCATCATCCTTTCAGTCCTTTAACTGACTGAATTCCAAATGGGTTTATATACATTATTATGCTTGACCGAAATAACAAATATTGGCCCTCTGTGAATTCCTGGCCAGTGAATGAACGGCTTATTCCAGTCTGGCGGAGAAGGAGATGTAAAATAAGGAATGTTCAAGATATTTGATACGTTCACATACAAGCCGTCTTGTGGAAGCTGACACGAGGCACTGTATTCTCCTGCTACCGAGAACTCCGTTGTGATGTATCTTTCTATTGTATGCATTATTTATGAGAAAGAACGAGATATTATTTCTGATCTATCGGCGGTATCCGTGCAAAATATCCCCCCACTGACTGAGAGACTTTCTTTATCGGATGCATGAATTAATAAAATCCGTAAAATTTTTTTTCTGATGTATAAAGTGGAACCTCAAGCTCAAAAATGCCAACCGTTACCATATTTGTTTTTGAACAAAGTAATTAATTAAGAAAAGGACGCTCAGATGGTTTGGGCAATACGGGCACGCACATCGAATGGACGAAGAAAGTAGTGAAAGGAAAATATATGACTAAAATTTGAATGCTAGAAAAGGTCGCGGATGCCCGAGGAAGACATGGGACCATCAGGAGAAGCAGACACTTGAGTCAGGTCAAGAGTCAGAATAATAGAAGAGTATGTATGAATGTGAATAAGGCATGGAGTGTATGCCAAGACTAGTAAAAAACACTAAAAATATGAAAAAACTAACCAAAACCAGGTATAAAGCCTATCTAGCAATTATTTGTTTCAAAATATGGAACAATTTTAGTCTATCTAGCCCGTTCCTCTTGAGATGCTGTGTTATATGTACCAGACCACTGTAACCGGAGTCGATAACCATGACCTGCTCAGAGTCCTGGCGAAGCGCATGACGAGGGTAGTGGTGCTGTTAAATGAACTTACGAACCATTTAGAAGTGGGTGACTGTTTTCTAAATGCCTTAAAACTATTCTTGAAGAGTCTACTGCCTAAATTCAGATATGTATAAAATTCTGATATGAAATAATAAAAAATAAAGTGATTAAGTTTTTAAGATTCTTTTTTTTTTGACAACGTTGATTTGATTTTGGGTAGATACGTTTTTAAATTTTCATGGCCAAAAGTATTTTCGTTATTTGTTTTTGGGGTGTTATGCCGTGTTGCGCTACCTCCTTCTTTAGCCTACGTTTCGAACAGCGTTGCAGTGTCCATCATCAGGGCAGATCCGGCAGATGTCACATCTGCCCTGCAACCCTAACTATCTGCAACGCTGTCCGAAACGTTGGCTTAAGAAGGAGGTAGCGCAACACGGTATAAAACCCCAAAAACAAATAACGATAATGTTGTTAATAATAACAAAAAAAATATTATAATTCCTGCATCAAGTCGCAGTATAGTTTTAAGTTTCATTTCTCACCACCAAAAATAAAAATCAAAAAAGTTTCATAAAAAAATCCATTGTAAATATGCTAGAGTCAGTAAACTCATTGTTTAGGAACTCTGTCAATAAAGAATATCCAAGTCCAAGTCCAACGATAATGTTGGATACTTCAAAGTGCTTATTTATTTTTGCTCTTGTATTTTGCGAGTGAAATATCTGTGAGCTGGTGTTTGATACAGTTTTTATGTATGATCTTCCCTGTAAATAGTTTATTTACTTCTGATAATTTGAATGAAATCATTTGCTGTTCATTCGAATGTTGGTAAAGCTTTTTACACATAACTCTAATTATTGATTGTTTGTTTGTGACTGTTTTCAAGAAGTTTGGGGTAAGTATCTGCTGCTCCTCCCCATACTGATATACCATATGTAAGAATACTTACAGAAATTAAAAATAAATATATTAATTAAAGTATGAATATAAATTTATTTCTCGCAGTAATAAATTTAGGTCAAACAATGCTCCTATCTTATATGTATATTTTTGCTTACAATAAGCTAAATAATCCCAAAGCTCCCCGACAGAAGACTTCATCTCATTCACACAATAAAATTATATTTTATGGACAGGAACTCAGGAAACGGTTTATTTATTTATCGGCCCAGTCGGCGAAATAAGGGAAGGATAACGGGCCTTTTGTAAACACAAATATATGAGGGATATCTAAAGCTAAAATATGCGACACTCCCGTTTTTCCACTCGGGTCAAAGGAAAAAGCAAAGCGAACGAACCTTGTTTTTGATTATTTATTTCGTCACAAACATGCCGGACGAATAAATATGCAGATGCGATAAATAATGCCTTTTATTTTGAACATTTTTTTAGAGAGACCTTTTATCTGGATTTCTGAAAAGATATATGTAATTTGAAAAATTGTGTTATGTATGTATGCTTCCTGTAAACTTTACATACGCCTGCTTCCAGATTTTGTTAAATTGTTTCTACACACAAATGTAAATTATAGTATTACTTGAATGTGCCTAATGATCAGTTACAAAGAGTGTCCTGGGAATCGACTTCTGCATGATGGTAAAAGTTTAAAAAAGATGTCTGAAAGTTTTTCCAAATTCCGTTGTTTTTTCCTGCTCAAAATTATATTTTTCAGAGTTACGCATAACGCATAGACAACCGAAATTAGTAATATTGGTAATGATATAGTCACATCATAAATTGGATTTAAATTAATATGAACGTCATATTAATTTTTGGCTACTTCGGCGTAAGAGTAATTAAAAACTTAAAAATAGTACTCACTTGTTTTTAACATCTTGTCTTGAGTAAAATAATTTCCCTCGGGGCCTGTGCAAATGGGAATGCAAAAAAGGTTTGCGGGAAGGGTAGTGATCAGTGTCTCAAGGAGTGAGACACGTATGAATCCATCCTTCATACCTCTGGGGTACAAGGCGATGGGTCTAGACTTCTATATAGAGTCCGGCTGTAGAGGTCGAAATGTCTACCCCAACCGGTCTTTTGCGATTACGAGTTCTGGAAAAATCTCACCCCGTGAACCAGGACACTCACCAGGACACCACATTCACCAAACGTCGCCAACCATTTTGGGTGACCTGTGGCAGAAACGTTGGTTATGTAGTGTTTATTTATTTAAACGCCATAGCATGGCTTTTACATTGAAGTGAGTACATGGTATTATAAGTATACAGTGTGTTATGGTACGCCCTAAACGACAGAATTCGAGTCCATGGGAGCACCACCGCGGACAGCAACACCCCGCTCCCCCCTGTTTCCTGCTTCCTACCTCCTCTCCTCTCTGCACTCCCGCGCGCACCAACGCGTCCCGCCAGTCGAGAATTGCAAGCGGCCTCGGGAACACGTTACGCTCCCCGGATCGAACACCGAGTTCGCGGCTAATTTCTGTCGACCAATTTGAACGCAATTACATCTGCGATGTTAATTGAAGTACATACGGGTTTTAGCGCTGGTATTCTGCCATGCCTGTGTGAACTTCGGGTCCTGTCCTAGACTCGGGAAGTGCCCCCCTGAACCCGGAAGGCGTGGATCCCCGAACATCATGTAAGCTGTACAAATATTCCCTCTTCTGTTTGTGTCCTTTAACGATAGACTGTAAACCCTCGCGAAAAGCCATCACTCAGGGAGTTTCGTTTCAGAGATCACGAGGTATAAACACGATAGCTAGGTTTGTGTAATATGCATTTCTTGTATTGAATTGTACTGTAATAACCTATGAAACTGTGTTTTGAATTTGCAATACATGAATCTATTTAACTCAATCCTGTTGTTATTCTGCCTCGGCAGGAGCATTTCCTAGAGTGTATTTCCCGGACGACCGTGGGGGAGAGAGAGAGTTCCGAAGCATTCGTGCGACCTGCCCCTGGAATAGAGGGTACTTTTGTCTCTGCTGTGAGCTGGCCTGGGACATGTTAGGGCCCATCATAACAACTGTCGCCATAGCGTGGGGCCTCGGAATTTTTTCTTCTCTCTATCACGATCGCTTCGCGGAGTGCAACTCGTCGAAATCCTCCCTGTACAGGAATTGTTTTGTGAACATTAATTATACCTTGTTATTCTACACCCAGTGTACAGTGAATTCTGTGAAAAAACCACAGAAACCTATGTGTAAATTGGATCCATAACACAGATCTGATTGTAACCATGAATCACGCCGCAATTGAAAACACGGCCATTTTGGAAGCTACTAGAAAGCGCCAATACTTTTAACCGCGAACTTGACTGCGCAGGCGTGACCCTTTTGTTCACCAAGCTACGGTCAATTTCGCGCCAATCTCAACGGCAAATGTTCACGCGGTAAATACCTATTCTCTGGATTGCGCGCGCAAGTGCTTTGTCTCGCGCCAAAATTCCAACGGAAAAAACCCGTCGGAAAGAAATAATTAACTGTTGCTATGCAGCGTTTATAATCAAATCGCCTTTTTATGACTGAACCGGATAGCAACGGAAATTATTATTATAAATTTGATTCTGGAACCCCAGTTATTTTGCGAATTCCTGAATCAAAAATTTCGGACTTACGTTTTTTTTGTTGTTTCTGCACAATATACCAATTGGCCCACTTGTGTCTGTCAAATTAGTGCAACTTATATTTCACCAAATGGACAAAATAATGACTTTTTTTCCCATTCTACATTACAGGTACCGTTTTTTTCAGCATAAGTGTAAAGTGAATTGTGTTTTTTTTCCTTACATAAAGAAAAATGAAATAATAATAAAACAAATGATTGATTCCATGAATAAATAAAATAATTTTAATGTGGTTGTCGTAACGAATCCCATATTCAGTTATTTTCATCCGGAAGTTTGTTCTTATTTGACAGAAGAGTGCCTTTTGTGAATTTTAGTGCCTTTCTCAGTGCAAAGTGAAGTGAAAAAAATAAAAAAGCCGTTTTCTAAAGGTCAGTCCTGGCAATTTTTTTTGAAAATAAATAAATACTTGTGAATTTCACAGTTTTCTCAAAAGTGGTCAGTGAAACACAGAAACCTTTACTACTAAGGTCTTTCCACGCAAAATTTTTTTTCGTATGCCTTCCTTTGACAAAGATTTTGGTGTCATTTATACCAAATTGTAGTATGAAATACAGTTTTCTATAACTATTTTAGAAGTGCCAACCAGTGGTTACCAAGTGAAAAGTGCCTCACAAAATTAATTTTGCGTTTGCTAAAGGAAACCCCTGGCAAAATTTTTTTCACCACCCGGGAAACTCACAATGGAAAACAATCAAGCTATGGCATCATCCAATTTGGGTATCATTCCCAACGTGCACAACTTATCCAAAACTCACTTACAAACTGCTTTAAGGGATAGAGGACTCTCGCCATCAAGCAAATCTAAATCTACATTAAAGGCTTATGCACTTCTATTTAACAAAAAGTACATTAAGAGAATAAACCTCGCCCCCTCAAGCGAAAATAATTCACGCTCGGCTACGCAAGTTTTGGATAATCTTGTTCCTAACAAAGAACCTATGCCGCAAGTAATGGTAAAACAGGACATCGCACCCACCTTGACACAAGATAAAACTTACGATTTATCCTCTTGGAAAGTCAAATATAATGGCGTCTCCGATGTGCTGGATTTCATCGACCGTATCGAAGAAACGGCTACAATCAAAAATATCCCATTCGAGATTCTACGAAAAAACTTCATAGAACTCATCTCCCCAGAATTGATACCCTGGCACCGCATTCAAAAAACTAAATGCAAAGATTGGAATAAACTCAGATCTGCCCTAATCTCGAGCTTCGGAAAAACAGAAGCCCAGCACAGGATCAAATTATCTTTACTATCTATTAAACAGCTGGTAAATGAACCTGTAGCAACATTCATAGAAAGGGCTGAATCCATTAACATCAAGCTTTCACATCCCGTTTCGGAAGCTGAACTATTACCAGTCATAACTGATGGCCTTTTAAGCAAATACGAGAACATCATCACCTCGCAGAAAATTGCATCCCTGGCCCAGTTAAACGAGGTCTGTCTCCTTCTGGAATCATACCAGGATAGGAAGAACATAAAGAATGTGTCAAATAATGTAGTTGTGCCAAGCCGTTCGTCTGGTTTAAAACCAGAATTCGACAACAAAAAAGTGTGCTCTTTTTGCAAAAAAGTAGGCCATCTGGCCACTACTTGTTTCAAGCAAGCGAGGTTTCTGGAATCCAAGGAACCCCGAACTTTCAAGAGGCATCACTCTAGGGACCGCTCTCCTCCACGCGACGAACTGCGCAATATTTTCAAGAAATCAAGGCACAACATGGAAAGGTTACAAAACCCAAGCGATGTCAGACCTCAGGTGGATTTCTCCAAGCCCCCACCAAATTTCTACATGAAGAGGCCAAAAAACTAAATAATAACCTCTCAGGCACCCATTCTGAACCAAGGTCTAAAGAATGGACTGATTGGTTAGCACACATTAAGTATTTTAACCAGACCTTAAATGTTTCTTCGGTTTGTTGCAAACAAGCTAAAGATGGGAGACCCTATGCTTCTTTCTCTGTTAACAATGTGACCTTTTCCGGATTACTCGATAGTGGGGCATCTATCAGCTGTCTTGGCAACAATGCTCACTTGCCTTTTGTTAACAGTGATTTTAGAATTTCGCCCCAATCGACACACCTGACGACTGCAGATAATGTTTCTCAGCCGGTCATCGGTGCCCTTGCCCTGCCAATTAATTGTAACAATAAAATAGTTACAATCAATTTTCTAATAGTGCCCTCTATATCCCAGAATTTCATCCTTGGCGTTGACTTCTGGAAGGCATTCAATGTTGCTCCCCAAGTATTTAATACTCTTGGCGAAACCTCCACTGCCGCTCAAATTAGTGAGATCCGCACAATAATACCTCACGAAAATTTAAGCACGGACCAGGCTCTCCAACTAAAGGAAATGGTCAATAAATTCGAATCAATATCCTTCGAAAAATGTGGACTAGGTTTGACAAATTTGGTGGAACACCATATCAAAACCAATGGCCCACCCATCAAGCAACGTTATTACAACTTAGCCCCCCAAAAACTTAAACTTTTAGAAAACGAACTTGACGAAATGTTAAAAATGGGTGTGGTGGTTCCCAGCAGAAGTGCATGGACCAACCCAACTCTTTTGGTTTCTAAAAAAGACGGCTCTGCACGTTTCTGTCTCGACAGTAGACGTTTAAACTCTTGCACGGAAGCTGATGCGTATCCCTTACCTCACGTTCACGCAACCTTAGACAAGCTGCGTAACGCCAAGTTCATCTCTTCTGTCGATCTCAGCAAAGCGTTTTGGCAAATACCCTTGGACGCAGAATCGTGCAAAAAAACTGCTTTCGTTGTACCTGGTAGGGGAATGTTCCATTTTAAAAGATTACCCTTTGGTCTAAAAAACAGCCCCGCCGAGTTACAAAGACTGATGGACAAACTTTTCGGTCCTGAAGTCGATAATAGCCTGTTTTGTTACCTTGACGACCTCATCATCGTCAGCGATACCTTTGAAAAACACCTATTAATGCTGGAAAAAGTTTTCCAACAACTCAAGTTCGCTGGTTTAACCATCAACTTGAAGAAGTCTGAATTCTGTAAGTCCCGTCTACGTTATTTGGGATTCATTGTCGACGAAAAAGGTCTAAGAACAGACCCCGCTAAGGTGGAAGCCATGGCAAATTTTCCCCGACCCAAAAACGCGAAGGAAGTCAAAGGTTTCCTTGGACTTGCAGGTTACTACAGGAGATTCATCAAAGACTTTTCCACTATTGCAGCCCCCTTAAATAAAATTACCGGCATTCGTAAAGGTGTCAGCAATTTCCGATGGTCTGTCGAAACTGAAGAAGCGTTCACAACTTTAAAAAATGCCCTTCAAAAAGCTCCCGTTCTGAATTGCCCGGATTTTGCACTCTCTTTTACCCTCCACACGGATGCCTCCAATGTAGGAATCGGTGGAGTCCTTACTCAAGAATTCCCAGATGGCGAACACCCTGTAGCGTATTTTTCCCGTACACTAAAGTACACAGGAGATTATCAATAATAACAACGTAGAAATAACAAAGTAGCAAGTATTTAGGTGAAGGATACTATTATGTGTTACTAAACTACTGTTACTATACAAAAAAAAATAATATCAATGTTATAATAACAGAGAACATAAAATTTAGATAGGATTATTTAGAATAAAAAAAGATGTACCTAAACAAAGGGGACTTGTCAACAAGTTGTCAACAGTATTTATAAGCACTAAATAGAGTAAATTTGCATTGAGTTTATTGTTACCTTCAAAGTTATCTTTGTTTGAAATTATTAAGCAGGTATTGCTAATTAGCTAACTGTTTCAGGGCTGTCAGTTAAATATTTAATAATAGTTTTGGTTTAAAAAAAATAAATCATTTTTAATAAAATAATACATTTAAAAGCTATCTCTCTTCAGTCTGTTAGTAAAGATATCTGAAGTAAGTACCTAGTTGAGAATCTACAGTAAAATATTTATTTATTATGAATTTCCCGCCCGGCTGGGCTTTTACACGTTATTTTTTTTATTTATTACAAAGAACATCTAAGTTAAGCACAACAGAATCAAAGCAAAATCAAAAACAAAATCAAAAGCAAAATATTAGACAAAATCAAAAACAACATCTAAAGCAAAAACAAAGTAAAAACGAAATAACATCGAAACTAAATACTCCGCCATGCAAGATGGAAAAATGTAATACTAGGAAAATTACAATACATTGGTAAGGTCTCGTAGGTCGATGCTGAGCTACGTAGTTTGTTCGGTTAATTAAATTAAATTTGATGTTATCCGATGAATGGTTCCAGGTGCGACGGTACCCAAATCCACCTAACAACATTATGTTAATTTTTAAATTAAGCACCTATTTAGTTTTTTTTTTTAGTAATATTGCCCTTTCTAGAGCTACTCTTAGGTGTTTACGTTACGACATGGAAATTTAAAAAATAAATAAATAAGGTTTTTTTATTTTTAATTTTTAACTTTATAAGTAAAATGTCAAATTATAATAATATTTAATAAAATGAAGGCAATATTAGCGAAACTCAATCGAAAACGTGGAGACAGAAAAATCAGAAAAAGATATTGGCATTCCTGGGACTCGTATATAAAGATAGCAGCGAATAATATGTGCGTTAAGAAAATGAAGATAATGTTGTAGTTCTTAGTCGAAGTATGATACAGTTAAAAGTGACCGAATTTGATACAGACACCTTAGCTCAGTTGGTAGAGCACTTGCCATGTAAGCATAGGGTTCTGGGTTCGAGTCCCAGAGGTGCCAATATCTTTTTTCTGATTTTTTTGTCTCCACATTTTCGATTGAGTTTCGCTAATATTGTCTTCATTTAATTTTTAAAAAAGGTTTTTTAATAAATTTTTTCACACTCCAACCCTTTTCTCTAAAACCCTTAACCCTTTTGTCTGTCAAAATAAAATAACTTTCTTATCGATGGTGGTGGAATTCTCATAAAAACCAATTATTTATTATTGGCTGTACACTATCAAAGGAAAGTTATTTCACTATGGCCTTCTAGGCCTTTTTACTGTGCTCTCGTTACTGGAGATTTAACTTTATGCAACATCCGGCGAAGCCTTAAATTGTTTTCAATATTATCCCACTTCAGTCAAAACAATAAATTAACGATGTGTGCGTTGTGTAAACCAACATTTATATTGTGTAGTTAATTACTATATAAAATAAAAGTCTCTTGGATTTAGATTTTAGACAGCCATTGTGAAGGAATGAAAAATTTAAGAAAATGATCATTATTTTAACGAAAATTGTTCATTACTTTGAAAAAAAACGATGAACTTCGCTTTTTAGAACATTTTTCATCATTACGTTTCTCCAGAATCATCCACTTTTTCATAGTATGTATTATAAAAAAGGTTAGTGCTTTCTTTGATAACTTGGAAAACTGTTTAAGGTTTTTTTTAGGTAGGTAGACTATTCAACCAAAACACAATAGAATTTTCAAATTTTTTTCTGTGAACAGTAATAATATGTCTACCATTTTTTATTGTAAAGAAATTATAATATGCGCTAAACTTTAAGACCGGCTTAACGTTGATCATCATAAAAGTTTCATGCCACCTGCCTCCGCCTTTCTCTGTCAAAAGTATGGAGGTATGTTTTTACGCAACTTTCTCATTCGCTTACGTTTAATAGTCCGTAACTGCGCGAGAATGGATCGTACCGTGTTCAGGCCGGTCTTAAAGTTTGGCGTGTATCATAAGTTGTATTTTGAAGTGAAAACTTCTTTAGCACCGTTGTGATTTGAAACTCGATGAAACAGAAACGAGCGACACTAAAAAGAGACAAACACATACATCGATAGTATTTAGCAGGCGAGAGAATGATGTAACACCGTAATCGGTGTCCTCTTGTGCGGTGCTTCGTAGCCTGTCGGACGTTGAATAAAATTAAAAATAATTTTTAAACTTAGTAACAATATTAAAATAAATAAACCCTACAATTATCCCACCTCTGATACTCCGCATTCGTCTCATTCTCTAGAAATTTTCTGAAGGTTTCACTTCTACCGCGTGTGAACTGCACACATTTATTAACTTGTCTCCATTCTCTTAAATTTTCGCAGGGAGAAATGTTTATATATCAAAATATATCAAAGTTAATTATTCCTATACTCATCTCAAAATTAATTATATCAAAAAAATATATAGTCGGTACCTATTGTAATATGAACGGGATTAAAAGAATAAATAAAATCTCACCCATTCAATAATCCTGTATGTTCAAGATCTTATCATTATTTAATGATAATCATGGTCTTCCCAATAATGGTTTTCGATGTGGTGCTGAAAAACTGGTAAGGGGAGGGAGTTGTAAAACTCACGGTCGTGAAGTAATACTTTTTTACTAACTATAATTATAAGTTTTTTCTCTATCCACTGCAGGATGGAGAGAGAAAATAATCTCGCGAGTTTATTTCAACATAGATCATGCGTGCTTTTAACGTTCTCCGTTATCGATATTTAAGGCTCTTGACTAGTGGTTGGGCGTTTAAACAATACATAGCTACACTTACCTACATACATCTACATACGTCATAGACCCTGTGCCTGTAGCTTGATTGTCACATGTTCCTTTCCTATCCATTCCTATCATGTTCCTTTTCCTACCCATCCTTATATACCTGTCATTTAACGTTACTATAACAATCAGTCGTCAATCGAAACTCGCCGCGTGAACATCTAATATTCCGCATCCGCAAAATGCAGTAAAGTACCGCGACTGATAGTCTTACGACTGTGCATGAATGGACCCAATCGAGATAGAAGAGAAGTGCAGCGCAGTAAGTCCTTTTTTTCCCATTCCTTTATGTGCATTCATTTTTACTTGTGCAGTGGTTTTTCATACATTTTAAAACACATAAAAAACATTCAATGTCCTTCGACATCCGCATCCTCATAAATCACACATCAACTAGACTTAACTAATAATAAATGGAGATACTTTCGGTGTCGCTCTGATGTAAATCCACCATTTAGAATTGAAACGTTTCTTGGAATGCATACTGCTTGGTGACAAGATCTGCATAGCCAGGTAGTAACCCACCTTCCTCTTATATCTTCTAGTTCCCCATTTTTTTGCCCTCCCCATTCGTTCAGCCTCACAACATACCCCAATCGGAGATGCCGTAGTCTCACTGGCTCTGGTTAGCGTGGAGGAGTTTTTCTCTTGTACGTTAAATGTAAGCTTTTCTGAAATCTAGAACATTCAAGCAATATCTTAATACGTCAGATCTGACCCGTGTCATAAATCTGTATTTTGGCTGTGGAAACATAAATTTGCACTCCGGCGGTAATATCTCCGGGTACTTATTTCTGACAGGTTGATCTGTTATTTTTCTAAAGCGTAACTATTCTACGATCGCGGCTGTCGTCACGTGCGGCGATAAATCCTTCAGTAACTAAGTGAACAGGTTTGTATGTACAGATGACGTAAGAAAAACTAAAAAAGTTAAGCGGTTTCATTGGAGGTATAGGCAAAGACATACGAGTTTTATTGTATTTTTCCACTGTAAAAATTAAAAAAAACATTAAATGCCTAACTAACACTATAAATTCTTTAATTTATCACTTAATCTAGAAGAAACTACCATATAAGTCCCAAATCGTAAGTCCATCCGCTCATGGAGCAACTGAAAAAAAAACCAGTTGACACTCAATCGCTATCCACAGGAAAGCAACTTGCGAATTTCATTGGAGGTCCGCACACAGACAACTTCTTAAGGCGCCGCTACCCGAATTTCTACCGATTTCTTACATATCTCCCTTATACATTTGATGTTTTTAAGCTCTTAAAAAAATATATATTATTTTTTAAGATAATATCTAGACGCGTTCCACGCCGAAACGCAAATTATATAAAATTCCCTCGATAGAAAAAAATCGCAAAGTATGCTCCGAAAATTATTATAAACACATTTGTTTCAGTTATTTTACAATGTATAATTGTGAAAAAATTCACCATGTTTTTTTAAATGATACTTATACCTTCCACGAGATTTTTGCTCTATTTTAAACGAGTCGTGTTTTATTAAACATTTTCACAATTTTCGCATCAATTTTGTCGCTTTAAATGTAAGCGCGCTCCTCTAACATTCGTAATTTCATATCTCTCCATCCTCTTGTTTTTGAGCCCGGTTGCGGCCTTTATTGCAGTGCTAGTTGCCGCGACCAGCGCGTTTCAGGGGCCAGGTTGACAGATTACCATGGTTGCTTATGACAGAGCAGAAAAATATCGATTTGGTTCAGGAGGTTGTTATATATTAAGGTTCATAATTAATAAATTATATTTTTGTTAAACAAGCTGACATAATTACTAAGATCTTAAAGCTGAGTCGCGCCGTGAATTATTGTTACAAATTACATATAACGTCATTGCATGTCGCGGTTACTTTGTCACGGTTATTTTGTCACTGTTACTTTGTCTCAGTGACCAGCTGTCACTGGATCACAGTGGATCCGAGGAACTGGCTACCGGTTCCTATCGGATTTATAAAATGGTCACAAACATTCAAACCGGGCGAAGCCGAACTAAAAGCCGCCCGCAGGGCCTAGCAGCAAAAACCTACGGAGCGGGTTTTTGACTGCTAGTATTGATTATTATCTTGAAGTTTGAGAATTTCTGCCTGCACGCTGATTTATCAACAAATGCCACCACTGAAATAAGTAAAATTTTGAAAATTTTAAGTAACCCCCGACAAAAAAAATAGCTGATGACCTTGAAATACCTGAACAGTTTTTCATGAATTGTAGCAAAGAACCATCTCGCCCACGTCAGTTTTCAAACAAAAAAAATTGCATCATAATCGATCCATTCGTTTAGGAGCTACGATGCCATAGTCAAACAGACACACAGACACGTGAAACTTATAAACCGCTCTTTTCGTCGGTGGTTAAAAATTAATCAATAAAAGTTGTGTTTAAAAAAAGGTCATTTTTATCTTTGCTAAAATAAAATTTATTGATAGAACATTTTTAAATATCGGAAATTTTATTTGGACATTTTTAAAACCATTTCTTTGGTCTGCTTGAGGCCAAGGGGTCAAAAGACCTTTATTATTAAAATTGGCCTCATCAGTATTCTTTCAAATGGATAATTTAGTTAGAAATTCTATTAGTTTTCTGTTTAATGATTATTTTGCACATTCTTAATAATTCTCCACCAGCTCACCAGCACAGTTATAAACTCCACCTTGCCAAGAAATCTCAGGTCTTCACTTTGAAAGTTCGCCAATGTCTGCGGCACGGAGCGGGTCTAGTTAGCCGCATTAATCCCATATCCCAATCAAAACTTAATCCGTCTCATGTAACAAACAGAGCGAACCAAGGAGCCGCCAGGGCCTGATGTGGGGTGACCACGGTCTGTTTAATAAAATTAGTTGTTTATTGTTTTTCCTGATGAACAATACATCTCTGATGATCGGGAGTTTCAAAGATAATTCGTGTTTATTATCGTCTTATTTACAATGAATATTTAACTGGACTTAACGTCACTGAAGGTGCCCACATGCCGTTCGGATATCATCGGCTATCTTCGTAACAATTCGGGTATTAGACCTCTCCGGGTGACTGTTGAGTCTCTCATATAGTACAGCTTTACTGACCTCTATTGAGATACATCAAAATTACCTATATTAACGACATCTGTTGAACGACATTGAAACTGCATACATATTCATGTACACTACAAAAATTAAACATTTTCTCATTCACTGCATGTTTGCAAGATGTGGCTTGAAAGCCTAGGAGAAGTTCTTCGTGGGGATTATTATTGAACAGATTTTTTTTAGCGTAAGGTTATGGCCTATGGGTACATAAACCGCGGCCCGCCGCCGCGCCGGCACTGTGAGTGCGGTCCGCCTCGCGCATCCCCTTTAAAAACTCTGCGCACCTCTGGTGTACATCAATAAAAATACCGATTCTGAATACAAAAGTAAGATTTTTTTACTTTTTGGGACTGGTGACGTCACACCGGCAACTAGAGATTTTGATGAACCTGAACGATTTTAGGAATCCTGAAAAATTAAAACTTTATTAAATTATTAAATTATTTCAACCATTATTTAACTGGTATTAAAGTTAGACTATAAAAAATCACTGATGTTCCTTATTGCAACGATGTGTATTAATTTTCTGAACAGATATAAATCACAAATCTTTCAACATGTTTGACAAAGCCCATAAAACAAATCACTTTCTTAAAAATAAAGCGAATTTGATCTTTCTAAAGCTTCAAACAATACAAATCTATGAAGCTACATGCAGCTTCTGAGCACATTCATACAACTTGATGTTTATCCATAATTCAAGAGCAGTAAAGCTCTGTTCTCTCCTATTTTATATTACTTAACTAATAAAATCTTTAATGCCATGTGAAGGTGTTAATTTTACGGAGGCAGCCTAATCTCAACAGCGTGACAAGAATTTGAGCATACGTTGCGTTTTCCGCAAGACATATTTTTCGAACAGGAACTTATATATTTAATGCATCGTGACTTTATGACGTCAATTCTGGTTTAAAATTCATGATGAATTAAATTTAGAAAACGTAAATTAGCCACGTAGTTTTTTGGATGTGTTCTAATGTTAAATAACTCAAGCATTTAACTTTTTCTTATTCAATGAAAGGTACTTAAGAACATTTTTTATACAAAAAATAATTCAATAATAAGAAACCATTGGTTTCGAAGCACGTCATATTTTGATTAAATAGTGGTGTTTTCGTTATTTGTTTTTGGGGTGTTATGCCGTGTTGCGCTACCTCCTTCTTTAGCCAACGTTTCGGACATCGTTGCAGTGTCCATCATCAGGGCAGATCCGGCAGATCCGGTAGATGTTCGAAACGTTGGCTAAAGAAGGAGGTAGTGCTCTACCTATAATATATAATATAACATCCTAAAAACAAGTAACGAAAATGCTTTCGGCCGTGAAAATCTTAAAACGAATCCAAAAAGTAGTGTATTCAAAGTAATTTATTTTCAATTTTTTATAAGTAATACTCTCTTTTTATAACTTTTGAAAGTTATTCCCATCAATGTAATATATCATTGAAGAAGAAGATAACAATAATAATCTAAACGAAAATGTGAACGAGAACAAGACACAGAAAAATAGAAAAAGACAAGTAGCGAAATTGGTTAACGAGCACGTCCCGGTTAGACGAGAGATCTGGGTTCGAGTCCCAGTTGCGACCATTGTCTTTTTCTATTTTTCTGTGTCTTGTTCTCTTTCAGATTTTAGTTTAGATTATTATTGTTGTATTCTTCTTCAATGAATAATTTTCATTTAATAACCTTTTTTGTATTAGTATTGAAATCAATCTTGAGGACCGGTAGCAAAAGACAGTTTAATAGGGACCTATGTAAATATGAATATTAGAGGGAGCGTGCTAATCCTTAAAAAAATTGTAATTTAGCGAAAATTGAAAATATTTAATAAATTTAATTTAAAATCTTGTTACACTGTGATTCTTTTCATCTGCTGCATTGGCTTATCTCCTACCCGCCAAATAATTCTATACATGTATAGTAAGGTGGTCCAAAAATTTTTTTTCATTATTTTTCATTTGGCCACCCCGTGAATTTGTTACACGTATTCATAGAAATAACATAGTAAAATTTCAGCGAGATAGCTCAAGTAGAAAGGGGTGCTCAATCGAGTGTTGTTTTTGAATTTTTTGTGTAAAATGCTTAATTTTTACTTTTCGCTACAGGCCAGTTTCGTGTGTTAAACTATAAAATAAATATTAAAATAAACTACTAAAGAGTTTTATAGACAAATTTGAACAGTATTTGATACTTATTTAGTAGACTGTGAAGTGAATCAGTGTAGTAAAATGTGTTCATCTACTCGAAAAAAATACGAAATTTTTCTACTTTGGGTTCGAGATATTGAGCCATTGATAAGGCTTAACCAACATCCTACTCTTCGGCAAGTTTTACTCCGTTATCACTACATATTAAATGATTCCAAAAATGTGAAAGATTCCGCGCTTGTACTTATTCAAGAACTTATAAAAGTATGGAGTAAATCTAGTATTCCGACCAGGCCCGGACTGGGACCATTTGGGGCCCTCAGCTAAAACCTGTAAAGGGGCCCCTTAACGTGGGGCGGGGGGGGGGGGGGGGCTTCAGAAAACGGGGGGTTCCTATCATCCCCCGGATAATTTTTGAAAATTAGGTGCTTCAAAACAATGAAAACGCGTTTCTACGCTGTATTAGCGCCTATAAAGAAGAAGAAATTCAGATGTTTTTATATGAATATTATGATAGAAAAAAATCCTGTGTATTTAACAATTTACAATGTTGTATACTAGAATAGAAGGGGCTTAACTTAACTGAAATGATTCGACATTTTGCTCCCCTAGCCCTAAAGTAACAGTTTCTTTGTAAGCAACTCGCTTGTCAAAGCTACTTCATCTATTATTTTATTTTGTCCAAATTATAAAATAAATCCTTCTCAACATTAATAAAAAGCAGACTAGACATAAGGTCTTGGCCTAAGGACGACCGAAGTAGATTTTTGACGATTTTAAGTTTAGAAAAAACTCGTTCACATGTGACTTGGGTACAAGGTATGGTAAGAACAAATTTATATACAATAGACAGGTTGGTAAACAGACCAGATTGAGTAAGTTCAAACAGAACAGAAAAAGCACATGTCAAACACTGGAAACATTGTCTATTTTCAGAGCAGTAAATGTCAGCATTTGTTTCCGCTGCCGTTGGGTCCAAATCGTTTTCTTCGTCACTGCATCTGTCTCCGTAGTTCTCAGTGGACTCCGCTCCTGCTGCTATGAAGTTGCATGAAGTATTGTTGTGCAAACTGTCGCAGCTCTATCAACAGCCGACTTCTTTAAATTTTACACAGTTTAGAAACACTATGCAGTGCTTCTGTGGGAAATGTTTGGAGTTTCAAGATAAAGTCAAACCTTTTGGGGTCCAACCAAGAGCAATCCTGTAAAACGTCTTTGTTTGCACAAAATCTTTCTACAATACTCATCCTCGCACAGTCTAAAATATCAAAATGTGCAATTTTGTAATGTTGGACTGTTGAAATAGAGTCAGTTTCATCTTTTGATTTTTCACCGGGCATTAATTTTTTCTTTGACGTTCTTTTTCTCTTAAAGTACAATTCTAACTCGACGTCAATGTTATTTTCGTCTAGCTTAAGATTAACTGCACTTACATAGGTTTTTGTTTTTGCGTACAATACTTCAAAATACGCGTCATTCCTTTTTTCCTTTACTTGATGGAGCAGTGTTTGTACTAAGTTCCAAGCTAAAGCATAATCAATGCTTTTACTTTGCAAGTACTTAGAAACAGGGGAAGTGACCAAAAACAAATCTAGCAAAACAAACGACATAAACAAGTTTTCAAATTTGGACCATTGACTTATTAGGTTTCTTGCTGTGAATCGAGATTTGCTGTCAAAACTTCCATCAGAGATTTCTTTAAACATAGAAATAAAATTATAGAATTTAGCTGAATTAACACTGTCTTCACTGATCAAGAATTCTTCATCAACAATTGATGAAAGAGCCTTATGTTTGCTCCACCACCTCGTTGCTCCTATTTTTTGCAACCTGTACAACTTGTCGTGAGCAGTATGTTGTCTTTTTGTTTCCTTTTGCCAGACGGCCATTCTCTTGTGCGATGAGCTTACAAATACTGCAGATTCTTCCACTAATCAAAACAAGTTCTCAGTTTGTAGTAACTTCACTGTTGAGTCAGCTACAACTAGGTTCAGTACGTGTGCCATACAGTGAGTATAAATAACGACTTCATTTCCCTTTTTTTTAAATGGGCTTGTAGCCCATTGTAACAGCCTTTCATGTTGTTGGCACCATCAAATGAACAAGCAATAATATTTGACGTTGCAATTCCATACTCAGATAATTTAAATTTTATAAGCTCGTACAATGCAAGTCCACTTGAGTCATTAACAACTGCAACTCTAAAAGTCTTTCATACTCTTTTCCTTGAACGACATAGCGGACGCATATTGCCAATTGGTCCATGATAGCTATATCTTGGGTGCTGTCCACCATTACGCTGTAGATGATGCTATCCTGGAGGTCTTTCAAAATAATGTTTCGACCCATCGAGCTAATTATCTTGATTAACTTGTTAATGAAAGTCTTTGATAACAAAGTCAACATTGATCCTCGTCCAATGGGCTTTTTAGATTGCTTTCCTGTGGCTTCTCTTTTGTCCTTTATTTTTATTCTGTGCTTTTTGCTGTATTTGATACATTTTTTTACATGGCTTTGCAAAATTACATCATAATTAGCCACCAACATGACCAGTTCAAGGAAATTACCATGATTTTGTAAACTACTAACAAGACAAAAACTTTTTTTTATACGTTTTGTGGGGCCCCTTCGGGGCCCCCTCGCGCCGGGGGCCCTCCGCGATCGCGGACCTGCGGACCTGGCCAGTCCGGGCCTGATTCCGACCATACAACAAAATCACTGCATTGAAAAACTGATTAAGTTTTTTAAGAACTGGCTGCTATTAAATAAAAACAGAGGAAGAAATTCTGAAGCACAAAGAAAAGGAGAGTATTTGTTTAAAAAAGAACTAGACAAACTTTTTGATATTGCCCATGCGAGCGCTTTGAATTTGATAAAAAATTACGGAAGACAAGAGCGTTTCTCATCGATCAAAGATGAGAACGTAAGATGAATATGACCTCAATTGACAAGAAACTAGAAAAGGTCAAAGAAAGTTCTCTAAAACGGAAACAAAGATCTAAAGAATTGAAAGAAATGGCTGCTGAAAGTAATGCTTCATCTTCGGTGGTGTCGAGACAAGAGTTAGAACTTGAGTGCAGCTTCAGTAGCACTTCAAGTAATGCTAGCATATTAGAGGATAAGTCCAAAGATGAGTTTGTAGTGCGTTGAGTTGTCTACAAGTGACACATTTACACAATACGTTACCAGTGCGCTTGATCGTAACAAGATTTTAACTAATCAGGAGAGAAGAAAAACAAATTGTTCGATTTGTAAGTTATCATCTACACTAAAGTTTGAATCGAAGCGTCTTTGGCATCAGATGCACCAGTAAATAACTTAATACTTTGAAATAGCTTAAAATTGTACGAAGTCATTGATTCCGAAATCAGTGTAGCAGCTAGGGGTGTCTTAGAGCGTCACTTATGGTATTTGTCAGATGAACTAGTCGCATTTACCTTATTTACTAAGAAGCTGTCTGACGCTGAGAAACAGGCCATTGTTCAAAAAATAAATTCTGATGGCAGTAATCGTTCAGTACGAGGTGATTCTGCTAAGCTTGCCTCAGAGGTTACATTAGAAGCTTTTGCAACACAAACAACGTTGAAAACACTCTTAGTTCTTGATGTCAAGGACTCTTTCTTGTAATTACCTCCGGAGACTTGGATTAACAATGTTGATTACCTTCAAGGAAATAGCTGAGTCAAAAATTTGCGTGTTGTTAATGATACAGCGGAGAGAGGTGTTAAACTATTTGAAGATTACTATACGATACTCACTAAGAATGAGTAACAAAAGCAATTTTTACTTCACATCGTTGAACAAAACAGAAAAATCGTTTCTACTGAAACATTAAAAAAGGAGTTAACAAACATGTTTTTGAAAGATTGCGACTAATATTATGTTAATTATTGCTTTGTTACCAAATTTTGTTAAAATTTAAATACGTTTTATACTTATTGACTAAAATACTTGTAATATTAATAAACCTTAAATTACGTGTTTTACTTAAAATCCAGAACTTTTGTCAGAAACTTCTAACTCGATGAGCACCCCCTTGTATATAATATTGGGGGCTGAAATTTTTTCCACATAATAGGAATGATAGGTGTAACAAATAAAATGGGTGGCTACATCTATATTTGAAAAAATAAAATTTACTATGTAGGCCTGGACCACCTTAATGTATAGTGTTTCATTCAACAATTACTGCATATTACATTTTTCACCTGCAAACAAACAACTTTATTTTTCGGGCGGGTTCGAGTCCCGTCGGCGCGGCGGCATGTATCTTTTCTCTTGAGATTTTTTCAAAGTATTGGAGTGTTTCAAGCTAATAATTATTGCTTATAATAATTGTTACCCTTTATGCTATGCATAAAAACCTTGTCTTAAACATTGGTTCATCTATTAAAAAACTATAATTTATTTTTTTAAACCTGGTCACCCTAGTAAAATAATATAATGTCAAGGTACAACATAATCTTAACAAACACAACACACGCTCCAGACAAAACTATCCCCGATGCCTTCACACTTACGAATCTTTGAGGAGATAGCGCTAGGTTCGTCCCGCTTTAGTTGGTAGGACGTGGCTTGTAAGTCCTCCTTGGGCGCTTTTCTAAGGTGATTAGGTGTGTCGTGCGAGCCAAGAAGTAAAGCCTTTAATCCTCACCCTGAGCGCGATGCTTAAAACTCGTTTATCATGTTGGTGTGGCAATCCCGATGAAAGATAATACAAAAATATTTTTATTTGCCATTGTTGCAATATTGGCTTTGCGCGTTATTATTTAGCGTGTATTGTGTCAAAGATTTCAAATTCTGAGATTACGTCAAAAAAAAATAAAACCACAAGTCGATAAAAGCAAAAAGTATTTCGATATTCTTTCTGTCCTCAAATATCTATCGATGTTTATATAAAACTTCATATTATCCTGTGCTAAATCTGCGTGGGAAAGGTATATGAGAAAGGCAAAAAACTGTTTTGAGCAACGTCAAGTCGCCCCTTTGTTAATTTTCTTGCAAGAGTTTTTTTTTTAATTTATGTTTGCATTAGCCCCACGCAGGATGCCCTGGGAAAAATTACTTTCCTATGTCATCTTTGGGGTTGTTGAGTGGAGGGTTTTTTTTGGGAAGAAAGGTATTATGGGTAGGAAGGAATCTGGGGGTCAGTGTGCCCAGGAGTGACGGACGTACAAATCCATTCCTCCAACTACAATTAATGCAAGGCGATTGGTGGAGGGATTCTGGTTAGAGAGGTCTCTCAAAAGATCTCTCTTAACCTCTCTCGATCCGGCCTGCCACTCAGCAGGTGGGCAAACGCAACGGCCGCGAAGATTTGGACAAATCTCACCCCATAAACCCAAGCACCCCAGCTAAGTCACTAAACTTAGCGAAACACTTGGGGTGACCTATGGCAGAGGTGTTGATAATCCAATAAATGGTTCCATTGCGGCGGTAACCACACACGCCTCTCAAATTGAAAAAAGAGTTACATAGATGAGTAAAATATTCTATTATGTGGACTTTATAGGAGCAATGGATAAATAAAAGGTAAGTTTTAGTTTAGTACTCTATATAAACATGGTCAGGACAAAATGTCGAGTGTTTTCATTTAGACGCTTCTTAAGCTTAGGTAACTCATTCTCGTCCTTCAACCGTATTCAGAGAGATGTTTAATTTTTAGTAGAAAACTCCAAACTTGCTTCGTGTTTTGACATTTTTGATGTGGAAATAAAGTTTTATTTAAAAATCACTTTATTATAATTTTCAATGCAAACTAGAATCGAGTGGATGAAAACTTCAATCATTATACTGAGTTCCTAGGGTTTTAATTTTCTATTCAATTTAATTATTTTAACAATTTTAGTATTTTCAAGTATCCAAGAAATTAAAGAGCTTGAAGATATTATTATTAGTAAAGTACCATTTCAAAATCATTGCAAGCAGGCACGTCTGAATTCATTTATTTATAATGGTGGTGGGAGGAGGTGGAGGAGGAAGGGTAAAATGAGGGGGGAGGGTAGAAGGGGGGTGGGAGAAGTGGGGGGGTGGAAGGTGGCGGCGGTGGGGGAAGGGGGTGGGGGTGGGTGGAGGGGGTTAGGGGAGTGGGAGGGGGAGTGCGGAGGGGAGGGGGAAAATTGGAACTCGGAAGGGAGCGTCGGGTAGGGAGAAAACCTGCGGAGCGGGTTTTTAACTGCTAGTGCTTAATAAATATTTAGTAAAATTATGGCCACTGAAAATATTATTTGTTTTATTTTTATTCCACCTGCAAAAATACCTACAATTCATGCTTCTAGACTAGAATAAATAAAATAAATAAGTAAAATTCCTTTAAGGCTGTATTTGTGATTTACCATAAGTTGGAGCATTAAACGTGCTTTTCTTATGGGATACGCACAGAGACATCGTGAACCATTTACTTCAAACCAAAAAAACTTGTAATTTATATCGAATTCACAGACTAATGTCATAAACCGTAACTTTCCGTGCATATAAGAGTACATAAAAATTAACATGTATTTTTCATTTGTTTTTTTTATTTATTTGTGAGACACCTATAATATATACTAGCAGACCCGGCCACATGTTGCTGTGGCTAACGAAACACAACGACATTACCCAACCTTTATAAAATCCACACCACCAGCTTGCCTGCTGCACGCTGCCTGAATTGAATATTTGGGTTTCTCGGCTTTTCTCTACTATAATAATCTTGTATTATACATATAAACCTTTCTCTTGAATCACTCTATCTATTGGTGAAAACAGCATGAAAATCCGTTGCGTAGTTTAAAAGATCAATGCGCACATACATTTTGCGCGACTTCAATTTATACTATGTAATGATGATACACAATTATTATATGTTTTCGGAAGCCAGCAACTTTTTATTACGAACAAAGGTGAATTAAATACATTGCTATCGAGCAGAGCGAAAGGTTTCGTTGTGAAGGGACTGGGGTTTTTTTTAAAGTTATGTGCAGACTGCCTAAGAGTAAAAAACATTTAAATGATATACGAGTATTTTTTAATTTAAATTAAATGTCGATGTAACAGGAAAATGCCGGTTAAACTACTGCAGTCAGTATATTTACTGTTTTTGTATCGGGTGAAGTCAGTTGTATCTTGTGACTCCACTTTCGTATTTTAGAATGCACCGAACATATTCGAAGGCTGTACGTTAGCAGAAATGCAATCTCGACGTCATGAGAATCGCTGATTTCACGTTGTATGGCAAGAACTAAAAACTAACTCTAATAGCAGGCAGCAGGTTGAATCTTTTCGAACTGCCGACTTCATTAAGACTTGGCAGGTAAGAAATGTCTTTATTATTTTAACGTTGCGAAACAAACTTAACAAAAAAAAACAGTTTTTTAAATTTATCTTTTATTCGACGAAAATGTAGAATAGTTTATTGTTCAAAAAGAAAAAAAAGTTACTGTATTCGCTGCATTTATGATATCCGTTTATATTCAGCTTCGACAAGGACATGTTCACATACAAACATTGTAAGTAAACGAATGAAAAAAATCACTGATTTCTGACTAGGTACGCCATTTAAAATTGTACAAAATGTCAAAAAAATGCTCCAGTTTTTAACCAAAAGCTACTATTTTAGGCTACGTGAAAAGATGAAGCATTATCTTACACAACATAGTTTTTTCCGAATCAGAAAAACATAAAAAAAATTCTAACATATATGTTTTTCTAGGCTTCTGCAATGTGAATTCACATTTTATCTACAACTGTAGACATCAACGAAAATTTAGAAAGTTGATTGATTCGTTTATTATAAAAAAAAGTCGGAGACAGAACCGATCCCTGCGGGACGCCAGCATTTATCGAGTGTGAGGAAGAGGTGAAACCATCGACTACCGTCTGAATCGACCTCTCCCTCAAGAAGTCGGCAATCCACGTACACAAGGATGCGGGAAGTCCGTAAGAATGCAGTTTGTTGACAAGTCCTCGGTGCCAAACCCGGTCAAAGGCCTTGGAGATGTCCAGTGCAACCGTTTGGGTCTCACCGAAACGTTCCAGGCATTGCCCCCAAACATGCGTCACATACGCGAGAAGATCACCGCACGAGCGGTTCCGCCGGAATCTGTATTGACGGTCGTTAATAATTTTGTTCTTCTCGAGGTATGTGAGCAGTTTGTCGTTGATCACACGTTCCATCACCTTAGACAGAACTGATGTGATTGCTATGGGGCGGTAGTTGGCCGGATTGGAGCGGTCACCCTTCTTTGGAATAGGATGGATAACCGCTTTTTTGCAACCAGAGGGCACAGAGCCAGTCTTCAGGGATAGTTTAAAAAGCTTCGTCAAAATTGGAGCTATTTCTGCAGCGCACCTTTGCAGTACCAGGGCAGGTATTCCGTCAGGCCCACTAGCTTTATTAACAAATGTATAATATATATTTCAAAAATTACATCCTGCAAAACCAGATATTCTATATTACCATGTAGGTAAAAACTATTACTCGCCGACGTACATGGATTTGATATATTCTCCTAGAAAAAAAAAACTTATCAACTTTAATATCCACTGACTAGAGAAGTATTTTCAATGCAAAATCAAACAAAACCGTTTTATCTACTTTTAAAAATTCACAATAAATACAAAATTTCAAAAATGATTGATTGAAAACGGCTCAACCCGTCGCACAGTAAAATTGGTGAGATTTAAAATGATCCAACGTCTGACTGACAACCCTGAATTATTTGTTGATACGACGATATACAGGGGATTCGGGAATCACACGCCTCAGTGGCTGGTGCGCGAGGTGCGGTCGTTTGGCGGCTGCTCCCTGCAGATACGAGACTACGAGAGTCTATGTCTCCCCTTTGGAGAAATACAATATATTATGTTCGTTCGCCCGGCCCCGATATCGCGGGGCTGTATCTGAGATTTCCACAGCTACTGTCAGTCGCCGGTATTGGTTCTGTATCCATTATTTTCTCTGCAAACAAACTTGATTTGAAAATAGTTCTTATTTCACGTTTCATGGCAACTGAAAGATTTAAAAAAAATTATATTAGAATTATTGTGTTTACATCAATTCAAGGTTATACCCGGAGTGTCGATGTTCTAAAATGATGCAGGTATGTTGATTTTTCTGAAAAATTCATGATATATTATGGGTACTTAAAATCATCTGGAATTTTCTGCATACCTATTAACTAATGCCATTTGGGGTCGTCCATTAATCACGTGAGGCTCGAAAGAGGGGGGGGCGTTCGGAAAAAATCACGAAATATCACGAGGGGGGGGGGGGTATAATGAGATATCACGTGTATTTATTTTACGTGATAATCTTTTAAAAATTTCAAAATACTTTGTACTAAATAAAACACGTGATTTTGGGTAAGGGGAAGGAGGTTAGTCTAAAACCTCACCACATATCACCAGGGGGGGGGGTTAAAAGTTGCTAAAAAAACATCACGTGATTAATGGACGACCCCTTTCGGATTTGCGTCTGAAACTACGGTTCAATGAACACTAGGACTTATGATTGGCTCTGATTTTCAAAATTTGAACTGATCATGTGAAAAATTATTCAGACAGCAAAAAAGTAGGTAGGTACCTACCAACATTATTCTATTTTAAATAATTTGTTAATAATTCTTCATTTGAAATGTTTATTTCTTTTCTTCAAATTTTTTCCAAGAATGATAAATTTCTGATTTCTTTTAAAATCGGCTTGC
Organism: Limnephilus marmoratus; assembly: GCA_917880885.1. Taxonomy (NCBI): domain Eukaryota; kingdom Metazoa; phylum Arthropoda; class Insecta; order Trichoptera; family Limnephilidae; genus Limnephilus; species Limnephilus marmoratus. The sequence goes on from OU862914.1 coordinate 12,923,472, forward strand.
TTGTTTTTAAAAGGCAATGATTCTGAGGAATTTCGTAGTAGGTAATTCGTAAATAGTCCGTGATTTTTCATGGCTCTGTGATTTTTTTTCTTCAAAGTGCAAATTGATTAGTAGTGCGAGCGTAGTTCCTTAGTCGAAATTACATTTATTTTCAGTAAGTACAAAATAATGAATTGATTTTTTTTTTTTTTTATAATAGCGGCTGTGATAGAAAGTTACATTAAAGATTTCAATAAAAAAAATTCAACCCAAGGTGGTGTAAGAATATTTTGATGTTGACTATTTTGGGATATTCTAAGAAGTATAGAAATTAGTTAATCAAAATTTTCTAGAATAATTATTTTAATCATTGGTTTGAGATTTTTAGAAACTTCTATAAAGCGTACGCTGTGACGAAAAATAGCGTTTTAAAAATATATATTGTAACATCATAGATTACTTAATTTAATGTTAAATGTAATTTGGAGGCGACTATGGGTACCGTCGCCCCGGGAATCATTTATTGAATAACCAATGCCCCCGCCATAGGTCACCCCAAGTGGTTCGCTACGTTTGGTGACTTGGCAGGGGTACCCGGGTTCGTGGGGTGAGGTTTGTCTAGGTCTTAGCAGCGGATGCGTTTGCCCACCTACTGCGTGGCGGGCCGGATCAAGTGAGACTGATTGAGGTATGTCAGAGTAAGGAACAAGAGGGTGAGCGAACATCAACTTTGGTGGGGCGGCGAGAGGGAGATAGGTAGGAGAGAAGGGGGTAAAGTGGGTAAAGTGGGTGTAAGGAAGGGGAACATTTTCAAATTGGGTTGTTCGATAAATAAATTGTTTGTTTACTAAATAGATATTATTTCTTTTAAGGGATTTATTTATTTGTACAGCTTCGCGATTATTCGTGGACCTATTCCTTATCTGGTAGTTCATTTTCATATATACGAGTATACTTTGTGTTATTATTTTGTTTCTCATTAAAAATAATAAATATGGTATATTTGCGGCACGTTCCGGAGTGGAAGACACTATCAGTACCGCCCTGGTGTAAGACCACCATTCAGAATTGAAACGATGCGTTGAAATGACTTTAGCCATGATTGGTGACCAGATCTGAATAGCCTGATACTTCCCCACCTTCCACACTTCATTCAACCTCATTCAGGCTCCAGACGGGAGCAGTTGGGACTCTTGTGTGGTATTCACATTAAAAAAAAAACACCGAAAGCTATCCGAGATGAACGATCTTCATCAAGTGGTGTCCGAACAAAGGACACCACTATTCTCAGAGGAACAAGTTTATTTTATTAAAATTATAATTATGTATAACCACGAAGTGGTAGCTACCTACGAGTACGAAAGAAAATTTTGAATTACAATGGGAATAATATTGCTTTCATTTTGGAATTATTTCTTAAATCGTACGAACATTATTAAATTAGCTCTGAAAAGAATTTAATTACAACATTTCATTCGTTTCGCAGAGCTCTATTAAAACTTCAGATATATATACGAGTAGGTCTGCGCATTTCGTGGAAAAACTCACACTAAATTTAATAATGTATTTATGTGTACAAATATTATACTGGGACGTTATTGGAGCAGCAATTTTAATTCTCACTGACGAATTCCCTCCCACCTTAATATTAAACGTACATTTAAATTTTCTTTTTGCGGTGAAAACCGGCTTATGAATATAAATAGAATATTGGAAATCATAAAAACAATAATTCCCGATTTAACGTGGGTACTCAGATTTCAAGTTAAAATTATATGATAAATTGATGGCCGGCGTAGTCCAGCGGTAAGGCTCTTGACTCGCACACCGAAGGTCGCGAATTCGAATCCCGGCGTAACAATTAAATTTTATTGATTCATTTGTGTTATTTCACAATTTATTAATTGAAAAAAATATATAGAGTATATTTGCGGCACGTTCCAGAGTGGAAGATACTCTTAGTATCGCCCTGGTGTAAGGACCAACATTCAGAATTGAAACGTTGCTTGAAATGGCATTAGCCGTGTTTGGTGATCAGATCTGAATAGCCAGGTACTTCCCCACCTTTCTCTTCCCTATCTCCTTCCCCTCCCCACTACCTACTGCCTCACAACATACCCCAATTGGGGATACCATAGTCTCACTGGCTTCAGAAGGGAGCAGTTGGTACTCTTGTGCGGTATTCATATAAAAAAATATATATATTATTTAACGCAGACAAGAATAGGGAGGTTACGAAGCACCGCACAAAGAGGAGACCGATTATTCTATCTTATTCTCTCGCAAGCTAAATCCTATAGATGTACGTGTTTGTCCTATTTCAGTGTCGCTTTTTCGTTTCATCGAGTTTCAAATCACAACGGTGCTAAAGAAGTTTTCACTTAATAAATTACAAGTGTGCAGTTCACTCGCGGTCGAAGTGAAACCTTCAGAAAGCTAAATTAGACAAGAGTGGGGACGCTACGAAGCACCGCACAAAGAGGAGACCGATTTTCTATCTTATTCGCCCACAGGCTAAATATTTATTTGCTAAATATTGATGTTTGTCTCTTTTTAGTGTCGCTATTCGTTTCATAGAGTTTCAAATCTCAACGGTGCGAAAGAATTTTTTAAGTGAAACTTTTTTAGCGCCGTTGTGATTTGAAATTCGGATAAGACGGAAATGACGCATTACAGTACCTACGAAGCCTCAAAACTGCGCTCATTGGCCGCTTTGATTATGACCTTACTTTTTAAGGCTACTGTTGACTGAGAATGTGTGAGCGAAGGTTTCACTTCAACCGCATGTGAACTGGGATCGATTTTTTTTTTTACTTCAAAATAGCCTTTTAATAATACAGATAGGTGGCTAGGGATGTTAGGTTTTTAAAAAAATCGATATCGATTTATATCGAATTATGCCGATATTGATATATCGATATTTCTTCTTTTTTGAAAGCTTATAGAAATTCAATGTAGTTTTAGTTGTATCAAACGTTTATCGATTATGTATGTATATAATTTTTACTTACATGTGTAAATAATCACAAAATTCCGATAGGTACATAAAATGCGTTTTTTTTCATAAATGTATTTAAAAATAATAATTTCAATATTTTGTACCAGCTATCGAACTTAAAAATAGTTACTTTGACAGTCTGCTTTGTCTCTCTTCTGCTTAGAGTTATAGTGGTTCCTGCCTTTGAAAAAAGGACGTTCAGAAGGAATACTTGTTGCCACAATTGGTAAATGACTTATTGCCACTTTAAAAAGATTGGATCACCTTGCATCTCTTGCCATGTTTCAAGAATGTTTACTTTTATAGTATTTACAGGAGTAGAAAGATATAACGAAAGCTTGTCGTCACCTTGACTTTTTTTCTTTTTATTTGCGTGTTAGCCAAAGATTTATGGTGCTTCGAAAAATCAAATTCACCTTTATTATACACACAGACCACAAACCACAAACAACACTCACCTACCATTAGCGTAGAGAACAGAATCATTTTTTTTAGGCAGTCATGTTGCCAGTAATAGCATTTTACCCGGTTTTGTGGGTATTTTAATTTGGGCGGGTGTTTCGATATTTCGATACGATATATTGAGTTTTTCGATATTGATATATCGATATCGGCGTATCGTCGATATCGATAAATATCAATTTTTTAGGTGTCGATATATCGATATTTATCGGTTCCGATATATCGTTGCATCCCTATAGGTGACACTTTTGTTATCTAAGTTTATATATAAACACAATGCAACGAAACTAGGACCATATCTTTTCGTACGAAATGTTCACTGTAATTTCGTCTTTCTGAAATAGGAGCTCCTTGTTCGTCTCCCTTTTTTTAAAAATTGAATTTACAGGCTGGGGCATGTCTCCCATACAATGTCTTATATCTGCCATAGATGGTAGCTTTTACTTACTCTTCCTATAGTTGTATCCGGGAGAAATTGTATTATACCTAACCCAATATACGTGCACAGAATAATGCAAGTGGAGAAATAAATTCCTGAAATAGTTTGACCCTGGAAAGGCTAGTGTGGGAATTTTCTAGAACGTAGTTCCCTCAACGTAATTGCGTTTATTTTCAGTGAAGTACAAAATTATAGAGGGGAATTTTTCCTTGAAACAGGGGCCGTGATCTGAAATTATGATTTTAAGTCTCGAGTAGAATGTAATAAACATTTGTTATGTTAAGAACGTATTCCTGGAAAACGTAACAGGGGAAGAATTCTAATTACCATGTACAAAAACTGAAGAAACCTGACATGTTTGCGTTATAACATATTCTGATATTTTTGATTATCTACTTTAATTTCCTCCCCCTTTCAATGGATAACAAGTATCTTGAAATATACGTTTTTAGATTTTCACGACCAAAAGTATTTTCGTTATTTGTTTTTGGGGTGTTATGCCGTGTTGCGCTACCTCCTTCTTTAGCCAACGTTTCGGACAGCGTTGGCTAAATAAGGAGGTAGCGCAACACGGCATAACATCTTAAAAAAAAAAAACAAAAGTCTTGAAATGTGCTTTCTTGCGTCTGTTTTGGTATGCATTTAGTTTCATTGTTTTTCTCTGTTTCTTTACATAAATGTTCTGAAAGGCCGCATGTTTCTAATCAGAACATAAAAAAAATATATAACATTTTAAATGCCTTCCATACAAATTTGAATAGATACCTATTGATTTTTTTTATAAGAAAAACTCTTTTTTTATAACTTTTGAAGGTTATCCCCATCAATGTAAAATATCATTGAAGAAGAAGATAACAATAATAATCTAAACGAAAATATGAAAGAGAACAAGCCACAGAAAATCAGAAAAAGATAATGGTCGCAGCTGGGACTCGAACCCAGAACCTCTCATCTAACCAGAACGTGCGCGTTTACCAAATCCGCCATTGCCACTACGTCAAACCATCATATTAGTCAACAATTTTTTTCCGTATTATTAGGCAACTACCCTTTTTTATTGGAAACAATCATTCTAAGATGTGACGTATGTGTATGAGGGTGACGGCATGAGAGCGAGATAGCGAGTATGGAAAGTATAAAAGGGATGTACCGCTATTGAGCGCTCTCTCCATATTAATCTGGCAACCAATAAACATCGTAACATCTTGATATTATTTTCTACCCGCCAACATCACAGTTGGCGCAGCTCGGTAGTTCGTAAATTTTTACGTAAATTGGAAGAATCTACGCGGTAGATTTCGGGATCTGACGGATTGTTGTCAGGATTGCAGGAAGCGATCGCAGGAAGCGATCGCATTAAGAAGAAATTGGAGCAGCCACACGCAATTATTCGCGTGTGTGGGACCGACAAATTGCAAAATTATTGTCGTTCGGGTACACCGTGTAACGGGGTACAAAAGGACCGGATCAAGGATCGGGTCAAGGACTGGATCATCGTGTGGATTAGCCGGGAACCAGGACTTGGTTTCCGTCGCTGCAGTCTGGGAAGGAAGACCTCGGAGAAGAGGGATTGGATCCGCAGCTGTCGGGAGACGGAGCCAGACGGGGACGGTGATCTACGGCTCTGGGTGGCGTGCACGTGGAACGTGGAACGTGGACCTCGGAGTGTAGCCTTCTTGGAAGTGCTGAGATAAGTAGTCTTGATTATTTTGTTTCAGCTCTTCCCCCAATGGAGGGTGTTTGTAAGAATTTGGGGACGTTCTGTTACAGAACGGGAAACTGGTCATTGTTCAAGGAACGACTGGATCAGGCCCTCATTTTACATGATGACAAAGTGTTATTACAAGAACGCAAAAGAGCATTTTTGCTGAGTTGCCTCACCGAAGAAACTTTCTCTTTATTATGTGATCTATGTTTCCCTAAAAAGGTTTCTGTTTGTTCTTTTGATGATTTATGTAAATTATTTGATTCGCATTGCAAACCTATTCAAAATATTTTCGAGTCGCGTGAGTTATTTTATAAGTGTAAACAGCTAGCTAACGAATCTATTAAAGATTACGCTGCTAGGTTGAGAGGACTGAGTTTGACGTGCAATTTTGAATTGAGGCTGGAATCTTGTTTAAAAGACATATTCATTATTGGAATTTTCAATGAAAAATTGAAACATAAGTTGTTCGTTGAGGGGGTAAATACTTCTTTTTCGGAATGCATTCAGTTAGCAGCTTCATGGGAACATGTTGTTAATTTTAAGAAAGTTGATACGAATTTAAATGTTGTGCATAAGGATAGTAATGTTGTCCGTAAATCCAGGTCGGATAGTCCGATCAGATTTAAAAGTGCAGTGCGTAGTAAGACGCCAGTAAATATTGCATTAAAAAAATGTTTTTTGTGCGGAAAAACGAATCATTTGCAGAAAGATTGTTGGAAGAATATTTTTTGTAATCGGTGCAATAAATCGGGTCATCCTAGTAATGTGTGTAAAAACAGTAAAATTAATGTAGGTAATAAGAATAAACGATTAAATTCGGTTTTTATGTTGCATGACGGCACGGGGCCGGAACCGATATTCGTAGATCTCATTATTGGTAACACTGTTCTGCGAGCGATTGTTGACACCGGCGCTGAGATTAATGCAATTCCATATGAAGTGTATTTAAAAGATTTTGTTTCTTGTAAATTGGAAAGATGCGATATTCAATTGTCAGGATATGACGGGAAACGGTTAAATATTGTAGGTAAAGTTAATTTAAGTGTGTTATTTTTAAATAAAAGTGTAGATACGCAGTTTATAATAATTAAAAACGGTAATTCTACGATTGTTGGTAGAAATTTTTTACAAGTTTTCGGTATCGGATTAAGTGGAATAAATGCGGTAAATACCAGTGAGACTAGTTGTGATAATCAATTAAATTTTCGTGATAGTTTAAAGAAAATATATGCTCATGTGTTTTCAGAAAAATCGGGTAGGCTTATAGGTTATGAAGCTAACATCGAAGTTATTTCGGAGTTCAGGCCAAAGTTTGTGAATCCAAGATCGTTACCTTTTAGTTTACGTGGAAAGGTAGAGGAGGAATTAAATAAGATGTTACGTGAAGATATAATTGAAAAGGTAGAAATAAGTGATATGGCTAGTCCGATTGTTGTTGTAAAAAAGAAAGACGGTTCAATTAGAATTTGTACTGATTTTAAAACCACATTAAACCCTATGTTAGCGAAGTTGAAATATCCATTGCCTCGTATAGAAGATTTAATTTCATCTTTAAATGGTGCGAATTTTTTTGCGAAAATAGATTTGCGTAATGCTTTTGGTCAGATTTCGTTAAACGAGAAGTCGAGAAAATTATGTGTGATAAGTACGCATGTAGGTTTATTCAGGTATAAGGTGTTGCCTTTCGGTTTGACCACAAGCCCGGCTATATTTATGCAAGTTATTCAGGCGGTAGTAGGTAGACTTCGTAACGTTCGTATATTTCTAGATGATATTTTGTTGTTTGGAAATTCTGAAGAGGAATTATTCTCTATTTGTGAATCTGTACTTAGCAAGTTAAGTGATTGTGGATTAACTATTAATGAAAATAAGTGTTCTTTTCTAGAAACTGAGATAGAATATTTAGGTTTTAAAATTTCGCGGAAAGGAGTTATGCCTTTAGAAAATAAAATCTGTGCGATTACTCAAATGGCAGTACCGAAAAATGTTTCAGAACTTAGGAGTTTACTTGGGGTTATTTCATATTATAGAGCTTTTGTTCATAATATTTCAGGTATTTTGTCTCCATTGTATAACTTGTTAAAAAGGGGAGTAAAATATGTGTGGTCTGAGGAATGTAATATTGCGTTTGAGCGAGTTAAGAAACTGCTGACGTCAGATAATATTTTAGTGCATTTTGATCCTAATTTACCAATTAAACTTATTTCAGACGCATCTGAAAAAGCGTTATCAGCGGTGATTTGCCATGTATATGATAATGGTTTAGAGAGACCTATCGCATTTGCTAGCCGATTATTGTCAGAAACAGAATTAAAGTACTCTATTTTAGATAAGGAAGCGTGTGCTATAATTTTTGGGTTGAAGAAATTCTTTCAGTATTTATACGGCAATAAATTTGTTTTGGCTTGCGACAATAAATCGTTAGTACACATTTTGAACACGGATAAGCAAATACCTGTTTTGGCCGCTAACCGTCTTCAGAGGTACGCCCTAATACTCCAGACTTTTGACTATAGTATAGAGCATATTAAGTCAGGTGATAACAAAGCGGATTTCTTATCACGAATGCCGATTAATAATAAGGATAATTTAGTTGTGTGTAGCGACGATATTGATGCTAGCGATTATTTTTTAAATTATATTGATTCTTTAAACGTGAATACGGTTGAGTCAGAGTTTGTGAACATAATCGAGTCAGAAACAACATTAAATGCGGAAACGATGAAACAGTTTTCGATTAATGATGTAAATATAGCGAGCATTATCGAGTTCACAGCAAATGGTTGGCCGGATAAAAAGTTCTTAAAGGATGATTTATTGAAATTCTGGTATTTTAGGGATAAATTATCGACTTATAATTCATGTTTATTTTATAATAATTAATTTGTAGTTCCAAGGGAATTAAGGGAAATTATATTGAATTTTTTACATCAATCACATTTAGGCATTGTAAAATCGAAAAGTCTTGCTCGAAATTATTTTTTTTGGCTCGGAATGAACAATGATATAGAAGTAACTGTGAAACAGTGTGCTCGATGCATGGAATGTTTACCTACTCCATGTAAAGTTGAGTTGGCACCTTGGCCAATCAATGGGTTAATCTGGAGTAGATTGCATATCGACTTCATGGGGCCGTTGGGAGGTCATAATTTTTTAATTATTGTTGATGCAACTACAAAATGGATAGACTGTCATGTTGTAAATAAGGTAGATTCGTTTTGTACAATAAAAGTTTTGAAAAGATTATTTTCTATGTTCGGAATCCCGGAACAAATTGTAAGTGACAATGGTACAGCTTTCACATCGTCAGTTTTTAAGGAATTTTGTCATAATTATAATATAGAATCATTGACTTCAGCTGTACAGCATCCTGCTTCTAACGGTTTAGCTGAAAATGGGGTTAAAACAGTGAAGAATTTTTTGAAAAAAATTATGGTAAATAATAAATTTCCTACTGATTTTGAAGATAAACTTTTGACGTTTTTAGTTGATATTAGAAATACGCCTTCAATGTCTACGGGCATTGAGCCTAGTACATTAATGTTGGGTAGAAAGATTAGATCAATTTTTAATACGATTATTCCAATAGTGGATAATGTTGAGAGTCAAGGTTTTAAAGGAATTGACAACACGGTTAAAAACAAAATGTTATTGAGCCAGCATAAACAGAAAAAGTATTATAGAGGAAGAAAATTTAAAAAGTACTTTGAGGTTGGTTCTAAAGTTTTAACCAGGGATTTAAGAAGTAATGATAATAAATGGATTTTAGGAAAAAATTTTAAAAGATTGGGGAATAGGATTTATTTAGTTAAAATTATGTCTACGGGACAAATTTGGAAACGCCACCATGATCAGATTTCAGAGAGGAAGGTTAGGTGGGGGGAGTGTGACAGGTCTGATGATTTGCTGGACCTGGGTCCACTCTCGGATGTGGACATGACCAAATTTCCTAATTCCTCTAATTTTTGCAGGTCACCTACACCATGGGAGGGGAGGTTACGCCCTCGAGGTCAACGCCCACGCTACACGTGAAGAACAAGAAAAATTACATATATTATGGAATGGAAATATTTAGATATTTTGTTTTGTATAAATTTGTGAATAAAGAAATGTATGTAATTAGGTTTTAAGTGTGGGGGTGTGACGTATGTGTATGAGGGTGACGGCATGAGAGCGAGATAGCGAGTATGGGAAGTATAAAAGGGATGTACCGCTATTGAGCGCTCTCTCCATATTAATCTGGCAACCAATAAACATCGTAACATCTTGATATTATTTTCTACCCGCCAACATCACAGTTTATAACCTGGATAGCGTCACGGATAAATTTATCTGATTTTTATTTATACGAAACTATTGGCTCTTATAAAAGTCTAAATGAATTTTGTTTTTTTTTTATGAAAAACTCTCTTTTTATAACTTTCGAATGTCTATATTATATTGATGGGAATAACCTTCATATTGTCTTGTTCTTTTCATATTTTTGTTTAGATTATGAGATAATGAGATACGAGTACCAATATTTACATTTAGCCCAATCCCCCTGCGATCTCACTCGCCTGAAATCGTAGATCTCCTTCCCAATTTTATTTCGATAATACAGCTTTGTATGGAAACATAGGCCCAAATTAAGCCTTTATTTGGATCATGAACAATGTCCACAAGGCACTCCATGGCACTACATGTGTTATTCCTTAGTTAATGTAATCAGTAAGACGTTTTAATTGTTATACACATTATAAAAAAAACTTTATTTTAAGAAAGCGTTTTTTCGATTTTGTAAAGTAAAATCTAGTTGCGACCATTATCTTTTTCTGTGTCTTGTTCTCTTTCATATCTTTCACACAGAAAAAGAACTATCTTTCGGACTAATGATTTGCTTACGCATCAGCCCGTGCTTTATAGCATGGTAGAAAAAACATTGAAAAACCATCTGTTATTTTTGATTTGGTTTTTGGATCTTTTTCTTTACCTTTTTACACCTACGAACTTAATTATAATTTATTTGTGTGACCTAATTAACCGCATACAAGAAAACCTAATTGATTTATTAATGACCTTCTGATTCTCTACCTCGGTATCGACAAAAAAATTGTTAATTGAGTTCACTATGTAAATGTGAGTAACGTAGTTATTTATTGTTACGTGTATTTGACAATTCAAGTTTCTTCAAGTATGTCCGGGTAAATAAAATAGCTATCTTTGTCATAAAATTTACAGATTAAAATCTAACGTCGAACAACCTTTTAGCCTGAATAAGAAATCACACAAAAATCGTGTACTCCTTTAAATTTAACAAAATCTTTCCCAGTACTCGAGGAGATCATCGTTATCATTTTTAATAAACATCAACGCCAAGACAGCATAGACCACAATCCAAAAAAATAAGAGTCACATAAAAAACACTTTCCAAAAGAACGGACAAGCTTTGGTCACCAAATACGGCTAAAGCCATTTCAAGCAACGTTTTGATTCTGAATGGTGATATTTCACCACGACGGCACTGAATCACCCTGAAACGTGCCACAAATATAGTACAAATATTTATTAAGGCTCTGCAACCGGGTCGGAAAAGAAGAAGATGGAGAGATACGAAATGACGAATGTTAGAGGAGAGCGCTAACATTTACAGCGGCAAAATCGATGCGAAAATTGCGAAAATGTTTAATAAAACACGACTCGTTTAAAATAGAGCAAAAATCAGCATTACCTTAAACAGCATTTAAAGAAACACTGGAATTTTTTCATACATGTAACTTGTAAAATAACTGAAACAAACGTGTTAATAATAATTTTTGGAGCATACTTTGCGATTTTTTTCTATCGACGAAATTTTATATAATTTGCGTTTCGGCGCGGGCAAAGTCTAGATATTATCTTCAAGAATAACATGTATTTTTAAGAGCTTTAAAACTTACCGTGTTTAAGGGAAATATGTAATAAATCGGTACAAATCCGGGTTGCGGGCCCTTAATTAATAAATTATGATTTAGTTGCGCACGCCGTGGATTCGAACCCGTGACCTCCGGATTCGTAGCAAAGGATCGAAACCACTCGTCCACGGAATTAAACATAATTATATGTTTTTACATACACACGCTTCTTCGAAAATAAACGTATTTACATGTTTCTTTTAATAATGATTCTGAAAAGTAAAAATGTAGTATAATAATCCTCGGAAGAATAAATGATACAAAACACAGTCAAAATGTACGTCTTTGAATCTACAAGTACTACTGATGTGAGTAACGAAACGGAATAATGAACAAGTGTGTCTGACGTCAGATTTATGATTTTAATAAAAAGTAAAAGCTTTTGAGAATAATTGTACAGTAAAATGTAGGGAACGTGATACGTGGCTACTAGCTTATGCTCCGATAGTCGCCATTCCAAACTTACAAAGCGTCTCATTCTGAACTTGGCATTTAAATAAAATACGAGGCTTTACGTAAATATCGCCTGAATAACTATTATTATCGAATAATGGAGATGATTTATATTATTTTCACTAGTGAGGTATGCGTGTAAGACCACCATTCAGAATTGAAACGTTGCTTGAAAATGGCTTTAGCCGTGTTTAGTGACCAGATCTGAATAGCCAGGTACTTCCCAACCTTCCTCCTCCCCACCTCCTTCCCCTCCCCGCTACCTTCAGCCTCACAACATACCCCAATTGGGGATGCCATAGTCTCACTGGCTCCAGACGGGAGCAGTTGAGATTCTTGTGCGGTATTCACTGTAAAAAAAAAAAAAAAAAAAATGCGTACAAATGCCTTGGTCTGATATTCCCAAGGAATTAATTTTTATTTAATGAAGACTATATAAGCGAAACTCAATCGAAAATCTGAAACAGAAAAATCATAAAAAGATACAGTCACATCTAGGACACATTGTGTACTAGATGCCCTGATTTTTTGTTTCAGATTTTCGATTGAATTTCGCTAATATTGTCTTCATAGATTAAAGTATTACAATTTGAGGTTTTACTCATTAATTTAAAAATAAAAATTAATTGTATTACTGGATAAGTTCTGAAAATCCGTCTTTTTTCCAATGTTTCTGAATTTCTCCCTTTAAGGGTGTTCTTGTGAAGGCAAATCCGAACCGCCTAGACCACTGAGCCTTCTTCTCAGGTCGGTTCCGCATTGCATTTGAAGCAACCTTTCAATTCATATTATTGGTCTTATACCAAGGCGACACTGAGAGAATCTTTATCTCTTTAACGTGCCGCGAATAGGCTTTGTATTAATTTTAAATGATTAAAATGAGATTGACACAAATCAATCAAATAAAACTAATTTTCGCACGCCGCCGGTTTAAAACCCGCGACTTCGGAGCACTGGTCGAGATGCTTTAACCAACATCAACCACCGTTGACACGACAATGCCAACTTCTTGAATTGACCTATTGTTTAGAAGTGTTACGTTGGTAAGATAATAACATTTCAGATAAATGAAAGCAAATCTCCGTATTTATCAAGAGCTACGGTGCTTATAAATTTGCATTTAAGGGGGAATTACCAGAGAAAACTAGAAATATGTCATTTTAAAATCAGATTTTAGACGTATTGACTCTTTTCCACAAAAAATTATAATGGATTTCGAAATATTGTTCTTTTGTCTAGAATTCGCATGTTTTAAATTTTGAGATTTTTTTTTTTAGTATAATAAGGTTTTACCATAGGTCGTTGGCAGATTTGATAAATTTTCAAAAAAGATTTTGTATTATACCACACCCATTTCAAATCATATAATCATGCAGTAAAATAAATCAATACATTATCTGGGTATCGCATGTTTTAAAATTTTAATTTTAGTTTAAATAAAATCATTAAAAAATATATACGTACATGCGTTTCTTGACGAAAATTGGTCCGTTTGTATATTTATTTGCGCACTTACAAACTAATATATTTCAGATTTTTTTTAACATCCTTATTTAACTTAGACATTATTGAAAAATGATAAATACGTATAATAAAAAAATGATTACAAAAAGTACATTATTTTAATAGTTTTATCATCACGCCTTTCAGCATTTTGGATGTAGTTATAAATTAAAGCAAATTTGGAATGAAATAAAATCGATATTGAGTTATAATTTTAAAAAGCTGCTACGGAGAATAATTAATCTTTCACATTGTAACCGCCCTGCACGATCGTAAGAACAACGAGTCAAAACAAACACACGTTGCCATTATGTTTCTTCAATACTACAAAAATTATTCAGAAACAAACTCTATTTCTAAAATACACCGTTTGCATCTCTTCCAATGTCCGGTGATAAATGTTCTTATTTTCAGTTGATCAATAAATACACATGAAATAAAATAACTTTATGCCTATTTAGAAGAAGCTCTCTCGGGCGCTTGATTTTCAAAAGCTGGTCTTGTCCACTCACGAACCGCGGGGGTTCGGAATAAGTCCGCCAAGCGACTTACAATCACCCAGAAAAGTGGACGGGAAATCATTATTATTCCTATGCAGCAGCGGGGTAAATTTAATAACACTGAATAACACAACTGGTCCTACAAAACTTTCATACGTTTGCTGAATTCTCTGATGCTGTACGTTCCCGTTTGCGTTCCTGAACTGTGCTGGAACCGGTGATGGGGTGGCGCGTTTTATGTGTAATGTTACTTTATTTAATTTATTTCCTAGTTTTGTTTTTACAGCATTCATTTTGGCGCGCTAATAAAAGTGAACTTATTTCCTAGTGGTAATTTCTTTTTTTCAACCATGTCAGAATTTTAAACATCAAATTCAACTCTTCTATATATCTCTGGGGATGCTGTAAGAAGAGTATTTTTATGGAAAGGAATGAGAGAACCTGGGTCTTGAAGATACTCATTATCATTTGATCGTACACTTTCTTATGCCTGAATTTAAGTGTGACATGAAATTATTGTTTATGGTATATTTGCGCCGTTGATATTTGCTTGGTTCAATATATTCGCACCTCACAATCCCGAAGCCTCAGTTACGCACGAAAATTCTGAAACCGTCACTTTGGATCGAGATTGTAAAATATCTATGCAAGATAGATTTCATAGACAATAAGAAGCATTATTTCGTTCTCTTTCAAGAAGAAGAAGAGAGATATATAGCTTTTAAAATGTAAGGTCGCTCGGGACGTTTTTGGTCTTATGAAAGTATAACGCGATTATGTGTTTTGGGATGTATTTATTCCTAAACAAGCAGCCGGGTTAAATAAATATTTTTTTATATTAGATCCACACATGATGAGGAAAATCATTTCCATCAGGGTCTACATCATCTTAGGGGAAGCTGTATGAAAGGGGGTCATTGTGTCCAGGAGTGATGGACGTTTGAATCCATCCCGCCAACTGCAGTGCAAGGAGAAAGGTTGAGAGAGTCCATTGGAGAGGCCTCAGAAAAGGTGGGCAAACGCATCCGCCGCCAAGACACAGACGAACCTCATCCTATGAACCCGGGCACCCTGCCTTAGTTACCAAACGTAGCATAATGGTTCTCGTAATAAATCAATTCTGCAGCTGAAGTTCACTGCCCGTTACCAGTGGTTCTAAGGTTGAAGAAAGTATGGATGGGAAGAAATCAGTGCCTGATGCAAGTAAATCTGGCGCTTTGGGCACTTCATTTTTAGCCACAGCTTTACAGTGATCATCAATTCACAAGTTTAAATGCACTCGTTAAATTAACATGTGTTCCTGAGCCACCCAGTTTATATTAAGCTTGCTGTGCAGCACGTTCCGCGAGCTTCCGCGAACAGTTCATAGTCGGCTGGAGATTTAAGTCTGCCGCATTAATTGCCCATTTAAATAATATCTCCCTAGCCCCCGCCACCCGCTACATCTATATTATTTACTAAAACGCTTTATTCTGAGTATTCAATTATTATTCTTCTTTACTTTCAATTCAACGGTACTGGTATATTTCTACCGATTTCTTAAACACTAAGTTTTAATGCTCTTAAAAAGTATATGTTATTCTTGAAGATAATATCTAGATATTCCCCGCGCCGAAACGCAAATTATATAAAATTCCCTCGATAGAAAAAAATCGCAAAGTATGCTCCAAAAATTATTATAAGTTTGTTTCAGTTATTTTACAAGGTATATGTATGAAAAATTTCACAGTGTTTCTTTAAATGCTGTTTAAGACAACCCCGTGAGCTTTTTGCTCTATTTTAAACGAGTCGTGTTTTATTAAACATTTTCACAATTTTCGCATCGATTTTTCGCCTTAAATACTAGCGCGCTCCTCTAACATTCGTAATGTCATATCTCTCCATCTTCTTATTTTTGAGCCCGGTTGCAGGTTGTATATTTTTAGTTATTTCATTCCTATTTTTATTAGGATACTATTTAAAATTAAAATTGACGGCCGGCGTGTTCTAACGTTAAGGCTCTTGATTCGCGGGATCGAATCCCGGCGTGGGCAAATAAAATTTATTTGAATAATTTGTGTTATTTCACAATTAATTCATTTAAAATAATAAGACCACCATTCAGAATTGAAACGTTGCTTGAAATGGCGTTAACCGTGTTTGGTGACCAGATCTGAATAGCCAGGTACGTCCCCACCTTCCTCTTTCCCATCTCCTTCCCCTCCCCACTACCTTCAGCCTCACAACATAAACCAATTGGGGATACCATAGTCTCACTGGCTCCAAAAGGGTGCAGCTGAGACTCTTGTGAGGTATTACTATAAAAAAATTACACTATCCATATGTATTTCAAAATAATAAAAAAGTACAAATTATTCATTCGCATCGAAGATATCGACGTGAGTGATAAAAATCTTTCCTTGGAGTGCGGCTGGCTGCAAAAGCAGTCAAAGAAATACAGGCCCACACTGCGGATGACTTCATTAGCAGCCCAAACGAATTGTTCACTTTCGTTACTTATTTTAACGTAAACTTACCAGCAATTTACGATAAAATCAGCAACGAAAATGATCAATTCGTATGGGCTACTAATGCAGTCATCCGCGGTGTGGGCCTGAATTTCTTCGACTGCTATTGCATCCAGCCGCACTCTGATGATTTTAAAACATTTGGAAATGAAAATAAACTGATTTAAATTGAATCAAGTTCAGAATTCGCAATTATACGGTCGGCTGTCAGTTAATTGAAAACTTGACGATAATTGTGGTTAGGTGAGATGGTCGAAAGGCTGGTGGTTAGAACGCTGACTGACAGCTCGACGGACCAAGATCGATACACACAGCGGGTAACCGACTTACTCCCTTCTGAACACTTGTAATGCTTATTGAAGATCTGTAAATCTTGAGAATAATGGCTTCTTTAAAACAGTATTTAACACTACAACCAAAACTCATTTAGATTGATAATTTACAATCAGGAACACGTCAATGCAGTCAATGTTAACACGGTCAACAAAACGTTACATCGTCATGAAAATATCGGTTCTTGTTTAAATTTCTTATTTTGCAATCCTGTGAACAATTCGTTTTCATAATTATGCATTTTTGACAAAATGTATTACGCTTTAGTTGTTATATTAACTAACCGTTAATCCATAACGCTTCATCAAATTTTAAATCACATGCATTTTTTAACTGTAACGCACCTATGAGTATATATATATATATTTTTTTTACATTAGCTCCACACAGGAGGCCCTGAGGAAATCAATTTCCCTCGGGGCCTATGTCATCTTTGAGGATGCTTTTTGAAAGATCTTTTCAGGAAAAGATTCAGAAGAAGTTCTGGGAAGGGAAAAGGAATGAGGGTTGGGTAGGAATATGTGGGTCAGTGTATTCAGGAGTGTCGGACGCATCAATCCATTTCTCCCACTGCGATGCAAGGCGATGGGTCGAGAGAGTCCGCTTGACCAGTCCTCGCCACGCAGTTGGTGGGCAAACCCATCCGCTGCACCCCTGCTAAGACACCAAACGTAGCGAATAAATTCGAGTGACCTATGGCAAGGGGTTGGTTATCCAATAAATTGTTCCCGGGGTGGCGGTACCCGTACCCGCCGCCCAAATTGTGAATTTAACTAATAGTTCGGTGAACATACGAGTAGTAGACCTCGCGTCCAAAAGAGTATGTTTTTATTATTATCTAAATCATTAAATCAAACCATAATTTTCAAAGAAAAAATTAGATTTTTCAGCTGCAAACTTAAAAACTTACTTACTTAATTATGATCCATATATTTTATGTAACATTTTTTTAATTCAAAATAACCAATTATACAATTTTTGGAGCGCAGAACCCCGAGGAGTGAAGGAGACTTGTCCACTATGGAAATTAGAGTAGGCGTCATGATCCTCGGCAATGAGGAACCGACTTGATAAGAAGAAGACGCTCAGTCAATAAAAAAGTATAAAAAGAGCGTTACATCAGTAATATATTACTTCAACTAGCTGGTTACCCGGCACGGCACGCGTTGCTATGCCATTTAATAAAGAAATTGTTTCTCCCTACGTGTCATTTCCCATTCATCCCGTTCCCCTTCCGCATCCCCTTCCTCTCCCGCGTCCCCTTCCCCTCTCGCGTTCCCACTCCGCCTACTCCACTTTCCTTCCCCCCACCCCCCCCCCCCCCCCCCCCCTTCCCCCGCTCCGCGTACCCCCACTCCCGATCTCCCCTCCCCCCCAGGTTCCCCTCCTCCTACCGGGTTCCCCTCCCCCGACCCCTCCACCCCTCCAATATTTATAATTTCATAACGCCAGAGCTCACCATTACATACATATAATGTAGCTCGCTAATAATGTAGCTTTCTATTATTTCTATCATATAAGAATTTAATAGTATATTAAAATATAAGTGGATAAACAGGTCTTTAAAACACGCGCGATGAAATAAAGCAAGTGTTTTAAAGACCAGGTATCCACGAATACTTTACGCTATTTTTTTTATTGGTACACTTTGAAAACATAAATATTGATATTATTATTAAAAATTTGGAAATAAGAACTATTAATGAATTCGTGCTGTGACATCACAATATCTTGTTGTCATGGAAATGAAAAACACAAACATTAATTTGCAATCTGTCAAATAAGATTAATAGTTGACATCACAGTTTTTACTAGTTATTGTGTGTTGTAAAATGAGTTCTAACATTGATAATTTAAATACCAAAGCAGAATCGCGGTTAATACCTGAAAAATCCAAAGACGTTTATAAAAAAGAATATGAAAGGTTCATGTAAAAAAGAATGTAAACTTTGAATAAAATTTTTGAAACATTTGTAATGTTTTATTTGACGTTTAAAATACTCCTGTCAGATTTATAGTTAAAAGTTGACATTTAGACTTCACATTTTGTTGATTTGTTGATGTTGCCATGGTAACTTTAAAAAACGCGCGTTCCATAAAGTGCGATTTAAACACGCTAGAGCGTACTTTAAATGAGTAAAAAAGGGCACCAATAAAAAAATATATATTTTTAGTGGATTTCGGCGTGATCGCTTAACAAATAAACACGCACACTTTCGCATTTATAATATTAGTATTGATTTTTTTTCCTTTGAAGGGGTGCAGACATACGTTCACCGTTTGTCCCATTTTCGACTGTTGACGTTGAGTGTGTAAGAAAGAGGGGCAGCATTCAATGTTTAAGAACAAAAGCAAAACAATCAGCGCATTGACATTTGACGTTTTTGAATATTTGGAATTCACTCACTATCCAATATTATACTTTTCACAATATTCCTGCAGCTCTTTCAAAAAATGAGAATTCTTTCCATACAAATGTACTATAATAAGCCATGTTCCTCAAGTTTCTGGTAATTGTTTGGTTTCGATTACCTCCTTGCTATAGTTTTATGTGCACTCTGAATTTGTATTATTTCTAAATGTTAACTGCCTCCTGTTCTATATAATTTAGTTTAAATGATTCTCGTTGAATGGCACCGTCATGGTTTATCATTATATATTGTCCTGTGCCAAAACAGCACTCACTATTGTTGTTAATATTGTTCTTTAGGAATTGCTTTGTATATTTTTGTATATTCGTTATTTCACATTATTTAATTAATTTTTTAAGGACTCGTAAGGAACACTGTAGGCTAATTTTAAGTTTATTATAATTAAGGGCACTTGAAGTGAAATATCACAAAACTGCGCTATATAAATACTACGTTATTATTATTTATTATTAAGAAAAGAATTTTCGTAAATTTTTCCGATGTTTTAATAGCTATCCTACTATTCGGGGCAGAGACAAATCGAACAAATCAAACATCATCAAAATCGGTCCAGCCGTTCTTGAGTTATATAGTCTAACTAACCCGACTTTGTTTTATATATTAAGATAAATACATCAATAATAATTGCCTTTATTTTGACAAAGCACCATTTACATATTATTTGGTTTTATTGTCGACTTGAGTTTATCTAAGAACATAAACTAACTTTCAAGCTATAAGTTTAAAATATCGTCTTCCACTTACTAGAGAAGCACCTGGCGTTGAGAGGTTATTCTAGGAAACTTACAAATGAAATATGCCAACAAAAACAGTAAAAACTTCGCTTCAACTTGAAAATTCGCATACTTACCTGAAGAATTTATGAAGCTGCGTTGAGCATAGAGAATTGAAATTATCGATCTTTCTACGACTTGAAGTTGTTATGTTCTGCTTTACAATATATTCACGTACGCAAGACGATATTTTTGAAACGTTCAGAGGAATATACTCTAAGTATAGCCTTAGTAATTTGGGAGGCAGGTATGGGTACCGCCGTCCCGGGAACTATTTATTACATAACCAACACCTCTACCTTAGATACGTTTTAAGACTTTCACGGCCAAAAGTATTTTCGTAATTTGTTTTGGGGGTGTTATGCCGTGTTGCGCTACCTCCTTCTTTAGCCAACGTTTCGGACATCTACCTGATGATGGACACTGCAACGATGTCCGAAACGTTGGCTAAAGAAGGAGGTAGCGCAACACGGCATAACACCCCAAAAACAAATAACGAAAACCTCTACCTTAGGTCACCCCAACCCCAAGTGATTCACTTCATTTGGTGACTTAGCAGGGGGTGCCCGGTTTCATCGTATGAGGTGTGTTCGGATGCGTGGCAGGCCGGATCGAGAGAGACTGATTGAGGGAGACTTTTTGACTTCTTCAACCGGACTCTCTCGGAACACCGCGGTGGGAGGGATAGATTTAAACGTCCGTCACTCTTGAAGAATACACTGACCCAGATTCCTGCTAATTCCTCATACGTCTTTCATTCCTAGAACTTCCTCTGCTTCCTTCCTAAAACGACCTTCCACACAGCATCCCCAAATATGACCTAGGCCCTGGAGGTAATTAGTTTCTTCAAGGCCTCCTGTGTGGAGATAATATAAAACAACAAAAAATCAAAAAATTCCAACGATAATAATATTTTACAGAATCTCCTAGTGCAAATTTTGAGGTAAATGCAACTACAAGTATTTTCATGCAGTGTCGTGTTCATCCGTTGAAGTTTCTGGGCTAATTACCTTCGTTAATAATTTCTAATCACTTCAGAAACATTCAACAGTGATATTACATTTTCAACCCTCTCTCTCGTGTGTCGGCTGTATAACAAAAATGGTATTAAATCATTATACTATATGTATATATATATATATATATATATATATATATATATATATTACATTTGCTCCATACAGGAGGCCCTGAGGAAAACAATTCCCCTTTGGGGCATATGTCATAGAGCATGCTGTCTGGAGGGGGCCCGCAACCCGGATTTGTACCGATTTATTACATATTTCCCTTAAACACGGTAAGTTTTAAAGCTCTTAAAAAAATGTTATTCTTAAAAAATATATCTTATTCTTGAAGATAATGTCTAGACATTCCCCACATCGAAACGCAAATTATATAAAATTCCCTCGATAGAAAAAAATCGCAAAGTATGCTCCAAAAATTATTATTAACACGTTTATTTCAGTTATTTTACAAGTTTTATTTTATTTTATTTTATTAAGTTTTATTTTACAAGTTATATGTATGAAAAAATTCACAGTGTTTATTTAAATGCTGTTTAAGATAATGCCTGCGAGATTATTGTTCTATTTTAAACGAGTCGTGTTTTATTAAACATTTTCGCAATTTTCGTATCGATTTTGTCGCTGTAAATGTTAGCGCTCTCCTCTAACATTCGAAATTTTGTATCTCTCCATCTTCTTCTTTTCGTGCCCGGTTGCAGAGCCTTAAGGAAAGCGAGGAGAGGAAGTTCTGAGAAGGAAAAATTAAGAACGGTGCATAGGAATCTGGGGGTCAGTTTGTCCAGGAGTGACGGTCGTGTGAATCCATTCCTTCCACTGCGGTCTAGCTAGAGCATAGGTTCTCAATGTGGGCGTCTGTGACTTTCAGGGGGGCAGTAGAAGACCCAGATAAAATTAGGGGGCGTTGAGATGGCACAGTGAGGACGTGGGCTGGTAAAAAAATGGTCTAAAAAAGATAAACAAGCTAATATTCTACTAATAAAGTAAAGTAAACTTTAATATTGGTTAATTTTTGTTATTGTATGTATTGTAATCATTTTTAGTACTCGTGCCAAAATTCACATATTTCGGTAGGTCCGATTCCACTCAGATCTACACTAAATTGGATCCGGCTGGAAAGATCAAAGGGACTCCCTCAACCACTCTTTCCCGATCCAGCCTGCCATGCAGCTGGTGGGCAGGTGCATCTGCTGCCAAGACCCGGACAAACCCCATCCCATGTACCCGGGCACCCCTGCAAAGTCACCAAACATAGCGAACAACTTGGGGTGACCTAAAGCAGAGGTGTTGCTTATCCAATAAATGGCGATATCCATACCCATACCGTACTCATACCGCGGTACCCATACCCGCTTCCTAAATTGAAAATTTACCAATTGTTTACGTATTCTCCAAATTAACCTATAAAATTCAAATAAATCTTAAATGTTAACTTTTTTAAAAGCATTAAGCAAACGAAATGTTGTTATTCTTCAATTTGCATTTATTTCTATTATTTATCACTTCTTTTCTACTTTACAGTTTAATAATCTAATAAAATACATAATACAATCAAACTGATTGATCAGTTTTGTAAGATTTAAGTAAGACAAAATATTGTAAAAAAAACGAATAAACATATTTAAAAATATATATATCGAACAGTATTATTACCGTAGCGTCTGCGTTGTTGAATTTCAGAGCCCAATGCATGTCGGACGCCACGCCATACGCGCCGCGCCACAAATAACATCTGTGTACGTGGAATTTCACACAAAGCTACTGTTATAATTCGGTTCCGAATTCAAGAATTCGACACAAGATGTCGCTACTTCCGTCAGCAGCTCGCATGTGGACGTATCTTCCCTGGGTATAAATACTACGGATTTATAGAATTTAAGTAGGTATCTTTCCGGATATGAAGAGATTACATACGGCGTCATTGCCTGTCACGGTTACCTTAACTCGGTGACTAGCTGTCACTGGACCACAGTGGATCCGAGGAATTGGCTATTTTTGAAGCAGTTCTTATCGGATTTATAAAATGGTTACCTATACTCAAACTTAGCGAAGCCGAAGTAAAAGTCACCCGCAGGACCTAGCAACAAAAACCTGCGGAGCGGGTTTTTAACTGCGGGTATATATATAATTTTTTTTTTTTTGGGTTCAATAACTCCACGCGACCTTACCTTTGCTTGTGAAAACATTTTTTTTTATCACTCTGTTAAATAATGCTAATAAATAACTTAATAATGTAAATAATTAGTATAATACTGAGTAGAGAATTAAAAAGTCAACGATTAATTACAAAAATATTAATTCGGAGTTTGAAAAATATGACAAAGACCAACGGTTGAGTGTCAGCATTTCCTTGGAGCTTAATTTGACCCATCCCCTTCTTCAGTGAGTGGCGGGTGAAGCCGGGTTCGAGAAATTTACAAAAACTGTTTTCATTTCAAAGCTTTCGATGTACCTAATTATAATATTTTAAAGATGTCTCTAAGCAGTTCCAGAAATTGAACTAAGCAAATCATTCCGATGATACAATTAAATTAATTCCACTAACTAACTATTCTCGTGATATTTCCAACTAACTATAACTGTTCTAGTTTCGCTCCACTTTGGCAATAATTAATCTACCATATCAAAATGTTGGTAGCCCAATGCTACTGTTGGTAACTTCGTCTGCAGCGAAGTACGTCGAACTTCAAACTCCATTTGTTCTTGGCGAGTCGTTCTTGGTCAATATTATCTCTGGAACTCCCTTCGAAAGCGCACTCTATAGTATATTGACGAAAAAACTAGATGAAGTGTACAAGTACCAGGAATCTATAAAACTAAATAATATTTCATAATATATTAAATGAAGAGGTAAGCCACATTTCGTCCTGTATATTATATATTTCTTTATTATTATACGCCCATGCGGGCTTTTAGAAACACGCGGAATACAGTGTAATTTAGCGGAACAGTATCAAAGACTTAACATTTGCTAAGGATAACCTACAATAGCAAAATAATAATACATTTATTTATGGGTTATGTTATTATAGAGTTTATTATAACGTGACTAAATTCCATGCAGTTGAACACATCTCGGCCTCCGTGGTCCTGGGGTAATGTTCTCGGGAACCCGAAGATCGAGGGTTCAAATCCCTGCGTGCAAGAGTAAATTTTGAGTGATTGATTGTTATTTCACAATTTACTCATTTAAAATAATATAAACTATATTTTCGGCACATTCTAGAGTGGAAGATACTCTGAGTATCGTCCTGGTGTAAGACCACCATTCAGAATTAAAACGTTGCTTTAGCCGTGTTTGGTGACCAGATCTGAATAGCCAGGTACTTCCCCACCTCCATCTTTCCCATCTCCTTCTCCTCCCAATATCTTCAGTCTCACAACATATACCGATTCGGGATGCCATTTCAGTAAAAGCACTTCAACTTCCAGTAAGACGAATTTTATAAAACGTCTGTCTTTCAGTAAAACCCTTCAAGCGATATTTTTTGGAATATTACTTTTCAATGGTTTCATATATATAGAATAGTCTTCAAAGTTCAATATGCTTAATTAATTTTTGCTTAGATATTTTCAGTACTAAAATATAAATTGTGCGAGAATTTTTTTTAGGTTATTTCAAGAAAACCCGAGAAGAAATTACTTTACTCTCAAATCTCTCATAAAGTATAAATAGGATTGTAATATTCTACTTCGATTGAAAAACAAATAACCACTTTCATCTAAACTTCAAGATTTAAAAATAGTTTTACGAATTTGTAATATTCCGTTTTAATCGTCCCCAGTAAAATTTTCAGTTTGTGCCTTGAAGGGTTTTACCTGGTTTTATCAAACCATAATCGATAGAGTGTTCAATCTGAAATTTCAATAACGCAACTGGTTTTATACAGTCTTTAAATAACTTTTAGTACTGTCAAAAGAATAAGGCAAAAAATGAAACAAAGACCAATATTCAAAGTTCCCACGCAAAATCCTTAAAAAGCACAAACAACTTCGGAGTTAATAAACTTAAAAAAAGCGTGTTTGTTTATTTTAGAATCAGTGCTTTATGGCCCTATACATATTTTGAGCTTTTCTATTTACCCAATTTACGCTTTCCTGTTTGGCTGCGTCCCACACTTACATAAGCGTACACTCAATAGTGATTGACCTATTTCTGGATCTCATCTCAAAACATAAAACTCGATATCACCTATAATCCAGGTTATAGTATCTAGTACTAACCTACAGTTGTCCTCAATGATCGCGCTGACGTTATGAATCCTTTAAGTTCCTCCAATAATAGTGATCATTACCCATTTTCTGTTCTAATATATTATTTATTTTTACATTTTATAAAAATCCTTAGGGGCAAAATAAATAGATTTAAATGGTATTACCTAATCAATGTGTATTATAAAAGTGTATGAAAGCTAAAACTCCGAAACGAGTCCCGGTAAAGGGAGTCATATAGTGTGGTAGTCCTCTATCCCCCGTCCATGACGAAGGTTTCCATTTTTACCAGAAGAGCGTGCTTTTAAAGATACAAGGGCTGGACGTTCTCCCTCTAGAAATTTCTAGAACAATCCAAAATATTCGAGAGTTTTCGAGAACATTTTCTGGAATATTGTGGAATATTCGAGAATAGTCTGGAACGTTCGGGAACATCCCGGAACATCCCAGGTAATTGTGCAATATTCCAGATCACTCTCAAATGTTGTGAAATGTTCTGGAACGTTGTGGACCGTTCGAAGCCTTTTTTTGTGTGGGTGGGGCGCCTCATTGGTAGGGGTATGTATATAAAACAGGATCCGTCGTGGGTTCGAATGTCAGTTCTATCTTACATCAACTCCATGAGCGAAGCCGGGTACCCCAGCTAGTAAATAATAACAGATGGCTTAATGGCCACAGTAGGTACCTACTGGTGTCTGGTGTGTTATGTTTGATTCTTCTGGGTAAAACACATTCCGCTTAATTGTGCCAACTAAATGTTTGTAGGTTTTACTTTGACTTTTGAAAATAGAATTTGTAAGTAATCTTTCGCGGTAACCCGACAGTTGATCCCCGTCAGTTGCCCCCTCGAAATTATGATTATTATAAAGTGAATTTTTTTGTTAATTATTTTCCAATTTCCAACTTACTTATACGCTGGTATATACAGGGTATGGACAATTAGTTTTATCCTTGATGCATTTGAATGAAAATATGTTTTATGACTTTCTTATTTGGCAGTACATCCTCTCTGGAATACTTAGTTATATTTTTTGTAAGTAGGTATCCTGCATTTTTCCCAAATCGACTACATCCGTATATAAATATGCTGGGAGGTCAACTGTGATGGAACCACTTCGCTAGTCTTTGCTACGGGGATTTTACTTATTGAATTTGAAACGTAGTTTTCCCTCAGTTTTGATTTGTAAAAGAGTCTGTCGGTATTACATTTAATTAAGTCTCTTAACTTTTCTTATCGTTTTCAGTTATGTCAAACAACACCGAATTCCTATTAAAACTTCAGAAAAAAACAGGAATATCATGATATCGATTCAAAGTTTATTTTCATCAAAGCAGTTTCGTATAAAGGGTAGAGAAAGGGTAATTTATGTGCCCATAAAATTTTGATGACAAGTAAAAAATAATATAATATGATATTTTGAATCCTCCAGGACTTTCCACGCCAATCTCGGGACATCTTCTTCAATCGTAAAACGGCGAGGATTTCCATTTGGTCCGTGGCGGCAGATGGTCTCAACTACCTACTAATGTAGATTATAGCATAGTGGAGAACTGTATTTAACGATGAACGTAAAAATCTTAAATGAAAGTAATTTGGCATAACTTATTAGGAATGCCGGTATAACATATTTATGACAAATATTATTATATTGAATGTTGAATTTCATAAGTAATTTTTATTTTAGTAAGTTGTACATTTAAGTTTACTAAATTTCTAATTAATTATAATATTTCATATTGCAGACTTAATTTTATGTAGCTCCTGCAATACATCTTGAACTTTTCAATTGGTGTGGACTTTAAAGTTTCTGGTATCTTGTTATATAACTTCATCCCTTTGTACAGTAAACTGTTTTGCTTATTCGCCTTGTCCTTTTTTTGAAGCCCGATTTCCTTGCATGTCCTTGTGTTATGTCTGTGATTGTTCACCTATTGCTATTAAGTTGTTATTTTTCTTCTATAAATCTTTATCGAACAACAGAAGTTTGGCGAAATACCGAAATAATATAATGTTTGTGTATTATTTGTGGGATATGCAAAAATGCATTGCACGTACAAGATACAACTTCCTACTCATCAGGAGCGTCATTTCCGATTCATCCGAATTCCAAATCAAAACGGGGCTATAGAAGTTTCACTTCAAAAATACAAAAAAGACATAAAAAACATAAGAAACCAAAATGTCAAAAACACGGTGATCAGTTAGGTTTACGAACAGAAAACCGAAGATTTAAGTTTATGGTTGGAATAGTAATTTTATTGTAATCGCGCCCATTTATACTGCTTATGAATGCATATATATGTATAACTAATTACTGTACCTATATAATATACTATATACCGTTATAAGTGTTCATACTATATTCAGTTAGTATTAAAACTATGTGGGTACACCAAAATAGCGATCATCATCAGTACCATCCCTAGTCTCGACAACAGTGCTTTCCTCGGATCAATAAAGTATCGTATCCTTTTCCGATTCTTTCATCAGTATTTTCCATCACTGCACACTGCCATAGAACCGTTCGCGTCACGTCTAAATTCAAGCCCGGAACCGAATCACTTACAAAGGGATCGTTCTTTTAAAGGATCCCTTTAGCGCACGCTAAAGTTTCGAATCCTTCAGTAAATTCGCATAAATTGGAGCGAAATTTTATGGATTTTTTAAGATTCCTTTGAATATCCGAATAAAGGGTTTAAAGAGCTCAGTGTGGGTAGAGTGTTTTTAAAATATTTTCATATTTAAATTTAAAAAAAATTATAATAATACAATGTACAATACGTATCGCGGAGAGTTTATGAAAGTATGTAATATTGTCAATGTTTTTGAAAAGTGAACCAAATAATAAAAATTTCCTGTAGTTGTATTAATTAATTACCTCTGACTATAGTTGCGATACGAAAGCATCAATAAAATGGTTGTTATTTTATTGTGTAGGTAGTTTCTAATATTTTATCCTAAGCAGAAAATGTGTGCAGAAGCAGAAAGAACGAATCTGAACTTTAGAATTGTGAAAATCTCAAAGCTTTTTCTGCATGGAATGTTTAAATCAACATAACTATTTTGAGCTCTAGAGCTTTTAAATTCACTTGTATTTATCAAAAGACATATATCGATAACTCGATGTAGTTTTTAATGTTTTTTAATGAAAGAAAAACAAATCTTCGTAAGGCAGAGTCTGGCAGTAACTAAAAATAATATCAAACTATTAATATTTAAGTCTGCTAGGAATAAATTTACTGTTTTATGTGTGGCAGCAGAGATGTTACGTCTTCCATTGACTTAAATCTCGTTCTGTAAAAAGCCACTCTTATTTTATAATCAAATAATTTTATTTCGATAATTTGCAGTCCAATTCGTTAATAACATTAACCGAAAAAAACATATTACTAACAGTTACCCCCAATTAACAGATCACCTAATTAACAAGGTATCTGAGTTTCCGTACAAACTCCTGTGATGGATTATTATTTCACAGAATTTGAACAATAGAGAACTCCAGTCCAATTTTTTATTTTTTTTTTATGAATAATGACCTTCTAACTTAAATTACTATAGGATCGGGAAATTAGCTGATCTGCCGCCATTTTCAATTCCGTTGTTCGAAGTATTCTCCCTAGACGTAGCATTACTATTTTTTTGCAGTAGTTTTTGAATATTTTCAATAATAGAGATAAACTAATTAGAGATACCTTTATTTAGGCCTAAATAATGTTTCAATAAACACAACAACTAAATCTCTATATACAGTATTTAAAAAAACGAATAAATTAATACGATGGCTTGTGTCATATCATACATTCCCATACGATGACTTTACGGTGACGTTACTGTTAGACGTGTCGTGACAAAAAATCATGGCAACTTGACGGCGTGTTTTTAGGACCCGATTAAAAATGGACTTTTATTAATTTTTTAAAAACTCTGCGTTTAATATTATTAAATAAAACTTATATATTCAGAATCAGCGTTTATTGGTCTATATATGAACATATTTTTTAAAGGCATAATATTTTTCACTGGATTTCCTTATTCATCAAATTAAAAAAGTTAACTCTCAAGTCCTGTGAAAGTCTTATTAAAGTTCTGTTATGCAACCATTATGAAACATCTGGCCTTTGATGAAATAATAACAGAACTTGTATTGAAGTTTCACAGAAGTTTAAGTTTAACTTTGAAACACCCCGCCCTTAGACTCCATATGGAATTAAAGACCCCCGGAAAATATGCCATTCATTCGTCCTGCCATCCCTCCAAATGTGACGTACGATAAAGTGGGTCTGTAATTTCAAAACGAAATGGAATTCCCATTTCCCCCTCCCCCCCACTTGTTACATTCTAGATCCCCCTTTTCCCACTTTTCTTATCTTCTTCCAGTCCGTCTCCTCCTGTTTCTGCAGCTCTATTATCAGAAACATTTGTTGCGTTAATGGCTCCTTGGCTAGATTAATAGTGTTGGAAACCAAAAAAGTGCCATATCTTTTTATTTGTTTGTTTTTGTTGTTATTTTCTTTTCGATGGAATGCCCATTCATCCATTAGTAGAAGCATCGCAGAGGTAGATAATATCGGTTTTCGAACTCAACTTACGTGGATTACTGGCTTTTATGTGAGAGGTCAATTTAAATGGATTTCGATTCATTTGGGTCGTTTTTAGAGCATTTTCAAATACTTCTATCATATGCAGCCATTATATCAATATACACTATTTAACTAACTAACTAACCATCACGCCGTTTCCCCGCAGTGGTAGGCAGAG
This sequence comes from Limnephilus marmoratus, assembly GCA_917880885.1. Classification (NCBI taxonomy): domain Eukaryota; kingdom Metazoa; phylum Arthropoda; class Insecta; order Trichoptera; family Limnephilidae; genus Limnephilus; species Limnephilus marmoratus. The sequence goes on from OU862914.1 coordinate 12,953,485, forward strand.
ACAGAGACCGCCAAAAAACTCGGTCTTGCCACACATCCCTTGCCTCGTTTGCATTCATACGACCGCGACGTCTCACACATGCTCTTCTATTATTCTGACTCTTGACTTAATCGTGCCACGTCTTTCTTGGGCGTCCTCGACTTCTTCTACCATTCACATTTGCGTCATATATTCTTCTTACACTCCTTTCCTCGTTCATTCGCTCTACATGCCCAAAATGGTTACATAGAACATCCCTTTCTTAATAATACACTATTTACATTAAAACATATAGTCTGTGATGGTTTCTCATTTCATAAAACGACTACAAATCCGTCAAAAAGTATTATTCTGAAACTATAATTCCGGGACTAACCACAGTATGCATGCACCTATTTTTCTCGCCTTCGTGCACTAGGAAACAAATTCATCTCAAACGTCGTCATATTTAATATATGTTTTCCAGTATTTAGGAGATATCTGAATGACATTTTTACATGGCATACTATTATTATTTACGAGCTTTGCATTTATTTTTATATTCTTCATATAAATCACGTGTAAATTATGTATTCTGAACCTATCAATATATATTATTCGAACTTAAATGCAACTTTCTACCCACGATGTATTATGTTAATTTTTTTTGTTTTGTTATCTTTTTTACATTAGCTCCACACAGAAAATAATTTCCTTTAGGGCCTATGTCATCTTAGGGAATGCTGTGAGGAGGGACTTTTTAAGGAAAGGATGGAGAAGAAGTTCTGGAAAGGAGAAGGTTATGAGGGATGGGTAGGAATCTGGGTGCCAGTTGGTCCATCCCTCCATCAGTCGTCCAAGGCGATGATGTGTCGAGAAAGTTAATTACAAATATAATTTCATTTAGGAAATTTAACTTACATTTTTTGTAAGATCTAAATTGTGTAATTTTCTGAAATCATTTAACTCATTATTTTCCTTTTCCTTGAATGTGTTTCCAAGCTTGCCCAAAACAGGTTTGCGTCACGGATACCTCTCTGGACTTTACACTTAAAATGTGTCAGGTATTAAATCTACTCTGAAACCTATTTTTCATCTCATTGTCTGGCTAACAATTTAAAAATATGGTCACATAGAAAATCTCAGCGAAACGGTGACGAAGACCAGGAAAAAATAATTCTCGAATTTTCTAAAGCCTTACTTCCAAAAGATGAAGAAAAATGAGTCGATCATTTATGGAATTATGATTTAATTTACCAAACGATTATATTATATTGGAGTTGAATCTTGCAATCATATATAAAGATAGTGCGTTAAGAAAATGAAGATAATGTTGGTAGTTCTTAGTTGAAGTATGATACAGTTAAAAGTGACCGAATTTGGGTTCCTTAGCTTAGTTGGTAGAGCTTTTGCCACGTAAGCAAAGGGTCCTGGGTTCGAGTCCCAGTGGAGCCAATATCTTTTTCCGATTTTTCTGTCTCCAGATTTTCGATTGAGTTTCGCTAATATTGTCTTCATTTAATTAAATATTAAATTTGAGATTTTATTCATTAAGTTGAAAAAATAAAAAGAATAAAATATTACTCATGTACGTTACTGTAATTTCAATACAATTTCGTGGTCTTTTTGTTGTTATATTATGTCTTCTGTTAACTGAATTTAGTAAAGATGTTTTGGATTGGGGTTTGGCAGTCTAATGGTCTGAATTTATCTTCTCTAATTCAATTTCTTTTTATTCTAATTAAAATAATATATTTTACACAATAAAATTCTTCACTATTATAATTTTTTTTTAAATAACACCGGAAAATATTTAATTACCACCAAACCTAACCTTACAAAATGATTTCGCCCAAAAACTAAGTATGGAAACGTTTAATCCATCATTGTTTTTTATTGTTATGACAACACCCACAAATCGTAATCTAGCCTCACCACAAAATGTTACCATTAACATTTGTCATCTGCACATAAATGTAATCAACTACACGAACTTGCAAGCTACCTGTAAAGAATTCAAAAGCTTTTACATCAATTGGCGCAAAACACGCAAGGTGACATTCAATTTAAACCGGAGAACAGAAGTAAGAGCGGCGTTCTTCTTTTTGTTGTTCCTAGTGACAATCCATCACCGCCGGCAATCACACAGATTGAACCATCTCACTGGCTCCGGGCTGCGTATTTACAAAACCTATACCGATTCAGTCGCGGTAACGACAATTTACATTTTAAATATACCTCTATATTGGTTATTTTTTATCACATTGCAAAAACAAAAAATGTTCTAAAATCTAGATAAAATAATCTTTCTGATGTGTATATTAGAAATGAATAATTTTATATCTAAATATTTAAATTTGAATATTATTCCCATATATTGTAAATACACCTCTATATTGATAATTTTTATCACTTTGCAAAAACAAAAAAATGTTCTAAAATCTAGATAAAATAATCTTTCCAATGTGTATATTAGAAATAAATAATTTTATTTCTAAATATTTAAATTTTGATATTGAAAATTTAAAGCGACTCAAACGCGTTAGGGATTGTAAATACGCCTCCGGGCTCCTGTTACTCCAATAGTGTCCTACTCCCCTGGGAGAGATTCCAGCTAAGCGTTCGTGAGAATGCAGTGACGCGGTACATCCGTCGTTGTCCCACCTTGTAGCAGACTCTTGGACACAGATGGTAACTGGACGAAAGAATTAAGAAGTGTGTTTGAAAAATGTCATTTATTGTTTGTTAAAAAATCGTTTCTATAAAAAGCACGTGTAACGATCTTGTATTGTTATTAAAACTGGATTGCATAAAATGTCTTATGATAATTTAATACACATTGCTAGCATTGGCGCTACTTGCGGCCAACGCTAAACCCAAAACCTGGAAAGGACATGCAATAAACAAGCCGGCGGCTAGCTCTGCACAGCCGGCGCGAGCAAGGTCCCTCTTAAACCCAGGGCGAGTGTCTGTGGTTCGCTTGTTAATTCCTACTCCCCTTCCTTTCCTCAAAATCTCCAGGTCTCCTTCCTCAATCAGAACACAGTTGTTATGCACGAAAAAGGGTTTTATTCAATTAAAGGTGAACAGGGTTCTACAAAAGGCCAGCATCGGCACTACACACATGAGTATTTGGCTATCTCTAATTAATTCTATCATAACGGGGGGAGCTTCTCTCAACTCTCTCTACACGTGTTTAGTGAATTTAAATGTCAGTTCTTAGCACACAGAGGGGTAGCAAGGTTCATTGGTACTCACAAGCAGGAGATAGGCGGTCGGCAGACAGGAATCTGGGTAGGCGTAAACCTCTTTAAGCACAATACACAATTAAAGTAAAACATCGTGAGCGTTTACGGAGAGCGCCTAGCGCGAATCACGGGGAACACAGTTATTCTGCCGAAGGCCGGCGAAGGAATGGGGACGGGGAGCCGCTCGGCGCTTGGCACGGGCGCCGCGCGGTGCGGGGAGAGGGGCGGAGGGCCTGTGCAAGGGGTCAATTCGCTATTAGCTCGCACGGGAAACAATTCCGTAACGTAACACTTCCCCCCTCGCCGCAAAAAAGGCGACGTGGTAATGGAGCAGTAGGGCTAAGAAATCCTCTTACCCTTCTAGCACTTGTGCCAAAAAAAAAAAATCCAAGAGAAAGGGGGGAGAGAGAGAGAGAGAGAAAAAGAAAAAAGTTGCTAGCTACAAAATAGTAGAAACAAAAACAAAAGAGAAAAAAAACATGGTGAACAAAGAATTATACATGAATGTACATGAAAGAGCAGTGGCATACATAAATATAAACAAGGACCTGCTGGAGAAAGGTACAAGGGTTATGCAGTGATAGAAAAAAAATGACTCTAAATTGTATCATTGGTCTGTGAGCTAAGTTTGCGTAGCGTGGTTTGCGTAGGATGTTTGGGGTGTTTGAACGTTGCACTGAAGTTATAAGGTTACTTTGTCACAGTAACCTGGCCCGTTTGAGATTACACTCAAGGAACACTAGGGCCTTAAAGAAAACACGAAGACGAGAACGCAGGATGAGGCTTCTTGGTGGTGGAGAGGGTTCTACCTGTCACAGAGGTCAAAAAGGTAGCTGCTTCCGGATCCTGTGGGTGGGCCAGTATGACATCATTGAGGTACTGGAGAGTGGAATTGTAATTGGTGGTTGGTCCTTTATAGAGGAGGTGGTTTGTGTGCATGACAGCCGTTGTTGTGATGGTGGTTGGTACACTGGTTTGTATACAGTGGGATTGTTGGATGAACAATTGTTGGTATTGTTATTTGCGCAAGGGCACAGGAGCATTGGCATGATGGCAACAGAGCAATTTGCAAGGTGCAGCTGGAACATTTGCAAGATGCAGCAGGAACATTTGTACAATGGCAACAGGAACATTTGCGAGATGCCGCAGGAACATTTGTACAATGGCAACAGGAACATTTGCGAGATGCCGCAGGAACATTTGTACAATGGCAACAGGAACATTTGCGAGATGCCGCAGGAACATTTGCACGATGGCAACAGGAACATTTGCAAGGTGCCGCAGGAACATTTGTACAATGGCAACAGGAACATTTGCAAGGTGCCGCAGGAACATTTGTACAATGGCAACAGGAACATGAACCAACTTAGAGCTGACGTGCTCGGGTTTGTTTGAGTGATGGTTTTGTGATAATACAATTCGCAACTACACGCACGACTCACACTAGGTTATGTTAGGTGTGGTCGGGTGCTTTTGGTACGTAGGGTTTGAAGGCATGGGACCTCCGTGACGGTAGTGAAGGCAGCATGAAGAGAGGCGCAGGTGTAGATGGGGTGAAGAGCTGCTGGTCTACTTATTAATCCGGCGAAAAATTATTATTAGAACAAAATTCTTGAAGTTTACCTGCCTGGTAGACCAATGATGAAAAGGTTTGGAGAGAAACAAGGTGTGCATATTGAGAAAGATTGGATTTGTTTGACGTGTAGAGAGAGAGAGAGACGGAGAGAGAGTTAACTAAGTGTAACTACAGACTTATACATATTACAAAGGTACGTATTCAAGGAAGGTTCTGTTTAACCCATTTAGTTTTTTTTAAACTAAATACATTTCCAAGAACACGTAGGTAAGGGTTTGTACGTATGACAAAATGCCACGTTCGAAAGAAGTTGGTCTTCCATGACCTATGCTCACGTCTATACGGTAGCATTTTTTCTACTTTCGAAGAACAAAAACATTGAGTACAAATAAGTTATGAAAAGTGGGAAAGGAGTAGGAAGTTGAAAGGATCCGTGTATGAAGGTTGTCCCATTTGACAAACGAAACGCCAAGTGCGTAACGCATATATCCCCATTCACGGATAATTTCGAGGAAGGGAAAGGGTGACAATTGGGAACATTTGAACGAAGAAAACTGCTGAGGACTCGGCTATTTCCGAAATTCGACCTCTGAGTGGAAGGTGAAACAAGGTCTACAGCAGTTATCCTGGCACATTACAATACCATTTGGTAGTGTGGGACAAAAGGAATACACTGACATAAAAGAGTCTAATCCTCCACGTGTATTGGGTAGAAGATTAGAGGGTCGTTTTATTCTCCTACTTGTTTGCGAGAAATGACAGACCCTTGCTCAAATCTCACAAACCTGGGGGTTTTCTTGTTCGTCCCCCAGACAACGAGTTAGGTGTTTTTGTGTCCATCAACATAACTCCTACGACACGATGCCCCATAATCATGAGTGAAGCGTATGATTAGTCCTTTTGAGATAGTGGATAGTTCCTGGGTTCTTGTGACAGGAAGTCCACGGGCATGTTAATGAGTACTCTGCTGCAAAAGCAATAATTTTCTGATAACAGAAAATAAAAGGCGTGTGATCTACGCTTGGTAGGTCACACAAACATGGGGTAGATATTATTTCGTTCGCACGATTCATGGTGAGTATTGTAACGTCTTCACGTCTCATGTACAGGAATGAACGATTTACAACAAATTTTGCCCAGTATTGAAAGACAGTAGCCCAATTACGTTCGAAAATGTGGGTCCCCATTCAATACAGACGGCGGGTTAAGCGGTTCTCATGCCAAAGGACACACGACCAACTTAGTAACATTTAGTTATGAGTATAAAGTAATTATAACGAGCTTCTCGTATCATGGCGGATGTTTTGAGGATCTCTCCTATGATGGTAGATATTGTCACGTTTTCACGTCTCACGTGACAGGAATGAACGATTTACAACAAATTTGCCCAGTATTGAAAGACAGTAGCCCAATTACGTTCGAAAATGTGGGTCCCCATTCAATACAGACGGCGGTTTTGCAATGATGTAATTAATACGGCACTGCTGTAGCTTAATAATTTCATATTAGCATACGTTACAAGACTTGCCAAAAGGCGATAAACACAAATTTTATTGAAGATCTGGCCAAGATTTTAAACTTCAAACAAGAATAATGGTACAATAAAGGACAAAAGAAACTGATGTCATGATAAAATATTGTACCTCATAATGAAGTTGTATATGTACAAAGAACAATGTTAATGAAGGGACGAAACGTATTGTCACTTTTATAACAAATATTTTTCTCAGAATCCGACAAAATACGATTCCGGAAAAAAAATAGAGCAATTGGGTTGAGCGCCATTCTAATTTTTGGAAAAAGAAGAAAAACCACAAGTAGCAACAAGGTTGCCCTTGAATTGTTTCGAATCCAGCGAATGTGACCTGATAGGTGTGTACATTTGGTGTATTCGAAACGATCCCCAATATACAACATTACTATGAATGTGTTAGGATGGGGTGAAGAGGAAAAAGAAAAAAGAAAAAACGGGAGGATTTCCTATTATACGGAAATCGTCGCGACATTCTTACAATATGGTGCTGTGACCATAGTAGTGAGCTGCGGCAATGGTCTGAAACCAATGGTTATTATACAGACTTGCACTTATGATTTTATATTTACAACATTAGGGTAGGGACGTACTGGTACGGCAAAAACCCGACACAAAACAATTAAAAAAAGGTGATATGACAAGATGAGGCGATGAGGTGAGAAAAAAAACGCGCGGATGCTGCAAGAATTGTGAAAAGGAAAACGACGTCTTGGAGCAGGAGTTTTCCGGAACCGTTGATGGTAGGAGGAAAAGGAGGCCCTTTCCCGAAGTGATCAATTTCAGGAAGAGGATGCATACAAGTATGAAAACGGTGCCCCAAGAGGTGCTCTTGTGGTACAGCAAGAACATATAAAATTATGCAAAAAGAAAAAGAATGTACAGGAGTTAGGCTACCGTTGACATTAATGTGCCTTCGGGTGTAAGGATTACCTTACGAATGCCCATATGGGTGATTATTTACATTTAATATTTACATGTAACTCACGTCACTTATGACAAGAGTTTTGCCAATTTGATAACGCCTGAGAACTTGATGTGATGGAATTTACTGATTCCGTCACAGTAAGGCATTTTGGAATTATTCCTAGGAGAAATCTTTCTATTTCTGAGGGCCTGTAGTAATTCTTCCTTTCTTGAAATAAAAATGTGCGGGATTATACCCAGCGTGACTTGAGGAACTTCCATGGTGTATAGGATTGTGTTAGAGTGACCTTATGTTGGAAAAAGTGAGAACTAGACTCGCAATTGGAAAGAAATTGGGCAGAGATTGACCACTAGGGACGTATTTTCACAAAAAGTTTTTGAAAAAAAAACGCGTTTTTTATAAGTGTTTGGTTTATTTGAAAATTTGGGCAGGGGTTTGCCTCAAAAAACGTGATTTTGTGAAAAAATCCAGATGTTTTGAAAATTTGTTGAAAATTTTTCAAAGTCCAAAAACGAGAAAAATTTGGGCAGCGGTTTCCCTTAAAAAACGTGATTTTGTGAAAAAATCCAGATGCTTTGGAAATTTGTTGAAAATTTTTCAAGTCCAAAAACGAGAAAAATTTGGGCAGCGGTTTCCCTTAAAAAACGTGATTTTGTGAAAAAATCCAGATGTTTTGGAAATTTCTTGAAAATTTTCAAAGTCCGGATATGAAAATTTCACGGGCCGGGATTCACCTTAATGAAACACGTTTTTAGAATTTATTCCGATGTTTTTGAAAAATGTTTGCAAATTTGCAAAAGTCCGGAAATAAAAAACGGAAACGAGGTTCGCCTTAAACGAACATGTTTTTAGAATATTTCCATTTCCTTTCCAAAGGGGGGTTCTTCAGAAAAAGAAGGAAATATTTTTTTCTTTTATACAAGTTTTCGTGGAAGTATTTGTTTGAAAATTCAACAATGTCTTGGGGAATCGTTTCTTTATTTACGTGGCTAGACTGTAGCCTGATTTGAGCATCACCAATTATTGGTATTTATCCGCCGACTTCCTTTTGTCATAACAAGTTATATGCAGAAATGTGCATACGTAATGTAATGCCTGACTCGAGGAATCGACGTCAACGCGAACCGAACGTCTTTCAAATTATGTCGTCTGTTTCTTACGAAAGAAAAAAAAGCTAAATGATGAAACAGGCGGCAAAATTAGAAAAATGCTCAATTGTCAAAAGGTAGAAAGAATTTAATCCACTTGTTTCCCTTAAGCTGCAAAATATGCCGTTATATATACAGGCCAGTATTTTGCGAAATAGTCCCCTATTCGCAGAATATGTCGATATCAAATACAGACCAGCACACTGCGGAATAAGTTTATTAATAAAAACTGGTTAATTAACTTTCGGGAAACGAAGCGGGTAATTGGTTTATCATATACAGGATTTTAATTGTTGAATAACTTTGTTTTAAATATTTGTGTACATTTCCACTATTAATCTTGTATTTGAAACTAGCAAATTTAGTCGGTCGACACTTGTAAACACTATATTATTCACGACGGCAACTTTCTTGGTTGAGCACTTTACGTAGGAATACCGGTGATAATGTTTTGTCGAGTGACGACTCGAAAATGAAGGAATCGTGCCCGTGATAATTTAAATTGCAATTCGAAGTTACAATCGCGCCGGGGTTCTTGATGGAAGTGCTAGACAAATTGGGGATAACGAGACAAAACATTATACATTATAAAGTTTAAACAATTGCTGATTGAAGAACGAGACTGTGGGACCGTGAAGAGGGAGGAAAAAAAATGCCACACGTCGGGCGACAGTGCTAGCATTAAAACGCAAAAAAAAGCACCACGTTGGGCCCAGTGCTAGCATTGGCGCTACTTGCGGCCAACGCTAAACCCAAAACCTGGAAAGGACATGCAATAAACAAGCCGGCGGCTAGCTCTGCACAGCCGGCGCGAGCAAGGTCCCTCTTAAACCCAGGGCGAGTGTCTGTGGTTCGCTTGTTAATTCCTACTCCCCTTCCTTTCCTCAAAATCTCCAGGTCTCCTTCCTCAATCAGAACACAGTTGTTATGCACGAAAAAGGGTTTTATTCAATTAAAGGTGAACAGGGTTCTACAAAAGGCCAGCATCGGCACTACACACATGAGTATTTGGCTATCTCTAATTAATTCTATCATAACGGGGGGAGCTTCTCTCAACTCTCTCTACACGTGTTTAGTGAATTTAAATGTCAGTTCTTAGCACACAGAGGGGTAGCAAGGTTCATTGGTACTCACAAGCAGGAGATAGGCGGTCGGCAGATAGGATTCTGGGTAGGCGTAAACCTCTTTAAGCACAATACACAATTAAAGTAAAACATCGTGAGCGTTTACGGAGAGCGCCTAGCGCGAATCACGGGGAACACAGTTATTCTGCCGAAGGCCGGCGAAGAAATGGGGACGGGGAGCCGCTCGGCGCTTGGCACGGGCGCCGCGCGGTGCGGGGAGAGGGGCGGAGGGCCTGTGCAAGGGGTCAATTCGCTATTAGCTCGCACGGGAAACAATTCCGTAACGTAACAACATATCGTTGAAATTTTGACCATAAAGTAGAAAATCTCTCTCTCTGTTAAGAGCGTTTAACCAGCCAGCGGACGAAAATCCACATTTCGTCGAAAGTTGTTCTTCCGATCGTGCAGGGCGGTTACAATGAGAAAGATTAATTATTCTCCGTACCAGCTTTTTAAAATTATAACTCAATATCGAATTTATTTCAATCCAAATTAGCTTTAATTTTTACCTTCATCCAAAAATGCTGAAAGGCGTGATGATAAAACTATTAAAATAGTGTCCTTTTTGTAGTTATTTTTTGATTATAAGTATTTATCATTTTTCAATAATGTCTAAATTTAATAAGAATGTTAAAAAAAATCTGAAATATATTAGTTTGTAAGTGCGCAAATAAATACACAGATAGACCAATTTTCGTCAAGAAACACATGTACGTACATATTTTTTAATGATTTTATTGAAACTAAAATTAAAATTCTAATACATAACTCTGCTAAATAATATATTGATTTATTTTACTGCATGATTACATTATTTGAAATGGGTGTGGTATAATACAAAAACTTTTTTGAAAATTTAACAAATCTGCCAACGACCTATGGAATAACCTTATTATACTAAAAATTTAAAAAAATTCTAAAAATTTATTAAATACGAATGCTAGATAAAAGAACAATCTTTCGAAATCCATTTATAATTTTTTGTGGAAAAGAGTCAATACGTCTAAAAACTTTTTTGAAAATGACGTATTTCCGGCTTTCTCTGGTAATGCCCTCTTAAGCACGAATCGTGTATTGTTATTAGAACCGGATTGTTAAAACGCCTTATGCTAATTTAATAGACATATCGTTGAAATCTTGACCCAAAGTAGAGAATCTCTTGAAGTGTTACGCACTAAATTAGATAAATGTAATATATAGTAGAAAGAAATTAGATAGATGTAAGAAGTGAACCACGTAGAAAGTGAGTGAATATTGAAATTTGTTAGCCTCTCGCTGATATTTCCGTCTTTCATTAAATTTTTATTTATTTTTATTATATATATTACTAGCTTTTGCCCCCGGCTTCGCTCGTATAGTATTAGGGGGGTTCCCACTCCGCCTCCTCCACCTCCCCTATCAACACTCCACTCCCCCCTTCCCCCTTCCCCCCCTGCCCTCCCCCACTCCCCCCTCTCAACTCTCAACCCCTCACCAGCCCCTCCATACCCATTACATTCGTTTTTCAAATAGCACGCGTAACAATCAAACATGCAGTTTCGCATTTATAATATTAGTATAGATTAGTATAACTATCAAAGAGATCTCCATAGTAACCAAAACAAATAACAAAATGACAGCGCACGTCAAACAATTACTTATAGTTACCAAGTAACGCTTTGTTTTTTAATAAATAATTTCATTACCCCAGAGCTTATTCATAACACCAGAGCTCACCAATATATTATACAGCCTATATTACTCGCAAATAATGTAGCTTTACATTAGTGAAAGAATTTTTAAAGTCCATTCATGCGTGAAAGAGTAACAAACATACATCCATACATCTATACATACATACAAACCTTTGCCTTTATAATATTAATAGGATAGGATTCAAGATTCTGAAACAGGACTAGATGCACCACTAAAGAGAAATTCCGACAAAAATGTTTTGCTGGTATGTTTGTATGCCCGGAGTGAAAACAAAGTTTCTTCCGAAGCCGTACAGATCATACTTCTAACGTTTTATCACTTTATTGTATGTACATTAAGGTGGTCCAGGCCTACATAGTAAATTTTATTTTTTCAAATATAGATGTAGCCACCCATTTTATTTGTTACACCTATTATTCCTATTATGTGAAAAAAATTTCAGCCCCCAATATTATATACAAGGGGGTGCTCATCGAGCTAGAAGTTTCTGACAAAAGTTCTGAATTTTAAGTAAAACACGTAATTTAAGGTTTATTAATATTACAAATATTTTAGCCAAATAAGTATAAAACGTATTTAAATTTTAACAATATTTGGTAACAAAGCAATAATTAACATAATATTAGTCGCAATCTTTCAAAAACATGTTTGTTAACTCCTTTTTGAATGTTTCAGTAGAAACGATTTTTCTGTTTTATTCAACGATGTGAAGTAAAAATTGCTTTTGTTACTTATTCTTAGTGAGTATCGTATTGTAATCTTCAAATAGTTTAACACCTCTCTCCGCTGTATCATTAACAACACGCAAATTTTTGACTTAGCTTTTGCCTTGAAGGTAATAAACATTGATAATCCAAGTCTCAGGATTTAATTACAAGAAAGAGTCCTTGACATCAAGAACTAAGAGCGTTTTCAACGTTGTTTGTATTGCAAAAGCTTCTAATGTAACCTCTGAGGCAAGCTTAGCAGAATCACCTCGTACTGAACGATTACTGCCATCAGAATTTATTTTTTGAACAATGGCCTGTTTCTCAGCGTCAGGCAGCTTCTCAGTAAATAAGGTAAATGCGACTAGTTCATCTGACAAATACCATAAGTGACGCTCTAAGACACTCCTAGCTGCTACACTGATTTCGGAATCAATGACTTCGTACAATTTTAAGCTATTCCAAAGTATTAAGTTATTTACAGGTGCATCTGCTGCCAAAGACGCTTCGATTCAAACTTTAGTGTAGGTGATAACTTACAAATCCAACAATTTGTTTTTCTTCTCTCTTGATTAGTTTAAATCTTGTTACGATCAAGCGCACTGGTAACGTGTTGTGTAAATATGTCACTTGTAGACAACTCAACGCACTACAAACTCATCTTTGGACTTATCCTCTAATATGCTAGCATTACTTGAAGTGCTACTGAAGCTGCACTCAAGTTCTAACTCTTGTCTCGACACCACCGAAGATGAAGCATTACTTTCAGCAGCCATTTCTTTCAATTCTTCAGATCTTTGTTTCCATTTTAGAGAACTTTCTTTGACCTTTTCTAGTTTGTTGTCAATTGAGGTCATAATCATCTTACGTTCTCATCTTTGATCGATGAGAAACGCTCTTGTCTTCCGTAATTTTTTTATCAAATTCAAAGCGCTTGCATGGGCAATATCAAAAAGTTTGTCTAGTTCTTTTTTAAACAAATACTCTCCTTTTCTTTGTGCTTCAGAATTTCTTCCTCTATTTTTATTTAATAGCAGCCTGTTCTTAAAAAACTTTATCAGTTTTCAATGAAGTGATTTTGTTGTCTGGTCGGAATACTAGATTTATATAGATATAATATATAATATAATACTTAATGATTTTGTTGTCTGGTCGGAATACTAGATTTATATAGATATAATATATAATATAATACTTAATGATTTTGTTGTCTGGTCGGAATACTAGATTTATATAGATATAATATATAATATAATACTTAATGATTTTGTTGTCTGGTCGGAATACTAGATTTATATAGATATAATATATAATATAATACTAGATTTAATAGCAGCCTGTTCTTAAAAAACTTAATCAGTTTTCAATGCAGTGATTTTGTTGTCTGGTCGGAATACTAGATTTGCTCCATACTTTTATAAGTTCTTGAATAAATACAAGCGCGGAAACTTTCACATTTTTGGAATCATTTAATATGTAGTGATAACGGAGTAAAACTTGCCGAAGAGTAGGATGTTGGTTAAGCCTTAACAATGGCTCAATATCTCGAACCCCAAGTAGAAAAATTTCGTATTTTTTTCGAATAGATGAACACATTTTACTACACTGATTCACTTCACAGTCAACTAAATAAGTATCAAATACTGTTCAAATGTGTCTATAAAACTCTTTAGTAGTTTATTTTAATATTTATTTAATAGTTTAACACACGAAACTGGCCTGTAGCAAAAAGTAAAAATTAAGCATTTTACACAAAAAATTCAAAAACAACACTCGATTGAGCACCCCTTTCTACTTGAGCTATCTCGCTGAAATTTTACTATGTTATTTCTATAAATACGTGTAACAAATTCACGGGGTGGCCAAATGAAAAATAATGAAAAAAAATTTTTGGACCACCTTAATGTACATACGTAACAAGTTAATCAAATATTCGTAGCAAAATAATGAAATAAAATTGGTCAAAACAGAGCTAGACGCTAGCTTATGTAAATAACTGCGTAATAGTCCAACTAGGCGTAAAACAAAATAAAATTAAATTAACGTACCTTTTTCCTTCCCAGAAGACAGAACCGGGATTAATGATATTATAATTTTGATTCTTTGTTAAAAATATCTTACGTGCACATGTACATTGTACATAAATGATGTGAAATTTGATTATCACTCGTTGATATAAAAAACTTACCATTCTAAATCCCGGATGTAATTTTTTTTTTTTACATGAGCTCCACACAGGAATTAATAATTACCAAAATAATCACCCTCAGGGCCTATGTCATCTTTGGGGAAGCTGTGTGGGGGGTTTTTCTAAGGAAAGGAAGGAGAGGAGAGTTCTGGGAAGGAAAAGGGTTTAAGGGGTGGGTAGGAAACTGGGGTTCAGTATGTCCTGGTCATCCGCCTCCAAGACCTAGACAAACCTCACCCCATGAACCCGGGCACCCCTGCTAAATCACCAAACGTAGCGAACCACTTGGGGTGACCCATGGCAGAGGTGTTGGTTATCCAAAAAAGGTTCCCGGGCGGCGGTACCCATTCCCGCCTCCCAAATTGAGCTTCAATGCTTCAATAGATATTATAAATTCTTGGAACTTATACAAGGTTATGCAAAACTACAAGAAATTTTTAAAAATCAGAGAAAAATATATACCACTGGAAAACATCATAAATAGCGTGAAATTTTGCAGCTAATCGATAACTTTAAAAAGAGTGAGAAAAAATCTACAAGCGCTATTGGAAGACGTCAGTTCTGTATAACGTCATTGTTTCGAAAACAGCTTCATGGGTTTGACCGAGAACTGGTAAAAAAATATACAAAAAAGAGGGAAAAGTCAGCAAGCGATATTAGGGTGAAGTAAGGGTGGTGCATTTTACAGTAACCGCAGATTCCTTCCACCCCATTAGGGCTCATGGCGGAAGTGATGCATTTTTTTCCCTCCTCAGCAGAAAGAAAAGTATCGCTTCCCCTATCTGGGCTCCCATGAACTGTGAAAAATACTGCTCCACTGTTTATCACTGTCTATTACATATGTTCAAATGTTTGCTCCCCAAGTTAACGTTGTTTTCGAGTCACGTTTCTTTTGCCTTGATAAGTTTATTTCTATTTTTTTTTCAAAGGAAAAACTCTAGTGTAATGGATCAGAATTGTAAATGAAATTATTCTTTGTGAAGTGGACAAAAAAAGTTGGCAAAAGAAACTCCGATAGTCTGTTAACAACTTTCTACTTAGATTTATACCGACGGGCAATGTAGCTACATCGAGTTCTATTAACTTCGTATAATAATTGTACGGTGACCGGACAACTCAACAATGTGCACTTCATTACTCCTTTGAAAACTTATTGAGGCGCCGCTACCCGCATTTCTACCGATTTCTTGCATATCTCCCTTAAACATTTGAAGTTTTTAAGCTCTTAAAAAAAAAATGTTATTTTTGAAGATAATTTCTAGGTGTTGCCCACGCCGAAACGCAAATTATATGAAATTCTTTCGATAGAAAAAAATCGTAGCATGCTCCAAAAATTATTAAAAACAAGTCTGTTTCCATTATCTTATAAATTATATTTGTGAAAAATTCACATGGTTTCTTTAAATAATGCTTAAGAAGTTTCCTACGAGATTTTTGGTCTATTTTAAACGAGTCGTGTAAATAAAACATTATCGCAATTTTCGCAACGATTTTGTAACGCAACGCAACGCAAAATCTATGATTGGATATTATGTGTAATTAATGTTATTATTATAAATGTAAAATATCTGTTAATTTTCCTTAATAAATAAAACAAAAATAAAAACCTTTGTTTTAATGTGAAAACCTCACTAGAATCCCAGCTGCTCCCCTCTAGAGCCAGTGACACTATGGCATCCCCGATTGGGGAATGTTGTGAGGCTGAAGGTAGTGGGGAGGGGAAGGAGATTGGAAAGAGGAAGGTGGGGAAGTAACTGGCTATTCAGGTTTGGTCACGAAACACGGCTAAAGCCATTTCAAGCAAGTTTCAATTTTGAATGGTTGTCTTACACCAGGGCGATACTGGGAGTAAAGAAGAACGTGCCGCAAATATACCTACTATATATTATTTTTAATTAATTCATTGTGAAATAACACAAATCAATCAAAGAAAAATTTATTTGCCCACGCTGGGATTCGAACCCGCAACCTTCGGATTGCGAGTCAAGAGCCTTACCCCTCAACCACGCCGGCCGTGTGCCAATGATTGCGATGCTGAGTGAAAATGTACCTACATATATTGGATATGATTTTAGATTTTCAGATTTTTACCCATCTGCCAATTTTAGATTCTCACACATTTGCCCTGATGATGGACACTGTAACGCTGTCCGAAACGTTGGCTAAAGGAGGAGGTAGCGCAACACGGCATAACACCCCTAAAATAAAAAACAAAAATGTACATTTGTTTTATTTGGTCTTTGTACAGGCAGAAATATATAGAGCCATACTTACCTGGGAAGTGACTTGAGATCGAGACTGTTCATTATATTTAGAGAAATTTAGATACAGTTTGCAAGCAGATAAGACAATTGGGAACACCTATTATTTATAATGCCATTATTTATTCCTGGTATAATTTTAATACTAATATATAATATATTCTTCAATGAGCGTGTTTGGAAAAGCAATGCAAAATTTTATTTAAACACGAATTTAGCAAACGTTTTATTCAAACAGTAAGTTAGAAAGGATTTGATGATTCAACAATTTACTTTGTTAAAAAAAACTTACTCTCCAGACGTGATAATGTGCTTGCAAACAGGTCGAAGCTGGTAGACGTCAAAAGAGTGCACGAACTGGCCTATTAAGGACCCATGTCTTGTGGACAAAAACCACGTGGCAAAAAATACCAGACAACCACTGCAGGTCCTTGTTTCCGGCCAGCCAGCCCTTTGTGATACCGCCCCACAACGGAGGGGGGGGGGGGAAGGGAAAGTAATTATGGGAAAAGCAAAAAATCATGACTCCCGCTTGTACAATGTGATGACCCGACTCAAACCACGGCTAGATAAAGCTGCTGCGCTAACGTGTCTGTCATGATAGTGTATTTCAGTGGGTTTAATGAGAGGATATTGCGCTTTAATCGTTCCTTGGTAAGTGGTCATACAATATTTTATTGGGAAAGTGTAAAATATTATTATTTTTCAGTTTATGTATTATGAATGCAGAGGTCACGGGTTCAATCGCGGCGATAATAAAAAAAATGTGTTCTCACATTTATACCTTAGAAAAAATATATACCTATTTACCCCTTCCTGATTGGTAAACACTCCAGTATGAGACCACCATTCAGAAATGAAAAGTTACTTTAAATGGCTTTAGCCTGTTTGGTGACCAGATCTGAACATCCCAATCTTCCTCTTTCCCATTCCCATCTGCTTGTCTTTCCAACTCCTTTCAACATATCCCGATTGATTATCTGTATATTTTCTATATTGATTTCAGAAGAATTATTCTACGGGCTGCCAGATTTATTATTATTTTATATTATGTTAATGTTAGTACATTCATACTGCTTTCTAACTCCCTATGCATGTACATTGAAGGACCTAGAGTAGTTCAAATAAATGTAGCTTCGTTCAATAAAATAGATTCTTGACGTGTGCGGTGAAGGAGGAAACCATTTATTTCCTTATAACGCCGTTGGGAAAGTGGTGGGGTCCCCTCCAATATCCCGATTGAAGATGCCAAGTCCCACTGACTTCGGACAGTTGGGAGCATTTGGGACTCTTGCGGTATTCACGTAATAAAAAGGCAACTGGATTCTTTTGCGTCTTCTGTTAATTATATCGCTGTATCCTTATCGACGGCCTCCGTGAAAGCATGAGTAAATATTATTCAGAAAGTAAAATTAATAATATACAGCATATTTTCGGCACGTTCCAGAGTGAAATACACTCTCAGTATCGCCCTAGTGTAAGCCCACCATTCAAAATTGAAACATGGCTTGAATGGCTTAGGCTGTGCTTGGTGAACAAATCTGCATTTACTTCCCCACCTACCTCGTCCCCATCTCCTTCCATACCCCATTTGTGGATGCTATAGTCTCACTAGTTCCAGACGATAGCAGTTGGTACTCTTGTGCGATATTCACATAAAATACAAAAAAGTGAAGTAAAATAATGAATTAATGAAAACAATACTGAAACAGAAAAAAATACAGTCACATCTGGGTCTCTTTTTCTGATTTTTCTGTTTCAGATTTTCAATTGAGTTTCGCTAATATTTTCTTCATCAATTGTATATTACAATTTGAGGTTTTACTCATTTTAAGTTTAAAAAAAATTAAATATTCATCCTAGACTTGCAGAAAAGTAAATACATGTCGCATACAATTATTAATGTAATTAAATGTAATGCCTTTGTAATTTCATTGAAAAAAAAATTGGTTAACTTTTTTACCTAAAATATTGAATTCGAAATTGGATAGGTCCGATGGTTTCGAACTCCTGCAACTCCATAGAGAGGTACAGGAAGTCGGTACCATCGATACATCGCATCGGCTTGACACCGCGAAACATACTTATAGGTGTAAAGACACGGTTAATGTTGCAATTTTGCAAACCTTGGATCTTACTTTTAAATTTGTTGGTTGGATTTTTATATTATGTACGTATTTTTTTAATCGTAACATATTGATATTATATATCTCACTGTACTAAATTTTTGTTGCCTATATTTTTATTTAATTTATATACTTTTTATTCACATCGTAACTTTATCTACACTATTTGTTTTCTCATGTTAAAGATGGAGGTACTGCCTTTATTATTTATTATTTATGTAAAAGCACTCTGGGCGAAAAATAAAAGAAATAAATAAACAACTAAATAAATTAATGTTCTCCAAAACGAGCTTGAAAAATCATTTTTCACATATTTGGATTATAATTGTGTAATTTCTACTATTTAAGAAATTCTAAAAATTATAGTACTTTATTAAAATTAAATAGTTATAAATACTTTGGGAATTCATATGTCAAATATTGGTTTATAAATGTGTAAATTCTGATTATGCAAATGTAAATGTTCTCTAAAATGGCCTAGAAAGAATCTCCTACTTGTGATCTCACTAAAGAAAACACTCACAGAACATAAATAAATGCATTCACTCTGAATGCATTTATTTATGTTCTCCAAATTGACCTTGAAAAAAATCACATCTTTGCGATTCTTTTAAAGACATAAAGAAACCATCTCTTAATTATATACAATTCTTAGTGTTCTCAAAAGTTGTCTCGACTGAAGCAAATTCCCGTGATATTTTGAACGAAACTATTTCTTTGTTAAGAATATTATGAACTAAATATACAATTTGGCTGTCCTGAAACGGGTATTCTGCCCAGTTGGACAGACAAATGATCACATTGTAATGTATTGTAATATATATGCATATGTAAATAAAAAAAAAATAAAAAAAAAAAAATAAAAAAAAAATAAATAAATAAAAAAAAAAAAATGTTAAATAAAATACGGGTAAATTTATCCATGGCACTACCTTGATGGCGTTTAGTTCTGGTTAAATCTTGCGGTCATACATAAAGATAGCAGCCAATAAAAATATGCCTTAAGAAAATGAAGATATTGTTGGTAGTTCTTGGTCGAAGGATGATGCAGTTAAATATGACCGAATCGGATAGGTACACATTAGCTCAGTTGGTAGAGCACTGACCCGGAAAGTCATAAGTCCTGGGTTCGAGTCCCAGATGGACTGAATCTTTTTCCGATCTTTCCGTTTCAGATTTTCGATTGAGTTTCGTTAATATTGTTTTCATTAATTAAATATGTATTACAATTTGTGGTTTTAAGTTAAAAAATAAAATAATAAAAATAGTTAACTTTAAAAAAAAATTGTATGTGAATAAAACTAAGCTGTCTGTAAGCTGCAGTTTTCTAATCACGCAACGTAATAATATAAAAAAAAAACTGCGATAAATGATAATTCCCCCGTCAATAATTCTTTTTTAAATACGAGCGGTGTCAAGAGCGTAATGATTTCCCGCAAATTAAAAAAAAGGATAACTTTCGCTACCAATCTCTAATTAAAATCACATTTTTCAGTGAGCATTACGTGAACCGTTTGCACAAAACGCATTCATTAAACGGTGCATAGTCCCGTACCGACCCCAGCCGGAACTGCGCAAGTACTTCTGGGCTAAATTAAAAGGAATTATAATACATTGCCTTAATTTTTAGACGTGTTCAGAATTTTCTGAACTCTTTCTAAAAAATAAAAAATAAAACAAAGCACCTGTGGAAAAGATTTACGACCTTTGTTTCATCGCGGGGAGATATATCTTTATTAAGTCAGTTAAAATATTTTTTAATATATTTTTAAATTGCGCTAAGGTAGTCTCCTACCGAAAAGAAATATACAGTAGACAATTTTAATCGTTTTAATTCGCACCGAGAAAAAGCTTTAACCCCTCGGGCATATTTTGTCAGAAGGTCAAAATATTTCCGCTTTGCAATAAAATGCAAATAAGTGGAATATTTCTGAACGCATCTGAAAACTGTAATTAAAAGGTGGTATAATACGATTAAAAATTTTCTAAATCAAAATAAACGTATAGTTTATACTATACTATATATTTATACTAACCTAACCAAAGTTACTGATAACGTTAAAAAACAACACATTTTAAAAAACAACACATATAATAAATGTTATCGGCCCCTTTTTGTCGTTTCGTGTAAAAATAATTAATAAAAACATTCCCAAAGTTAGACTTCGTTATTCAAATTGGGGTCAAAACTTTGGTTTCATAAAGCAATTTATTTATTATGGGGTATTTTTTTTTATTTAATTATGTAAACGTGGTGTTTTCTATTTCTAAAGCCCTTTTTTTAAATTCCTTTATTTTTCCCATATTTTACAATTTATATTTACATATTTTGAAAATCATAACAAATGTGGAAATCCACTAAGACGCAGCCTGTGCGTGGGTAATATGGTTAAAATAAATTTTATTTTAGTACCTAGAAAAAAACAAACAGTAGTGTGTAAACCAAAAACAAAATTTGTTCAAACAGTTTGTACAAAAAGTGTGTACAATAGTGTACGGTTAAATACGTGTATAGTGTAAAAATAGATATACATTGTAATAATAGGAGTTTAAAATTTGTGAGAAACATAAAGTGATATAAAACTAAGTAAATAAATAGAGTTTTTACATCTGTATGGTTAAGCCATAATTTTAACTCTTTTATGTAATGCGGAAGTTTAGTTGCAACTTGAATATTTTTTGGTAAACTATTGAAGGTACAAGGTCCAATAAAGCTGCTCTGAGTTTGCATTTGTTTTGTGTGTGTTTGGGGGGTATAGAATACGTTATTATTTCTGATTTTGATGCTGTTTACATTTTTTACGAATTAGTTTATGTTTTAAAATATATATTTCATAGTTTGCAGTAAAAAATAGTTTACAGAGACTGAATAGTTTAGATTCTTTGTATAAAGCATCTGTCGAAAATGTTTTATTTCTATTATACTTAACTTTGATAATATAATTTTGAGTTATTTGTAAAGGTTTTATAAAAGTATCAAGCGCACCACCCCATCCTATTATTCCGTACATGAGCGAAGATTGCACCAGAGAAAAATAAATCATTTTCAATTTGTTAATAGTCAATACTTCTTTAAGTCTGTAAAATATGTACGTAAGATATCTTAATTTGGAAACGGTATTATTAATTTGTGATTGCCAATTTAAATTTGTGTCAATATATATACCCAAATATTTTATCTTTTCAACTTTTCCAAGTTCAGAGCAAGATGAGCATGACACTTCCTCTTTCTCGCCATGACATAAGGGAGAAGCAATATTTTTATGAGACCTTTGCGAGTTGTTCCCAAAAGCGAACAAATTAGCACGAGTTAAGCTTTGTCGTAATATTTTCGTGCCATGAAACTGTTTAACAAACAGAAAAAGTCGTAAGATCGTAGTCATAACGCTTTAACACTCCCAAATAACACAAACGTGGCAGAGATGGTTCAATAAAGTTTTGAATAGCCCAGTAAACTATGAAAATTATTTATCATCGTCTCGTATGTCATACTTTAATATCCATAGACAAGTGGAAGATATTAGTTACAGCCTCTTAACCATAGTCTTATAATTTAAAATAAATGAAATTGAGATTCGGAATTCAGAAGGCAATAATAAAAGCGAAATCTCCGTATCGAATTTAATATGGTAGTTACTCTTAACTGCCGCGCTGTTGTAGGAAGAAAATCATTGACCTTAACCCTTTTAAGCTGTCATAAAAATATGCGCAGACAGGGGTAGGCAATAAGGAAACATAAAAAAAGCTATTAAGCTTATCAATATTTGCGAGTACAAATAATATTAAAATTTGTAATCTTCCTTTTAAAAAACGATTTTTTGCGTAGAGAAATTCAACCATCGTCTAGAATTTCTGCTTTTCTTTGCCGTTCTATGACTTCCAGCTTTTTCCAATAATGGGAATGGCAAAATTCATCAGCCATGGGCTGTAATATTTTAAAACCAAACAAACATCAATAATTATTATTGTGTACTGTTACATCTTTTTAAAAATGGGAAACCCCTCAAGAGTCCCAACTGCTCCCGTCTGGAGTCGGTGAGACTACGGCATCCCCAATGGTATTATCCTGATAGCTGAAGGTAGCAGGGAGGGGAAGGAGATAATAAGCAGAGGGAGGTGGGGAAACATCCATTAATTGTTTTTGTGTTTAATTCGTAAAACTCCAATTTAATTTTTAGAAGTTTATTTAAAAATAAATTTGTTAATGTTATTATCGAGTTCTGTAAGTATTTTAGTTACAGATGTTTCGACTTTTAAGGTCATTTTCATAGTGTGGTGAAGCCACTTACGGACGTCTTATTCACATATTTTAAATGTCAATTTTTGAAGGTGTCTAAATTGATTTATTCCCGGTTAATCCAATTAATCTATTTTGCAGAGACACTAATTGAGACAGTGATTATGTGTTTTTATTCCCCACTACTTAGTATGTTTACCAAACCTACACATTACAATGCACTTAAATGAGTCATAGCAGTAACGTCGTTCTAAATCAATTAAGAAAACCCTTACACTTAGTGCAAGGGAAACCAAAGGGAAAGATTCCGAACCATACATAACCACTCTCAAAAAAAATGGGAAATATATGATTGTGTAAATATAATTGTGTGCTCGTACATTTTTTTAAACGTGAATACCGTTCAAGAGTCCCGACTGCTCCTGTGTGGAGACGGTGAGACTATGGAATTCCCAATTGGGGTATGTTGATAGGTTAAGTAAGGAGGTGAGAAAGAGAGAGAGGAGGGGGAGTATCTAGGAATGACATGGCCCTCGGAATTAGCCATCTTTTAAAATGAAACATTGATAATTATTATTGTGTACTGGTACTTATGTTCCAAATGTGAATAGCGCTCAAGAGTCCCAACTGCTTCCGTCTGGAGCCAGTGAGACGTTATGAGGTATGACAATTGGGGTACGTTATGAGGCTTAAGGTAGTTGGGAAGGGAAGGAGATAGGGAAGAGGAAGGTGGGGAAGAACCTGGCTATTCAGATCTGGTCACCAAACACGGCTAAAACCATTTTAAGCAACGTTTCAATTCTGTCGTATGCTGATGATGCGGTGCTGATATCTAACAGTATGGAAGATCTACGGTCTCTCGTGTCAAGGATGAACGAAGTATGTATGAAGAATGAGTTAATGATGAATGTGAGTAAGTCTGAAGTCATGGTGTTTGAAAGAGAGATTATGAAAACAGTATGCAATATAGTTGTGAATGATGAATACTTGGAGCAGGTGGATGAGTTTGTTTATTTGGGAAGTATGTGTACGTGAGATGGGAAGGCTGATAGAGATATTGAAATAAGGGTGAATGCAGATAACTCTATTAATGGAGGACTGAACGCCGTTGGCACCAACAAAAACTACCCAAAGACGCGAAACTAGCCGTCCATAATGGAGTACTGGTACCTACCCTGATGTATGGCAGTGAGGCATGGAACTGGCAGAGGAAGGATGAAAGTAGACTGAACGCTGTTGCATATGTGTGGTAAAACCATGTATGATCGTGTGACAAATGTGGAAATCCGCAAAGAATGCAAGGCTGATGTAAACGTAGTGAGTAAGATCAAGAAAGGAACGTTTCGATGGTTTGGGCATGTAGAGCGAATGAACGAAGAAAGGAGTGTAAGGAGAATATATGACGCAAATGTGAATGGTAGAAGAAATCGAGGACGCCCAAGAAAGACATGGCACAACCAAGTGAATCAGATACTTGAGTCGGGCCATGTCAAGAGTCAGGATAATAGAAGAGAATGTATGAGACGTTGTATGAATGTAAACGAGGCAAGGAATGTGTGCCAAGACCGAGTTGTTTGGCGGTCCGTCCTCTCAGCCTACCCCTGCGTGGAAACGGCGTGATGGTTAGTTAGTTAGTTAGTTCAATTCTGAATGGTGGTCTAACACCAGGGCGACAATGTGAGAATCATCAACGCTTGAACATGTCGCAAATATACTGTATATTATTTTAAATGTCATAAGCTAATCAAATTTACTTTCGCGACCTTCAGATTACTAGTCGAGAGCTTTACGTCAGTGATATGATGGATATCATTTACTTTCCTCAACAAATCTGATGCGTCGAAAAAGATTGTTAATTGATGATTTATGATTGGTTGTATGATTGTTGAGAATTTTGGGGATAGAGCATTCAAAGCGCTAGGTCCATATTTTTGGAATAATCTGCCATTAAGTTTGAGGTGAGAAACTATCAAAAAAACATTTTTTTTTTGAAAAAGGCTATCAACAATAACAAGTGTAAACCTTTCTAAACGACGCGCACTATAGAAAGATGATAGGTAAAAGGTCGTCGGTAAAGGGGGAGGGGGTTCGGAAAAAATCACGAAATATCACGAGGGGGGGGGGGGGGGGGGAATAATGAGATATCACGTGTATTTATTTTTCGTAAATTCTGTAAATTTCAAAATACTTTGTACTAAAAAAAATACACATGATTTTGGGGG
The DNA here is from genome assembly GCA_917880885.1 of Limnephilus marmoratus. Taxonomy (NCBI): domain Eukaryota; kingdom Metazoa; phylum Arthropoda; class Insecta; order Trichoptera; family Limnephilidae; genus Limnephilus; species Limnephilus marmoratus. The sequence continues at coordinate 12,978,434 of OU862914.1, forward strand.
GTGGGGGTTGGTTTAAGACCTCACCACATATCACCAAGGGGGAGGGGGTTTAAAAACTTGCTAAAAAACATCACGTGATTAATGGACGACCCCTAATGGTAAATATTTAGAAAATGTAATATTTGTTTCTTTGGTAAATTTTTTTTTTTTTTTGCCGGCAACCCAAGCGTTTATTGTTTTAAATTATCTTATATAAACAAGTAAGTAACCCGCCTCACTAGACTAAGTCTGTTCTGAGACGGGTACCTATACATATATTTACAGATGCATACACTTACACACAACTATATATATATACACACTCATATGTACGTATACACACATACATGTTTGCATATATGGATAAATATGTATATATATATATATACTCATACATTCATATATATACACATACATTCACAGATACATACACATACGTATTCGTATAATGCACATAATCATACAGATACATTAAAAACAGCAGTATATATAATCAAAAAAGAATAAATGGCACATACATAGTTTCATATAACCAAAATTCATTAGATACGCATAGTTAAGCAAGCATCTAAGACTATTCATATTTCAGTAATCATATATTCTTTATATTTGTTTCTTATTTAGGCCATGTCAAAAGTCAGAATAATGGAAGAGAATGTATGAGACGATGTATGAATGTGAGTGAGGCAAAGAGTGTGTGCCAAAACCAAGTTGTTTAGCAGTCCGTCCTCTCTGCCTACCCCTGCGGGGAAACGGCGTGATGGTTAGTTAGTTTTTAGTTTAGTAACGGTATTTTTTTAAATATCAAAATATCACTGTTCATGTAAAGTTATTGGAATATCTTCTTCCGTATACAAAGTAGAAATTTTAATTAACATAATAACGTTCTATGTCACTATAAAAATAATCTATGCGGTTTTTTTGGTAGCAGTGAAAAAATGCTAATAAGAAATAAGTTTACTCCCAAATTTTGTAGAAAGAAGCTTTAGTAAAAGGACAATGACATGCCTAGAGTTTTATATAATTTTCTCGAACTGCAAATAAAAGTTTACGTTAATAACCAGTGTCTTAGATTTTCATATAAGGACAGGGATGTCTATTCTACATCTTTTTTGTTCTTTTTAATTTCCTGCCAGTGTTTTTTTTAAACCCTCCAGATAATTTGTTCGCTTTTGGGGACGGCTCATACACGTCTCATAGAAATCGTTTTGTTTCCTTGACCGTCATGGCGAGAAGTAGGATCTAAACAGTGTTAGAAATAAAATAAAACACCACGCTTTATATTAAAATCTCCAAGTTAAGCACAGAAGAATTAAAATGTACACCTCAACGAAACCAAAATTTGATAAAAAATTATGAAATTTCGTGAATTTTTTTGTTTTCGTGAAAAGTGAGATGATAATAAAGTATATAATTATTTTGTCTTATTGAATGTTTGCGTATTTTTTCAACATTTTAAGATATTTTAGAAGAACGTAAGGTGAGCCATTTTCCAAACATTTGGATGTTTAAATTTTTAAAAATAAGTTTTAAAATTAATCGGTTTATTTGTAATAATAAAATTTCTAAGCGTATTTTCGGATAAACTAACTATTAACCATAACGCCGTTTCTTCGCAGGGCTAGGCAGAGAGGACGGACCGCCAAACATCCCGATCTTGGCACACATTCCTTGCCTCGTTTACATTCATACAACGTCTCATACATTCTCTTCTATTATTCTGACTCTTGACATGGCCCGACTCAACTGATTCACTTGGTCGTGCCATGTCTTTCTTGGGCGTCCTCGACTTCTTCTACCATTCACATTTGCGTCATATATTCTCCTTACACTCCTTTCCTCGTTCATTCGCTCTACATGCCCAAACCACCTGAGCGTTCCTTTCTTGATCTTACTCATTACGCTTACATCAGCCTTGCATTCTTTGCGGATTTCCACATTTCTCACACGATCATATATGGTTTTACCACACTTACACCTCAGGGATCTCATTTCTACAGCGTTCAGTCTACTTTCATCCTTCCTCTGCCAGTTCCAGGCCTCACTGCCATACATCAGGGTAGGTACCAGTACTCCATTATGGACGGCTAGTTTCGCGTCTTTGGACAGATTTTTGTTGGTTCAGTTCAGTCTTCCTTCAATTCGGATATGTTCAGAAATATATATTTATTTTGTTTTTATTTGCCAAGCGGAAACACCGTCTAACAAAATATACCAAAGACCTAAGGGGATAAACGAAAATGCGGATTTTTTTAATTACAAAATTACATTAAATTTTTCTTGAAAACCGAACAAATTCAAATATATAAAGATTCACCCCCAGAAAACAATAAGTGTATGGAACATAAAAAAAATGCTTAATTTATTTTCATCTTTCAAACATCAAATAAATCTATTTGTTTTAATTTAGAGCTCATAACTCGTAACTGTTAAAATTAAGCCAAAATTATGATGTGAATTTACTTCCCGGAGGTGATTGCGGTTTGTACTTGTACGACCGTTGCTTTTGTTGATTATATTAAATAAATAGCTGTGGCTACTTTGTTTGAATATACTCGTACTTATTAGTTGGTCTAAGTGCTTCCAGGAAGGTCTGCCCTTTGAAATGTTTAACAATTTATTCTAATTTATAAAGCAGTATTCAAAATTACTTCCATAAATTTTTGAATTATTATTCACAGAATTCTGAGTTTAGTGTTCCCAGGCAGAGCTCGTACACAAGTTATTATGGAGCATTCGAAAAGAACGTAAGTCGTAACATGTACGTCGTTACAAGTTACATTTTGTTAAAACTATGTAAATGTCGATTTTGTATTGTAAATTAAAATAATTCTCTTTCTTATGTAACACTAGCTGGTTCCCGGCATGCGTTGCAATGCCATATTTGAACAAATAAATTGTTTCTCCCTGCATGTTCTTTCCCGTGCGTCCCCGTTCCCCTCACTCATCCTCTTCCCCTTCCACCTTCCCCGCCCACCCTCTGCCCTCTCCTGACCCCTCATCCAGCCTCCCCCCTCCCGCGTTCCATATATTCAGTCCCAGTACATTCAGTTTTCAAACAGCTCGCGCGCCACCAATTACAATTTTTTTTATTCAAATTCGTTTTTCGTATATTACAAATATTCACTTTTGTACATTATAAGAACAGTCAATCAAACTAAGTACCTAACATGGGTATCTATTTAAAATATCTATAATTTTTAAAATCCATACACAATTCTTTTGTTACAAAAAAAAACAGCTGCCTGCTAAATTAAATTTCATCAGACGCGCGAACCCTCAAACGTGCGAAGTTAAAATAGTCGTTAAGTTTTCTGAAATTAACCAATTTTCTTAATTTAAAAAAAAAAACAGCAAACAGGTACGAGAATACCTCCATATTAGGATTCGCAACATCTTTGTAAGCCGGATAGGGATTTTTTTTTTAATTTTTTCTTTATATATTGCATAAATATTATAGTTACATTAATTAGTGGAAATTTCGACCACCATGCTAGGCTGATGCCCGTGTTATGGTGGTCGTTAAATACCTCCAGAGTAGGGACATCCTCCAGAGTAGGACTTGGGACATCCTCAATCATCGATAAAACACAAAATAGGCGATTGATTAATTTCATATCTGGCCAGGAGACATCAAATGAGAAATCGGCTAATAACTAAAAGAAGGAAGAGGAGGTTTTTTAGGTCAGGACAATAATTATTACTGAACGTAACCTTACCTTTACTTCTGTAATAATTATTATCGTGACACGATCTCTCTCTGGCACTAGTAAACGTATAAATTCAAAGAATATTTCAAAAATATATTAGATTTTCCGATAACTCTCACCCATATAAACATTGGTCTTATGTCTATACTCATATTAAAGCAAACAGGAAATTGAAAACCATGCGTGGAAGGTTCTATATTTCAGCCTTCGGAGCACGGATGTTCTAGAAAATTATTAGGTAGGTAGGTACTAGCGTGTATTTCTCCGTTCAACAAAGCTTTTTTATAACTTGTTAAAAATATAACAAATATAGATAATGTTTTTTATTCTTCATTTTAAGCAACCATTAAACTGCCAAAGCAGTTAGCCAACAGGTCAATTTAACCCCTCAGAAAATCGCCAATTTGCACTTTAAATGTCTTAAACGAAATGACATTTTACGAAAACTTTATGTTATTACCGCTTCACATTTAATGCTCTATAAATGAAACATTTCTGAACGTAGCCGAATAGTAATAACTGTTTTAGACAGGTTACAAAGTAAGCTTTCGAATTATTATATTATAAATAAATATTAATATTTGTAAATATTAAAATTTAGAATGCAAACGTTAAAAAAATGTCAAAATGACTCACGTGATGTATTTATGTAAAAACGGTACTAAAATCACAGATTATGTAAACAACAATACTTATTCTATTGTATAAATGTGTAATAAACATTTTTGTCAAATAACTTTTCAATCATTTCATATAAAAATGTTTAATAAAAATTATTAATGTCGGGAGCGGGCGACCCGCCCGTAGGAAATTTGGCGGGATAAATTTTGTGTCAGACTGCGCGTCTGACAGAATGTTCTTTTTAGGTATTAGTCTGACAGAATGTTCTTTTTAGGTAGAACATTCTGTCAGACTGCGCGTCTGACAGAATGTTCTTTTTAGGTATATTATAGTATTTATTTATGGACAACTTGAATAGAGATGTGCAGCATGTTTCACTATCAACCTTTCACTTTTTATTTTACGGATGTAACTAAAACAATAACGGAGTTATAACGGTTTCTATGGAGACACGCGTTGACGAGTAAACTCGCTTATTGTACTTGACTGCTATCGTTATTTTAACGAGTAGCTTACGTTGCTGAGGGGCAATATTAATATAACACTAACAAGTAGTGCAGAATAACTTTAAATTAACTACAATACAAAGGCATACATATAGACAGACACAGGAAAATTACTCAAAGTCATTTTTATACATAAGATTAAAAAACAATAACAATATAAAAAGTTTTCATACATTAACCATTTTTACTTTTTTTTTAGATCGGTTGTGCAATTTGATCCGATTTTTATGTTCATTGGCATCTTATTGGACAAGATAAGTAAATGTCCGTTGCCCATTTATTTACAATTTTCGGAACTCATTTTTACAAAATCGTGCCATGTGCAAGATCTACTTTTTCTTTGTATATTGAATCCGACAATAGGTTTTGGCAAACAATTTTAAACCATAATATCCCTCGAACAGGTAATATATTAACTGACTCATATAATAATTTTATGTCTCTTCTTTGTGCATAAATACTTTACTTTTTGTATTTGTTAAATTGCTAGGATTTTTAATTGTATTCCAAATAAATGTCGCGATTGTGATCGCTAATAAAAAACTACCCTAAAAACCTAACCAAATTGTTTCACCACTTTTCATGAATTTACATTTCCTTCTAAAGGTATTCTGTTTTTTTCGCCGCTTTGTTTGGTCTGATTGCCCCCTTCATTAAAATTATTCAAGTTCGCCATTCTAAAATTTCTGGACACTTTTTTCACCATTTATAAATTATTGATACTATTTACAGTGTCAGCAATTTTTAGTACACAGCATCCGACAAATTACGACGATAAAATAAAATACATATGTAACAATCATTGAGTTTTGACGTTTTATATTTCCTAATTGTGATATAACTTTTTATAAAACCTGCGTTAGTAAATTATCAGTCTTTCGAAGATTTCAGCAACAATTTTTTGAAAACGTATAGCCCGAAGATTTTTATAATTTTTGTCATGTTTTTAAGTAAATGAATAAATTTAGAAGAATATTAATACAAAAATTTGTTTGTCTTTTTTTCTACTGTGGCAATAGATTTTACGATCTGCCTGATGCTAGTGATATAGCATAGCATACACGTATTTTTGGAATTCTGTGGAGTTGAAGGTTATAGGGAAGAGGAAGCAGTGGGTTAAAAGAAAGTTAAGAGGTATCTAACTATCTGTTGCTGTTCTTGGTTAAATGATGTTTTGATTCTAAAAGGGGATCTTTTACCGGTGGGCATCTGCGATTTTCTTACCATTTGAAGGTATTTTATCACATGTTTTTTTTGTTATTGATAGTTTTTGCATAAAACAATTATATGTAAGTACGATAATTTCCGTTCTTTGAGCTTGGGACCAGTTAATAAACTGCAGAACTAAGTTTTATCTGTTATTGATCCGAAATACAAGTTTCATAACTCCATTGTTTCATCATTAAACCAAACTACTATCCGCTTGTATGATGGCACTTACCGAGGTTCATAAATAAATAAATAACTGTTTATTCCAGTATGTGGGGAGGAGAGTGCAATCCCACACATTCCATAAGGGTATAATATACACATACATGTACAAAATATTTGAAAGGAAAAAAAGAAAAAGAAGGTGGATATAAATGTACACGAAACAAAAAAAGATAATAAGCTAATAGTGGTAAAAGGAAAACTAAAGAAATTATAATATTAAGCTTTCAGGATTCTGTGAGCACGTAAGGAGCCATTATTTTTCTCCAGTGTGCATCAATACTGGATGATGGATGAAAATAATAATACTTTACCATAAATACTTTAGTTTTAAGTTAGACCAAAGTGCAAGCAAATTACCTCCCACAAATATTTGTCCATATGCATTAAGAATGGAATAAAATAAATAATATGGTGCATTCTAATTTAGTAATTCTCTTTTATTTATAACTGCATAATCGTGTTTTGAAGCTATTCAACTTATTTTAATGGTTTCTATTGCACCGTAAAACCTGAATAAATACATTTCAACATAATTCTTCATCTATCCGTTCATACTTTGATACCTACGGAAGTGAAAATATTAAATTGTAATTTCCTTTGAAATCATCACAAAGGACTTGACCATTTTTTCGGCTATAAAATTACCACAATGGTAAAGTCCCCCTTAAATAAATTATCTTGTTCAAAAAGCTGAAAGTAAACAGAAGGGGATAGGGAATAGACGCGTAAGTCGCAGATGCATACATTCTACTTGTTCCGAATTTTCCCCATAAATATGTTTTAATAAACTCGAAAACAATTCATTGAGAACTTTAAGGAAAGCTTTGGCTCGCGCAGCTACCGAGACTCTTTTAATTTTTATAATTATTACTGCTGTTGGTGCAATACAATGTCTCTTCTTTTGGAATCATGGCGGAATGAATTGGCAAACTTTATTTTTTGGTATGATATTAACATTTGGCAAGTTACTGGAAACAAGTGTATATCCTTTCGGTCCAAACGGTATATTTTTAATCTTTTAAATAATACGCGATGTTTAGTGAGTGATATAATGCAATCCGGGGTTATACCTCTAAAAATACATATATAAAAAATACGCTGCTTGAAATACACAAAGATTATTCTAAGAAGTCGCACCACGCCATGGTACGCGTTGAGAGCAATAGGTAAAACACAGTGGGTCGCTTATGTACGCCATTAACGCATACCAGTTTTGCACAACACTACTACACATACAATGGAGTGGTGTGGTTTAATCTACTAGCAATAGAGCTGAGATTAGAATCCGACTACATACAATAAATTCAAAAATAAATTAAACAATAATATCTAAAATAATACAGCTACCTAGAATCACATTAACAATTAATTAACAACAATTTTTAAAACATGTTTGTATTTTTATTTTAAATATTTTTTATGTATTTGATTTATGAATGTATATATTACATAAGTGTTATAATTTTTAATTTAAATTTTTTCAATTTAATTTTTATAATTTTCCCTTTACACACGCATAGTTACACTCTTATAAAAGTTATATATAATATACATATATATATATATGTTTATACAGTTTCCGATTAATGTTGCATTTTAGTATTTAATGGTTTGGGTTTAATCCGATGGTATCCTGGAAATGTGATTACTCATGAATATGTTACATGTACATGTATATAAATTAATAAAATAAAAATAAAAAATATATTGAAATTGCAGGCAGCTAATATACAGAAATATGATGAACGGGAATATACACAGAAAATGGTTATTCATTATGCATAAATTGGTCAAACGCTTTTGAGGGCAAAAAAAAATCTTGTTCACGTTAAAGCTCTGAAGTAGAATCGCCTGGTGCTGCTATAAAATAAGGAACGTTGCTTCAGTACGTAGAAGACTAGGTACATACCCCCCACAAGATTACACGACGAGCGCCTTCATCGAAAAATTAATATTTAAAATCCTTCTTTGAATTTTCAATTTCCACTTGTATTTTTTCCTCCCCCCGAGGGAATGCTTTGAATGGTAGTTTCGAGCCTCCACGCTCGTTTTTTGCTGCGTTTTTTCTAGGCCCATTGTAAGGGACTGCTGAGGTAGAATTGAAAGGCTTATTTTCCAATTTTCCAAAATGAGCAAAGATTTTCTTCCTCATTCAGCTTATCATTCCACAAGACTCCGTGCAATATTTTTTACGACAATATACATGCCTACCTAATCAGGTCATAAAGCATTGTTCACAATGTTCAATGATTGCAAGAACATTTTATAATTAAAATTAAAATGTCGCTTTTGCTTTGTTCTTTTCCGTAATTCTCTCAAATTCCCCGAAAAGCTGCGGCGGATTTACTTCAAATAGGGAATTGCGAAAATCAGATAAAAGAAAAAGAAGAAATACAAGTTTAGCCAATTAAGGTCAAAATATTGCCAATCTTCCGCTCCACGTAATGAGAGCGGTTGGGGAGGGTTAATCTGAACTGAATTTTGGCAAGAAGGCCGGATGAAAACTTTATTAAAATCGGATTAAAATTTGTGTTTTTGGAAAGCTTTAAATACCGTGGAAAATAAACTAAATTGAATTGAATAGTATTTTGAATATTTTTACATAATAATATTAATAATCTTTATTTACGTAAGTAATCAAAACGGTGATAGGAAATATGAAACCAGTGAGTGCACCTTCCATAAATCGAGAAGCAGTTCTAATTAAAAACAAAAAAAGATTTGCTTTAAATATCCCCCCAGCACCTTATTACCTATTTATTTCACTGTTTTTAAAATAACAAGGTGTAGTTTTTTAGTGTTAGTCTTGCTTTCGTAATTACCGAATTTCTATAAAAATTTGCACGGACTTACTTACCAACTCTTTTTATTAAATAAAATAAATTTGTTTTTTTTTCATTAGCTTCACACAGGAGGGCCTGAGGAAAAAAATCCCACAGGGCCTATGTTATCTTTGGGGATGCTTTTGGAGGGCCTTTTTAAGAAAGGAAGAAGAGAAAGTTCTGGAAAGGAAAAAAGTATGAGGTTGGGTACTCATCTGAGGTTCAATGTTTCCAGGAGTGACGGCGCGAATCCATCCCTCCCCACTGCGGTGTAAGGCAATGGGTCGAGAGAGTCCTGCTGTGGAGTGTTAGGTCTCCCTCAACCAGTCTCTCACGATCCGGCCCGCCAGTAGGTGGCCAAACGCAATCGAAGCCAAGACATAGACAAATCTCACCCAATGAAACCGAGCACCCCTTCTAAATCACCAAAAAATGCTTCCCGTGGCGGCGGTATCCATACTCGCCTCCCAAATCAACTTTCGATTCCATCTTTCAATAATTTGTAAGAGAATTGAGCTCAATAGCTATTTGACATACAAAATACTATCATGTCCGTCATTATACACGTCATTATACAGTTGTAATCCTAAATATAAATATTCCCTTTTTGTCAAATACCTACCAACACAGAACAAGTGGTTGGTTAACTTCGAGAGATGTTAAAAGTGTTGAAGAAACCAAAATTTTGTTAGCCCAAGGTGTCAACCTAACTCACCTACTTTAGGAATACGGGTTAGATTAGACGCTCTATTATTTACTGACATTCACATCGGATTTACTTGTTTACCTTTCCTTGCATGTATATTTACCTTAGTAAGTTTATCATTAAAAACTAGGTATGTATTTTCAATTTTATAAACTATTGTATTTCAACCCTGTTTGATTTAGATTAGACAACTGGAAAGATTTGGTTTTCAACGACTTCTGTATTACAATTTACATTATAAAAAAACAATAAGCAACACACTTGTTAAAACGATCAGTTGTACACACTTAGGACCAGTTTTTCAACAATTCATCAAATTTATTCAAGTTCTGTTATTATTTCAGTTCTGTGAAGCGACTGAGCTATAATGATATAGTAACAGAACTTGAAATTGAACTTAGAAATTTTACCAAATTTTTCAAATTCTATGAAACAACTGGCCCTAGATAAAAAAAAATATATATTTTTAGGTCAAGACAATTCAATAACAAAATAAAATCAGCTCCCCAAAATTACAGGTTTGTGCATTACCGCGTCTAAAGCAATTTCATGTTTTTAATATCTAGTCAATTACGAGGAGAACATTAAAGAGCATATTATTTAAAGTTAGTTTTCGTTCCTAATTGCTTTTTGGGGGGTTTTTTACATAAGAAATTTTAAAGTTCTGATACTTTCGGGTCGCAGTCTAAAGGCAGAAGTTTTTTGTATAGTTTTAAGATTAACGCAAATTCTCAGCTAACGAATAAATTGACAATACAAGATCTTCTCCTATCTACTCCCATCATTACGCCTTTCCTAAACAGCCTTAGTTACATACTTTCAAATCTCTCCAATGCTAAAAATATTATAATAATTGGTGATTTGAATATCAATATACCACCGAGAACCAACACCACCAAAGTCAAGACTATATTAACATGCTAGAATTTCATGGATTAGTGAGTACCGGCAACTCACCAACGAGAACGACTAATGGATCTATATCATGCATTGACCACATTATGGTAAAGTCCAAAAAACCATCCAAAAGTATCGTCAACAAATCAATAATCACGGATCATTATTCAACAATTGTCGCAATTCAAACAGCTACCAAAATAAATCAATGTAATAAATATGCCTTTTGCATACAATAAAATCAATTTTTAAAACCTAATAAAAAACTTTAAGAACAAATCCTGTAACGAACTCTTCCAAATTGAACAATCAGAGGATGCGTGGATATACTTTTTAACTATTTGAAAAACGCATTACACAACCATTTCATGACGTTGACCAAAAACATAGCTAATAAACTGAAACCCCTGAAACCTTTGGATTAACCACTCCATTATAAATAGCGTACATATCGTTGCTGATCATGTAAAGAATTTTTTTACGAACATTGGTCCAAATCTTGCTTCTCAAATCCCCCATGTTGCCAATTTCATTGAATAAAGATATTATTATTATAAGTGGCATGAGGGAAGGATTTAGCTAGGATAGGATTGGACCCGCGAATCCTGGGAGGGAACTTGACGAGTTTACTAACCAGAATACCCCGATGATAGCCAACCTCTGAAAGTACGGCAATGTAGTATATGTGAATATATGTATATTTGCACATCGCGTCGCTCGGAAAAGTTCGGGTTTTCGGAGATTGACGAGCGGGCACACAATACAAGAGAACAGCTGACGTGTTCCGCTGCGTTCAGATCTATTTACGAAGCCTCAGTAAACAGTCGCCACCGTTGACATAAATACAATACTACATGCGATAATTGTTATTCACAATAAACTAAAATAACGAACTTATCATTATTATTGTGGGCTAGTGAGCCACTAATTAAAGAATATTACAAGAGTGAAACTAATAACTTCACCAAGAATGGAAAATGTTAATATAAGTTTTCCACTATCTCGAGAAGTTGCTACAACTTTGTAACCATCAATCAATCGATAAACACTCCACTCTCAATCTAAGTAATGGTTTTCAACTATGCATTACTTTCCAATATAATCTTGAGGGTCACGTCTCACTAAAGTAACGGCGACGCCTAATTGCGTCTTCCATCTTGGTTGCAGTAATATATAGTTTCTCATATAGTGCAACATACAAATAAGGTTCTGTTCGGGGTAGTTGCAGTTAGGAAACTCCAGCTAGCTTGTTAGGTGGCGCCTTTGACAAGTGCGCCTCCGCCGGTTCAATAGATACACTTCTAGCCCTATGTAATATTGTATGCCGAAACATTGATCCCGTGTGCACTGTGCATTATGGTGGTACCCTTTTCAAATATTGTTTTAGACTGCATCACACTTTGAAGTGTTAGTGATGCTGTAGTACTTTCAGACTTCAAAATAGATACATTTTAGAGGAGAAGAGGTGTTTTCAACCCTTCTAAAATCGGGCGTATTTTGTAATTTCCGCTCTGCAATAAAATCCAAATTAATGGAATATTTTTGAACGTATCCAAAAACTAAATACTGTTTTTAAAAGGTGGTGAAATAAATATTATAAATAACCGTGTAATTTTATAGAAAAATTTTGAATGCAAACATCAAAAGGTTTAAAAACGTTTTTTCTAACTAAAATAATTACTGATTTTGAAAAAAATAAAAACACATGCATATTAATGATATTAGAAAAGTGAATTATTAACTTTATAGTCAGCTGACTTTTTTGTTGTTTCATGTAAAAATAATTCTTAAAAAATTCACAAGGTTTCATAATTTTTTTCAAATATCGGTCGGAAACTTTGGTTTAAAAAAGGCGTACATTTTAAATCTTTCGTGGTTAACTTTTAGTTATTTTCTCTTTTCAATACCGTTTAGACACAACGATTTCTATGAGTCACTATACTATACAAATATTGTCTCTTGTGATTAAACGGGTTTTAAAAGCATTTAATGCCTACTTATCCACTTTCGTAAGCGCAAGTAGAGAGAAATGCATTTTTTTAAACAAACCAGCTTTTCCGGAGATTTGAAAAATAATTAATCTACTGATTGAATATAGTACGGCGATTCTCAAACTAAAATTTGAAACAGAATCACAAAAAGATACAGTCGCATCTAGAAATTGAACCAACCCATGACCGTAGTCTCGAGGGGGCTCCTTACTAACCACTGAGCTAGTTAGACTCTATCCTCCTCGGAATAATTTAACCGTATCGTATTTCGACTAAGAACTATCCACAGTACCTAACATTTTCAAACCTAAAACGAATAAATAAAATTTACAAATACATACTACTATTTACACAGAATAGATCCATCCCTATCCCCTTCCTTCCACCATCCCATCCACATAACCTAATTTATGTATTTTTTTATACCTACTTACTAAATAATTTAATATACGTCAGTGAAAACCTATTATTGGTTAAATATTTACACATAAATTCATCAAACGCATATGCTATCTTTAATGTTTAAATATTTCTATTTGAGATTCAAAAGCTGAGCAAATTTCATGACGCCGCATTAGTTTTTGCTGTTTTATAAAACAGAGATAATCTTCTATGATTTTACGAACTTTAACCCTGCCCTTGGATTCTGTACCTGAATAAATATTTTAATATTTGGCATTCACGTACATAATCTTTATTTAAGTAACTTTGTGATGGAACTTTAATTAAAACAAAACTGTAATTTTCATGTAATGCAAAATGCACGCATAAATAATTGATTTGTTTATTTAATGAAATCATTTGTTTATTAGTTATGCGTGGAAAATACACTATCATCTTCCAGATCAAATATTAAGTGTTATTTTCACAACCCAAAAGGATAAAACGTTACTCTCAGAATAAACCAGGTAGTCAAACAAACGTAGGACTTATATGTATTACAATTAGGGAGGCGGGTATGGGTTCTGCCGACCGGGAACCATTTATAGGATAACCATAATAACCATGATAACCTGCCGTAGGTCGCTGCAAGTGTTTACAACGCTTGATAGCAGGGGTGCCCGGTGCCTGGTGGCATTTGCCCACGTACTGCGTGGCGGGCCGGATCGGGAGAGACTCATTGAGGGAGGCCTAAACTCTCCAGCAAGAGTCTGTCGACCCATCGCCTTGCACCGCAGTGGGAGGGATGGTTTCACACGTCCGTCACTCCTGAACCTTTTTCCTTCCCAAAACTTCCTCTCCTTTCTATCTATAAAAAGGTCCTCCACACAGCATTCCCAAATATAACATAGGCCCTGATGATTCTTTTCCTCATGGAGTGGGCTAATTAACAAAAAAAAACGAGTGTGCTTTAAACCACACGACTGAAGTAAAACTTCTTTAGCTCTATCTATATGATAGGAAGAGAGAAAGAAAATGTGCGTGCGCACTGCTCTCTCTTGCTCCTGCAGTGTGATACAGACAATAGGCCTGCACTAACTGGCTATGAGAGAAAGATATAAAGAAAATGTGTGCTAGCACCTCTCTCTCTTGCCCCTACAGTAATATACGAAATGTAACTCTCTCTCTTTCTATCTTTACTAACTTATATCTACCGTTCGCCTCGCTTTTCGTAACGCTCTCATCACGCATTCACAAGCTTACTCCCCAAGTCAAGCGTGCGTAAAGACGGTTTCCTTCAAAAAAACTTGTATTGCTAACAACGTTACTCCTCACGTTTAAAGGTTAAAGTTCTCAGTGGGAAAAGCATCACTCCCCGGAGAGCAGGAGGCAGGGGTAGGTCTCTGTTAAGGCGATCATTTATTTTCATTCGTTACGCTACCTTGTCTAAGACGGATTCATTCGACGGCTTTCCCTTAGTTTCCAACCGAACTCTGATTGCTTTACACAGATATAATATATTGGCTAATTCACCATAAATTCTCACTGCACTTTCACACCGCAGACTTGAAACACATATGTGAACTGGTTGGAAAATGTGTGGAAATCGTGATTGAAATTAAAAAATCCCTTTTTAAACAATAAATGTTCAATGAAATAACTTAGAGAAATGGGAGTTAGCGGCACGTTGAAAATGGTTTTAAAAAATCTTTCAACTTCTAATGGAAAGGTAATAAGTCATCATCAAAATCAAAATCAAAATCAAAATCAAAATCAAAATAATTTATTGTACAAAATTTACATTAAGTACAAAAGGTATAACTTATAGGTACCTATATCCTATTTCTTCCAGTTTCATCCTATTGGCTCTACAATCCCTGGTGGGTCTTGGCCTCCTCAAGAGTCTTTCTCCACTCACCACGGTTTTGTGCCAGCTCTCTCCAGTTTAAAATCTCCAAGGTGGAAATATCTTTGAAGACGCTGTCACTCCATCTTAAATTTGGTCTTTCCAGGCTCCTTCGCCTTGTCGGTCTTGAGTTCAGCGGGGACTTTGGTGCTTGATGCTCGGTCATTCTCTTTACATGACCCAGCCACCGAAGTCTTCCCAGTTTTATAAATTTTGTGACGTTTAGATCCTCAGGTATATAGCTCATTGTAATAACGTCTCTGCCAAAATCCATTTTCTGAAACCGGTCTTTAGATACGGCTCAAAATTTTCCTTTCAAAAACATCCAGGGCTCGCTGATTCCTCTTCGTTAGTACCCAAGTCTCAGCTGCGTATGTGAGTACTGGTCTGATAAGTGTTTTGTACACTAATATCTTGGTGTTTCTGGACAGCAGTCTGGATTTTATTTGGTTTTGTAGGCGGTAATAACAGCGATGGAAAGGTAATAAATTCATGCCGATAACTCGACATAAATGTTAGATGTGTTCCTTACGTAAACAAAATATATACAAACTTTGACCAAAGTCAAATATATAATATTTACTTTATATGAATACTATATGCAAAAAAGTCAATGATATTAATAATCTAAAAGCTCTTACCATGAGCAATAGACTATTGAATTTTATAGACTTCCACTTCGATGTGCAATAGGGTGATCGAATGATCGATACTTTCTTAATTAGAAGACATGCAAAGTAAATGAAGAAACCACTATGAGTATATACACTCCATCGATAGTCGCACTATTTTTGGAAAAAGTTCGGTTTATGAGCGAAATTCCTAAAAAATAAAACTAGTTATTTTTATACTAACTTTGGGCCGGGAATCCGAATCTGAAAGAATTAGGTTGGGGCAAGCAAATATAAACTGAATAACACGACTACAAAATTTTAAATTCATACACAGCTTACAGGCCATTTTGACGCTCTTAACAATGTCATAGAAAAAACCAAAGATATTTTATGTTCAACCACAGAAAATTAAATGCTGCCATAAGCAATAATATCAATAACGTAAAACTTTCAGACACGATACTTCCTCACATGATAATTCATCACATAACTCACATTAACCACATGGTTTGTGATAGAAAAGAAAGTGCCCCCTTCGTAGCGCCTACTCGCGTCAAGGCAAGAAAACATCCCAGTTTTCAAGTAGTTTAGCGGCTACGCTAGGTTTGTTTAACATGGTTTGTGATACAAAAGAAAGTGCCCCCTTCGTAGCGCCTACTCGCGTCAAGGCAACAAACATCCCAGTTTGCAAGTAGTTTAACGGCTACGCTAGGTTTGTGTAACATGGTTTGTGATACAAAAGTGAATAAAATTTATAAAAAATAATTACTGAAATTATAAACTAAAATAAATGTTTTTTTACGTTATAGATATTATTGCTTAATGGCAACACTTAATTTTATGTGGTAATATGTTATCTTTAGTTTTTTCTATGATCTTTATTCTCAGAAAATAATGGCATGTTATATTGTATGTAAATTCAAAATTGTACAGTAGTTTAACTCAGTTAATATTGCCGAGTGTAACCTAATTCTTTCAGATTCGGATATCCCAGCCCAAAGTTAGTAAAAAGATAATTAAATTTCTTCTTTCGGAGTATCGCCCATAAAAATTTGTGTCATTAATTTATTGGAGATTGTTTGTGTATCGAAAATTTTTAAGTCGTGTTATTCAGTTTATATTTGCTTGCCCCAACCTAATTCTTTCAGATTCGGATTCCCCGGCCCAAAGTTAGTATAAAAATAAATAGTTTTATTTTTTAGGAATTTCGCCCATAAACCGAACTTTGCCCCTATTTTTTACTGATCCCATTTTTTCAATACCGTTATTTTTTAGAGCAAATCTTGCAAAATATATAAATTAGCTTTTATAATTTACGAAACTTGCTTACCATTACCATTAATTAAGCAAATGACTCGTTATAATATTAATTTTGATACTTTATTTCAATTTAACTAGCCTTCTGTTCAAAATGAAGAATTTTAGCATTTACATTAGTAATTCAAGTAAGTGGGGATATCATAAAACCTTTTAATATCTGACAGTAAAAAAGCTTTAAGCGGAGCAAAGAACGCGAGAGCCTGCAAAAGCCGAGGTAATAAAATCTCTTAACGTTCTCTCAATTGGTTGATCTTCATTTTATCATTGCAGCCGGCGAGACTCGACTCTGTACTTTTAAATTTGAGGAAAGCGTTTAAGTTCGCGTGCACCTGCGCATCGTAATATTCCAAATGATCCAGTTAGCTCCTTCAGGAAGCGGAGCGAGCGGACAGCAAGCAGCGAGCACCAGTTAGTAGTACCTACCTGCGAAGGCTGAAATCTGGAGCATCCTCTTGATTCCGCTACTAGAAAAACGTTCACGTGCTCTCCTACTTTAATCCTGAAACTACATAGTGTGCAGATCCTACAGTATCCTTTCAAATTTTATCAGAGATGATTTTTTTCTGGTTTTAACTTTACGATTAGTTGTACTGGTCCTAGGTAATGTCAAAATTCATTCATTTCATTAGGAAGTTTAATCCATTTCACAGTTTCACTTAAGTTTTTGGATCAACTAATAATAATAACTGGCTTGTAAAAACCCACTACACAATTTACAAAACTTAGAAATTATAAGAATTCTTGAAAAAATGTTTTTAAAAATTGTGGAAATACACACTCGTAAAATGAGAATGTATAGTGCAAAAAAATACTTATTTTATGCAAAATTTCTCTATTTGGACAATTTTTTTTCAATGGGTCAATTTAAATGTGTTTAAATCATTGTCAAATTTGTCCATTTGGAAATTTCATCATCCACCATTGGACCATTCCAGTGTGCAAAATATAAAGTGGTCAAGTCGGACAGATATCCTAAATTAATAAATAAATTGAATATTCGTAATTTTAATTTGCGTGTAGTATATCTGTTATTTTGGGGACCGGATAACTCAGAATGAAATCAACTCAAAACCTTCTTTGAAAAGTAATTGTTAATAAAAAAATGGGTAAACCGGTTATGTCAGGGCTACTTTTTATGATTTTTTTTATAGCTTTTAATGGCTTTTCAAAGAGGTGTTGAGTTGACTTGATTCTGAGTTGTAATGGATCTGTTATTTTCTGATCATAATAGATTAGGTTATTTAGTGTAAAGATCACTTGAGGTGAACCTTCATCATACCAGGCCGTTTGAAAATTGAAGAGTGGTTTAACTGACACAATGGGTTACCAACAAATTCTTTAGAACTTTGTAATCATTCAAAAAGATAGCAGTGAAAAAATATGAAAAAAAATGGTTGTTGATAGTATTGTTAATTCTCAATTTGAAATATGAGATTAAAAAGTGACATTAATTATATAGGAGCCAATTGTCGAGTGGTTGCGTTATCCCGACGGAGATCCTTGATTCGATTCCCTGTTGCGACCGTTACCATCTTTATTTCATGTGTCTAGTTCTCTTTCGTGTTTCTTTTAGATTACAACTATTATTTTTTTTTTACATTAACTCCACACAGGAGGCCCTGAGGAAAATAATTTCCCTCAGGACCTATGTCATCTGGAATGCTGTGAGGAGGGTCTTTTTGAGGAGAAGAAGGAATGAACATTGGTCTTGAAGAAATCCATGTTGTAGGAAGGAGGAAACACAGAGGCCGGCAAATCATTCCACAGTAACAAGAACACAAGAACGAGTCGAAGAAACGACCCGTTCTCGTGTGAAAAATGTCAACCGTGTACAAATATTGGCGTATTTCCCGACTATGCACCGGTGCCGAAGGGATCAATGACGCTAGTTCCTCGGAGCATCTTCCATTGTAATACCGGTAGAACAAGAATAGCATTCCCACCCGACGCCTGTGCTCTAAAGATTGCAATCCGTCAGAAAAGATTGGAGAATCTATTAAACGGACCGCCCGTTTCTGCACAGAGTCGAAGGGATTTTTCAGGTATTTTGGAGCTCCAGACCAGAGGTGGCTGCCAAATTCAACCGTGGGGCGCACTTGTGATTTGTACAGGTTTGGCAGTTGTGTACTATTAAAGTAGCTGCGGGCACTGTACAGTACGCCCAGATTTTGATGATTATGTAAATTAACTATTGTTATCATTATTCAAAAGAATCTCTATTTAATTCCATTCCAGAATTAAGACCAATCATAGAGGCAAGTTTAAAAATCTTAAGTTGCTTGTTTATCCAAACGTGTTAGGCCATATTTATTTTCCTAACGACATTTTTTGTTTTCATCAAAATTTAATGTACCTACTATGCACTTTCATCAAATTCACACAGTCCGTTAACTTTGAGATAAACGCATTTCGGTTATTTGTGTTTCTTTCGGAAAAGAGAAGCCAGAGGTTTTTTACTCCCCTCACCATTACTTAACATAAGCACGTAATAAGTCACAACTCGGTATCGTATATACATCTTGTAAATATTTAATGGAGCTTGCTTTTCCTCAAAACGTGTTTATTTGTTTGGAACTGGAAAATTTTAAGTAAATACCACATAGTTGATTTTGTGTATTATGGAATACGATTGAAAGTTATCAATTTTGAACTGTTCGTGAATTATTGTATTTTAAATTTTATGTTAGACTTACACTGGATATAATTAGCTTACAGGATATTGATTATTAAAAAAATTAGGCGAACATTTCATCTGCATAAGGTAGCTCCGACGGCAACGGCACAGCGACGGCAACGGCACGCGGCAACTTGTTTTATTAAAACAAGTAAGGGAGATGTGTAATAATCATTAATTACTATACATCTCCTGACATATGTACATCGTTTGACTAACTCTTATTTAGTGTCCAAGAAAGAACTGCAGCGTGATTGTGATAAAGGATGTAAGTTTTATATTTTTTTGTGCCGTTGCCGTGCCGTCACCGTAGAAACATTAAAATACACCTTATACATTGATACATTCATACTCCTCCATCAGTATTTTTATTATGTACTGTCAAATAGTGAAATTGGTCCGGAACCAGTCAGTCTGGGTTTTTTGTGAATACCGCATTATAATAGTCCCATCTGCTCCCGTCTAAAGCCAGCGCGTTTTATGACATTCCCAATTGGGGGAAGGTCGTGAGGCCGAAAGTAGTGTGGAGGGGAAGAGGAAGGTGGAGTAGTACCTAACTCTGATCTGGTCACTAAACAGAGCTAAAGCCATTCCATGCAATGTTTCAATTTCGAATTGTGATCTTACAACCGGGTGATACTGAGAATATCTTCCACTCTGGAACGTGCCGCAAACATACCTCTTCATAATTTAAAATTAGTAAATTGTGAGACAACACAAATTGATCGATTAAAATTTATTTGCGATCGCCGGGTTTTGAACACGCAACCACGGAGGCCGAAATTGAAGCAATTTGCTAATTCTGAACTACGGTATCTCACCACGGCATCAAACAGTATTAATATCCTTGCGTCTGCGTACACAAGCTATTCACAAATAGATACAAACGGAAGTGCTGCCATCTCTCATCAAATATTAATTATCTAATCTATGTAGGTATGCGTAATAAAATATGTTCCCGCGAGTTTTCAGTACGGATAAATAACAAAACTCGCGTATAGATTGCGCCACTTTCATCTGCGTCTCGCACATGGATAATTCCAACAATCTGATTTATATAAAAAAATTGCTTAGGCCCGGTACTCCGGTCTCCCTTGAAAAATTTTGACGGTAGTACTTTGTTGTATCACGCGGCTATATATTGCATATGACGTCATTGCCCGTCCCGGTTATTTTGTCCCGGTGACTAGCTATCACTGGATGACAGTGGATCTGAGGACCGGGTTATTTTTGGAACCAGTTCCTATTGGATTTATAAAATGGTCACCAACACTAACTGGGCGAAGCTGAACGAAAAGCCGCCCGCAGGGCCTAGCAGCTAACTGCTGGTTACTAAGAATTAGACGTGGGTCGTTACGCCGTTTTCAAGAAACGTAACGAAACCAGTTTCTTGGTCGGCATAATCTGTTTCGAAACAGGTTATTTTTGTAACTAGTTATTTTCTTAGTTTCAGTTGCACACGAAACTGTATACCTCCACCAACTATAAAGTTACACACGAAACGAAAATAAATTTAAGCACTATCTAAGTGTTTGTAGCTATACAGTGAAATCAACGTACATGAAATTAACTTCCCTTCATACTTTATTCAGGCTTAGGACTGACTGCATTAAATGTTTTTTATGATTAATTAGTGTTTACTATAATTTTAAATGCATTATTTTTCGCCACCCCAAATGCAAAAAGTTTCCTTTTATAGTAATTAAAGTGAATCTAAAGGTGTTTTTTTTTAAATATTCGTAATAAGCGTTGACAGTAAGATCGAAAATTTACCGAAAGTACTCAAAATTATACACAAGTACAACGACGAACTAAAACAAACTAAATTATTTTACTTTAAATTAAAAAAATGGTGGCTCGTTTCCCAGAAACGGAACCCACTCCCGCTTACTCGAAAATGTTCGACTCAAAATCTCGCACGCTCGGCCGGCCGGCAAACGCAACTATGCGAAACGCGAAACGCGGCGAAACTACTCAGTGGGCCTAGTCACTAATTTTTGTAAACCTCCGTTTCATGAAGTTACGGGTTTAGCTACGTCACATACCCGTTGTTGTTGTTATTTAAGTTGGCGAATCTGTCAAAATACGGGTATGTGACGTAGCTAAACCCGTAACTTCATGAAACGGAGGTTTACAAAAATTAGTGACTAGGCCCCCTGTACTCAATTACTCACATCACACCCAACACAGAAATAACGGAAATAACGCATTTACAAAAATAACTACTTGTGATTTTAGCGAGACTAGTTATTTCCGTTACATGCCGCGTAACTAGTTATTGTAACTAGTCTCGTTAAATAACGCTCACGCCTACTAAGAATACTTCAATGTACTCCCAATATGTTGAATAGTATTAAAGAAAATCAAGCTGTATTTATTTACGCATATGAAATAAAAACAGGGATCTTCTCCAAAAATTACACATTCTACAACTGTATTTATAAACTGTCGTTTTGAACAGCGAAAATCCAACAAAATCTATTATTTTATGCAGGGAGCGATACTAACACAAAACGTAATAAAATTTTTTTAATCTTTGAATAACATAACGAGTAAAACCTCAAAATGAAATATATAATCATTAGAGACGAAAGGTTCGAATAAGCTCAGTAGTCAGAGCACTTCCCGGCCAAGGAACAGGTTCTGGGTCCAATTCCTAGATGCAATTGAATATTTTTCTGTCTTTTCCTAACTAATTTTAATATTACGGTTTCATAATATAACGGTGGAAAATTTACCTTTAATGTAAATTAAATGATTATCTCCTAAATGTAAAAGCAACCGTTTTCCCACCAGGCCAGTCGGTATATTAAGTTATTTATAAAACAAATATTAACTTCCGTCGCGCGCACCTCCCGGATCCCAATTTGCAGCGAATACGCTTAAACATCTCGATTCCTGGAAAATTGTGAATCTATTGATTTTCTGATTAATGTGGACGAACCAAAATGAGAGTAGGTAGCGGTTATCTTCCTAAACCGACATTTCCTGTATGAAAAATAATATTATTCAACAAGGATTAGGTCAGAAAACATTATTACAATTTTCTACTCAAGATCATGAAAACAATAAGCGAGTTATGTATGTATGTAACATATTTTTTGTTGATGTCAAATCGAATCCGTGACTTCAAGAGGCAAAAGAGGCTTTCGCAGAATATCTTTTTAAGGGTTTGTTTACCGATAGCTTTGTACAGTACATTTATCATACTTCAATATACTCGTACGTAGGATCAAACTATTTGAACGTTTTTTAACCTATACTTCAGCCAAAATATTATCTTTCAATTTGAAACTTAGTAAATTGACCAATACAAAGTCGAAAAATAAATAAAAAAAACTGCATCTACTCTTAATTTGTTGGGAAAATAATTATTGAAGAAGGAATCGATTGATTAAATTTTTATTATTTTTTTACATTAACTCCACACAGGAGACCCTGAAGAAAATAATTTTTGAGATGCTGTGCTGTGTTATGACCGAAGAACTTAATAAACTGACCAGGAATATAGGTGTGTCTTCCCATTGTCATACTGATCCAAAACTAACCCTTGATTACTCACGCCTAAAATGTTACGCAAGTCGTCGCGTGGGGGAGTCAAACACCCCGTTTTATTTTATTGAAATAAAACAATACATGTACGCAATATCAGACTTATTAATTAATACCTTTGAACTTATACATACTACTCAACGTTTAAACTCTTTTTTAAAGTACAGAAAGTGATAGATAATAATATTTGTAATAACTGCATAAAAAATATCCGTTTTTTCTGTCACAATTTTGGCAGACAATGATCATGTGTCATTGTATACATGTCCTTGGCACTTGGAGCACGTAGTTTTTGTTTTCTACCTTTGGTTCTTTGACTTATATATGACATCTTTTGTAAAAAGGCGGTTGGATAGCACCAGAAAATGAATCATGGCCATCAACTTCATGAATCCGTTTTAGTCTCTTTAGTCGCGTGGCATCAAGCACCGCTCACGACTGATTTACGAAGGTCTACTGAGAGAACTAGCGCGGTAAATTCAAATTTGAAAAAGTTATAGGCATTCAAACACGGTCTGGGGTATTTGGCACAATTCGCGAGTAATTAAGGGTTAATGCCACCCACCTCTGGAATTGTATTATAAAGGACCAAGTATGGCGTACTTATTTAGATCTTTTATGCCCCTTACTATTAGGAGCTCTAAAATTGTTGCTTGAATTCAATTTGTAGCCTTAAGCGGTTGCCCTTTAATACCAAATAAAATCTGAGCTTTATAATAAATCGTAAAATAAATAATGGCAAATAAAAAAACACTTTCCCGCGTATACTATTTATTGTATATGAGCCATAAACTTTATGCCAGCCATGATACATTAACAATGAAAAAGCTTAAAGAGAATCAGGCGATAGGATACAAAACAAAATAAAGAAAGTTCAAAACATTATTTGTTTCTCCGTCATTCATAAATCAATGAACTAAGCATTATTATCAATCAATCTCCCATTTTGCTTTATATCTAAAATACTGATTTATCTTTAATCAAGAAAATCTTTTATTCTCTTTTAGTGTCTTTTCTTTTGGTTTTTCCTTCGGTCACTAACCTTTTGGTGATTTTTTGAACAAAAATTCGGCTTAGTCATTTAATGTGCTTGTTTTTCTTTCAAATGAAAACAGAGGAGTTTTGAGAATTTTTCAAAAAATATTTAAAATGATCGTAATTTCTCAAATTTCGCATTTTACGAGTATGTGACGATTCTCCGAGTTTTACGAATTTGCTTAGTTGGGTTTCGAAATAACGTAAATTGGGTCTTCTTATAATTTTATTGGTTTTATGTCCCGCAATACTGAATTGTGAAAGCTTGCATTTTCTTGAAGCTTTTTGGGGAATAAATTAAGCATATTGTCATTTCCATGTCCTGAGACCTGAATAAAAGATTCATATTATAATTTCTACCCCTCTTGGATAAAAATTATAAGCTAATAGAAAAAAATATGAATTTTAATCAAATTTGCTATAATTTCCGTCACATTCTGACTTTCATGCGAAAATTAATGCAGCGGGAGAACTCAAAATATCTGATCACGAAACTATTATTACATAAATTAGATATAGTAGTCCGACGCCTCAGGGAACACGCAGTATAACATACAGGGATAAAAAGGACTATAATAAGGATAAATTGTGTACGGCATTACAAAACAAAAATGGATATGCGATAACCAAGGAAATCTAGATGGAAAAGCCAATGAACTAGTAGGACATCTGAAAAATCTTAACTCTTCAATTCCCATGTCAAAGTTAATAAAGATTTTTACTTTCTCTATAAATAAAATAGCTTACATGTATATGGTTAAGACAAAAAAAATATTAAAAATAAAAATAAATTACCCCCACCCTTATTTAAGGGTGTGTCACCTACAGGTGACACTGGGCATTGTGCTTGAAGGCTCTAAAGAGGAAACAGCATTTTACTTATTCTTACGGTAGGAATAAAAGAACAGTTTATAATAATATTTTTTTATGTAAAGTTTTATAATAATATTTTTTTATGTTAAAAAAACAGAGAACTTATTTATTGTGAAAGCTGTACCAACACTTTAGATGCAAACCGATATTGCACTTGGCACACATTTTTCTGGTGCGTTGATAACAATATCCACATATTCGTTGAGAGCAGTCGATTTGCTAGTGATCGTCAACACTTCCTGCACTCCTACCTCGGTAGGCACTCTTAGCTGCAGAAGTATGCCACAATCGGATTTGAGGATCGGAGGCTTTCCACATTTTTGCAAGTATTTGGTTGTGACATTTCGCCGGAAATTGCAGTAGTTCCAGTTGTTTTCTGACTGTCTTCTGAGCAGTCATGCATTTTACTTCTTCATCACGGTCTACCTTACCACAAGAAATAAAAGTATTGCTGAGACCGTTGTACCATTTTTTATAGTATTGTCTTTTCTTTTTTTTTTCTTCGGGGCAGGAACGTCGATTTCATCTCCTTCTTCCAAGTCATGTACACTATTTTCTCTAGAGATGGAAGGTCTATTTTGGAGTTCTACTAGAGATCGAAACATGCGACTGGGAAGATGAAAAATATTAATCCCTTTTTCATCTCCACTATCTTCGTCCTTTACCACACCATCCATCAGGAGGAAATAAAATAATATCGCCTGGGTCCACCCCGGCCTGCAATTTCTCCACTATCTCATCTAACGTCAACCTGTAATACGTAAACAAATTCTAAATCACCATCACAACGTAGCGATGAGGCCAAAATGTAAAAAACGGTCTAGTTATTTATTGCTTACAACGAATTTCGAACAATAGAGTCATTATAACAATTCAATAGTGACAATGCCTAGTGGCACCCACAGGTGACACGGCATATTTCCAAAGTTGTATCAAACATTCTATAAATTATTTTTGTCATAAAATACATTTGTACTTTAGCTTATTAATTCATTTATCGTATTCAATAAGAAAAAAAAATAATACTTACGGCTTAGGCATTTTTATTTCACTTTATGTCGCAAGAGATCACACAAACTCAGACTGCTCCAATTCCGCGTGAAACACGAGAATGAATTTGATAAACGGCATGTGGCTAGTGTTGCCAGAAAAAAATAACGAATAGAGTAACTATTTGCCTTTACTATGGCAGTAGTAAAATTTATAAATAAAATTTCCATGTGGTAGAAAAAAAATACAAAACTTCTGTCACCTACAGGTGACACTGGGAATTGAAGAGTACGGCAAAAGGATTGGGTTCAGGAATATTAATAGATGACAAATATTCTTTCATCTGAAAGAATTTTTCTTTCACTAACCGTCATGTTTTTCGATATTGGCATTGCAGTGCTAACAAAATTGGATAAATTGCGTAAAATAAAAAGCCCCAGAAAATCGTAACTTTTCAATTTTACGTAAAGCTCATATCCCTAAAACATTTTTGACTGTAAGATGTTTAAAAGGATGAGATAGATAAAACAAGCGAGGGAAACCATATATCAGAGGGTACAGTGGGTAGAGAGTACACCGTACAAGGGTAGACTTATATTTCCACTGTCAGTCCGCGAGCGTAGCTACTTCCTACCTGCTCCTAGCCGCGGGGTTTCTCGAAGGCTCTGTTTCAAATATATTCTTAGATATCGTATAAATAAAATGTAAGTGCTTCTCACGTTTCAGCTGAAAAAATACATTCGGTAAAAAAGCGTGAACCTGAAAACAGATATTGGTTTTCTTACATTTCAATGAAGAAAAGGATGGAATAGTTTTTGTGATGTCTGCTTTATTGTTTTATATATTCGGGTGATCACGTACGATTTCGGATTCACTTTTTTGATTGGTAAGACATTTTTATTTTTTATTTTATTGCTACCGATAAATTTCGCTACTGGGCCTACGTTTTTATGTTTATGGCTTGTATTTTGCTTAGTCGTAAGAAATGAATAAATTTCCTTTGACATTTATTTTTAAACTTACCCTACACGCGAGTAAATAATTGTATGGCTTACGAATGATTGGATATGAATGAAAAAAAGTTCAAGTTTTTCAATGCGAATAAAACCTACGCGTGTTTATGTTTGTTATTAATTTATCAAAGTGCCAGGAGCACAACATGAGTTTGAAACTTTGTAAAACATTAATTAATTTCCATTATTTGTGGTCAATGAACTGTCATGAAAGCTTCCCTGAAGGTTGTTTCAGGCGAGCTCCCCACTGAAGACTTCACTTGTTCGATGTGATACCTAAAAAAACCTTTGTTAGTTAAGGGGGCTTCCATTAACGCGCCCTTTCAAGATGTCGCTAAAAGGTTTGAGTATTTAAAAACCAACTTCACAAAAGCTCTCCCACCCTTTTGTGTTCTGACAAATAAATATTTTGTCAATCGGAAAAACTTTCCAATGGTTCTTCTTTCATTATTGATGACATTTTACATTATTTTCTTTGTCAGTGTTTATTGAGGAAAATTACTTCCAGGTTATGTATTCGGAGAACAAATAGATTGATTTGCTATCAACAAGTAAACATTACATTACCAAAACATTTTTTTTTGTAATGTCAAAAACAATATTAAGCTCCATTAGACCCTTTTTTCACTTCAAATCAATTCCGTACAAGAGAAATCACTTTTCTTTATTGCCCTATGATGCTCTGGCTTTATTATTAGTGCAATATTTCTCCTACATCTCTGAACTAGGCATTCGTGTAAGTACCACAATCAGTGTTTTAATTTTTTGTCATTGAAGATTTCTCTTTTTACATTCAATTTCAATTTTGCACCTAAGTATTTAACGCACCTATTGTGAATGTAAATTATTGTGAATGTTTTATTAGTTTGATATCGTGAAAGTAAATGAATGCAACAATTGTAAACAAAAGAGCTTAGGGAGATATTATGCGGGATGCGTTAAATAATTATCTATCTAATATTTGTAATTTTGAAAAACACCAATATGTATAAACATTAAATATATTAATTCATTTCAATCAAATGTTAGGCCACAAGGCGATAACTTTCTACGAAAATAGCTGTTATGTAAAGGGTAATCAATTTTTCATTGTCGTAATTTAATAGTTCGCACAGCTTTTCTATATTTGAATCGGTCGTATTTGATTAAATATCAAATTTTATTTAAGAATGTACAGTTTAGTAAAATAAATAGTATTATCTAAAAATTCCATAAATTAAAGGAAGAAGATTAAATTATTAGGCAGTTTTTGAAGGGGAGAAGAATCGTGCAATCGATTTTATTTTTTATGTAAAGTTGAAGCAATTGGATCTATAATATTCTAGCGAATTTTATGAGCCTCTAGGAATTCCATGGGGGGAAGATGAATTCAATTGAATTTCTGTGTTGAGAAGGTTGGTTAGTAAATAATTTTAATCAACGGAGAAGTAATAAGTAATTTATGAAAGATTCGACAGAATTTAGAGCTAAACTTAAAATTTATCTTTTCAGTCACTCATATCACCAGCCAACTACCGCCCCATAGCGATCACATCAGTTCTGTCTAAGGTGATGGAACGTGTGATCAACGACAAATTGCCCACATACCTCGAGAAGAACAAAAAGAGTGTGTTATAGGGGCAGAATGGTTATTTTCTGAAAAACGGCTCTCTAAAACGGCTTAATACTACCTTTCATGTGTCATTCTCGGACTTGATATTTTTTGTTACCAAATAATGGACCTTTATTTTTCAATCTGCTTATTTTTTTTTGTAATTGATGTAGGCATTTGACCATGAAAAATAAAAACATTGATACACCATACAACCCATTTTTTAAACTTAAATCTATGATTGTCGCATTAATAATGATTTTACACAATATTTTAAATTTAAAATATTTACATAATACATACATCTGTAGAATTACGGCCTCTTATTATCGTTATGATATCTGTGGATATTAACAATTAAATAAATACTTCATTTTACACCAAATTCTTACACAGTTCGAGCTTTTTACGCATTCCGGGCTAGGATCTCCCGTTGACAGGCGGTGAAACTGTACGCTCCTCGTTTAATAACGTATATATTTTGAAAATGCCATCAAAATGTTTCATTTATGCCTCTAAATATAGAATACCGACACACTCGAAGCATTGCAATAATCTCAGCAAGCTACAAAAACAGTAGGTACTCGAAAATTCACTTTTTTGGTGTAAATCTGTCAAAATGTTTCTTTTCGACCGCCATATTTGCTTCAATCATTGAAAACATAACTTTTAAAGTGCGTTGCAGGTCCGAAAACGGTTAGTACGTTGTTCACGTATGTGGCGATGCGCACGTTTTGCAAGTATGTGTGTGAGAATTCATTGGGCTGCGTACACACACACAGCTATAATATACGTATCGTGGCTCGTGGCGTCTTTCGGAATATGGGTATTAGCATTAGCTTATCCGGGCATTTCGCTCGCCAAACATTTGTCGTAGGTACATTATGTACGCGGTGTTTGGTAATAAATACAACTTCAACTTGAAGATTGTACTAGGATATTATTATTGGTTCATCAGCCACTACTCTCGAAAATGTACTTTTATACTTTTTTTTTTACATTAACTCCACACATATGTCATCTGGGATGCTGTGTGGAGGGTCTTTTTGAGGAGAGGAAGGAATGAACATTGGTCTTGAAGAGACCCATGTTGTAGGAAGGAGGAAACACAGAGGCCGGCAAATCATTCCACAGCCGAGCTGTTGAACACAAGAACGAGTCGAAGAAACGACCCGTTCTCATGTGACAAATATCAACCTTGTACAAATGTTGGGCACGCGTTTGGCGTGTTTCCCGACTATGCGCCGGTGCCGAAGGGATCAATGATGCTAGTTCCTCGGAGCATCTTCCTATTGGACTTCATTTTTTTTTTCTTTATTAATTTTGTTTGTTGCAGTTTGTTTTACATGGTTTTCGACTACCAAGGCAAATGCCTGTACTATGGTAGTCTATATCTCGCAATTACTATTCGTCACCTCATTTGGATAGGGTTCTAACTTCACAACTTGTTCTGAGATACGAGATGTCAAAGTTTGAAAAGGCGATTTCTCATAACCTATTTACATTTATTCCTAATATATCGGAACACTTGTTACATGCACTGCGTTAGCCCTCATTAAATATATGGTAAATATTTCCCTAACGAGTACTCCACGCTCAAAACACACATTAAAAAAATAAAACAAATTGTACTAGGTAGATAATGGTTAGTAATAAGTAATTCAGTAACCGGAATTGAAAAATATTGCGTTTCAATGTTTTTTTTTTTTTTTAATTTAAAAAATGCGAAATGTCATTTTTCAAGGACCGCCATGTTAATTATGGAAATGAAATACGCACGTTTAAAAGAAAAAATCACTTTCTGTCAAAATAAGTACGAATTGTAATCTTCGGAAATGATGAATTTTATTAATCATTATTTTGTTCGGTTTCATAAACACGAAAAATTACGCGAGACGAAATGACATTTCGCGTTTTTAGAGATAACAAAATAACCATCAAAATGCAATATTTTCAATTCCGGTTAATAAATTACTTAATACTAACTCTAATCTACCTAGTACAATTTGTTTTAATTTTTTAAAGTGTGTTTTGAGCGTGGACTACTCGTTAGGGAAATATTTACCAAATATATTGTCGAAGGGTGAGATTTTTTTTTTACTTTTTATGATTTTTATGACGCGTGTTCCCAATATCGTGATAATAGTCGGTTTGTATTTTACTAAAATTTACACTAATAATCTCAAAATCAGATTGAATAGCATGGTAATCAGTTTTTATTTCTACATTGTTTAGAAGCAAAAAAACAGCAATTCTTTGGCAAAATTACCTATGACCGAAGACCAATGATGGATCTGTGAAGAATCGGAGCAGGAGCTTACTATTGAAGAGGTGATAGAAGAAAGCGATGATATTTTAATAGAAGGGCGGAGAGTAGTACAATTTGATTATTTTTTAAGCAACTCCAATGTATTAGTCAACATGATTCCCTTTTTAACTGCAATTTAGAGCACTTACGAATTACCTCAGAAAATATAAATGGTTTGAACTCTACTTTTAATTTAAAATGCGTTTTATGTGGTAAAACTTTTAAACTAAAAACGTCCGAAAGCCTATAAGAAGGTATTGGCATCAACGAATCTTTTGTATCGGGAATAATGAGCATAGGATTGGGTTATTCGGGCATGAAAGAGTTATGTGCCACCATTGAAGTTCAGTCCTTATCTGTTGCTGAATATGGATAATGCCATTGAAGGTTTGTGAATGGTGGGAGAAAACCAAATTTACCAGTATGACTGCGGAAGCCGACGAAGAAAAAAACTGGCTATTCAAAGCGGCGATGTTGACGAGAACGGAACGCCGATAATCACTGTAGTAGCCAGGGTTGCCAGGTATTTTAGCACCTTGTTCGGTTTCGGTTCGGTATTTTCAGATTAATTTTTCTCCCTAATAAACGATTCAACTGTCAGATTTGACGCAATCTATCCCTACTTAGTTTGTGCGGTGTTGCCGCTTCGTGCACGAACTCACTTTTTTCGAGCCATTTCGAGGATTAGTGTTACATATCAGGTGACTGCGTACTTGTGTAAATGTGATTATTCGAATAATTTGACTGCTTACATTGTTTCAAAGTTCGACAACCCCCGCCCCCCCCCGACTCGGGTTTTGATTTGCCAAGGTACTGGCTAGTAGCTGATGTGTGTTGGTCGAATACGGGAGGGGGGAGGGGAACTCGGGAGGGGGGTTCGCGGGACGGGGGAAGGGGGGGGTAGAGTGAGGAGAGGGAAGGTGGAGGAGGAGAATGAGCGGGAACGTGAGAGGGGAAGGGGACGCGGGAGAGGAAGGGGAGGAGGAAGGTGAACGGGACGAATGGGAAAGGACGCGAAGGGAGAAATGATTTCTTTATTAAATGGCATAGCAATGCATGCCGGGTACCAGCTAGTATATAGATAAAAAAGAAACTTTATTTTATTTCTCGAAGTCAATATTATTAATGATGTTATTAATATGTATAGATATTCTATCAAATATACGTTTCCAATTTGGGGATAGTAATAATAATGATGAATTCTAGAAAATATAGTTTAAAATCAATTAACGACTGAATATTTAGAAGTTAAATTAAAAAAAAAAAACTTCATTAAATCGACTCCAAATGTTAACCACGAGATTCCAAACGTTGTTTATTATGGAAACGATGAAAGGACCATTTGAAAGGACCATGAACAAGCAAATTATGAAACATTTATAAAAAGGATCATACTAAATATTGTACCAACGTAATAAGTTCCATAAACAAACCACACTTTGTTATTAGTTTGTTTTTTTACTTCGATATTTAAAAATACTTTGCTTGGATGTTCATAACAATCATAACGCAAGTATAATGTTGACCTTTTGAAATCTGGGAAGACACCCCTAGTGCCATCTTGCGATGTAAAAATAAACACATTTTGACAGATTACGAAATGTTACGAGGGTATCATATACGCTTAACGACCGTCAATACGGATTCCGGCGGAACCGCTCGTGCTGTGATCTTCTCGCGTATGTGACGCATGTTTGGGGGCGGTGCCTGGAACGTTTCGGTGAGACCCAAACGGTTGCACTGGACATTTCCAAGGCCTTTGACCGGGTTTGGCACCGAGGACTTGTCAACAAACTGCCTTCTTACGGACTTCCCGCATCCTTGTGTACGTGGATTGCCGACTTTTTGAGGGAGAGGTCGATTCAGACGGTAACCGATGGTTTCACCTCTTCCTCACAGTCGATAAATGCTGGCGTCCTACAGGGATCGGTTCTGTCGCCGACTTTGTTTTTGTTGCACATCAAAGATCTTTTGTCATGTGCGCCAATTCACTGTTACGCGGATGACAGTACAGTCCATGATAGCTTTTTGTTTGACAAGCCCCCAAAGGGCTCACAAACTCCAACGGCTTGGAGGGCTTTGAAGCAAAGAATGGACGGTTACCTCGAGAGTGTTTTCTCTTGGGGTAAAAATAATCCCGTTGAATTTAATGTTTCAAAGACCCAATCTTGTCTGATTACGTCTAAAAGGGATCGAAATGAAAATCTAGTATCTTTCAACGGAAGCAATCTTCCG
Organism: Limnephilus marmoratus; assembly: GCA_917880885.1. Classification (NCBI taxonomy): domain Eukaryota; kingdom Metazoa; phylum Arthropoda; class Insecta; order Trichoptera; family Limnephilidae; genus Limnephilus; species Limnephilus marmoratus. The sequence goes on from OU862914.1 coordinate 13,011,592, forward strand.
AACAGGCCTTCCATTGGTATACTTGGTGTAACCCTAAGTGACCAGCTCAGGTATCGGGACTCCATCGAAGCCAGAGTAAAGTTAGCCTCCCAAAAACTTGGCGTACTGTACAGGGCCCGCAGATACTTTAATGGTACACAACTGCTAACCCTGTACATATCACAAGTGCGCCCCACGGTTGAATTTGGCAGCCACCTCTGGTCTGGAGCTCCAAAACACCTGAAAAATACCCTCGACTCTGTGCAAAAACGGGTGGTCCGCTTAATAGATTCTCCCATCTTAACAGACGGATTGCAATCTTTAGAGCACAGGCATCGAATCAGTCAAAAACGTTTATACTAGAACACCTTGCAAGTAATCAAATTCAAAAGTACACAATGCTTATTTTCCATTCATCATTTATGAACTAAATCCCTCCACAACTAAAACTTCTACAATGTAGCTAATTCAATATGGAATTAACATTTTTGCAACAATTCTGAACAACAACTATTCCAACGCTGGAAGCAAGTACAAATAAAATTAATTTGCATTCACCGCACAGCCAAAGTAACGCAACACAACGGACGTAATTCGGTTTGCTCTATATTGGATTTATGAATTGCGCTAATACGATAAATGGTCCGGACTCAACTTGCAACTTCCATGTTCAATACGACACCATTAATAGTGAATTGTGTACTTTTGTGGATTTGATTATGCGGGGCACGCCATATTGCCCTCGATTCTGCGCTCGTTCTGTACTATATTCAATTGTAGTGTGGATTGTACCAGTGCGGACTTGTATTGTATTTTGAAACGCTGACGATTTGAATATGATTAAATCATTTCAATTCTTGGTTAACGGCCATTGATTTTGAACGTGTTTTGAATCGCTCATCGTCAAACAGTTGGTTTAGGTGACGCTAAGTGTAATATTCAATGTTGCATTTCTGTGATTTAGATCACAAAATAATCATTCATTCTAATAATGCTTTTATGTGATTAGCACTTGCACTGCAATAGATAAATTATGAACTCATGTGGTTGAATGTGCCATTAAGAGGAAATACTAGCGGCGTTTTTCCATACAAACGTATTCCCCGTTTATCTCTCTGGATTTTGACCCTAGAGCAAATTTTTTTTTGACATAATATAGATATCGACCACTAGCGTGTCGGTACGTTTTGCTTTTTTTGATAATTTACTTCTTATAGAAGTTAGGACCTTCCAAAAATGAATAAAATTGCCTAATTTAAACGCCGTCAAAAAACGTTCAGTATACAAACTAAACAATGTATTTTGAAAAAAAGCAAAACGTACCGACATAGAATATTTTCTTTTAATACAGTTAGTGAAAAAAAAAATTAAAATCGGTCCAGTTTTGGAGAAGAAAAATGGGGAATACAAAACATCGATTTCGAAGATTTTATTTAGGTATTTTCGGCCCGACGTGCAGGTGTCCCTTTCGCTCAGTTCTCCTGGGGGGGCCGGGGAACGGGGGTTTTGACAAATACATATAAAGCGAAGTAGTGATGTAAAGAATTTTATCGGTAGACTAGTGTTGTCCTTGCCCGAGTAATAGATATTTTTATTCGTTTTTTTCTGTTTAGTGACTCATCGCGGTATACCAATACTGACCGAGCTTTCATACTAAAATTGTGCAAAATTAAAATTGTTTATGTCAAGTACTATAATAAATTTTCAATTTGGGAGGCGTTATAGGTACCATCGCCCCGGGAACCATTTATTGGATAACCAACACCCCCGCCACTTGGTCACCCCAAGTGGTCCGCTATGTTTGGTGACTGAGCATGGGTTCCCGGGTTCACGGGTGAGGTCTGCATGGGTTTTGGTGGCGGATGATTTTGTCCACTTACTGCGTGGCGGGCCGGATTGGGAGAAACTGGAAGAGGGAGATCTTTTGATCTCTACAGCCGGACTCTCTCCACCATCATTTCATATTTTTACTTAGCCAGAAATTCCTCTCCTTCCTTTCATTAAAAATAACCTCCACACAGCTTCTCCGATGACTTTGCTATACTATAAGGGTATTTAACTTAAAAATAATTTTTATATTTCATTTTATATAATTGCATTTTGTGATATTTTTAAGTAATTAATCACCTCTCCCTTTATTATTTTGTCTATAATTCTCATATGCCTATACTTGTTTGTCTTTTAATATTAATCTTATCATGACGAAGAACACTCTGTTTTCGAAATATGTTGATAATATTGATTACATAAAGCTGTTTTTACCAAGTTATTTGTTCTCATTTAATTAAAAATGACGCCACAAAGATTGGACCCATTTGCAGCATTTCAAGCTGGGTCGCCATAACCAATTCGTTTGTGCAATTTCAATCAATGCATTTCTGTGTTTCTCGAGAACCCTTCTATGGGCTTACACGTCATTAGTACTTTTACGCCAGTTTTTTAAACATTTGTGGTCAGAAACATCCAAGTAGTGTAGTTTTGTAGCTCTAGCACATATGAAGCTATATGACTTTTGCACTCCCAGAAATAAAACCTTTTTAGTATAATTATCATTATGCATATATCCAATTGTATATCCGCATGTACATTATTTGGCTTAATATAGTAACTATGTTATTTTCCACATCAAGTATATAATAAAATAGATGCAAGAATGTTATTTTTTTGATAAATTAATAACGTTAAAAAAATATATCTATATATTTATTCTCAAAACTCTTGAGAACATATCGTCGTTGCATTCACAAAATATCCCATGTGAGGTTTTCGACCAATTTTTTTTTGTTTACACCATTTGATTCACCACGATTTCCTAAATAATCTGACAAATATATCCCATTTTTCAAACTCATCTTTTTAATCATATTAGAGGCAACTCTGACCATTACTTGTAATTAATGGTAATTATTTAAAAAAAATATACTACATATACTACAGAAATAAAAAAAAATATAAACCGAAGATACATTTCATCAGGAATAATTAACTAAATAATTACCTGTTTTTCTCATTCTTTCTATTTATTATTAATCTATATTCATCTCTATTTTATTTAGATTTTTCGAATTTCTCCCAAGTGCACAATATTTTAGTATGTAACCGTATCCTATGTATGTACACCATATGTAATTTATATAACTCCATTGAACAATTATATATCTATATTAAATATTAAAATATATATATATATATATATATATATATATTTCTTCAATATTAACTCAGTAGGTAAAGCAAAAATATTTTTTTATAATTTATATTTAACTCTCAAAAAATTACCAAAAAATTAAGTTGCATCCAAAATCATACGAAATTAATTTTTTTAAGACCAATATTTCGTAATTTGAAACAAAAATAAATAAAATAAAACATATTTATCCACACAAGATATTTTCTCTACCTTTTGATAAAAAAATACATTTTCAGTTTATTTGGGTGTTTTGGTCACAAATCCAAATTTAACCCCCCCCCCCCCCCCCCCCCCGGCTATTTGTTAGCTTTGGGAACAACTCATATCGATCTTGTGTCTCCCTTACTATTATTTATTTATTAATTTTCGGGAAATCGACAGTTTATATTTATTTCAGTTTGTACATAGTATTAAATAGCCAAAATAAAACCAATTACGGATTTCCTCCTTGTGACTTTACTTCTACTGAGACAGCATAATAAGAATAAGTAAATTAATTTTATAAAAAGGAATATGAATCTAAAATTATATAAAACAAAAAATATATATATGTATACTCAAAACATTTTTTTTAATATAAAATGAAAAATTACAAAACAAAAAATCTATCAAAACATTGGTAGCCATGGAGAGAGGTTGTACATATAAATCAAATCATAACAGAAATATAAACAATAAAAACATAACATTATTCAAGAACCATTAGAGAAGCACTCTTTTTATGGACCTTTTATATTCAGTAAGTTTGCAATTGAAAATGTCCACATTGGAAAATACGCTATTATAACTATTGTGAGTATTATGTTGAGAAATAAGTTTTAAACGGTGTTCGAAAGAGAAAGAGAAAATATCAAACTTTATATTCAAATTCAAAAGTTAACCACAAAATATTGTAATTGTACACCTTTATAAAACCAAAGTTTATTTCATCGCCTTTCAAAAACAGTTTTTAGTTTTCGGATACTATCAGAAATATTCCATTTATTTGGATTTTATTGCAAAGCGGAAATATTTCGACCTTATGAAAAAATATGCCCGAGGCCCTACGTTTGCTACACAAAATATCATATGTGCATAAAAAGTGCGCACAAAAATCCTGAATGCAAAATTTAAGAAAAAATTGTCGGTTTTATTAAAAAAATATATATTAAGCCCACTTGTTTTCACCCAAACATGGTATCACAAATAACTCTACAATTAATAAAAATAAATAAAAATATGTGTCCCTATTTTTTTATTTATTATTTCTCCTAATATTCTAAAATACCCACAGGATATTTTGTGCGCGCAACAACGATATAAAGTAGCTATAATAGCATATTCATAGGACGCTTACAATGGGACGCTCCTGTGAGCGGGGAGAGAAATTGAATGTTTAGTCTTGTCTCTACACGTTTGCAGATTGGAACATGCGTGGTCGGCAGAAATAATAATTCGGCTTATTACGGGTGAAGCGCGTAGCCCACACACACAAGGCCTGCATTCACTCACACATCTATAGCGCGATTCTGACTAAGCATGCGATGAGATTCGCGGAAGACGGTAGGAAGGAGGCGCAGAGGGGGAGAGAGAACACTCACGTGGTCTCACCCACACATCTATAGCTAGTTCTTTTGTGAGCGCGGTGCGATAACGATAATTTTTGAAAATACCTACCGTCGAGATTTCTCACCGATGGTATTACCTCTTAATGTTATGATATAGCTTTTGGGCTTTGGAAATACAAAATTTAAACCCCTGGGCGAGAAACAGCGATCAGGTACTCTGTACTGATTGACCAAACGCCATTGTTTTGAATTATTTACCAAATGAATTATCAGGTTTTAAGAAAGCAATTCAAACTACTGGAATGGCTCTTTTTAGTAGGACATGTAATATTGATGAAATATAGCCAATCACCGAACAGGTTTTTTTATATCAAACCTGAAAGAACATTCAGGAAGTCTTCAACACCACTACATCACTGGGTATAATGAACTGGATGGACACAGCAGGAAACCTGTAGATACTGCCGTTATAAGCAAAAAGGCAACTGGAAAAATGCAAAAGTCATCTTCTGATACACTTTTATTATATTTGATGATATGTCTCGTACATCAGAATGTGACCTTTGCAAATCCCCAATTGCCTTTTGAGTATGACGGCGGGTATGAGTGGAGGTGGGGACCTAAAATCAGGTGATAGAGTGCCGATGCTCATATTTAGCAGTAAAAAGGATTAAGGAATATAAAGGCTTACATTTTTTTTAAAGATATATATAATGGTTCTTGCGACTATTCAAACTATTTGTTTTTAAACAATATCATACATCTCTGTACAAAAATCAATTTTGGTGATCGAGTTTGTAGTGGATGCTAGGAGATTGCCTTTTGAAAGGAAAGGAAGGAGTGGACCTTGGTCTTGACGACACCCATGTTGTAGGAGGGAGGAAACGCAGGCCGGAAAATTATTCAAGAACGAGTCATAGTTGCAATCGGTTTGTTAAGACAGCAGAATCCATTATAGAGACCGCCTATTTACGCACAGTCAAGAGCTGTTTCAGGTATTTTCGGGCTCCAGACCAAAGGAACGATGGGCCGCCCTAAATCAAATATAATTTAAGTATAAAGACATGATGAATAAAAAGTTTAAGGCAAACATAACATAACAATAAAAGTGTTTATTTTATTTTCCCGGCTTTCACCCTTCAAGGGTGTTCACCAATTCAAATTATGAAGAGAGGGGAGATGAATTTATATATTAATTTTATGACGCTAGATTTAAATTGGCAAATTGCAAAATTATATGAATCCAACTTGAGATGTTGAGATGTTGAATAGAGGGAATGTACCAGTGTTCTGAACGTAGATTTAGGTTTTCAGATATGTGTCTTTTTACTTTTTTGAAAATGTAAAACTAGAAATATATTTTCTCGAGAGTTTAAAATTTTGGTTACAATAAATCGATCCAAAGGATGTTCATTTTTAGGGAAGTCCTAAGATTTTTTAATGATTTAATTTTAAATAGTAAATAATGATTGTCAATTACGTCCCAAGTTGTGCAAAACATGGAAAAGCTTAAGCAACGGATCACAATGCTTTTTTTGAGTTAGGCTTCTATGAAATATAATCGTTTTCATTTTTTATTAAAACAACTTTCTTTTTTATAACTTTTGAAGGTTATTCATGTCAATATAATATATCATTGAAGAAGAAGATAACACTAATACCCTAAACGAAAATATGAAAGAGATCAAGACACAGAAAAATTAAAAAAATTCGAGTGCAGTTTACACGCGGTGGAAGCGAAACTTTACCAAAACAATCTCAACCAATACTTGAAAAGTGAGGTCATAATCAAAGCGGCCAATGAGCGCAGACCAAAGTAAATTCCGTTTCATATCTCAACCAATAGGAGCCTTTAAAAGTGACATCATAATCAAAGCGGTCAATGAGCTCAGTTAATGCGTCGCAGGTGCAGTAATCGTCATTTCCGTTGCATACAAAATCCAAATCATAGCGAGCCTATAGAAGTTTCACTTCAAAAGATAATAGTGAAATAACACAAATTAATCAAATAAAATAAAAATTTAACACTCCGAAATTCGATACCGCGACGTTCGGATTACGAGTCAACGAGTACGAGTCGACTACGAAGTCCGTCTAATACTGATTTTATGAAAAGGTACATATGAGAAAGACCAACTAACTAACCATCAACTGGGACACGAACCCAGAACCTCTCGTCTTACCGGGATGAGCGCTTTACCAATTAGGCCACTATCACCTCTTATCAAACCGTCATACTTGTTAATTCTCATATTTAAAATTTTGGAATTAACAATATTATCTTCGACTAATTTTTTCACAGTCTCTCAACGTTATCTTTTTATCTTTCTGTGTCTCATTCCCTTTCATATATTCGTTTAGAATATTAGTGTTATCTTCTTCGTCAATGATATAATCATTTTATTTAAACCAGATGCTCATATTTTTTAACATCGGCACTCGACGTAGATAAATCTAAAGGGTGTTAAAAAAACTGCATATACATAGATGGTAAAAATGTAGCATTATCATTGTGTGTTTGTAAAATGTGACTACGCGACCACGCTAGTTCTAGGCTTTGTCAATAAATCACTGCTGGGTGACCCGAATAAATCTCGTCCCCGCCAAAATCAAACAGCCAAATGTCCGGCCCTCCATATATCTGTCGGACAGCTACAGGGTGGCGCATTGAATTAAACACCCCATTACAAAACAATCCATGCATCGCTAATTAAGTTTTAGCTGTCCATATCAAGCCAAATTTGTGAGCGTTTATTGCCTTGCCCGGGAACAAAGGATGTCAAACGTCACATTGTTTCGGGAATACACTATACATACGCACAAACACCTAACATGGTTGACAAGCAGCTTATTAAGTTAATTTATGTCTACTGCACGCTCTTTGTCTGTGAGGTGTATAATCGAAATGTTTTGATAACCGAAATAACTATTGCCGAAATAATCCTTCCATCATTCCGTAATTCCTTTATTTAACCCATTGACCCCGAATTATTAGGCTAAAAATTAACCCTCACACCTTTATTAATTTTGTGCCAATTTTTTAAAATCCACGGTGGTGCATTTGATCTTTTATGAGACCATTAAAACATATATTTAAATAATAATATAAATAATATAAAACTATAAAAATCCCAAAACTTCAATATCTTGGACATGTGATGAGACATCCAGAGAAGTATGAGATCTTGCATCTCATGGAAATATTACCGGAAGACGGGACCCTGGAAGAAGGAGAACCTCATGGCTGAAAAACTTGAGACAGTGATGAACTTGAGACAGGCTAGTCTACCGTAGAGCTCTTCCGGGCCGTAGTAAACAAAGTCCGCATAGCCAACGTCCGTTGAAAGGAATATTATAATTTGAATAAATGTGGATATAAAATTATCTTTTTAATTTATTTAAAATTTAAACACAAAAGATTAGATTAGTCAATTAGTCAATCTCATTGGATAATTAGTTTGAACTTGTATATACAGGATGTAACAGAATTACTGAGCATAATTGGAATAAAATATATACATATATATCATTTTCCGGTAAGACAATATTTTTTTCAAATTAAAAAAATAAAACTGTAATTCCATCACATGTCGCAACTGAGTAGTCGAGTATAGCCAAGCGAGTCACGTGATAAGCACTCCGTCTAGTTCCAGCAGCACGGTAACCCGCGAAAAAGCGCAGGTATCAAATGATTCCTTCGACGTGTAGGAGTGTGATCAGTGGCCAGGTATGATAATAAAAACGTTTTAAATGGAATAAATTTCACCGGACTGCAAAATGACATCTACTTTTTTATTCCAAATATACTCAGGAATCGCTGGTTAACACACACGCCATTTTGAAAAATGGCGTGTGTGTTTTGATAGCTAACAAAATTTTATTCGTAAATATCAAGGAAATAAATTGACAAACGTGTTGTTGTCAACACTGCGAAATGGACGCTCCATTATCTCTAGAGCGATTGGCATGTACACTTGGTATTTCCGTTTTTCTTTTTTAAGTCAACATACGTCAGGCCCGCCACGCTTGCGTGGTTTGAGTTTAAAGGTCTCTGCCTACTACACCGTTCCATAACATGACCGTAACCGTATCGGCGCATGCAAAAAAATATCCTTTGTGTCGATCAGTATGAAACGCTGCCCACTAGCCCGTCCCGTCACCGACCAACACCGTCGCATACCATGACCGGACTGGACCGGACTGACGGCGAATTCTCGATGACAATATTTTGCAGGTGCCGGTCCGCTCTATACTCTATACTCTCCGTTCTAACCGCGTTACCACTCCGTCAGTTCGTGATTTGTGTTCAGTTCTATAAGACGTGCGTCAGCGGGTACGCCTATTGAACGGGGATGGTACGGACACTAACCCCGGTGTATACGGGTATCATACGGTCACTAAACCCGTTACGTAAGGGTATCATACGGTGTTAGCACGTTCTAGTGGGCATAGTCTATGGATGTCAGCTGACAGTGGTGTTTAATAGTGTTTACGGTAGTGTTTTTGAAATTTACAATCAAAATACCAATCAGCACAAGTTATAAAGTGTCAGAGAAGGATAAAGTGACTACCGCGTACCGCATGAGCGTATTTTTATACTCATCATCGACATCTGTGTCAGTTTTTTGTGCAATCTAAAAAATAACACTGAACTCCAAAGTGATTATCGTTATTCTACCTAAATATCTTCTTACAGTAAATCATATTAAAAGATAACATTGTATAATAACAATACAAAAGTGCTTATGCGACAGTCATCAAAAACCGTGCCCAAATCTATGTTTTTAACAGCGATTCCACCATTTAAAAACTTGAAGCGGTGATTCGTTTGTGGGTAAATAACATTTTTACCTCTCAGTGCCTATCAGATTGCCTGCCAACAGGCGTTTGTACCAGTTAGCGAAAGTGTTGTGAAATTTGCCAACCAACAGGCGCAAAAAAAAAAAAAAAAAATTAAACATCCCACATCAACTAATTAATTAATATTTTATATAAATATGTCTTGTAAACACTGTCAGAGTGAAATACTCTCCGGTGATGGCATTAAATGCTCAACATGCCTGCAAAATTTCCACTTCTTCTGTGTGAATATGAAAGAAACTAACTTTCGAAAGATGGGAGCCAAGCGTGATATCTGGACCTGTTCTGCCTGCAAAGACGATCTAAGGGGGAACCAACAGAGCGCCAACCAAGCAAGCGCCAACAGTGCTTCGACTGCCTCCCCTGCCTGCGGTACGAAGTCACTACAGAATCTGGATGTCGAGCAAATTATGCAAGTAGTTCGACGGTGTATCGCATCGGAGTTCGAGGCCTTCCACGCAAAACTCAACATTCTGCCGGAGCTAAAAGAATCCGTAAACTACATCTCGGCTGAGTACGAGGACCTGAAGAAAATGTTCTCGGAATCGCTGACTACTATCAAAAGTTTGCAAGCCGATAACACCAAACTTCACACACAAATACACGATCTTAACACACGCGTGTCCCACATGGAACAGATGGCCAGAGAGACTAACGTAGAGATTCAATGTGTACCTGAGCATAGATCCGAGAACTTGGTAGCTATCGTCCAACGGCTTGGAACCTTAATTACGCGCCCCATTGCTGAGTCGGAAATACTAAACATACACCGTGTTGCCAAGTTCAAACCAGAGTCCAACCGACCCAAGGCAATCATAGTAAAGCTCCCAAGCGTGAGGGTAAAGGATGAAGTCCTGGCTGCAGTGGCTAACTTCAATAAGAAAAATAGGACAAACAAGCTAAACTCTGCGCACCTAGGCATTGACGGCACGAAATCACCAATATACGTAAGCGAACACCTCTCTCCCGCACACAAGGCCCTGCACGCAGCTACAAGGATCAGAGCCAAAGAAACTAATCATAAATTTGTGTGGATCAGAAATGGGCGTATCTTCGTTCGAAAGGATGAAAACTCCGCGCGCGTGGTGTTAATCCGTAATCATGACTCCTTGGCTTCTCTTACCTAATTTTTCTATTGTTATATAACTATATAATGTATAATATGTATGTCAAATTCACAACAAAATGGATATTAAAATTGTCTATCAAAATGTAAGGGGAGTTAGAACAAAAACAAATGACATAAAAAATGAAATTATGATCAACAATTACGATGTTATCTGCTTCACTGAAACTTGGTTAAATTCATCAATATTTAGCAATGAATTGTTTGACGAGCGTTATCTAGTTTTTCGAAGAGATCGTGAATCCACTAATTCTACATCCAAAGAAGGCGGTGGAGTTTTAGCAGCAGTTGATAAAAAACTAATAACAACAAACAAATCATCTTGGGAAAGTGATGGTGAGGATCTATGGTTATCGATAAAACTGCATGAATATTCGAACTCATTTATTTACATATGTATACTTTATATTCCCCCCAATTTGTCTGTTGATGAATACTCTAAAAGAATCAAGAATATTCAGGATATTTATTTACAACATAGTAATCCCAAATCTAAATTTATAATTATTGGTGATTTTAACTTACCCGAGATTAAATGGACACCTGACATAGCATTTAACAACAAAATTCTTGCTCCGTCAAACTACATTAGCCATAAAGCTCACTGTGTTGTCAATTTGGCCTCAGTGTGTAACCTTCACCAATTTAATTATGTTCTTAATGGAAATTCTAATATTCTTGACCTGATTTTTTGCGATCATTGTAATATTAATCTGTCCAGAACAACAGGGTTATCTAATGTCGACATTCATCATCCCCCTTTTGAAATCATTTTAAAACATGAAAAATTAAAATACTTAAAAGATAATCACTGCCCTTTTAAATACAATTTTAAGAAAGGAAATTATGAAGGATGTCGTCTGGACCTGTCAAATGTTAATTGGATCTCACTTTTCAGTAACTCAAATGTCAACAATAAGGTACAATTATTCTACGATACTTTATGGGATATTATTGATAAACATATTCCAAAAAAAAAGACACAAATTGTAAATCACTACCCCAGATGGTTTAGTCAGTCTCTTATCAAGCTCCTCAAAGAGAAAAATAAGGTAAGACTGCGGGCTAATAAATATAAAAACCCACTAGACTATGCTGAGTTTGCTATTCTAAGAAAAAGGTCGAAAAAAATGCAAAAAGAATGCTATTCATCATACATTAACTCTGTTGAACAAGGCATAAAGGAAAATGTAAAAGCTTTCTGGGCATACTCAAAATCAATGCGCACTACTAATTGCATTCCCAAATTAATGCACCTGGACTCTATATCTGCAGATAATGGACAACAGATTGCCAATCTGTTCTCTAATTATTTTGCATCCGTTTATACCCAATCTAATCCCTTATTATATACTGCCACGCCGAAAGTTATACAAAACAACCAATTTAATCTTGGCAAAATCAACGTTAGCATGGAAACCATCAAATTTTGTTTAGAAAAAATTGATACATCCAAAGGCCCAGGACCTGACAAAATACCTCCCTTGTTTGTAAGATGTTGTTCCAGCGCGCTGATTAAGCCACTTTTTATAATTTATAATGAATCATTAACTACAGGAACTTTCCCAGATTTATGGAAAAATGCAAATATTGTTCCAATACACAAATCTGGTGATCAATCTTTTGTGAAAAATTATCGACCTATCAGCATTTTATCGTGTTTTGCAAAAGCCTTTGAATCTATAATTTATATTTCTGTATTTTCACACTTTAAACCCCAATTATGCATCAATCAACATGGATTTGTTCCCAACAAATCCACAAACTCAAATCTTCTCGACTTTTGTGATTACGTTTGTAATGCTTTTAACGAAAGAACTCAAGTAGATGCCATTTACGCAGATTTTCAAAAGGCGTTTGATAAAGTTAACCATTCTATTTTACTACAGAAACTTGATCGAATTGGTATTCACGGTGATCTATTTAGATGGTTTAAGTCTTACTTGGAACATAGAACACAATTAGTACTTATTAATGGGTACGAATCACCTCCCGTAATTGTAACATCAGGCGTACCCCAGGGGTCTAACCTTGGCCCTCTGCTATTTTTAATCTTTATTAATGACCTTGGCCCCATGTTACGCTGTGATTTTGTTCTATTTGCCGATGATCTCAAGATTTACCGTAAAATTTCCACTGATTCTGATCATGTTAAGCTTCAAGAAGACCTTTACACACTAAATAACTGGTGCATTCAAAACGATATGTTTTTAAATATTGAAAAATGTTACACTATTACTTTTACTCGTAACAGAAGACGAAAGGATTATGCATATTCCATTAATAATGTCCTATTAAATGCAGTCACCACTATAAGAGATCTAGGAATCACTCTTGATTCAAAGTTTATGTTTGATGTACACATCAGTAAAATTATTAGTAAATCATTGAAAATGATTGGATTCATCCATAGAATATCAAAACCATTTAAATACCCCCAATCCATTATAACCTTGTACAACTCGTTGGTCAGAAGTAATTTGGAATATGGGAGTGTTATCTGGAATCCACATTATTTAAAATATTCTAAAACAATTGAATCTGTGCAAAAAAAATTCCTAAGACTGCTATCATTTAAACTTGGATTTAATGCCATACTCCAATCCTATGAGGAACGATTACAATACTTTAATTTTACAACATTGGAAAAAAGAAGACAATTTGCTGACTTAATATGTTTATATAAAATTATTCATGATAAACTTTTAACCACTCATTGTCTGAGCAACATACATATTAAAGTTCCTAATAGACGTAACTTAAGAAGTCAAATTATATTCCATATTGAAATATTTAATAACAATATTGCATACTTCAATCCACTGTCTCGAATGTGTCGTTTGTACAACACAATTGAATGTGACCTTATTGATATCTTCGCAAACAGTCTCGAATATTTTAAAAAACAAATTAAAAATCTTCTACCATGATATGTCATGGAAGAAGATTTCTAATTATTGTTAATTGATGATATGTCAGGATTAATGATATGTCACGATTGTTAATTGCTTTATTATTATGTCTTTTCTTTATTTTAACTTTATTATCCTTTCCAGAAACGTTTCTTTCTCTGTACACTTACCATGTTTTAAATTTCATGTCTTATATTTCTTTTTTATTATTATTATTATTTCTGTTTTATTTTCACTACTAGCATCTCCGTCTAGCAACAACTAAACCTTAATTACGCATGCTGTGAACATTTCTAATTGGAGTGTTAATATCAGTTCATATTCCAACGTAATAATATTAATGCAATAATTTGTTAACACTCTGTAAATGTTTCAAACAATAAATAAATAAATAAATAAATAAAATAGTAGTGCGTAGCGTGTTTATTTCGTGGCTGATACGTTCATAGTACGGTCATGGTATGGAACGATGTAGACTCCTTAAGAAATATAGCGATGCATCCCCGCCCGGGGCCGGCGGGTGTTGAGACCAATGGGTTAAGAACTTTTGGGGCGATTAAACGATTGTTAAACTATTGTCTTCCAATTAAATTTGCTCCATAAGAAGCATCAGGTTTTCTTGGCAATCAGTTCATATGAACCAATTATTCAATTGAAATAGTAAAAAGCTGACAATAATAGATCATAATAACAATTTTTATAGTCCAAACATTTCAATAATCTACCAATACTTCTAAATTAATCACCGCTATGTCAATCACAACCAGTGATGCATTATTTTATTTTTTATTTTTATTTATTTATTTGGGAGACCAACAGTTTACATTAACAACAAAGTACATAATAATTGAGTACAATAATTGAACCAATTAGAGGTTTCCACATGGGTATTGTATACAAGTGTGTAGTTATTCCAGAGATATTTACTCATAAAAAATTACATTTCAAGAGACGAGTTATTTAGGTGGGGATAGGAAAGGGGTAGGATGGGGGAGGATCGGTTAAGTTGAGGTATAGTAATAAAAATATGCGTGACAAAAAATTAAAAGAGAGAGAAAAAAAAGGAACTTGATAGAGTGGTGGTTGTATTAGAGGGTATCTATAAGTATTGTTATTGTAGAGTATCGAGAGAGTGTCTGTGTGATTTTAAGGAGTGTGGTGCAGAGTTAAAAATGTCAAATTGTGTATAGTGTGTGTTGAAAGTGTTGGATGCACGATAGATGAAAGAGTTCTGTTTAGAATTAGTGTTGCACCGAGGGAGGCTAAGAATCATGTCTGATCTTGTTCGTCTGTTTGGAACTCGTATCTGTATCGGCTATTTTTTTAAGAAAAATTACATCGGCCGAGCTTCTTCGAGCTTCTAATGGTAGTATATTGAAGTACGCGGCTGAATCTTGGTGACTTAGGTGTGGGCGGAAGCTGCGGAAATCTAAGTATCGTATAAAACGATTTTGAACACGTTCTAGATTTTCCACATATGATTTGTATTGCGGATTCCAAACTTGTGATGCGTATTCTAGTAAGCTACGGACATAAGCAAAATATAGGATTTTCATTGTTCTAAAGTTATTGAATTTTTTACATGTCCTAAGAATGAATCCTAACATTTTCGTAGCTTTTGATGTGACTGAGTCTATATGAATATCAAAAATAAGCTTAGAGTCCAATGTCACTCCCAAATCTTTGACTTCTGTTTTGTTGATTAATATTGAGCCGTTCAGATTATATTCATGGGTAACGATATTTTTATTTCGTGTATAGTTCACGACGAAGCACTTCTTAACATTGATTTTAAGGGTATGCTGTGTACAGTAAACATTAAGACGGTTTAGGTCCTCTTATGAGGGCTCTTGTGACTTGATTTCTGAAAATACGATCCGATCAAACTGACATTGCATCAATTAAATTCTTGATACCAACCGCCTACGCTTTACCTTCTTGAAATAATCAAATACTTTATTTTTTATCTTTACATTCTTACTGCACAAGAGTCCCGCTGCTCCCGTCTGGAGCCAGTGTTTCCGTGGCATCCCCAATTGGGAATTGTTGTGAGGCTGAAGGTATTTGGAGGAGAAAGAAAAGAAATTCACACGCCGGAATTCGATCCTGCGATCTTCGGATTCCGAGTCAAGAGCCTTACCCCTCGACCACGAAGGCCGTCTAATATTTATTTTATCAAAAGGTACATGTGAGATTAAACTAACCATCACGCCATTTTTCCGCAGGGTTAGGCAGGGAGGATGGACTGCCAAACCATTCGGTCTTGGCGGTCCATCTTGGTCTTTGCCTCATTCACATTCATAGATCGTCTCATACATAGTCTTCTATTCTGCCCGTCTCAAGTATTTGATGCTCTCGATCGTGCCATGTCTTGCACGGGTGTCCCCGAGTTCTTCTACCATTCACATTTGCGTCATACATCCTCATTTGCTCTACCCGCCCAAACCATCTCAGCGTCCCTATCTTAATCTTAATAAAGATAAAGACACGCTGAAATTAAAAAAGGTTCTTTCCGGATCCCAAAATCAAATGCTCTGCAATATTCACATATTTAATTTCAGAAGTATTATTATTTTTTTTAATTGGTGGTGACTTTGAGGTACTGAATTAACAAAAAAGTCGAGTGCAGTTCACATGAAGTGGAAGCGAAACTTTACCAAAACAATTTCTATCAATAGGAGCCTTGAAAAGTGAGGTCATAATCAAAGCGGTCAATGAGCGCAGACCTAGCGCCATTTCCGTTTCATTTCTCAACCAATAGGAGCCTTGAAAAGTGACATCATAATCGAAGCGGCCAATGAGCGCAGTTTGGTGCTTCACAGGTACTGTAATGCGTCATTTCCGTTTCATCCGAATTTCAAATCACAAGGGGGTTTCAATCACAAAGTTTCACTTAAAAAAAATAAGTACTACAAAGTAATAAAGCGTTTGAAACATTTTATTATGTGATGTAGAGTAAATAAGTATTTCATATGGAAAGAATACGATAGATGGCGGTAAGCATGTAGCTTGCACCATAGCTCGCCAGATGGCATTGGCGTACAAGAAGCAGTCTCAGAGATATACTTTGCGAGCTCCCGTGGCAAGGCTCCAGAGATTTACCTACCCCCGAATAGTAAACAGTCGTAGCAATCCAGCTAGGTTATTCCAGTAAATAAACACTTTTATATTCAAAGAACCGTATTTAATAATTACTATCTGCCGAGGAAAGGGCAGACATAACAATTGGCGCAGCCGTATAAGTATAATTGTGTGAAAGTTACGCGTGCGAATAATAATTGGTGCTGGACACGGAGGACTAAGTCACTGCTGGAGTGACTTGCAGTTTTGGCAAGGAATCGGAAGAGATTCTGCTCGAGATTAAGGAGCATTTGGTTCCGTGGCTACGGGCTGAATAAGAAATTTTTGTTTTAGGAACAGAAGTGAAATACCGCAAGGAGGCGATCTGGTTGTGGATCATTGGATTAATCAGAAGTTTCAAGGTCAAAACGGATCATTGGGTTAATAGTTTCAAGGACGAATCTGTGGATCATTGGATTAATCAGAAGACGAGGATAAAACCCAGAGGGAGACCAGAAGAGTTCCTGAGATAAGTATTTTTGATTCTTTGAGAGGGATTATTTGTTATTGTTTTCTTGTTGATTTTTCTTTGCCGATTTATTTGTTGGGAGTTATGGAATCGGGTAGAATACCACCGTTTTGCCATCTCTCCGGAGACTGGGGGTTGTTCCGACTTCGGATAGAGCAATTTTTCGTGATCCATGATGACAAAGCGTCTGTGGAGAAAAAACGGGCTTTTTTATTGAATCTCCTAGAATCAGAAACGTTGACCTTACTAATTAATCTGTGTTTTCCAAGTAAAGTAACGGACTTATCTTTTGATAAACTTTTAGCGCTTCTCGACAAACATTGTAACAAAAATCGTTCAGTTTTTAAAGAACGGGAGAATTTTTTTTTAGCGAGGCAACAACAAGGCGAGACGATAAGAGATTTCGCGGTTAGACTTCGTTCTTTAGCAACGTATTGTCAATTCGAAACGAGGCTTGAAAAAAACCTCATAGACATGTTTGCAATCGGGTTGTTACCGGGACGCGCGAAGGAGAAAATTTTCGTAGAAGGGCAAACGTTGTCGTTTAATGAAATAGAAGGACTTGCAGTTAGTATGTCAACTTTGGATAGTGCTAATACAGTAAAATCAGAAGTAAACCTAGTAAAAAAACGAGTTACTAGCGATGGGTTCAAGCGAGATCAGCGTAGGGAACGATCGACGAGCCCCAAGGGTAGTTTTAACACGAAACCAGCTTATAGGTTAGGATCAAATTCAGGTACGAATTTTAGATCACCCGTGGGTAGTGTTAAAAAACAGTGTTTTATTTGCAAAAGGAATGATCATCTATCGTTTGATTGTAAATTTCGTAATGCGAAATGTTTTAAATGTAAGGGCGTTGGGCATTTACAGAAATTCTGCAAGAATAATCCTATAAATCCCATTTTTGAAAATCACAGGGATAGTAAAGTTTTAGTTGCGTCAATTAGTCCGATTACTGCTGAAATTGAAATTAATAACAAGAAGTTTACGGCAATGATTGATTCCGGTTCATCTTTATGTGTGATGCCGGAGGGTATTTTTAAACGACATTTTAGTTCAATCATTTTGTCACAAGACAAGCGGATTATTTCAGGTTATGGAAATAATCGTTTAAAAGTCGTAGGAAAGGCGATTTTTGATGTGAAATTTAAGGGTAGGAAAAAAAATATTAATTTTATTGTGGTAATAAAAGGAACAGAATTAGTTGTGGGGAGAGATTTTATGGAATGTTTCGATCTTGGGATAACTTCTCAGGAGACAATTAATTTAGTGACGCCGCAAATGAGGAATGGAGAAAAGTTTCGGCTTCCGGTAGAAAATTCTCAAGAAGAATTTGAAGATGATTATGGATCAGATTTTGTGTGTTATGTAGATAAATGCGAGCACATAGATATCAAGCTCATTTCCACAGCTATAGAGACAGACACGGTTATTCAGGAAGTTTTAACGTGTTTGCGTAAGGGCTGGCCAAAACGAGTTGGTCGAGATGATGTACTGTGGAGATTCTGGGTTAAGAGAAACGAAATGTCCATAGTCAAGGATTGCCTTTTCTGGCAACATAGAATTGTCATTCCGAGTTCCTTACAAGAACATGTGCTAGAGTTATTACACAGATCTCATTTAGGAATAGTTAAAATGAAGGGCCTAGCAAAAGCTTATTGTTGGTGGCCATCACTGAACAATGACATTGAAAAAATGGTTCTAAAATGTGATGATTGCGCGGCTATGAGGCCGGCACCTTCTAAGAGTCATTTGTCAGTGTGGCCGAACCCTGGGGCAACTTGGAGTAGGGTGCACGTAGACTACTGCGGACCGGTAGCAGGAAAAATGTTTCTTGTAATTTGTGACGCTTTCTCCAAGTGGATCGATTGCTTAGAGGTTCCAAGGGCGGATTCGTTTAACACGATTAAGGAATTGAGAAGAATTTTCTCTAATTTTGGTAACCCTGATTGCATAGTTTCGGATAATGGAACAGCATTTTCTAGTGGAGAGTTTAAAGAATTTCTTAAAGAGAATAACATAGAATTTTTAAATTCACCGGTAAAATTCCCTCAGTGTAATGGACAAGCCGAAAATTCAGTTAGAACGGTAAAAAATTTTTTAAAAAAAATTATGGTTAGGAATAATTTTCCAGTAAATTATGAAAGTAGATTATGTGATTTTCTATCGGATTATCGAAATTCGCCACATTGCACAACGGGATTAGAACCGGCAGTCTTGATGTTTGGTAGGAGACTGAAATCAACTTTCAGTAGTTTAATTCCTAAAACCACTCAGGAAGATGTGTCAGAACAGAGAAAAATAGCTAACGATAATATAAAAAGGAGTCAAGATAATCAAATAAGGAATTTTGGGGGCGTAAAAATTAGGAATTTACATGTTGGACAGAAGTGTCTGGTCAAGGACTTCCGTCAGGTGAATAAAGTTGGTTGGGTTAGAGGTATTGTAGAAAGGAAAGTGGGTAAAAAAGTTTATATCGTTAGGATCTGTGGTACTCCGTTGACTTGGAAGAGGCATATTGATCAGTTAAAGAGTTTATCTGTGAAATGGGAAGAGGAGAGTGAAGATAATAACCCACCCACCGCGTCTGAGGTCACGAAATGCGCTTCAGACGAGTTGGGGACCTCAGCTTTGTTGAAGGGGCTAACGTGGAGTTCTCTTGATTTCAGATTACCAGCGGATGATCGAGAGCAAACTACTCAACTAAGACCTTGGGAAGGAAGGCTCCGTTCAAGGCGTTCATAAAGGTCCCTCCCAGAGAAACAGAAATATTTAAGTTGAAATATTTAAAATCATGACTATGTTTGGTTGAATTTAGTGTATAAAATCGTGTATAAATGAAATATTTAAGATCCTATTTTTTTTTGTCAAATTGTATAACTTCTTTGAAAAGAACATGTCTTGTATTTATTGTAGCCAGGGCTTGAGGTTAGGTGGGGGAGGGTGTGATGTAGAGTAATTAAGTATTTCATATGGAAAGAATACGATAGATGGCGGTAAGCATGTAGCTTGCACCATAGCTCGCCAGATGGCATTGGCGTACAAGAAGCAGTCTCAGAGATATACTTTGCGAGCTCCCGTGGCAAGGCTCCAGAGATTTACCTACCCCCGAATAGTAAACAGTCGTAGCAATCCAGCTAGGTTATTCCAGTAAATAAACACTTTTATATTCAAAGAACCGTATTTAATAATTACTATCTGCCGAGGAAAGAGCAGACATAACAGTAATAAGCAGATATTAATTGTCTATTGTCCGCCACGTCCACTTTGTGCGACAATGTCAAACCGACTGATCGCGTCGCTGAAGTCACGTGTCACTGGTCACGTGTTATTTGACACGTGGGAAGTGTCCGGTTGGCGGAGCCAATTATGCAACATATGCATAATTGGCGGAGCCAATTATGCAACATATGAATTGAATGCATCCCACACATCCGCTATATCCAACAAATTCTATCAAAGTTGGGCATGATTTGAGATTTTCACGGCCAAAAATATAGCGTGTTGTGCTACTTCCTTCTTTAGCCAGCGTAGCGTCTCATGTTCAATATCATATTACAAATCTGCCCTGATAACGGATATTGTAATGCTGACTAAAAAATGCACAACATATGACTTACCCCCAAACATAAATTACGATAATTCATAAAAATTGTTTATCTTCTTGTGATCCGTTTTAGACATAGTCATCTGTTTCTAGTTTTCCACCAGAAGCCAGTATTTTTCAGGTCACTAATTCATCCATGGGCAAATCCTGTTTCCAACAAAGACGAAATGACACGACTCGAAAAGGTGACATAAATGCTTAGTCAATTTAGATTTTAAATTAGATTCTTCAATATTCACAAATTCATTTTGTGGTATCATTTTTAATTATATGAAAACCAATTATTTTGTTTACACCACTTATTTTATCAAAATTATCACATCTCACATTTGTTTACACCACTTATTTAATCAAAATTATCACATTTCACATTTGTTTACACCACTTATTTAATCAAAATTATCAAATCACATCTTTCAAAACAATTCGTCAGGATAAAATGACAATTAAGAAAAATAACAAAAGGCAAATAAGTTCCTATAGACAAAAAACATTATAAATAGAGGTGATTATTTAGCAAAAGTATCATAAACACAATTACATAAAATAAAATATTAACCATCATTTCAGAATACGTAATAATTACATTTGTATTTATTTAATTGAGAATTATCAATAACCTTTTTTTTTTAATTTAGTCAATTGAATATTTTGTGTTAATCGATAAAAGTTCTTAATATATAATTGTAATTATTGCATATTCTAAAATATTTTTAGCTTTTTTGTTTTTTATTATTAATTATGTAATTGTCTTTTACTGATTAATCGCCCCTATGTGTAATACCCCCGTCCGTGGAAATTTATTTGTCTATACTTGTTTGTATTTTGTTATTTTTCTTAATTTTCATTTTATCGTGACGAAGAAACCATTGGTTTTGAAACATGTTCATAATTTTGATTAAGTAAGTGGTGTATACAAAGTAATTTGTTTTCATATAATAATACTTAAATTTGAAATCAAGCCATATTCCCAAACTTAGATTTAATTCTCCCTTGACTTTTCTTAAATGAACGGTAAAGAAGATCCTTGAAGAGTGTAGGCAAAAACGAATATCGTGAAAAAAACTCGTGTTGAGAGTGTTATTGCTACACAACCTTTTTGAAGTTTCTCCTATAAGAATTGTATCGAGAGACCATAATAGAATCAAGATATTAGGGCTGCATACTGAAAGGCCCCATTTCAATCATCAACGCGAAGCCCCCAGCTATTAAATACCCTCCAGTCAGCTCCCGATAAACCGTATTTATTCTTTATTCTGTCCCTCTGATTCTGTTTCCCTTAATTCCGTTTATTTCTCAGAGGCCGGTATGTCAAGGGTGTAAGGTGTAGGGTGGGGGGGGGGGGGTGAGGGGGTGGGACGGTAGGGAGAGGGATGGACAATGAGAGGGCACGAAGAACCGACATATTATTATTCCTCGCGTACTTCGCCCGTGGTTATGTTCTGAGCAGAATACAAAGGACGGGTCTCACCCTGCAGCGCGAGAGTCTGAAAGCCACGAAGAAAATCGATGAAAAAATGTGAAAAAAATCTTAAGAAATCTTACAAAGCAATATAAATCTTTAAAAAAACCATTGGCCTATGTAGGTACAGAGACTATCAATGTTGATATCATTAGTTTAATGTCAGCAACAAGAGATGGGAAGGCTGATAGAAATATTGACAGAAGTTTAAATGCAGATAACTTCATTAATGGAGGACTGAATGCCGTTGGCGCCAATAAAAAAAACAGTCAAAAGAAACAAAGCTAGTAGTTCTCAATGGAGTGCTAATACTTATCCCGATGTGTTAAAACCATGTATGATCGTATGAGAAATGTGAGCATCCGCGAAGAATGTAAGGCCGATGTAAGCTTAATGAGTTAGATTAAGAAAGGGACCCGCAGAGGGTTTTGCAATGTAGAGCGAATGAAGAAAAAGGTGTAAAAAGGATATATGACGCAAATATGAATGGCAGAAGAAGTCGGGGACCCCCGAGGAACACTTGGCACCATCAAGTGAATCAGATACTTCAGTCGGACCATTTCAAGAATTAGAATAATAGAGGAGTACGTTTGAGATGACGTACGAATATGAATGAAACAAAGAGTGTGTGCCAAGACCGAGTTGTTTGAGGGTCCGTCCTCTCTTTCTACCCTTGCGGAGAAACAACAAGATGGTTAGTTACGTTGTTAGTTCAATGTTACTTATTTCTGGCAATTATTTAAAAAATATATATATTGCTCTTTGTGTATTCTTCTCACCAATGGGTTACTGATATCAGTTCACACACGAAAAGAAAAATTAAGAAAAAACGTAACCAAGGTGTGAAATTACAAAACCTTTCTGATCACCAAAGGTCTCGTGGTTTCAGAAAATCGAAGAAAATAGAATAAATCAAATTCCTATGGGGCATTTTTTGCCTTTTTTCATTTTGTGGACACCGAACACCTTCTAAATATGTTATAAATATGTACCTACCTACAATAAAAATATTTACTTCTTCAAAAAATATAAAAATATTTGTTTGCATTAGCCATTAGCTCCACACAAGAGGTCATGAGGAAAATAATTCCCCTCAGGCCCTACGGATGCTGTGTGGAGGGTCTTTTTTAGAAAGGAAATTCTGGGGAGAAAAAAGGTGTGAGGGATGGGTAGGAATCTGGGGGTCAGTGTATCCTGGAGTGACGGACATACGAATCTATCCCTTCCACTGCAGTGCAAGGTTGTATTCCGAGAGAGTCCTGCTGGAGAGGTCAAAAGGTCTCCCTCCACCAGTCTCTCCCGATCCGGCCTGCCACGCAGTTGTTGAACCTCCCTCCGTGAACCCGGGCACCCCTGCTAAGAATTTTCTAATAATTTTAGGGGTTATTTAATACATTTTTTTACGTAAGGGAACGTACCATACTATGTGAACCGTTCAGGGGGGGGGGGGTCTTCAAAATACCATGGTTGGTACAAATAGCAGCGGGGGGCTTAGGTTTTTAGTCACCGGGAGGGGGGGTTACAAATTGCAAAAAGTTGGTCCCGTAGTATTGGTTCGTTCCCTAACCCATGCATACAAAATTTAAAAATTACGTATTTCAATACTTTCACAATATAATTTCATTGATTGAAAAATTGAAATGACGCAATTGAAAAATGTCTGTACAAAGCTACAATTTACGAATGTCATGAACATTCTCCTTCGACTTTTGGGAAGTATTATGCGCTGGTATCATAGAATAAAGAGTGGTATAATCTGTTGACTGAATCAAAGGTAGTAGTTTTATTACATCAGTAGCTCAAAATTCTCTAAAATGGAAACAGAAGACTTTCTCGAACATACGAATACAAATGTGTAGGTCCTCGTATAAATCTTCTTTCTGTGTCTTATTCATAGTTTTTCTTCCTTTATATTTGTTTTTGTATTTCAGCAATGAAGGGAGAATGTTTTTATGTGCGTTTTTGCGGCGCGTGTGATTTGTATGCCGTAAAACACGTGTCGTGTTTGATTGATGTTTCCCGGTATCGCAGCTTTAATAGATTTTTTATGACTCGAACAAGTTGGTGAGGGGAGCCAACCGAGACACATGCGAAGAAGAATCTCTAGTTTGTTGAGCGATCTTGCGTGGAAGTTTACATGACATAAAAATACTCTATCATGAAAAACAATCAATGCCTACATATATCAATAATTCAGTTTAAATAAATTGTTTTCGTTCTGTTTTATTTCTACCCATGAAATAGATTTCCCCGTGTCGATTTTCCCAATATGCAATAGGTATAATTTCCTACTGTACACTGAAACGCAGAAGTTCATATATATTGTCACAATTATCCTGTTGTTCGCCTATTATCGTAGTTTGAACAGTTTTCTTTTCTTGGTCGGAAGAGTGTATTTTTCATTCTAGATTCACAAGCGGGTAAATAATTTAATTTTTAATCTTAAATGTTTCAATTGAAATTCTATGATGCATATATAGCATAGCATAAATGACTAAAAATATTTAATAATTTTTGAAAGAATTTCGTATCATTTTTTGCGTGGTAAAAACATAACTTTTAAAAGATACTACCAAATGAAAGCGGTAACCGAACTCCAATTTATTTATTTACCTATTATTTACTGAGAAACCAGTAATAATCCTTATTATAGTAATACAATGTATTTGGACAAAACATTATATTTACCCCACCAGGCCTCGACCTATTTTGCCAGAGGGTTAAAAAAAGTTTCCGTTTTTTAATAAAATCAAAATGAATGGAATATTTCTAAATTAATCCGAAAACCAAATACTGTTTTGAAAAGGTGATAAAATTCGCTTTCCAATTTTATAACTCGAAATAAACAATAATTTTAGAAATATTAATTTTTTTAATGCAACCAAAAAAAGTTTTTAAAATACTCACCTTACGTTTTTTCTAACTAAAATTACCGACAAAGAAAAATAAAACATTAAAAAATGTACATATTTTATTGGGCAAATGTGTAAAAAATTCCCAAAATTGGATATATATTTTTCAAATTGTTGCGCCCCACGGTTGAATTTGGCAGCCACCTCTGGTCTGGAGCTCCAAAATACCTGAAAAATACCCTCGACTCTGTGCAGAAACGGGCGGTCCGTTTGATAGATTCTCCCATCTTAACAGACGGATTGCAATCTTTAGAGCACAGGCGTCGGGTGGGAATGCTATCCTTGTTCTACCGGTATTACAATGGAAGATGCTCCGAGGAACTAGCATCATTGACCCCTTCGGCACCGGTGCATAGTCGGGAAACACGCCAAACGTGTGCCCAACATTTGTACACAGTTGACATATGTCACATGAGAACGGGTCGTTTCTTCGACTCGTTCTTGTGTTCAACAGCTCGGCTGTGGAATGATTTGCCGGCCTCTGTGTTTCCTCCTTCCTACAACATGGGTCTCTTCAAGACCAATGTTCATTCCTTCCTCTCCTCAAAAAGACTCTCCACACAGCATCCCAGATGACATAGACCCTGAGGGAAATTATTTTCCTCAGGGCCTCCTGTGTAGAGTTAATGTAAAAAAAATATATATATATTTTTATAATTTTGCGGTTAACTTTTAGATTAGAAAATAAAACGTGGTATTTTCTTTTTCTAATACCATTTAGATCATATTTTTAACTATGATAGTAATGGAGACACTACGATTTCTATGAGACCAGTATGAGTTTTTTCCAAAAAACCGAACAAGTAGACTTGACTGGTTAACGAATTAAGAGATATTACTTACGTATAAATTATATTTACTAGTTTGACTTCCATAATACAGTCATATGTCTAGTGTGGTAGTCGAAAAGCATGTAAAAAATGGTTCCATGACAGTTCATCCTGCGACAATTCATCCGGCGACAGTTCATCCGGCCGACAGTTCATCATGCCGACAGTTCATCCTGCCGACAGTTCATCCCGCCGACAATTCATCCGGCGACAATTCATCCTGCCTGATCAGTTGGAAGATTTTTTTTTTCAAGTAAGTATGCAAAGAGGATATACGGCCGTACAACCTAACCTAACCTAATCTAACCTAACCTAACCTAACCTAACCTAACCAAACCTAACCTAACCTAACCTAACCTAACCTAACCTAACCTAACCTAACCTAACCTAACCTAACCTAACCTAACCTAACCTAACCTAACCTAGCCGTGTTTGGTGACTAGATCTGAATAGCCAGGAAGATACGTTTTCCACATCTCCTTCCCCTCGCCACTACTTTCAGCATCACACCATGCCAAAATTGGGGATGCCATTGGCACTCACTGGCTCGAGACGGTTGGGACTCTTGTGTTTTTTTTTTAAATCAGTCAATTCACACTAAAAAGATTGTGTTAATTTCAGATAAAAAAATTATATTAGATGCAAGTAGGAATCTTTACCGTTCTTTGCTAAGCCGACTGCACGTATAAGTATGTCGTATTTTGTTATTTACGCATGCTTCTTCGGAGAGTCGAAATTATTGTTAGTAAAAATATTTTTACAGCGGATTTCCACTCAAGATGCCTTCAGATATAAGTATATCGATTTTGGTTGTACGGCCGTATATCCTCTTTGCATACTTACTTAATAAAAATCTTCTAAATGATCAGGCAGGATGAATTGTCGCCGGATGAATTGTCGGCGGGATGAACTGTCGGCAGGATGAACTGTCGGCAGGATGAACTGTCGGCAGGATGAACTGTCGCAGGATGAACTGTCGCCGGATGAATTGTCGCAGGACGAATTGTCGGGTCACCATAAAAAATAGTATAAAAAAACTTATTTTATGAACAGAAAAAATAAAAATAAATATTTACTGGGCACACATATTCCTAAATTCTCATGACTTAAAAAAAATTATAACCGTGTTTATTCTTTAAAAAATAATGCCGCATTTTATTAGAGGGCCATTTTCCGGCCACAATATGGAACCAGGTGCTCGTAAAGCCGGCTCGCAGTCACACAATGGACCCCAGATCATTTTTCTATCACGTCTGAATTTTTGATAACGCTTTATCTCGCGGTGCGGAAAATATTGCCCAACAAAATTTTAGTTTCATTGTGCAAATTTTCTATTAAATAAAAAAATAAATCCATCCCTCGGTGGCGGAAAAATTTTTATGCGCCTATACGCCCCATAAAATTTTATGCCAAATACTCATCGAATATTAAGAAGGTATTTACATAAGACATAAAACTTGATTTTTATACCCAGAGGAATGCTGATTTCTGTACGGCAAGGGAATTTCTTAATTCATTCACAATAAATGTAGGTACAAACACGCCCTTTATAAGTACAAAATAGATATATTTTTTTAAGTTTAAAAGGAGTTTTTCGGGTCCGTGTTCATTTATACTATCGATGAATGTTGATTTAGTATTTTAAATGTCCAATGTCAGCTAAACATACATAAAAAATAGTGCTGTACAAAAAGCGTTGTGGCGGTAAATATGTAGATTAAACCGCTCAAAAGTGCTGACTGACTTTTTAAAACTGAGCTAAAGAGCTTTGACCTATCATAAAAAATAAGGGCACCATACAATGTTGCCGTTCTTTTTAAGTTGATCGAATCGTTAAGGGCCGGTAGTACACTCTCAAAAAGCAGGAGAAATTTGTAAATACGAATGTTAGTGGGAGCGCGCTAATATTAAAAACGAGAATACTGAAGCGAAAATTGTGAAAATGTTTAATAAAACACGACTTGTTTAAAGTAGAGCAAAAATCATGTGAAACATGTCTGAAATAGCATTTAAAAAACACCGTGAATTTTTTTATATATATATAACTTGTAAAATAACTGAAAAAACGTGTATATAATAATTTTCAGACCATTCTTTGCGATTTTTTTCTATCGAGGGAATTTCATTTAATTGCCGTTTCGGCATGAGGAATTTAAAGATATTATCTTCAAAAATAACATATATTTTTTTAAGAGTTTTAAAACTTAAATTGTTTATGGAAAATACGTAATGAATCGGTTAAAATGCGGGAAGCCGGGCCTTAAGAAAAAATATTTAATTAAAGCTTGTACGAAAAAGGGAAGTTATAATACACTAGCAGTTATAACCCCACTCCGCAGGTTTTTTGCTAGGCCCTGCGGGCGGCTTTTAGTTCGGCTTCGCCCGGTTTGAGTATTTGTGACCATTTTATAAATTCAATAGGAACTGGTTCCTAAAAAAAGCCAGTTCCTCGGATCCACTGTGATCCTATGACAACTGGTCACCGTCGGCGACTAACCGTGGCAAAGTAACCGTGACAAAGTAACCGCGGCACGCAATGACGTTAAGTGTAATTTATAACAACTTCGTCAAGTATTGCCTTCAATCTTTCCAAATCCGTATATAAATCCACAGCACTTGTACCTAGGGAGGAAACATCCATATGCGAGCTGCTGACGGAAGTAATGACATCTTATGTCGAATTTTTGCATTTAAAACCGAATTATAACAATAGCTTTATGTGGAATTCCACGTACACAGATTTTATTTGTTACGCGGCGCGTATGGGTGGCGTCCGAGATGCAGTCGTAGCTGGGTTCTGAAATTCAAATACGAAGACGCAAGTCTATTAATACTGTTTGATGCCCAAACTTATTTGTGAAATAAGGAACGTTGTTACTGAAAAAAAAGTTTCAATTATTTAATTGAAATTAAATCATTGACAGCGGGGTTCTACAAAACAATAACCGACAACTGCATTAGGTAGCATTCAGAATAGAAACGTGGCTTGAAATTACTTTAGTCGTGTTTGGTGATCAGCTTTGAACAGCCAGGTACTTCCCAGGTTTCTTTTTTACTCACTGAATCCAGAATGTTGGGAGCAGTTAACAAAAAAAGTAATTAATAATTCAGAAAAAACTAGAAATTACCTTCTAGAATCTATTGGAATCTATTAGATTTCGATGGGTAGGAACTACCAAACATTGAACAATAATCCACAGGAAAAACCTTCATTATTACAAAAACCCATCCAAAAAATGGATTTCGAATATCCTGCAAGACTGATTTCATCATAATCAAAGGCTTTGAGTCCTTCCGTAAATCCAGCCCATGCGAAGCGCAGTTCACGTATCGGATGCAGTAGTAAAGATTGAAAAACATCGCCCAAGGCGGGAGCATTTCCGAACAAAGGCCGTATTAAGGTACCTCCTGCAACCTCCCCGCGTTTCCTGCTCTCCCGGCACTCCAGAGTAAAATGTATTACAAATAACGAAATTAAGTTACGTCAAAGCAAATCAATTGCGGCCAATGTTATTATCGTGGAATATTTGTGTAGTTGGAGACGATGTAGAAGGGTTATTTCCGCGTTCGTATTATGACTCAACCGTGGAATAGAGTACGCACAAGTAGGTACCTTCAGCTTTACACGAGAAAAATATTAGTAGTTATTGCATGAAACATCCTGAAATTACCCTCAATTTATTACATAGATACTTTCCCCGAGAGTCAAGGAGCGTAGAATGACACACAATTATGCCATGGCGAACACCCCTTTCTTCATTTACATTCGAACATACAATATCATAATATTTTCCGGTACCTACTCGGCATGATTCTTCTCGGATATTATTATTCTTCTCGAATATTTTATTCATTTAACATTACATCTATTACAACTTTTTGGGACCTCTTCGATATCTTCTTGCATTCGCTTGCACCTCGTGTTTTATCATCTGAGCATCTCATTCTCAATCTTCTTCATTAAAAGTTCGTCTACACTTCTTTTCAATTTCGTATCTCGTATAGACGGCCGGCATAGTCAAGCGGTAAGGCTCTGGACTCGCACACCGAAGGTCGCGGGATCGGATCCCGGCGTAGCAAATAAATTTTATTTGATTAATTTGTGTTTTTTCACAATTTATTCATTTAAAAAAATATACTTAGTGCCTTCGTTCACGGAGATAGTTACGAGATACTCGATCCTCGTACGCGTATCATACGCGCCGATCGTAAGTACCCCCCGTACGATCTTGCTGGCGCCCGTTCACTGAGCTACGCGGTGGCTGTCGGTTCCCAATCAGTATCACGATACCGACAGTGCTGATCGCACGCGACGCGTCGCATCATTGTGTCTGATACTTATTCGTTTGACGTTTGACAGAAATGGCGTCGGAACATGAAAGTAACGTTAGATTTGTTCTGGAAGTGGAAAAAATGCATGTTTACATAACTATACTTTACCAGAATACCTAAGAAACGATTTAGTGGAGAAGGCATGGATTGATGTTGGAAAAAAAGTCATATGACATCGCATGACAGCGTGTTCACTCCACGGCTGCACATGAAAATGATCAAGTTCAGTACATTTCGGATAGCGCCGTGTACGGAGACTAGCATTAAAAAGTGGTATATCAGCAGGGTACTTATGCTTTCGTCACAATTACGTAGATTGTACGTATCTCCATGAACGGAGGGCCTTATAGTATATTTGCGGCACGTTCCAGAGTGGAAGATACTCTCAGTATCGCCTTGGTGTAAGACCACCATTCAGAATTGAAACGTTGCTTGAAATGGCATTAGCCGTATTTGGTGATCAGATTTGAATAGCCAGGTACTTCCCTACCTTCCTCTCCCCTATCTCCTTTCCCTTCACAATACCTTCAGCCTCACAACATACCCCAATTGGGGGTGATATAGTCTCATTGGCTTCAGACGAGAGCAGTGAGACTATGTCATGAGTGTACTCTTGTGCGGTATTCATATAAAAAAATACAAAAGTTGGTATTGGAATCCCACTGTTGACAGCAACCCACATATCAAATGTTGTTAATACGTTTTGTTAATATACCTAGATTGGAAGAGAGGAGGAGAGAAAGAGACAAAGAGAGAAAGAGAGAAAGAGAGAAAGAGAGAAAGAGAGAAAGAGAGAAAGAGAGAAAGAGATAAAGGGAGTCTCAGAATATATATTTTAAATATACCTAACTATTTGAAGCAACGATTCAATTTTGAAAATATTGATGTCATCAACCCTTAACTTAATATCACAAAGTACAATGTTTAGTGATGAGTCATGCAAAATCTCGTGTCAGTATTAGTATTTAGGAGCTGTGCTTGGAGAGTATCATCCCAAGAAGGGGGAAATTGGCAATAAAATAATATGGGGTAGCTCTCAGAAACTCTACATTTGAAGTGCCATTATACTGCTAAGTACAGTCAGAGAGATTCGTCAGCTACATACAGAAGAAAGATAAGCATTAGAGATACCTTTATGGGCACTTTTATTATTTTCGTATATTTACAAACACACTTAACTGTTTTTGTGACCCCGGTATAAAGGTATTGGACTAACTAATTGATGGGAGTTATCCCGAAGACTACTTTCCACATATTTAAATACACACTTAACTGTTTTCGTTACAAAAGTATGTAGACATTGGAAGAATATATTGATGGATGCGCGTTGTCACGAAAATTGGACGACATCACTGGAACTAAAAACAGCTGCGAACCAATTTTAAAAAGGTGATTGATTAGTTTGATGAACCCCAATCAATCAAAAACCCCTTGGACAACTTTTCGAACAAAAACTTGATATTTTTAGAGCAATATTATGAGACTTGTTGGTACGTAGTACGCTATTATGTAGTTGCCGGTTAGCTTTCAATATCTATTTTTCAAAATAACTTCTTACGTAAATATTTTATGTCAAATCTTGACTATAAACTGGAAAGTAACTACTGGTCATGTTTTAAAAACGAACTCGTTTATTTTCGAAACTCTGATAGATGAAATGGTGGCCTGTGCAAGGGACGGACATCCAACGAATAACAACAAATAATTTTTGCTTTTAAAAGTCAATTAAAAAAACGGGGGACGAAAAACAAAAATGCAGAAGGTTAAAATATAAAATCCAATTAGTTTTTGATGGAATTGCCATAGTCGAATATTGCTAAGGGTTTGGAGATGTACCCACTGATAATTGATTTCAATTTATTGTTCACGTAGGCCTCTCTGTTCCTATAAATCCCAAACTGATATTCATTTGCTTTTGTTCCTTTTGTTGACGTTGATTAATTAAATTCATCTGATTCGAAGTAATAATTCTAATTTGCTTTATTAAACTCGATAGTTAAATAAAGCTTTCCATTTATATTCTGAAAACGCTGTAAATTTAACCATTCGATACAAAAATTTGAATTAGATATATTGCTAATAGTAATATCATTTTCGAATATTGTTAATCAAAACAATGGTGATGGTTCCGTAGAAATAATTATACAATGTTTATATTTCTCTCTCAAAAATAATTATTGGAACGAAATCAATTCATTAAATTCAATTAACATTATTATGATTTTCAATTCAATATCAACTTCGAAGATTTGTAGAAATCTAATTTGTGATTTGTTATTTATTACTTACTACTCCTAATACGAATCAGCCATTTTGACCTTCTTTGTCAAATTTAAAAGTATATTTTTTTATAAACTAAATAAATTTGTTGAAAAATGGTTGTAGGTACACAATACATGTGTACCATTTTAAAACACCATTTTTAAAGGGAATACCACACAAGTATTCCGAAACTGCTCCCAATAAGACTATGAGGGAGAGATTGTGAAGAGGATGGTGGGGAAGTACTTCAGATCTGGTCACCCACAACTAAAAGCCATTTCAAGCAAACGTATAAATTCTGAATGTTGGTATTGCACAAGATACTGAGAGTGTCTTCTACTCTGATTATATATCTTATATTATTTAAAATGATTAAATTGTGAATTCAAACAAATCAATAAAATTAAATTTGTGGACATTGCGGATGCCGGTATTTAAACCCGCGACCTTCGGATTGCTAGCCAAAAGGCTTACTCCTGGACCACGGAGGCTGCCAAAAACCTTAATTAAGGCCCGGCTTCCCGCATTTCTACCGATTTATCAGTTTTATCACATATTTTCCTTAAACACCTTTCCTTAAACGGCTTTAAAGCTCTTAAAATAATATTTGTTATTCTTGAAAATAACATATATTACATTCCCCATGCCGAATTGGTAATTACATGAAATTCCCTCCGAAAAAAAAAATCGACAAGCATTAATATGTTTTTTTTCAGATACTTTATAAGTTGTACGTACAAAAAAGTTCACGGTGTTTCTTTAAATTCTATTTTAGACCACGAGATTTTTTGCTCTATTTTAAACGAGTCGTGTTTTATTAAACATTTTCACTTAAATATTATCGTTTCTAATATTACCGCGCTCCCTCTAACATTAGTATTTACGTATTATCACTCCGGTACTACCGGGCCTTGAGTTAACTTTTTAAAATATGTGTAACGTTTGTAATAGGTAAAATCAATAAGCTAGCATAAACAATAAACAATAAACTAGTTCCGTACCATCGTGTTTAATGTAACGTCTTGCAAGAAAAATGTATACCTACGAGCGTGCCTCGTTCCCATTACTAAAAAAAACGACAAATAATTTAAAGGCTGGTTTGAAACATGTTTTGTAATACAATAACTAACGAAGGTTGAAATTTTAAATTTTAAAATAAACAAAAATTTTAACAAAACCAAAAAACGACTTCAAAAAATGCACTAAAAAGTAAAAAAATAATTTCGTATTCTTCTACAACTTTATAATCAACTTACCTTTTCTACTCATCAATGTGTACGTACGATTGTTATTTTTGGAGTCGGTGTCGGCGGGAGAGGAGCTGTCAAGTGAACACGTCGGGCCGCGGGTACCTTGGTTGACACCGACTCCAAAAATAACAATCGTACCTACATATTGATGAGTAGAAAAGGTAAGTTGATTATAAAGTTGTAGAAGAATACGAAATTATTTTTTTACTTTTTAGTGCATTTTTTGAAGTCGTTTTTTGGTTTTGTTAAAATTTTTGTTTATTTTTTGATTTTTAGTGAATCCTAAGTAAACTAATTTGTCTGAATATGGGTAGATCTACTAAACGTGCTGCTCATATGAGACAGACATAATTTGACCATAACGACATTAGTGTCAAATTAAGAGATTCGGCCGAGTTTCGTTAATTTGCTCCTAAGAATTGAAGAGTTCCGTTACTTTGTCATGGATCCGATAATCAGAACCTAACTAAACTCTCATTAATTTATCCTTGAAGTACATCCTTTCCAATAAAAAAAGAATCATTGAAATCGGTTGGCGTGATATTGAGTTATTCGTCCATTTGTCGCGCACATACTTTATGCAAATTTAAGACTTATATGGTTTTCTCATGAATGCCATTGTCAAAACTAAACCAAATTAAAATGGGACCACATGGGAAGTACCAGCTTTCAAATAAAAAAAGAATCATCAAAATCGGTTCACCCAGTCGAAAGTTCTGAGGTAACAAACATAAAAAAAAAAAAAAAAATAAATAAAAAATAAAATACAGTCGAATTGAGAACCTCCTCCTTTTCGAAGTCGTTTAATTATGCACAGTTTATATTTAAACGGTAAATAGCATTTTTCTTATGACCTACATACACAGCGTTTATAACTGTGTAGTATAATATAATGTATGTACGCCTTGAGAGAAAGTAAAGTTGAAAGTTGTTTAAATAAATCAAAATATGAGGGAAACCATCGCTTGAATAATTTTACTTGTATTTTCACGAAAACAGTATGTGCGTTAGTGATGTTCGTATTGTCTGAAGTGGAGAAGTTGGCAACAATCAACTTCTGGGTAGTCAGTATGAGTCATGCAAATAAATATAAAAGATTTAGGAAAAGGGAAACGACGAGTCAACACTTTAACGAATAATACGCTCCGTCGGTCTCAGTTGTCTCATACCTACCCACCTAACTACTACTTCCAGTAATCTCGTGGAAGGCAGGGGCAAACTAAAAAACATCTTGCCAAACTCACAAATTTCCAAAGTTGCCTGAAAAATAAACACTAATAAGTAAGGTAGCTGTTATGTATGTACATAAATACACATACATACATGCACACATACATGCATATATATACTTACATAAACATATATTTATGCATACCCACACATACATGTATATTCATATACATACAGTACACATATACATACATATACATTATACATACACATGCATATACACACTTAAATTTGATGGCAAAAACAAGAACATATAAAGGAGAATGGATACCACTGCATGATATATATACATACATATGCCTGTGTTATAAAGTTATAATATACGCGTGCTATGTTTGCACGTCTCGGTTTTAAATAAAATAAAAAAGAATGAAGAAGAAAAAAGAATAAATAATAAATTTATATCACTATCTGAGTATGTGAAACAAGTTGTAAACACTGTCATAGTCACTCATCAGAAGGTCAGCAAGCGCCTTTCTGAAAGTGAGATATTTGGCTTTGGACTTTATTTCAATTGATAAGTTAATAGAAATTTTAGGTGCAAGAAAGTTAATTTTTATTTTTTATTTAAGAATTTATTCCAGCAGGGCTGAGAGGGTAGTGCAATCCCAGTCCGCCATATTACATAAACTATAGTATAATATATTTGAAAGAGCAAATAAAAATCTAAACGAAATAAAATATGGTAGCGTATTAGGTTAGGTACCTAACGAAAACAAAAAAAAAAACAAAAAAATGAATATAAAATTCCAACATAAATAATAATAATAAAAATTAATCACAAAATTAATAACAAAATAAAATTAAATTAAACAAAAATTAAACAGAAATTAAAATTAAAAAAAGAAATATTAGTTTTTTTATCGTCCATCAGGGAGGTCGCCCCATCATTTGCATCCATCGCTCATTTAGTGGGGAACTGAGCCACCCGGATGCAGCCACGACAATGATGTTGTTTGACCTCCGTGTCCTGCTCCAGAAGCTGGCTAGCCGGTGGCGAAGTAATGCTGGGAATGAGTGCACCCTCCCTTCGGTGAGCATCGTGGAGGCGCTGCAGAACCTCGGTAGTTACATAAGTTGCCTGTACGCATTGTTGTAGCACACCCTCAGTTTGTCCCATTGTGCTGCTGGGTATTGCGTCCACAGTTCAGACGTGTACAGGGCAGTGCAGTATGTCTTGAAGAGTAATTTTCTGACGTCGTCGCTACAGTGGTAGAACCGCCTTGAGAGCATTCCCGCCCGTATGTTAATTGCTCTTCTTTGTCGTTCCATATCTTCTATATCCTTCATGTCTTCGGTTAGGATATGACCCAGATACTTAACCTGTGAGGCCACAAGCAGTTCGTTTCCTTCTAGATATATTGCAGGAATATTTAATGGCTCCTTGTTGTGTTTGAAAGCGACGATGACTGACTTTTTAGAATTGTACAACAAGTTATGAGAGTTTGCGTACTCTTCGCATATTTAACTGGGACTGTGCCATTGAAGTTTTTGAATTGAATATATATATATAATATAGTATCTGAATGTTTTACCAGTCAGAGGTTTATTATTTTTATAATATTGTAAATATTGTCTGATTTGTTATACATGGAAAGAGTTTACCATAAACATAATACAAGATTCACGCAAAATGAAGGATTGGTGTTTCCGGAATACCCTAATAAAAACGGTGAAAGAACCCTTAACTGCATTGTACACAAAATATTTAATAAACTACCAATGACAATTAAAAATAATATCAAAAAATTGGTTAATAGATACAGATGAATTATATTGATGCCCTGCTGAAGTCCTTGTATTGCTGATTCACATTAAGATTTATAATTTTATAACACCTCATAATATAATTTATTACTTAATATCTATACTATTGATGTGACTGTTCATTTACACCTGTTTGTTGCGTATAAACTATACTGCTCTTTATATATTTATACTTGTACTATTCTATTAATTCAACCCTGTTAATTATGTATTGTAATATAACGATAACTGCGCTGTAATATTCCTAAAGTGGAAAAGATATTTTGCTCTTGGAAAAGGAGGATTTTACGCTTGGAAATAAGTACATTTTTTATTGTGATATAAAACATATGAATCACATAATATACGTACATATTTTACAAAATATTATATTATGGGTCGTTTTTAATCATGTATACCTTATCAGAAAAAAGGAGCTCTTGTGCCTGATAAGGGAGCCACGATTCTAATTTACTTAGGTTTTAAGTTATAATATGAAATATAATATAAAATATTTACTTTTTACTTTGATTTTTTTTGGAAAATTGTTTAATTTTTTTTATTTGTTCTGATTGGTTGATGATACAGCGTAATTCATAAGAGAGGTTATTATAGTTTTTTATGGGTTGGAAAATATGTATAACGTTTTTTCATTTGAGTTGTTTTAAAATTAGGTGTAATAAATTGGTTCCCATTTCTCATTAGTTTGTAAAATTCTTGATATTCATTGTTTTTTTTTTCATTACACATTTTTATAATAGAAGCTTGCCTGAATATTTCATCGACATTTGGTACTGGAAACAATTTAAAAGGTGATTCTGTTGAGAAGGTAGATTTTTTTTAATATTACTTTAATGATGATTCTTTGCGAAACTTTTACTGAGTTTTGATTGTTTTCGTAAGATCCTCCCAAACCTATAATTCCGTT
This sequence comes from Limnephilus marmoratus, assembly GCA_917880885.1. Classification (NCBI taxonomy): domain Eukaryota; kingdom Metazoa; phylum Arthropoda; class Insecta; order Trichoptera; family Limnephilidae; genus Limnephilus; species Limnephilus marmoratus. The sequence continues at coordinate 13,049,354 of OU862914.1, forward strand.
GATAAGTAAAGAATGAACAAGGGCATAGTACACATTTTTGATTATTTTTACATTTAAAATATTTCTTAACCTAAAAAAAATATATATACATTTCCTTATTCTCTTCACTAACTCTGAATGTGACTATTCCTCTTCAGGTTTTGATCAATGATCTCACCGAGATATTTAATTTCGGAAGAAGAGTTAATGGCGGTACAATTAGGACTATGTTGTTTATAGTGTACATGATCACATTTTTCGTCGTGGATTACAATATTAGCTTTGTGACCAGGTATTTTCTGTGAGGAAAATAAGACATATGTTGTTTTTTTAGCATTAAGTGTGAGTAAGTTATTATCAAACCATGATTTTAAGATATTAATATCTTCATTTGCCAATTTGTTGACTATTTCCCATGTTTGACCTTTTATTAACAATACAGCGTCATCAGTATAAGAGATTAATTCACCTTTAATTTTCTGTTGGAAAATGTGGTTCACATATATTAGAAATAATAATGGTCCGAGGACGGTACCTTGAGGGATGCCAAATTTACTTATGAGAGATGTACTAAATGATTGGTTTAATTTTACTACTTGAGATCTCTCTGTTGGGTAGCTTACTATCCATTTGAGGGCTGTGCGCTCAATGCCATTTGCTTTTAATTTTAAAGCAAGTTTTTTTATGGGTAATGCTGTCAAATGCTTTCTTTAAGTCGATGAAAATTTTTATACATTTATGATCTCCTTGTCATGCTATACTTTCTACTTTGCCTTACAGGAGACGTTTGAAGATTCGCGATCGTTCTTCATGAATACGACATGCCAACCTGCGAGTTATGGTCTAGATTGTTGTTGCTCTGGAGTCTAGATAAACCACTTGTGAATTACGTTGCAAATTATACAAACTATTCTAACTTCTGAGGCATTGCTGAAGGGTCACTCTTTTTCAGAGAAATATTTATGAAGTAGTATATTAAATTGTTTGCCTGTCGGAAGAAATTTTGAATGCCAGTCCACCCCTGTAGTAAGGCAAGCAAAAAGTTGAGAGAAACATGAAAACAAGACAATTACACGAAAATATAGTGTCCTTATTCGAACCCGAATGGCCATTAAGGGAAAGCCATCTCAGGGGGGAGAAAGAATTATTCTCCTTTTTTATGTAAGTCACTTACCCGGATTGTGTATTTATAAAGCAACCACCTACACAAACTTCTGCCGTTATATATTTTATTACGATAGTTTTGTTTTTCGCAATGGATATAATAATAAAATATGTATTGGGCTTACAGCAAGACTGTTGAAGATACTACTTGTTTATTCTAAGGCTTTCACAGATTTCATATTGCGTACCGCGTCGCGCCGTTACTCGTATGTACGTAATGTACGCAGTTAAGGTAATTCGGTTTTATAGTGCAACGTAATTGGGTTTTGTACTTTCCGATAAAATTTTGTTCAATTTTTTTCGGTAACCGGACAACTCAGAATGAAATCTACTCAGAATTTCCATTGAAAAGTCATTAAATGTGCTGAAAAACATATTTAAAAAATGCTTAAATAGGTTACGGTTAGGTTAGGGTTATGGGCTATTTTAATTTTTTTTATAGCTTTTAATGACTTTTCAAAGAGGTGTCGAGTTGACTTGATTCTGTGTTGGCATGGAACCATTTTTTTTCAAATGTGCATACGTATAAAGGATCACAAAAACAGTTAGTTCTAGCCACTTCAATTAAGCATATATATATATTTTTTAATGAAACTATCCAACTTAATGAAGAAATCATTTCTCGTGTTTAGATTAGGGATTTTTAAAAATTTGAATATCTCAGAAGAGTCCCAGCTGTTCCCGTCTGGATCCAGTGAGGATGTGGCATCCTCAATTGGGGTATGTTGTGAGGCTGAAGGTAGTGGAGGGAAAGGAGATGGGAAAGAGGAAGGTAGAGAAGTACCTGGCTGTACAGATTTGGTCACCAAACACGGCTAAAGCCATTTCAAATACCACTTCTGAATGGTGTTCTTACACCAGGGCGATACTGAGAGTATCTTCCACTCTGGAACGTGCCGCAAATATACTACATATTATTTTAAAATTAAGTAATTGTGAAATAAAACAAGTTAATCAATTAAATTAATTTGCGCACGCCGGGATTCGATCCCGCGACATTCAGATTGCGATTTAAGAGCCTTACCCCTCGCCATTATAGTGGTAAGGTACAAAGGTAAAGAAATTATATTATTTGAAGTACCCATATGGGAAACTTAATAAGCAAAATATTAAACTGAAATAATAAAAATACGTAACGTAATACTTATTAAACTGTATCTGCAGCACTTAAATAAAAGTAAGAATATGCATAAAATCAATTCTATTTGGTATTATATATTATAAAGAAGAGTGTGTGTGGCGGGCAATGTGTTTATTTATACAAATCTATAGTTTTATTCCGAGATTGATGAAATTTTGCCCACTTGACCTTCATAACAAGAGGAAGATGACTTTGACTACATGTGGTTTAGAAAAACTGCCGCCTATCCCCCTTTCCTGCCCTTAAAACAGCATATTGTTAATTCTTGATGAAACTTGGCCGACATCAAATTTCTAAAAACTCTGTCTAAAGCCCGAGCAATGCCAGGGATAAGAATGAATAGGACTCGATCTGAATGTATTTTAATAACTTTCTGCTGGTTACGGCAATAATATTTTAACAGAGATGTAAGTAAAATTGTCGACCACAAATCGTTTCAACAATCCGCAAATATTTAACATTTGAAAATCATTTTTAGAGTCGTAAAGTTTTCGTGGGGTGCCTATATCAAATTGTACAATATAGTTTTGCTCTATAAAGGGGGGGGGGGTGAACCTGCAGCCTCCCGAATCAAAGTCGAATATAAAGACCAGTAAGTACGCTGTGGAGGCAATAACATTTCCCTTTTCGCGTTAGAGAAAAGATAGATGCAATTTGTATCCAGATTAAATGTGGAGATCAAGAATCCACGGCTGATTTAAGCGTAAAGGATAAAATTTAGAAAGGGACGCTTTAATAGTTTAGTTACGTAGAATAGATTTTTTTTACATAAGCTCCACGCAGGAGGCCCCGAGGAAGATAATTCTCCTTAGAACTTATGTCATCTTTGGGGATGCTGTGTGGAGAGTTTTTTGAAGAAAGGAGGGAGATTAAATCCTGGGAAGTAAAAAGGTATGACGGGGTCATTGGAGAAGACCCCACCAAACATATGGTTTTCTCCTTTACCGCACACGTCAAGACTCTACTTTTTTATTGAACGAAGCTACATTTATTTGAACGACTCTAGAGCCTCCAATGTCCATGCATACGGGGTTAGTAAGCAGTATGCAAGTACTTACATTAACATTATACAAAAGATAAATAGAAGTAGCAGCTCGTGGAATAATTCTTCTGAAATAGGTAACATCAAGATAATAGTGTTAGTAAAAGAAAAAGAAAAATAACGGCTATAACCAGTCGAAGAAACCCTCTGAAAATAAAATAATTAATGAAAAAAAGCACTATGAGGGGTTCAGTGTCTCCAAGAGTGACGGACGTATGAATCCAACCCTCCCACTGTGGTACAAGGCGATATTCCGAGAGAGTCCTGATGCAAAGGTGAAAAGGTCTCCCTTAGCCGGTATATCCCGATCCGGCTTGCCAAAACGCTGGTGAGCAGATGCATTCACCGCTAAGACCCGGACAAACCTCATCCCATGAACCCGGGCACTTCTAAGTCACCAAACGTAACGAGCTACGGCAGAAGTGTTGGTTATCCCGCCTCCCAAATTAAGAATTGGATGCACGAAGAAAGGAGTATGAAAAAAAGAGGTATACAACGCTGACGTGGAAGTGAGTGAAAGAAGTAGGGGACAACCGATGAAGACATGCCAGTAATTTTAAGAACGTAATAAAAAATCAGTATATTTCAATACATATTGTATAAAAATTCTGAATAAGAACATCCAAAATATTGTCGCAGGATAATATCCAAGTAAAGCTTTTCAGGCCATTTCCTTTTATTTATTTTGCCATGGGAATATTTTGGCCGGGTGATTTATTTAATGGCCCGTCTAGACTGAAGAGAGCTGAAACTCTCCCGATGCATGCATTAGGGCACATAGTCAATTTATTTTATCTCCCATGATTCATGAGGAAATCCATTGTTGTTGCTTTCGGGAAACATCAAGTGGCTGAACGTCGCGCGGGTAATTGAATCACAAATTGAATAATTATAATAATAAATAAAATTTAACAATAACGCTTATCAATCTGGCAAACACCCTGGCTATTTCTCAAAAAGTCTCGAAGGGAATCGCAGTATATTTCCAAAGCAATGGAAGAAAATTGTTTGTATTATGTAATGACACTATTCACGACAACTCAGATTTTTGTTTTATTTGTTTTGCACAATCGCGGCAATAAATATGTTTTCCACCAATACCACGTTCATAACACTTCGAAGTTAAGGGTTGTTTTGTTATTTTCATTTGTAAATTTACAAATAAAAAGCATATTATTAAAACAGAAGATAATACTAATAAATCTATACAAAAATATGAAAAATAACAAGAAAGAAAAAAATAAAAAGCTAACGATCGCAACTGGGACTCGAACCCAGTATCTCTCATATTATCGGGACAAGTGCTTTAACCAATTCAGCCGCATTTAAGTAATGTTTGTTAATCTCATATTTCAAATTCAGAGTTAACAATATTATATTCGACTAATTTTTTCCCTACTTTTGGAAGTCACCTTTTTAAATGATAACAAATGTTCGAAGAACTGGTTCGTAACCTAGACATTGTCCAGGATGAACTTGTTTATTTATTTAATCAATTTTATTTATATGGGATTCCGGTTGACCTTTTTTAACAAAGATAATTTCTTCAATTGGATCGTGTTAAACCATAGTGAACTAACTCACTTTGCAATTTTTGAGTTAGAGGTTGAAATAAGGGCTCCAAATCATAATCTAGCTCTGTCAGAAAGAAGAATTAATTAGTGAAAAGTTGGCTATGATTGGTTTTTTTTTTTTTTTATATTATAATATTTAATCGAGGCTTCTGACTCGCATACTGCTGTCAATTTTTGCCTCATCTGTTTTTATTTATTTTAAGGTTTCCTTTTTTTTTTTTTTTTAAATATATCCTATATATTAATGTTGCAATATTAATATATGTATGTATCTTTATAAAACAATGTATCATATATTTTCCATGTTGCACGATCTAATGAATTTCATGAGTCTTGAAATGGCATAGTAGTCGGTTGAAGCTATCAAATTATGAATTTCCGATGGGTTTGAGGTCATCAATATTGTTACTCTCTGTTGTTCAAATTTAATGCACTTTGTGAGAGTGTGTTCAATGTCTTCAAATTCTTCACATATAGAGCACATTGGAGAATCAGAGAGGCCTAACAGACACAATATTCTTCCCATTAGTGCATGTCCGGATCTTAATCTAAAAATGACTCTCATTTCTGATCTCTTCAGATTGATTTCAGTGAACCATGGTGTTTTAAAGGGTTCTTTTTGAAGCTTTCTATACCATACGCCCTTATTGGCAGATAAATTTTCAAAATGCTCATTCCACATATTATTACATAGTAAATGTATTTTTTGGGAGTAATCTTCGTTATCTGGCGTCCAGTCATACTCGTGACCTTTCACCCCTGCTTCGTCTGCCAACAAATCCGCCTCTTCATTTCCATGTATCCCTACGTGAGATGGAATCCATTGTAAACGTATGTCAATGTCTTTCTGATGTAACTTCATTAAGTGCTCTACAATATTATATGCTATTTTTCTGCAGGCAACTCCTTTCGAAACTCTCTTTATATGTTGAAGCGCACTTTTGGAATCACTTAATATAAGAATTTTATTCCAGTTGTTTCCATCTGCATACTTCACCGCTTCTTTTATTGCTATCAATTCTGCATTCATAATAGGGCAGTCTTTGTTCAATTTTATTTGACGAGTGAAGTTGTTTTGCATTGATATGAAGGCAGCTCCAACTTGTTCAACTTTTTTCGATCCATCGGTATATATCTGTTTAAAGCCTGAGTATTTGTTAATTATCATACCATTTACGACATTACTAATTTCACTCAATGAGAGTTGTCTTTTGGGGTAATTGAAATTGTCAATCTCAACTGAAATACATTCCAAATCGATTGCTCCTACCCAGGTTTCTAGAGAGTACATATCTAGACATTTATTTGAATTTGTTTTCCAATACATTGTTTCTGTACAAGTTTGAACCATCAAAGGTAATTTTTTATTATTCCAGTACTTGTTTTGGGTCAAGGATTTTAGTTTGAGGACCTCTGAAACCAGTGGATTATTTTCAGTTGATACAGCTCTAAGCCAAAATCTTGCTGCCAGTTTCCAAGCTCTTATGTGTAACGGGGGGGCACTCATTTCACTTTGTAAAACATGCACAGGAGTTGAGTTCAAGAAGCCTCCACATATTCTTAAAGCTCGCGATTGGATTCTCTCTAACTTTTCAATGTTGCTTTTGGTAGAGTTATGGAAAAGTATACTACCATAGTCTAATCGACTTCTTATGAGAGATGTGTACAATCTTCTCATATGAAGTGGGTGAATTCCCCAACTTTTACCTGACAAGACTTTCAAAATATTCATCGGCTGATTCAATTTTAGACAGGTGTTACTTATATGTTTATTCCAAGCGAGTCTATAATCCAACCACACACCAAGAAACTTATGGTTGTCTACTCTTTCTATAAGTACATCATTTATTTTAATATTCAGAACATTTCGTCTCTTTCCTCTTGCGAATATACATATTTTCGTCTTATGTTCTGATATTTCGAGTCCTTTTATTTTAAGAGCATTCTGTAGTTCTAACAACGCTTTTTGTATAACATCTTCACATGTTTTTACTTTCGAACTTGAAAAATATATACCAAAATCATCAATGTATTGTACGCGCTTCACTTGGGGATAATTTCCAATACCAGTAGTTCCAATATTAAAAAGGAGGGCAGACATGGGATCTCCTTGCGGTAGTCCTCTCGAGCATGTTTGTACGGCAAATATGTTGGGTTCTTTAATAATAAGGATTCTTTGTTTAAAATATTCCCAAATATATTTAATAACTTTCCCTTTAATGCCTTTAGAGATAAGAACTTTAATGACTTCTTCGATCTTTATGTTGTTGTATGCGTCTTGGATATCTACAAAAGCGGCAATTGTAACAGCATTGGTTGTTTGGGCAACTTGAATCTCTGTAACCATTCTTCCCAGGTTATCCATGGTCGATTGCTTTCTTCTGGATCCTATTGTAGACTTGTCAAATAAGAAATTACTTTCCAAATACCATTCTAATCTCCTTGTGATTATAGAGTTGAAAGTTTTGCAAAGACACGAGATTAAGGAGATTGGTCTTATAGAGGTCATGAGGTTCGGGTCTCTTCCGGGTTTCATTATAGGAACAATTTTAACCTGTTTCCATTGCATTGGTATAGTGGAAGTTCGTAAAATTGAATTAAATAAATCCACCAAAACTAATTGGCAAGAGGTAGGTAGATTAGTTATCATGGAGTAGGATATCAAATCTGTGCCTGGGGAGGTATCAGTGTATTTCAACGCCGATTTTAATTCAGAGGCTGTTATCGGTTTGTGAATGCCAGAAGTATCTGAAGTTTCTTCTTCGGTCCACACATGATCGATAAGATCTTCATTTGGGGCGAGATATTTCAGATACTGTAATGCTGATTCATTATTCTCAAAGATATTTACACGGGAGGTTCCGATTCCCTTAAACCATTTCATTTTCTTCCACATGTCAGAGTAGGTTGTATTACTATCAACGGAATCACAGAATTTTCGCCATCCTTCCCTTTTTGCTTTTCTTACGATTCGTCTAGTGCTAGACTCCCTGTGCTTTAATTCTATATAATTTTCGATATTTACATTCTTCCGTAAACGGGTCAGAGCTAACCTTCTTTCAGCTATTGCTTTTGAAACTTCTTGATTCCACCAAGGCTTTGGTTTGAAAGCTGGGTTTTTAGATTTCTTAAAGTATGGAATAGTTTCATCAGCACTTTTGTTCAGAATATTTTCTAATTTGTCGTAGTTCTCTTGTATCGACTTTTGTTCTTCGGGAAGGTTTTGAATCAGTTTATCCACCGTAGATTTATATTTGTTCCAATTTGCTTTTTTAAAATTCCTTTTCAAAATTGGTTCATAATTACAATCGATTTCTCCCAAAGTGATAATAATTGGCAAATGATCACTACCCATTGTATCTGAATCTACTCTCCAGTTACAAGTCAATATAAGATCCGAAGACACCAGCGTAATATCCGGGCTCGGGCTCCTTTGTCCAGGATGTCCTAATCTTGTTATGTCTCCGTTGTTGACAATGATGAGGTTTGAATCTTGGCAGGTTTCTACAATAAGATCTCCTCTCGAGTCTTGTATAGCTCTATCCCATAATGGATTGTGTGCATTAAAATCACCGCCTACCAGGGCTCCAGGTCCCATCTGGTCGAATACTTTTTTCCAAGTTTGATAAGTAACATTTATATTACTAGGACAATATATCACGCTGACAGATTTTAGATTTCCGGCATTGAGTAAACTAACACTGCACAATTCCAATTCACCAATTGAATTTAAGTTTCGTTCAATTGAATGTAAGCTTTTATGGATTAATATAGCAACCCCTCCGTAGCCATCTGCTCTGTCTCGTCTGTATATTGTATAATCTTTAAATGTTAAAATGTAAGGTAATTGAAGCCATGTTTCTGAGATAAGTGCAATTTTAATATGTTGCCTTTGTAAATATATTTCTAAATCAGGTTTCTTGAAATGTAAACTCCGAGCATTCCATTGTAATATATTAATATTACTCTTATCCATTTTGAACCGTCGTAACTGATCTCAATATTTGATTTAAGCCACCATCTTTCAGGATTCCCATTATTATCTCTATAAATCTATTAACAACTAATTTTACTAGATTTTCCCAGTTTTCACCACTAATAAATGCTGTCAATATTTCTTGAGCAATGTTAACATTAACCTTGTCTTGTGTAGTAGAACGAGATTCACGAGTATCAGGATTATTTCCTTTAAGTTTATCAGCATAACTGGTTTTTCCAACTGTTTGAGAAAAGTCACCAATTATATTCTTGGGGGGGACAGTTTGATTATTTATTTTAGTTTTTTTTCCTGCTTTTGCATTCTGTTTTTTAGAATTGTCGTTTTGAGATATTTCCTTTTCTATTAGGATTTTTGCTTGCTTATGAGACATATTCTTTTTAGCCATTCTAATAGTAATATCCTTCTCATTTTTCCATTTTGGACAGTTAATGTCATTAGCCGGATGGTCTCCTCCGCAGTTTACACACTTAGCTACCTTGTCACAGGTCTCGTGTTGCCCATCACATTTGGGACACAGTTTCTTTTCTTTCTTGCCACAGTTCTGAGCAATATGGCCATATCTCCAACAGCAGTAGCACTGCATTACTCTGAATATGTAGGGCTCGACTCCGAATTTGACCCCGTACATATAGACACAGGATGGTATCTCTTTACCCTCGAATTTCAGGCTCACCGATGTTGTGGGCGCGAGTTGTCCCTCTGTCCCCCTTTTGGAGAGTCGCTTTATGCAGGCTACATTTGTATCACATTTGAGTACATCCATTAACTCTTCGTTGGTGACATCTAGGTCCACTCTCCGGATGACACCGAAAACAAAATTTTTGTTCTTTTTTATCTCCACTTCCCATTTCTTTAAGTTGAAAATAGGGTTTTTAGAAGCATTCTCTGCTTCCAAAACATTTGGGAACCAAATTTCCATTTTCGTTCCAGAGATTATTTTCATCTTTTCCATCTTAATTCCTGCCTTAAAAAGGACTTTTGCCATTCCTACTTTTCCAGGTAAATTCTCTCCCTGTACTACGATTATTCCATTCTTTTCTTTCACTTCTTTTTCTTTCACTTCTTTTTTTTTCCCCGATTCACTGGCATCGGAGTTAAGCCTCGACCTTTTGCCGGATCGAGACACGGTTTGCCACTCCCCAACATTATCACTTATAACATTTGATGTTTCCATCAAATCGATCGTATCATTTATAACTATTGTAGGCGACAGTGGGTACACCATTTTTATATAAAGGACCAAGAGCCGATTGGCCCTGATCTCCCCTTTTTTTATTTATCAATAGTCTAATTAACTTAATATTTTAACAACTTCACTATCACACGAATTATTCGATTTTTTATGGGTTTTTTGCAAGAGCAAAGTATAAACACGATCAGCTGTCACTGTGATTATTGTTGCAACTGTGGCTATGATTGGTCTAGTCAGTATTTCTCTGATTGTTTTTTTTTTCTGGAAGAACTTGATTATGATTTGTAGACCTCATTTCAAGTACTAACTCAGAAATTTCAAAAATTGATTTAGTTCACTATGGTTTAAGACGATCCAATTATGTATTACATTGGTGAGAATAACCTTCAGAAGATATTGTAAGAAAGGGTTATTCCAAAAAAATTAAAAGCATATTTTTTACGATTAGAGTTTTTACAGGCGTAGAGGTTAACACATTTGGATTTGAGGCAGAATTTTGCGGTTTAATTATAGCACAGCAAAATTATTCTAATAATTTTTTTTATATCGAAAACATTTTCAAAAAAGTCCTACAGTAGTTGAATTTTTAACATTTTTATAATCCGTATCTATAAAAACGATGAGGAAAGTGTGTAACGTAGTCAAATTATAGCTTAATGTCAACAATTGTTATGTTTTCCATCTTTTTATGATTTCGCGGTTTTTTACAAAAACATCGCTATTAGATTATGATTAATTTCATTTGTTCGCTGAATATGATGTAAAAAAATGTTTTCCATCGTGACAATATACGATGGTGCCGAAACTAGAATTTCAAATTCAAGTCCAAAAGATTTAAACTTCGAATCAACAACTTTGAAAAAATCTAACAAAATCAAATATTGACAAGAAATCCTCTTCGGTATAAAAATAGGCTTCCAATATTCCTTCATGCTTTGAATAGAAGGGCAGACATAAATAAATTCACTCTAAATTTGAATAGTTGGAGCAGACGAAAGCCCTTATGTCGAAGGGCAAACTTTTACCATTATTATGCGGGCGATTTCCTTTGATGCCTTGTAGAATGTTGGGCCGGCCCGATGTTGTGATTGACAATGTTTCCTCACAACCCCGCAATACGCCAACACATCATAATATAACTGCTTTGAGCCAGAGGGTATTTTTATCGAGGCAGTTTGGGTACAGTAGTGAGAATACACTTTCTTATTTTCTTTTAATTATGTAAATATTGGCTTTATTTTGTTCCACGATGCAGTCTGCGGAAGTGTAAGAGCGTTTATGATATTTTTTTTATTGTAAAGTATATTAGTTGATCAATTAAAATATGAACGAACCGTTCCATAGCTATAAGATCTTATAAACGTGGTTTGATGCTTCATTACTTTCTACGGCAGTTAAATTAAGTTATGTAAAGATATTGACGAAAAGGTCACTGCTCCGCTGCAATTCAGGATTTCTTCTGGAATGCAGCTGGTTTTCAGCAGTGTCTCCAAAGTAATGTATCTAATTATAAGCCTCTGGATTCGAAATCCTATTCTTAGAAATACTAACTTCAGGCGATCGGAATCATCTATTCTTCGTCCTTCATGCAATTTGGGAGGCGAGTATGGGTACCGCCGCCCCAGAATCCATTTATTTGATAACCAACATCTTTGCCATAGGTCACCGCAAGTGGTTCGCTACGTTTGGTGACTTAGCAGGGGTGCACGGATTCACGGGATGAGGTTTGTCCAGGTCTTGGTGGCGAATGCCTCTGCCCACCTGCTGCGTGGCGGGCCGGATCGAGAGAAATTGGTTGAGAGAGGCCTTTTAACCTTTCCAGCTGGACTCTCTCGTCCCGTCGCCTTGCACAGCAGTTGGAGGGATGGATTCATATGTCCGTCACTCCTATACACACTAACCCCAAGATTTCTACCCACCCCTCATACATTTTTACTTCCCAGAACTTCCTCTCCTTCCCTTCCTTAAAAAGACCCTCCACACAGCATCCCCTAATATGACATAGGCACTGAGGGAAATTATTTTCCTCAGGGCCTCCTGTGTGGAGCTAATGTAAAAAAAATGTAATCCGGGCCTCTTCAAGATCCGCATTAATAATTTCCTTCCTTAACACGCCTCACAACGCTGCCCAACCAGCTGGCTACATAGTGTTATGGTACGCCCTAAACGACAGAATTCGAGCCCACGGGAGCTCCACCGCGGACAGCAACACCCCGCTCCCCCCTGTTTCCTGCTTCCTACCTCCTCCCCTCTCTGCACTCCCGCGCACACCAACGCGTCCCGCCAGTCGAGAATTGCAAGCGGCCTCGGGAACACGTTACGCTCCCCCGGATCGAACACCGAGTTCGCGGCTAATTTCTGTCGACCAATTTGAACGCAATTACATCTGCGATGTTAATTGAAGTACATACGGGTTTTAGCGCTGGTATTCTGCCATGCCTGTGTGAACTTCGGGTCCTGTCCTAGACTCGGAAGTGCCCCCTGCTGAACCCGGAAGGCGTGGATCCCCGAACATCATGTAAGCTGTACAAATATTCCCTCTTCTGTTTGTGTCCTTTAACGATAGACTGTAAACCCTCGCGAAAAGCCATCACTCAGGGAGTTTCGTTTCAGAGATCACGAGGTATAAACACGATAGCTAGGATTGTGTAATATGCATTTCTTGTGTTGAATTGTACTGTAATAACCTATGAAACTGTGTTTTGAATTTGCAATACATGAATCTATTTAACTCAATCCTGTTGTTATTCTGCCTCGGCAGGAGCATTTCCTAGAGTGTATTTCCCGGACGACCGTGGGGAGATGAGAGTTCCGAAGCATTCGTGCGACCTGCCCCTGGAATAGAGGGTACTTTTGTCTCTGCTGTGAGCTGGCCTGGGACATGTTTAGGGCCCATCATAACAACGGGCGCGCAACGTGGCGCATAACAACTGTCGCCATAGCGTGGGGCCTCGGAATTTTTTTCTCTCTATCACGATCGCTTCGCGGAGTGCAACTCGTCGAAATCCTCCCTGTACAGGAATTGTTTTGTGAACATTAATTATACCTTGATATTCTACACCCAGTGTACAGTGAATTCTGTGAAAAAAACCATGAATCACGCCGCAATTGAAAACACGGCCATTGTGGAAGCTACTAGAAAGCGCCAATACTTTTAACCGCGAACTTGACTGCGCAGGCGTGACCCTTTTGTTCACCAAGCTACGGTCAATTTCGCGCCAATCTCAACGGCAAATGTTCACGCGGTAAATACCTATTCTCTGGATTGCGCGCGCAAGTGCTTTGTCTCGCGCCAAAATTCCAACGGAAAAAACCCGTCGGAAAGAAATAATTAACTGTTGCTATGCAGCGTTTATAATCAAATCGCCCTTTTTATGACTGAACCGGATAGCAACGGAAATTATTATAAATTTGATTCTGGAACCCCAGTTATTTTGCGAATTCCTGAATCAAAAATTTCGGACTTACGTTTTTTTGTTGTTTCTGCACAATATACCAATTGGCCCATTTGTGTCTGTCAAATGAGTGCAACTTATATTTCACCAAATGGACAAAATAATGACTTTTTTTTCCCATTCTACATTACAGGTACCGTTTTTTTTTCAGCATAAGTGTAAAGTGAATTGTTTTTTTTTCCTTACATAAAGAAAAAGTGAAATAATAATAAAAACAAATGATTGATTCCATGAATAAATAAAATAATTTTAATGTGGTTGTCGTAACGAATCCCATATTCAGTTATTTTCATCCGGAAGTTTGTTCTTATTTGACAGAAGAGTGCCTTTTGTGAATTTTAGTGCCTTTCTCAGTGCAAAGTGAAGTGAAAAAAAATAAAAAAGCCGTTTTCTAAAGGTCAGTCCTGGCAATTTTTTTTTGAAAATAAATAAATACTTGTGAATTTCACAGTTTTCTCAAAAGTGGTCAGTGAAACACAGAAACCTTTACTACTAAGGTCTTTCCACGCAAAAATTTTTTTCGTATGCCTTCCTTTGACAAAGATTCTGGTGTCATTTATACCAAATTGTAGTGTGAAATACAGTTTTTCTATAACTATTTTAGAAGTGCCAACCAGTGGTTACCAAGTGAAAAGTGCCTCACAAAATTAATTTTGCGTTTGCTAAAGGAAACCCCTGGCAAAAATTTTTTTCACCACCCGGGAAACTCACAATGGAAAACAATCAAGCTATGGCATCATCCAATTTGGGTATCATTCCCAACGTGCACAACTTATCCAAAACTCACTTACAAACTGCTTTAAGGGATAGAGGACTCTCGCCATCAAACAAATCTAAATCTACATTAAAGGCTTATGCACTTCTATTTAACAAAAAGTACATTAAGAGAATAAACCTCGCCCCCTCAAGCGAAAATAATTCACGCTCGGCTACGCAAGTTTTGGATAATCTTGTTCCTAACAAAGAACCTATACCGCAAGTAATGGTAAAACAGGACATCGCACCCACCTTGACACAAGATAAAACTTACGATTTATCCTCTTGGAAAGTCAAATATAATGGCGTCTCCGATGTGCTGGATTTCATCGACCGTATCGAAGAAACGGCTACAATCAAAAATATCCCATTCGAGATTCTACGAAAAAACTTCATAGAACTCATCTCCCCAGAATTGATACCCTGGCACCGCATTCAAAAAACTAAATGCAAAGATTGGAATAAACTCAGATCTGCCCTAATCTCGAGCTTCGGAAAAACAGAAGCCCAGCACAGGATCAAATTATCTTTACTATCTATTAAACAGCTGGTAAATGAACCTGTAGCAACATTCATAGAAAGGGCTGAATCCATTAACATCAAGCTTTCACATCCCGTTTCGGAAGCTGAACTATTACCAGTCATAACTGATGGCCTTTTAAGCAAATACGAGAACATCATCACCTCGCAGAAAATTGCATCCCTGGCCCAGTTAAACGAGGTCTGTCTCCTTCTGGAATCATACCAGGATAGGAAGAACATAAAGAATGTGTCAAATAATGTAGTTGTGCCAAGCCGTTCGTCTGGTTTAAAACCAGAATTCGACAACAAAAAAGTGTGCTCTTTTTGCAAAAAAGTAGGCCATCTGGCCACTACTTGTTTCAAGCAAGCGAGGTTTCTGGAATCCAAGGAACCCCGAACTTTCAAGAGGCATCACTCTAGGGACCGCTCTCCTCCACGCGACGAACTGCGCAATATTTTCAAGAAATCAAGGCACAACATGGAAAGGTTACAAAACCCAAGCGATGTCAGACCTCAGGTGGATTTCTCCAAGCCCCCACCAAATTTCTACATGAAGAGACCAAAAAACTAAATAATAACCTCTCAGGCACCCATTCTGAACCAAGGTCTAAAGAATGGACTGATTGGTTAGCACACATTAAGTATTTTAACCAGACCTTAAATGTTTCTTCGGTTTGTTGCAAACAAGCTAAAGATGGGAGACCCTATGCTTCTTTCTCTGTTAACAATGTGACCTTTTCCGGATTACTCGATAGTGGGGCATCTATCAGCTGTCTTGGCAACAATGCTCACTTGCCTTTTGTTAACAGTGATTTTAGAATTTCGCCCCAATCGACACACCTGACGACTGCAGATAATGTTTCTCAGCCGGTCATCGGTGCCCTTGCCCTGCCAATTAATTGCAACAATAAAATAGTTACAATCAATTTTCTAATAGTGCCCTCTATATCCCAGAATTTCATCCTTGGCGTTGACTTCTGGAAGGCATTCAATGTTGCTCCCCAAGTATTTAATACTCTTGGCGAAACCTCCACTGCCGCTCAAATTAGTGAGATCCGCACAATAATACCTCACGAAAATTTAAGCACGGACCAGGCTCTCCAACTAAAGGAAATGGTCAATAAATTCGAATCAATATCCTTCGAAAAATGTGGACTAGGTTTGACAAATTTGGTGGAACACCATATCAAAACCAATGGCCCACCCATCAAGCAACGTTATTACAACTTAGCCCCCCAAAAACTTAAACTTTTAGAAAACGAACTTGACGAAATGTTAAAAATGGGTGTGGTGGTTCCCAGCAGAAGTGCATGGACCAACCCAACTCTTTTGGTTTCTAAAAAAGACGGCTCTGCACGTTTCTGTCTCGACAGTAGACGTTTAAACTCTTGCACGGAAGCTGATGCGTATCCCTTACCTCACGTTCACGCAACCTTAGACAAGCTGCGTAACGCCAAGTTCATCTCTTCTGTCGATCTCAGCAAAGCGTTTTGGCAAATACCCTTGGACGCAGAATCGTGCGAAAAAACTGCTTTCGTTGTACCTGGTAGGGGAATGTTCCATTTTAAAAGATTACCCTTTGGTCTAAAAAACAGCCCCGCCGAGTTACAAAGACTGATGGACAAACTTTTCGGTCCTGAAGTCGATAATAGCCTGTTTTGTTACCTTGACGACCTCATCATCGTCAGCGATACCTTTGAAAAACACCTATTAATGCTGGAAAAAGTTTTCCAACAACTCAAGTTCGCTGGTTTAACCATCAACTTGAAGAAGTCTGAATTCTGTAAGTCCCGTCTACGTTATTTGGGATTCATTGTCGACGAAAAAGATCTAAGAAAAGACCCCGCTAAGGTGGAAGCCATGGCAAATTTTCCCCGACCCAAAAACGCGAAGGAAGTCAAAGGTTTCCTTGGACTTGCAGGTTACTACAGGAGATTCATCAAAGACTTTTCCACTATTGCAGCCCCCTTAAATAAAATTACCGGCATTCGTAAAGGTGTCAGCAATTTCCGATGGTCTGTCGAAACTGAAGAAGCGTTCACAACTTTAAAAAATGCCCTTCAAAAAGCTCCCGTTCTGAATTGCCCGGATTTTGCACTCTCTTTTACCCTCCACACGGATGCCTCCAATGTAGGAATCGGTGGAGTCCTTACTCAAGAATTCCCAGATGGCGAACACCCTGTAGCGTATTTTTCCCGTACACTAAACAAACACGAGAAAAACTACGGAATTACCGAGAAAGAATTATTGGCTGTATTGGATTCTGTTCACCATTTCCGCGGTTACATAGACGGTAGCAAATTTACTGTAGTCACAGACCATAGTAGTTTGAAATGGTTGATCTCTTTAAGTAATCCCTCCGGTAGGCTCGCTCGCTGGTCCTCCCGTTTGTCTCAATACAATTTTGATGTTGTTCACCGTAAAGGCGCGGACAATATTGTTCCCGACGCCCTTTCAAGAATTGAACTAGCTTCATTAAATGTTGACACAATTGCCCCCCCTCCATCTACAAAAGATGAATGGTACTTGAAAATCTTCGAAGGTTGCAAAAATAACCAACAAAAGTTTCCTAATTTTATCATAAAAGAAGGACAACTATACCGTAATTGCAAGGCACCATTATCCATCCTCGAAGATTACTCGTGGAAACTTGTCGTTCCCCTCGAAGGTAGAGAACAAATAATCATTGACAATCATAGTGCTCCCGACTCCATACACCCAGGAAATTTCAAGACGTATAAAAAAATCGCCTTGAAGTATTATTGGCCTGGTCTCTTTAAGCAAATTCGCAATTACATCTCTAAATGTGAAACTTGTAAAGCTTATAAACATAGCACGGCAGCACCTGCCGGCCTAATGGGTAATCCCAAACGTGCCGACAGACCCCTACAATCATTGTCAATGGACCTCGTCGGACCCTTTCCTCGAAGTTATGCCGGACACATGCACATACTTAGTGTAGTGGATGTTTTCACTAAATTCTGTTGGATCTTCCCTTTAAAAAGAGCCAACGCGTCCGCCATCATCAAACTCCTGGAAAAACACATTTTTATACCTTACGGAACACCCAGAACCATAATAGTTGATAACGGAAAACAATTTATTGCCCAAGAATTCAAAGATTTTCTTGCCAAATACGGAATCAAGGACATTTACTATAACACCTTGTATACTCCACAGAATAACACTGTCGAACGTTATAACCAGACAATCAACACAGCTCTAGCTATTCTAGTTGATAAAGATCAACGTACTTGGTGTAAAAACCTAGATAAAATTCAGGCTGCTATGAACAACACGGTTAACCTGGCCACTGGTTACACACCTTTCTTCTTAAAACACGGTATGGAACAAGTTGTTCACGGTTCTCTACATAGGGACACAAACTTTCCTACGTCAATTGCCGCCACAAGCAACCCTACCGCGGACTATGCCCATCGTCTGGAAGAACTGTCGGCCATCTACAGTGAAGTCACTGATGCTTTACTCCTGGCTCATCAAAAGAGCGCGGACAGATACAACCTACGTAGGAAACATGTCACCTTCAATACTGGAGACATAGTTTGGAGAAAGAACAACACACTTTCCCAAGGAGCCATGTATTTCTCTGCCAAGCTGGCACCACGTTTCGTGAAGGCCAAAGTTCTAAGAAAGATATCAGATCTAGTGTACTCTTTGTCTGACTCCTCTGGAAAGCACATTGGTAATTACCATATTAAGGATATTGCAAAGACTGGAAGTGAGGAGTCAAGTAAAACTGCCCCCACTATCTCAGCAAACTCAAAATGATCCAGTGGGTATCACCACAACCCTTTGGTAAGCACATCAAGTCTTACAATGACTGGCGTGTAAAGTGTCAATTACATGTCCACCCTTTCGTTGATGAAACGAATATTGTTAAAAAAAAAAATCATTTTTGTAAATTTATGTACACTCCACGGCGTAGTTTGCCCCGTTCATGTTTATGAATTGGCAACCACCGTAATTTTTGTTCCACACGTTTTTTTTGTTTTTTTTCTTTTTTTCTCACCTGTTCCAAAATTGATCACTTTAGAGCAGAGACACCCCTCGAGTCACAGTGTTTGGGAAGTCATGAACCCAAATCATTGCCTCTCAACCCCTCACACTACGCAACGTTCATGCCATGGCACGCTTTGCTATGTAATGCAATATTGTAATTTTCACCATTTTTGTTTGTTGTTTTTTCATCATATCGGAAGGAATCTCTTCAAAATTTTTTCTTTTATGTTCTGTAAGTACTGGAGCGTCGTTCTAAAGTCGGATTTGGTAAACTCCAAAGCGTTAAATCACGACCCAGGACTAGTAAACCATCTTAACATACTCCATATTTTACTCATCATGGTAAAAATAAGTGGTTACTCACATAATCACATTCCTTGTGTACAGTAGTTTTCAATTTTTCTCAAATGTTAAAAAATTGATGGCGTCCTACCCGAGCTCTTTGCTAACAAATTGGATTTTGACACGTCCATTTTGAAATCATATGTATATAAGTAAAGGAAAAGCCTTTAAATTGGTCTTTCCACCCTTATACAAATCTTCTTGGGCCCGTTTCAACTAAAGTACGTAAAACCAAATACTCGGTCTTTTGTTGTTATAAGAAGTCCTCGATTTGTCCCTCTTCACAACATGTATGTCTTGTATTACATGCCTCAACCCTGACGGAAAAGGTTAATAAAACCTAACGGCAGCCCTGTTTTCCGTACATAAATAACCGCAGTTTAACGTAAATCATCAATGTTTTGTTTGATCATCGTTTTGCAAACATAGGCATTCAACTCTTGTTTCGCCATTTAACCAAGTATTTGCAACCTAAATTGCACATAACCTGGTATGTTGTAACTGCACAAAGGGTATGTAAAACCACAATTGGTCCCTTTTGTTTGTCCCCACCGAAGTTGCTACAATAGACAGTATGTAAAACCATATAGGTCTGTCTTTGTTTGTCACATGGTGTAAACAGAAATGTACTCTGTCATCACCCCGCCTTTATAACATACGAAGTGACATTAAATTGTTTACCTCCTTGTTATTCTATCGTACGCTCCTGGGCTACGGAGTTAGTTAATCTAACAAATCTTCATATACTGTGTTAAAACAAGCATTGTTAACGTTTATTGTGTTGTATTTAAACGCAACCCTGTTACATTATAGGAGGGATCCTTAAAATACCTGCCACAATACGAGAAGTTCGTCATAATCACTTTTGCTCATAGCTAAATGTTATTGAGTTGGTCGTGTGACATATTTGTCATGAGTACCGTTTTGTACATTCTATTTTGGTCGTGTGACATATTTGCCATGAGTACCACCCTTTTGTATAATCTGTTCTGGTTGTGCGTCATTTATTTGCCGTGAGCACCGCTTTTATGTATAATTGTGTATAAACTCTGTACACTACACGTGGAGACGTTAAAACACTTACCGTGATTCGTGTGAACGACATAATATCGGCTTTGCCATCTTCTTTAAGATGCATTGTATAAGCTCTTTGACTTCTGTCTATAATTGAGTTATATCTTGTGTGTACTTACATATTTTGTACACTATACGTGGAGACGTTAAAACACTTACCATGAGTCGTGCGAACGAAATAATACCAAACCTTTTGTGTGCGATCTACGAAATGTAGTCCACAACCCTTTGTTGTCATTCAACGCCGATGCCCGTGGACTTCCTGTTTTTTACTTCTTTGCAAAAGGAAAGAAGCCCAGGAATATCTACTATCCCAAAAGGACTAGTTTTCAGCTTCACTGTCAATTATGGGGCATAGTGCTGTGGGAGTTAATCGATTGAGCACAAAACCACCTAACTCGTTGTCTGGAGAACGAATAAGAAAACCCCCAGGTTTGTGAAATTGGAGCAAGGGTCTGTCTTTTCTCACAATCATGTAGAAGTTTTAAAATGACCCCTAATCTTTTGCCCAATACACGCGAAAGATTAGCCTCTTTGTTATAATGTGTATTCAAATTTCTCCTCACCCTTTTCTGATAAATGTAAAGAGTCAGGGAATCTGCTGGTTGAACGCACTTTAAAGAATTCATGAGTTCTAACACTACATTTTAATTATTAATTTTTGCATTTCAAAATTTTAATTTCCATTTGTATTTCTATTTTACTTTAAAATGTTGTTATTTTTTTCTCTTAGTTTTTCACTAAATTTATATATGTTTTTAATTTTGATTTATATAATTATATGTTTTAATTTATACAGAACACTTGAGTTCTTAACATTTAATTTTTATTATTAATTTTTGTATTTCAAAATTTGAATTTGAATTTTCATTTTTACTTTTCTTTAAAATATGGTCTTTTTTTTTCTCTTTAGTTTTAAGTATTTCTTAATATTTTTTGAAATGTTAAAATATTAAATGTACGACTACCACAACACGGGCTTAGCCTAGTGTGGTAGCCAAAAAAAACCCAAATATCTGTTACTAATAAAAAATATATGAAATAAAAAAAAAAAAAAAAAAAAAAAAAAAAAAAAAAAAAAAAAAATTATGTTTCATTTTCACATAGAGCTTGAATTGGAAATTAGTCCAGTCTCTAGCAAATTTCGTAACTCGTCTCCCTTCTCCCCTCCTCCCCCCCATTCCCCCATGTTCTCAGATTATGTTATGAAGTGAAAAATCTGTCGTTGACCATATTTCGCCCTCACTTGGAGTTCGAATAGGTAACTGTCCGGTTATCTACAGGTTTTCCCCCTCAATCTCTGCATATGTCTCACCTTTTTTTCTCTTTCTCAATTCTACGAAACACATTCATGAATGTTGGATATGTACGATATGCACTTGGCGTAACGTCTGTCTCCTTTTTGACAACCTTTATTCATGAATTGGTTTCCCTTTGCCGTGACTAGTTCACGATTCTTTGTCTTGTTCTTTGAAATTCTACGAAAATGTTACCATCTTATGTTAACATAGGCCATAGAGGGCCGGTTGTTTTTTAACCAAGACACATTGTCACTCGGCAAGCGCCAAGTCATCCTGGAAAAGGAAAATGTTCATGTAATCACAATTTAGTTAGGAATCTCTCTTCGTCACTCTCTGAGTCGGTGGTTAAAATTTCGTTTATTTCATTTTCTGGACACATTTTGTTTCTCTCCAAACCTTTTCTTCATTGGTCCCTAGGCAGGTAAACTTCAAGAATTTTGCTCTAATAATAATTTCTCCCGGATTTAAAAAGAAGCCCAGGCGGATGTCATCACCAACAGCCAAGCTGAGCTTCACTTCCTGACAGCACGCGCTGTGGTTACAAGGTCCCTCCTGCTGCCATTTTCTACGTATTTGTTCCTGAAAGCACAGACCATACCGCTCATATGTATGTTGTCTTGTCGTGCCACAGCAAGCTGAGTTGTCCCACCATACATTATGACACTCTAAACTACCTTTTGGGCACGCTAGCTCCTAGGTTTGTTCTTACTCTTGCTATCAATGCCAACCTTGCCGTCTCTTGCTCTGTCATGCAGTGACGCATATATCGTCATGTGTAAACCATCATTACCTTGACCCACCAGTATTCGCTGAATGCGTACCAATACAAGTTATCTTGAGCTACATTATGCTTCAATAACCATTATATACGATCCGTGTTTACCATAATAACACTTAGGATTCGTACTGGCATGTCTGCAGATACTGGATTCTTCTCTTCAATGGCCTCTGTAACCATAGTCGCGGCACAGCAACCACAGTCTCCACTTTGTGAACTTCAACGTCTTCAACCAAACCAGGTGTTTTCTAAGGCCTAAGTGTACTCTTGAGTGTTATCTCAAATGGGTCTGATTGCAGTGATAATGTAATCCTTAGAATCTGTGAAACCACGTCCTTTTCTTCGAAATTCTCCGAAACCAAACAAATCCACGCTTCGCAAACTTAGCTCCCAGACCAATGAAACCTTAGAATCACACCTTTTCTCTTCTCTTGTACAAATGTATTGTCATTTTTTTTCAATTGCATAACCATGTGTATTGTCATTTTTTCAATTGCATAACCATGTGTATTGTCATTTTTTCAATTGCATAACCATGTGTATTGTTATTTTCAATTGCATAACCTTGTATGTTGTTTTACACCATGTACTTTCCCCAAAGTTGTCTTTTCCAAACATTCTATGTACCCCCATCCATTCCCTACAAACATTGTGACCTAAACTATAGCATAAACTGTATGTTCTAGCTAGGCAATCTCTCAAGCAACGAATCTCTCAAAAACCCCGATGGAAGCATAAGAGGATTTTTTTTCCCTACAGCTCCATTGCCACGTCGCTTTTTTTCCAAGCGCGGGGGGAAGTGTTATGGTACGCTCTAAACGACAGAATTCGAGCCCACGGGAGCTCCACCGCGGACAGCAACACCCCGCTCCCCCCTGTTTCCTGCTTCCTACCTCCTCCCCTCTCTGCACTCCCGCGCACACCAACGCGTCCCGCCAGTCGAGAATTGCAAGCGGCCTCGGGAACACGTTACGCTCCCCCGGATCGAACACCGAGTTCGCGGCTAATTTCTGTCGACCAATTTGAACGCAATTACATCTGCGATGTTAATTGAAGTACATACGGGTTTTAGCGCTGGTATTCTGCCATGCCTGTGTGAACTTCGGGTCCTGTCCTAGACTCGGAAGTGCCCCCTGCTGAACCCGGAAGGCGTGGATCCCCGAACATCATGTAAGCTGTACAAATATTCCCTCTTCTGTTTGTGTCCTTTAACGATAGACTGTAAACCCTCGCGAAAAGCCATCACTCAGGGAGTTTCGTTTCAGAGATCACGAGGTATAAACACGATAGCTAGGATTGTGTAATATGCATTTCTTGTGTTGAATTGTACTGTAATAACCTATGAAACTGTGTTTTGAATTTGCAATACATGAATCTATTTAACTCAATCCTGTTGTTATTCTGCCTCGGCAGGAGCATTTCCTAGAGTGTATTTCCCGGACGACCGTGGGGAGATGAGAGTTCCGAAGCATTCGTGCGACCTGCCCCTGGAATAGAGGGTACTTTTGTCTCTGCTGTGAGCTGGCCTGGGACATGTTTAGGGCCCATCATAACAACGGGCGCGCAACGTGGCGCATAACAATAGTTCCCCTAACTTTACATCTATGTAGACTGGGACGGTCTTGTGAGGATTATAAAATTCCCTCATATTGGAGAGAATTCAGAAGAAATTGTAAACTTCATGAGGGAGTATGGCTATTACCCGCCGCTCTATCATCTCGACATTCTTTTGGGTATGCTTGGAATCATCATCTCTGGGTCAGAAGGGATCCACACATTGCTGTACTGATTTGTGGATGATTTGAAACTCGGCTATTATGGAGAGCATTCATTTCTAGGCTTTCTTCGTCTCCGACAGCATAGACTGTTCTATCTCCCAGCTTACAGGACTAACTTCCCAATCTATGTTCTGAACAAAATCAATTCGGATGTAGACATATTTAGCCTTTAAACGGTAAGCTCTGTTTCTACTAGTATAGTAGATATACCCACCCTTTATATTTATGTAATTCTCCTTTAACAGATGTATTTGAAAAACGCACTAAAATTTACAATTTTGTACTGTTTAGAAAATAATAAACTGAATTGAATTAAAACCAAGAATATTAACGGCAATGGAGCTCGTTGTGGAAGCATATAAGCGTACAATCTAACACATACATAAAATACTAAATAAAAATAAATTTGATGTGTGCCTGCACTCTTTTGCAGATAAAATGAAGTAACATACTAACACCCGACGTTGTACCATAACAATCTACCTACAAAAAATCCGGACGTGGAGTCTTTATTATCATTCTCAAAGCCAAGTCGTTGTTGCATCGTCTCTGAGATTCAGCGTCCGACGAACAAAAGACTCGCCAGCAACAAAGCTGAGATTATATTATATACGGGCGGGGGTGCTCAGAGGGTCAGCAAAATCGAAAAGTTTCCCCAATAAAGAGGGGCGGTCGAAAGAAGAGAGATTACTATATACAAATAAGGTGGTAGGTACGTGGCTTGGGAAGTTTGGCATTTTATTGGGCTCGGGCTTGACGGTGGCGTGGACAAAGGAAGGCATAAAATTGGACTTCGGGTTTAATTCTTTCAACGAAAACAAGCCTATTTAGGGGTAGGTAAACAAATGGGAACACAATAATTTTCATCGATGTGTTACGTGTAGCATGTTTTGACCTTTGAAAAAAACATACGGAAATCAGCCAAATATAAATATGGATAAGGATTCAAGTAGGTATGTAAATAAATATTAACTGTATACTGTAGTGTATATGCATCAAGGACAAGGTGTTACACCAAGGGATTATCCTTCTTGCTTCTACCCAAAACCTGATGTACAAAAACTGTAATGTCACAAATTCAGTGCAGTAACAAACTTCAAATAAGTGACGACCATGTGTGAGATCATTTCTATTATTCGAATAACCACTTAGATTTACCTAAAAGTTTTTGAGATGTGTGTTAAATTAAAAACTATCTGAATATTGGGCGCTCAGAATCGAACCAAAGCTGGTTACGTATCCATTGTCATGCTGAGATTAGCTGCAAGATTCCCACAGTTATACAACATTCATTCCTTATCACAATAATGTTGCAGCTCTTTCTTATATATTAAATAATTGGGAGACAAAAGATGAGAAATACGCACTCATACATAATCAGACGTACCTACGTGAATACATTATGGCCGAGTCAAAATTAGTTTTGGCAAATGGGCAGATGCATGTTCTAAGAAACTAACCAAGCCGTTTTGCATTTTTTTTATCATTATACTGGATGTTAGAGATGTATGTCTTAACCACAAAATAAATAAAAATATGTTCACCTAAAATCAGTAAACATATTCAACATTAAAGTAGGTAGTTCTTGGTTTGTATTTAAAAAAGAATAGTTTTACCCTTATGAGTTGGATAGAATTTTGTAAGTATCTCAAACCCAAATAAAATATTGAATATGGATACGAATAGACACGCTTCTACAATATCAACGTTTTTACTTTGAAATTTTCATGGACCGTAACGAAATACGTTCAAAACTTAGCTCCATACACTCTTCACTGCAGTGCTCCTCAAGGGAGTCATAATTTCACAGGACTGCAAATGTAGCCATCCGCACTATAGATCTTAAAAAAGTCACAGGAGAAAAAAAATCAATTTTCATTTTTTTTACTTCAAATAAAGTCAGAAATCGCTGGTTAACGTAAATCATCAAGTCTATTAAAATCTTATTCTCGATTTTATAAAAAAAATTATTTTGTATTTCTTGGGCACTGACTATGTAACAATTTCTAGACATTTTTGTTTTGAAAAGTTTTATTTTTCGATGTACATTTGTTACTTTAATTTTTAATTTTTTTGCGACCGGTTTCGACACGTCCGTATCATTAACGAGCAAACTTAAGTTAGTTTTAAGTTTGCTCGTTAATGATACGGACGTGTCGAAACCGGTCGCAAAAAAAAATTAAAATTAAAGTAACAAATGTACATCGAAAAATAAAAATTTTCAAAACAATTTTTTTTATTTTATGCTATTTGTTTTATACTTTGAGAGTCGTAACCAGGCTTCATAGAATCAGTCGAATGAATTAATTAATAACATCAATTAAAAACTCAACTATAAAGCTGGTCATTCTTCAACAGCCGGAAAAACTATAACTCTTGACTATTTTAAAGGGTGGAAGGAAATGAGGAAGAGGGAGTCGAGAATTTTTCGTCATGAAAATCATTAAAAAGTCTTATCGCACAGTTCTTTGTATGAAATTTCTACGCAAATATATTGTTTTTGCAGTTCGTAAAGTCATTTCTATCGTAACATACGGAATTGTGAATTATACTAGATAATAATTTTTTTACTTTTAAAAAATAAGACTTGAGCTACGCTGGGTAGAGTTTTTTGTAGCTTATTAGGTCTCAAATTTAATTCTTATGAATTACATGAACTAAGTAACATCACAAAAATTAATAAAAAATATCGCAATTATCAAAAAACTTGGATGAATGATTGCCTCATTGAAAATATACAAACACGAGATACTCTTTGGAGGAAATGGAAAAACTCACCTAACAACAAAACATATGAAATGGATTTCAAAAAATACAGAAATAAATTAAATAAACAAATAATAAACACAAAAAAATTATACTATAACTATAAATTTAATCACTGTTTTAAAGACATTAAAAAAACTTGGAATGAAATTAATAAAACTTTAGGAAGGAAAGATAAATCCGGTTGTGATGAAGTCATATCAAAATATTTCTTAAAATCCAAATCGAAAGATGCAGTGGCAGAAAATTTTGCAGACTTCTTTGATGAGGGGGTAAATAAGTTATTACATGTATGTGATGTCCGAGCGTCAGAATACACGCCGGAATATTTAAATCACACAATGTATCTACCACGAGCAAATAAAAAGCAAATCGAATTAATTATCGGAGGTATGAAAAATTCCAAGACACCAGGCATAGATTTAATTCGTATGTATGATTTGAAAAAACATGTTAAATTACTTAGTCCTATAATCGCACACTTAATTAACAGAATAATTGATACGGGCCATATTCCCGATGAACTAAAATATAGCATTGTAAGGCCTATCTTTAAAAATGGAAATCACTCTTTAATAAACAATTACAGGCCGATTTCCTTACTTCCTGCATTAGAAAAAATCTTAGAAAAATATATATCAATAAATTTAGATAAATACTTAAATAATCTGAGTATCATTGATGAATGCCAGTATGGCTTTCAAAAAAATAAAAGTTGCGATAAATTGCTCGAAAAATTTTCTAATCATATAAATTCACAACTAAACTGTAAACAACATGTATTGGTTCTATTTATTGATTTCTCAAAAGCTTTCGACACACTTAGCCATTTACAAATAATAAAAGTACTTGAATCTATAGGTATCCGAGGTAAACTCCTCTTATTCTTTAAAAACTATTTGTCAAATAGAAAAATGAGTGTGAAGATTCTAAATATAATTAGTAAATCAAGATACATCAAATCGGGAGTACCGCAAGGGTCAATTCTAGGTCCAAAATTATATATTATATATGTAATTGCTATGTGTAAGATTTTCAAAAAAGCTCGTCGATTCATTTTTGCTGATGATACTGCTCTTGTTGTATCAAATGAAAATCCTGAAATAGCTATACAAAAATTACAAAGAGATTTTAACGAGCTTCTCAAATGGGCTCATGATGTAGGATTAATTATTAATGTTAAAAAAACCAAATGCATGTACATAAAATCACCAAGTTTGAAAATGTGGAATGTTCCTAAAATAACCGCTCATAGCTTTGACTGTATACATAGAGGAATTGTTAATGTTTGTGACTGTGAAAAAATCGATTTTACAAATGAATATACTTATCTGGGAATAATTGTTGATAACAATTTTAAGTGGGATAAACAAGTGGCTAAAATTTGTAACCAGCTCAGATCCTTAGCTAGTATTTTTTACAAATTAAAATTTATTTTGCCTCATTGTACTCTTAAACTCATATATTTTTCTATGGTCGAATCTATCCTTAGATATGGTATTCGAACTTGGGGACATGCAAGCACTACTTACATTAAATATATTGAAAATTTACAAACTGCCATAATTAAAAAAATTGTCACAACAAATATTTACAAACAGAGACATAACTTAAAATTACTGTATGGCTCAGAGAGCCTACTTACAATAAAAGGTCTTCACTGGTTCACTACTATTATGGACAATATGGGGGAAAGCCCTTACAAACACCTACTTGTACACAAACATACCACAAGATTCAGAGAAGGAAAGGGCCTAAAAACTCCTCGAATATTAAATAAATATGGAAGCCGTACTCTTGAATATCTAATACCAGTGATTTTCAATAAAATTAATAAAAACATAAAATTTGAAAAAAATGAGAGACTATGTCCTAAAATGATAAAACTATGGTTAATGAACGAAAACTCCATGTATCTTTGAATATCTTAATATAGCTGCCTACATATCTTGTTATTAGGCAGGTATATTGAAATATCTTATATATTTATAGCTGTAAGTTAAACTATCTAATATTACTATGTGATCTATTCTAATGTTTCCTTAAAAATATAAATGTATTTACAAATATTTTCTTAGATATTATATTAAGAATGTTTAAATTGTTAGAACCTGCAGACAAGCTGCCATATGACAGCTTTGTGGGTCTACTCAAATTTTTGTACAAAATGTATTCTGAAATTTAATAAATAAAAAAAAAAAAATAAAAAAAAATTCAAATTGATAGTAATCTAGACACGAGACAATCTCTGAAATATTTGTTTCTGAGATAAATAATATTGTTCACATCAACAACTTCTTGTGGCTAAGATTTCTTTGTAGTCCATATTATAGCGGCTGACTCGTAAACAAATGAGCCCCGTTTGATCAGATTCAAAATCTTGGGTGGTTAATAAAACCCGCGTACTCAGTTACTTACAGGCGATTAGGGGAAAATTGAATGGCCCTTGTCCTGCTCCTACGTTTTAGGGATACATGAAACAATTGAAAAAATCTGCCGAATACGAGATACCCACATTAGTGCAAAAGGGGTCACCAGCATCGGCAGCATCCTGTGCTTACAAATTGATTTATTTTGGGTTTTTTTGCTTTCACTCCTTCTTCATTCTTATTTTTCTTTTTCTCCTGCTCTTTTTCTTTTATTTTTATTCTCCCCTTTCTTCAATTATCCATCACCTTCATCAGTTTCCATTTCAATCAGAGATTTTTACAATATTATACAAGATGCATTCTTGAAACTGCAGCCCGAAAGAGAGATTTTGTGCTACGGTCAAAACGCTCGCGAGGTTTCCTAAGCCTGTTTACTTTGCTGTCAATCATAAAAATACTAATTTCCATTGTGCGTGGTCCTGCGTAACTCTGTTTCAATTGACTCTGGAATTTACGATTTTAGTGTCATTTTTAAAATTGGAACTAACTATGTAAAGAATTTAGACAAACCATAAAATATTGGTTTGAAAAGTTTTATTTTCTATGTACATGTTACTTAATTTTTTTTTAATTTTTGCTCCCGGTTTCGACACATCCGTGTGATTTACTAGCAAACTTAAGAATTCTATGCAAGTACAAAATGATTAGGTTTAATTAGGTGGGGTTAGTGGGACGGGGGATTTCGGGGGAGGGGAAGAAAGGTGGGAGGAGTAGACAATGCATTGCTTGCAGAATTTCTGGGTGCTATTATTTTGTAACTAAACTATTTTTTTTATTTATTTCCAAGGTTTCTAAAGCGCTCTTAATATCGCCTATATGTGAGTAGGCCTTAAAACTGAGAAAAATAAAAACATTTTCACAATCTTTAGAACCTAAAAACAATTTCATAGATATTCTCACTTGAATCCCGTTAAAAAAAGGCTCGCGTTCCTAATCCTTGTCAAACTCCCTTTATCGGCTGGCACTTAACGGTATAATGTTGGCAAAGTCAAAAATTGTGAGACATTTCATTCATCCGGGATTACGCGGCACTCGCAGCAGCCAAGGATTTCCTTTGTTTAAGGATTCGCCGTGACTTTATGCTTACCTATACCATAATATATCGATGCTGAAAGACTACCGAGGTTGTGTTATGTTGAACGCAATATAGGCTGCTCTGCAAGAACGAATATTCAACATGGTTAAAACATCTTCGTCAAGGCCTCCTATGTGGAATTTAAAAATAACGTGGTTAAAAGTGTTATTTTTAACTAACTCCACACAGGAGGCCTTGACGAAAATAAGTTTTTTTAAGGAAGGAGGATGTTCTGGAAAAGTAAAAAGGTACCAATGGGGGTCACGCTATTCAAGAAGGATGTATGAATCCGTCCCTACCACTTTCGGGCAAGACAACAGGTCGATAGATTCCGGCTGGAGAGGTCAAAGGGTCTCCCCAACTGGTCTCCCCGATCCGGCCTGCCAGGGCAATACTGAGAGCATCTTGCACTCTGGAAGGTGCTGCAAATATGCTGTAATACATTACTTTAACTCTCAATCGCGGAGGCCGCCAATTCCTGATTCCTATAAAAGGCCTTCACCATTTTCTACTCTAGGATGCATTGTTCCGCTCTACAACATCTTGTCACCGCTCCCAACTTCTTCGTCCAGCAAACTTGCTAAAAAAACCATCTTTGATGGATGGCTTTCTTCCATCGTTGTTCTCATCATATGTCCTCCTCAGCAGAGACGTACGAGTTTTGGTAAAGCTCGCGGTTCTACCTCGTCCACCACTTCTATTTCTTGTATAGATCTAAAGAGTTTTCTTTTATACCACTCAAAAGTTTTGAATATCCTATCGCGGAGGGGTCAATGTAAGCCGTGTCAACTAGTCTATTTCAATAGCGTTTTTTTCTGATTGGATTTGATTCTTCTCTTTGTGAAATACGATAGCTTTATCTTATCGTATAGGTCGATAAAGCTTCTTTAAATAAAAAAATAACTTAAAGTTGTTAATCGCCAAGCCGTTTCCTCCAACGTTTCTACGTTCCAAGCTTTATATCATATTGTCAAGCGCGTGACTTTCATCTTCCCGGGTCTGCGGGTAGGTGGGTGTACCTTCAGACAATTCTGCTGACTCAACTTATACATCAAATTTGCGTTTGTCAAGCTGAAATATGAAAATAAATTCTAAGTTAGGATTCCTAACCCGACCTGTATTATTCCGTACCCCGATCACATTTGTGTCAGATTTAATGTGATAATGGTAGGTAGATATGAAAGAATCGACATTACAATATTATATTCCAATGAAAAGGGGATACTTTATTCATTTATCAACATCAACACTTTGACAACTGTTGACAGGTGTAACGGCATTTTAAATGTCTTTGTTAGCTCATAAATAACCAAAAGCCCATTTGCGGCACCCTAATTCTTGACCTTCGTTCAAATTCAGTGTCGGGTAATAATAACTCGAGTTTTATTGGAAATATCGACTCGAGTATTTTTTACATTACCTATATAGGAGGCTCTGGTGAAAAATCCCTTAGTGCCTAAGTAATCTTTGGGGATGGTGTGTGGAGGGCCTTTTTAGGGGAAGGAAGGAAGTTCTAGGAAGGAAAAAGGAATGAGGAGTGAGTAGGAATCCGGAGGTCCACGTGTTCAGGATATGTGTATGATCCATTCGATGGGTCGGGAGCATCCTACTGGAGAGGTCAAAAGGTCTTCCTCAACCAGTTTCACCCGAGCAGTAGGTGGGCAAAGGAATCTGCCGCCAAGACCTGGAAACCCGGACACCCCTGCAAAGTCAGCAAACATGGCGAACCACTTGGGGTGTCCTGTGGCAGGATTGGGTGTCCAATGATTCCCGAAGTGGCGATACCCATACCAGCCTCCAAAATTAAAAGTTTTTTGCTCATATTTTTTTATGGATTTTATGAGAATGCTTTGCACAAGTCCCTAGATTATATTGGCGTCATCACAACAACTTTCTTTACAAAAAACAAATGTTGGGTCTGGAATCGTTTGAAATCAAATAAGAATATTCGTATTGTCGTAGAAGAACAATAATTTGTATTTTTGTAAAAGCATTTTTAATCATTATTTTCTCTTTAAAATGGCTTCGCTATTTTATTTTTAAACGACTTCGAAAAGGAGGAGGTTCTCAATTCGACTGTATTTTTTTTTTTTTTTTTTTTTATGTTTGTTACGTCAGAACTTTCGACTGGGTGAACCGATTTTGATGATTCTTTTTTTATTTGAAAGCTGGTGCTTTCCATGTGGTCCCATTTTAATTTGGTTTAGTTCTGACAATGGCATCCATGAGAAAACCATATAAGTCTTAAATTTGCATAAAGTATGTGCGCGACAAATGGACGAATAACTCAATATCACGCCAACCGATTTCAATGATTCTTTTTTTATTGGAAAGGATGTACTTCAAGGATAAATTAATGAGAGTTTGGTTAGGTTCTGATTATCGGATCCATGACAAAGTAACGGAACTCTTCAATTCTTAGGAGCAAATTAACGAAACTCGGCCGAATCTTTTAATTTGACCCTTATGTCGTTATGGTCAAATTATGTCTGTCTCATATGAGCAGCACGTTTAGTAGATCTACCCATATTCAAACAAATTAGTTTACTTCGGATTCACTAAAAATCAAAAAATAAACAAAAAATTTAACAAAACCAAAAAACGACTTCAAAAAATGCACTAAAAAGTAAAAAAATAATTTCGTATTCTTCTACAACTTTATAATCAACTTACCTTTTCTACTCATCAATATGTAGGTACGATTGTTATTTTTGGAGTCGGTGTCAACCAAGGTACCCGCGGCCCGACGTGTTCCCTTGACAGCTCCTCTCCCGCCGACACCGACCCCAAAAATAACAATCGTACGTACATATTGATGAGTAGAAAAGGCAAGTTGATTATAAAGTTGTAGAAGAATACGAAATTATTTTTTTACTTTTTAGTGCATTTTTTGAAGTCGTTTTTTGGTTTTGTTAATTTTTTTGTTTATTCAATGGTTTGTTCTTAATACAGTAATAAAGAATTGAATTTTAAAAAGCAGATACAGCGCCTGACTGTAACGGCTGTATTTTTTTAACAGCACAGGGGAATATTTTTAAATAATTTGTTTCATAACGCCTATGGATTTCTTTCGTTTTGTGCTCCGATTGTCATACGAGATCGGCAGGAACCCAGACTTGGGAATTCCGCACAATAAGGGTGCCTAACTACACGGTCAACAAGTGACAAGCGCTTTATCGTCAACAAGTCAGTCCGTTGCTAACCCCCGACCGTATCGTGACATTTTGCACCGAGCCGAAGTGCGTCATATCGTCACATAAAGTATAAATCCTACCGTATTCTTTCGTATATTTTGTGTGAACTCGTGACTCAAACTTTACCGAAGTTCTAACAATCAAATAGAACAATCTCGAATGCTTATGGACATCTATGACTGTCACCAAGCCAGAAGACAACTACCGTGAGTACCACTTACTTGTGATATACCTTTCTTGTTTGGTGGTTGGGCATAACTTAACGAAATCCATTAGCGTCTTAGCAAGGGTATCCGCAAGGTTACCCTCATCCCCATGCCCCGTGCATGAACATAATTCAATAACCTAAATTAATATTTCAAAGCTTAAAGTTGATGAAATTATTTATTGTGTGGCGTCCAGTAAATTGGATGGACATTCTACATTTGTGTAACGGTGAGAGGGAAATTTTGATGCGAGCAATATAAAGTTTCCAGATTTTTAAAACTGTATTTTGAAAATTACTTATCGACAGAAATACCGAGTGCAAGTGGTTGTACATTGTAAACCCAAGAAATGGTGAAAAAAATCTAATATTTTATGTGCAGGTGTAAGTCTAGCATAACTAATATTGTCCCATGTCATGTTCTCACATAATTCTATCGTAGGTTTTTAAAATTGAGTGGTCAGTGGTTGAGTGGGCATAGCGCTTGGGTCCCACGTGGGCATCGCGTGTTCGATTCCTCGGCTGGCTAAGTCCTCCATCACAACACAAGCAACATTTTCGGCTTCCTGTGGTGGTAGTAGGAGATTTTCAAATATTGTTGGTTTATTCGTAACCCGGGAATGTTTGTCTTTCTTTTAAAAAAAAAATATATATATATATATATATTTACATCTGGACCCTTGACACCTCAGTCATAAAAAGAGATGTGCTGCCAAACCACTAAGAGAATCCTAAGTCACGAGGTTCGCCTTTTGCCCACTTTTAGCTGCAAAACTTTTCCTAATTTAAACCTAAGTTGAAGTGCTTAGTATTTTTTTCTCGTGCGCCCGAAGTACCCCAGTTAGCTCATTTCTGATATAAAGTTTTACAACTTTCTAACGTTCTAATGGGTTGTATTCGCACGATGTTTGCAGCTAGGTGCAATCGGAAAGACGTTCCATTAGTTTGGGAAAACAGTCAGTCAACAGTCAATTAAGCCTATTTTTCGGAAGGTCAAAATATTTCGACTTTGTAATAAAATCAAAATAACTAAAGTACAGTTTGGCAATTAAGTGTAGAAAATAAATGATGGCGCTGCGATCGTAGCTTTAAATGGCAACACCAAGATGGCTCATAAGACAAAGAATGTATGTTTTAAAAAAACACTTCTGGCAAAATGCATATTTCATGGCGTATTTGTATTTTCAAAAAATTTGCACAAAAAACTGTAATTTAATAGAAGCAAAATAAAACAAAACAAGTTTTAAGTGGGCGTTTATTTCGATATAAAAACGTAGGTACTTAAAAATTTAAGTCCGTTAATTCAACACCCGACATGTAATTATTGTCTTTGTCCTCGTGTGATTCTTCTTCTTCCGTATCTTCATCTTCATCTAAACGCAGTTCATCGATATCATCATATATAGTACTGCCTCGTGCATAATATTCTGCCTTAATTTTCATCACGTGTTTGCAACAATTTTTCAAATCATCAGCACTTATGCTATTACATATTATTATGCCCATTTTCCGTTTTCCCGGCGTTTCAAATTTTCCATCTGCCTTTTCCCCTTCCTTGACGATTCGTCTTACCGTTGTTTCAGATTTACCTGTGTGTGAAAAACATCATTAAAATTATTATTATAGAAGGTAGTTTTAAAAACACACACTAGATAATATTCACTTGGAAAGAAAAAAAGAGAAAACGAGAAAAAAGTAATTTTTCTACGAGTTTAAAGAAGTTGCATAATATTTTTTTTTATTGAGTTATTCCCTTTTTCCTGTGGCCGCATATTAACTGTCAAATCGAAATATTATTATTACGTTATTAAAAAACTATACTACGTACCAGTCATTTCTGCAGTTCAATTGTAAACATCTTCAAAATCAAACAGAATCTTCTTCGCGTGACACTCGGCTAGGCAGCGTTGAAAAACGCTGAATATAACCCTTCTTGCATCACTATGTAATGGTTTATTCATTTTAATTAAATTCAGGCAAACAATGAATAAAAATATTATCACACCGTAACATGCGATAACATGACAGCCATAGGAAACGTCATATAATTCGGTGCTGCCATAGTAATGAAAACGTTTAGTTCCAATTTATTTCATTTCTACACTTTCTTGCCAAACTATATTTCAGAACACATTCAAAAACTAAAAATGATTTTGGAAAGGTGATAAAATACGCGTTTAAATTATATAATTCTAAATAAATATATAATTTTACAAATATAATTTTTTTTAATGAATTAAAAAATGTGTAATAATGGCTCACTTTACATTTTTTCTAACTAAAATTGCTGATGACGAAAATAAATAAAAACGCATAAATATTTAACGGCCTTTAACCAGCCAGCGGCCAAAAATCCAAATTTCTTAGAAAAATGTTCTTACGATCGTACAGGGCGGTTCCAATGAGAAAGGTTTATTATTTTGCGTGCCGGCTTTTTAAAATTATAACTCAATATCGATTTTATTTCATTCAAAATTTGCTTTAATTTATAGCTACTTCCAAAAATGCAGAAAGGCGTGATGATAAAACTAAAAACTTAAAAAATTAAAACTAAACTTTTAAAATTATGTACTTTTTGTAATTATTTTTTGATCATAAGTATTTATAATTTTTCAATAACGTCTAAGCAAAATAAAAGTGCAAAAAAATCTGAAGTGTATTAATTTGTAAGTCCGTAAATAGATTTTTTTTATTTATTTAATGAAAGAAAAAACATGTTTTAATGAATTTCTACGCCAATGAAGAGTACTAGCTCTTGAACTTGGCGTAGGAGTTATTTTACAATTATTTCATTTTTATAACATACATTTTACTTAGAGTATACAATCAATATAAACTATACATAAATATAATATATAAACTACAATTATTTCATATTTATAACATACAGTTTACTTAGATTATACAATAAATATAAACTATTATGTGATGTTAATTTTTGATATGACATGAAATGAAGTTATAACATTTTGATTGGTGATGTTATGGTTGTTGATTTTTTTTAAAGATTAATTTGATCTTTTTCTTGAATGATACGAAATCTGTTATTTTTTTTTTCTTTGGGAAGACTATTAAAATATTATATGCCTTGTGAATATAATTATTGTGCATTTGTTGTGTTGAAAATAGAGGAATTTGGATGTTAAATTTATGCCTTAATGATGAGTTAAGTTAAAAAATTTTAGTTTCGTTTTCTTTGAATATTTGTGGTATTGAATCTTTTTTATGGAGGTCTTCAATTTTTGGTACTTCGAAACATAGATAAAATAAATAAATAAGTGTTTGGATATATTTTTTAATGATTTTATTTGAACTAAAATTAAAATTTTGAAAAATGCGTTTACTAGATAACGTATTGATTTACCATAATGTATGATTACATGGTATGAAATATGTCTTGTAAAATAAGATTTTTATTTTGAAAAATTAACAAATCTGCCAACGACCTATGGTATAACCTTATTATAATAAAAATAAACATTTTTTCTCAAAATTTAAAACATGCCTTTACTAGATAAAAGAGCAATCTATCGAAATCAATTAATATTTTTTTGTGGAAAAGAGTCGATAGATACGTCTAAAATTTACGATTTTCTCAGGTTTCCTCTTAATTAGGCAAATGTGTCATAAACGTTATCGCTTAACTTACTATTTTATCATTTCATGTTGAAATAGTTAAAAGTTTCATTTTTATTTCAAATTGTGGCGGGAAACTTTGGATTCATAAAGGTGTACATTTTAATTATTTTGTGGTTAATTTTTAGATTTAAAAATAAAGCGTGATATTTTCTCTTTTTACCACCGTTTAGATCATATTTCTAACCACTGTAGTTAAGGGAGACACAACGATTTAATGAGACTTATATGAGTTGTTCCGAATACTGAACAAATTTGCCTGAGGGGTTAAAGTTTTTGCCATAATATTATAATAATGCCGTCAACTAGTTATGTTCTAAAGTGTTATAAAGGGGGTAATCTTGTGTTTCCAAAAAATAAAGATCTGAAGATGAAATAATTTCAATCATTTTTTTCAAAATTGAATCCCAAATATGAGGAATGATTATTATATTATACTATTTAAATATAGTGTACTATTTATTAATAAACACTTCACTTAGAATGCACAATAAAATTGTCTTTCGGGATGTATCTATCAATATTTAGAACTGCCAGAAATAATTATTTCAGGCAGTTCTACAATATTTTTATGCTTTTAAAGCAGAAAACGACTGTAAGATAAGCGCGTTGATGGCACTACCTTACAAGGGTTAAGTGAAGCTGAATGCTCACTCTATATGAGTTATGCTTGTGGATCTCGATAGACTATGTTTATTGAAACAAATATGAAGATATATCACAAAGGGACTTACGATACTGATGGCAATCTTGCCCGGTTTGTGGGTCCCTTGTGGTCATTTGGCTGGTCCACAGGCAGTCGTTATTTAGTTCTTATGCGATGGGATGGTGAATTACCGGCGGTAAACTCACTATACGGATTATGATAGCTTGTCACGATATAGACGGTAATGTTGACAGCTGCGTTACGATCGGAAGACTGACGAAAAACAAACACTTGTTTTTGCTCCTTGACAACGGTTGACACCGGTAATTATCAGCCAAATAAGAACCCAGTGTGCGAAATTCACCAATAGGTTTGAATTCTGGTCTTTGTACGTGAATCAGAACAAACCTATCGAGATCTTATTAAGCGTTATGAAACAACGACAACCAACCGGAAAAAGTGCGTTTGGGCGGAAAACAAATAAATCAATACACAGCCAATATTCTGTAGATTGTCTTAGAAATCACACCCAAAATTATGACACAACGATCGCCTGAAAAAGGCCCATCGTTTTCGACAAATACTTGTTGTTTATACTGATATTCTACATGTTTCTTTTAAATCCGAACAAATATGTAAAACAAAAATAACCTATTTTAATGTAATTTTACCGACAAAAATAACAAATACTGACTATTCATTAAGTGCGGTAGAAATAATATGAATATACGCGTACTTGAAGCGAGTAGGCACAATACATTTCAATTTGGGAGGCGGTTATGGGTCACCGCCCGGGAACCATTTATTGGATAACCAACATCCCTTCCATACATAACAACACCGAATACGCTACGTTTGGTGACTTGGAAGGGTAGCCCGAGTTCATAGGATGAGGTTTGTCTAGTTTATGGGCCAGATCGGGAAAGACTGGTCGAGGGATATCTAACCTTAAGCTCTCCAGCCGGACTCTCTCAACTCATCGCCTTTAACCGCAGTGGGAGGGATAGATTCATGCGTCCGTCACTCCCGGTTCCTGCCCATCCTTCGTACTTTTTCCATCCCTGAACTTCCTCTCCTTTATTTCCCTTAAAAGACCTTCCACACAGCATCCCCAAAGATGACATAGGCACTGAGGATTTTTTTCCTGAGGGAGTCTTCTAAAGGATCAGGCCGGACCAATTGTCGCCGGATCAAATGTCCGCCGGAACAACTGTCCGTCGGATCAAGTGTCGGCCGGATCAAATGTTGGCAGGATCAAATGTCGCCGGACCAACTGTCGCCGGACCAAATGTCGCCGGATCAACTGTCATGGAACCATTTTTTATATTGTTTAGGGGTCTTTCACCATATTTAGGGAACGTACCCATACTACGTGACCAACTTTTTGCAATTTTTAACCCCCCCCCCCCCCCCCCCGGTGACCAAAATCCTAAGCAACCCGCCGCTCATTTGTATGGAGCGTGACATTTTGAAGACCCCCCCCCCCCCCTAAACGTGTCACGTAGTTTGGGTACGTTCCCTATATTGGTACGAGTACATTTCAGAACCAGCAACATTTGTCCATTTTGAGTGAATCTTGTATTACGTTTATGGTAAACATATTAACTTAAAATATTATATAATAACAACTAAAACATTCACTTTAGTAATTTTACAACACGCCAACCGGTTTCGGTTAAGTAGTTATAATTTGAAGAGAAGGCCACAAAAGTTACGGCGACATCGTCAACGTATTTATTAAATATCATACTCGTACAAGATGAAGTTATCTCCAGAGTGCGGCCATTATCTGTGGAAGCGGTTTTTCTAAATTCAGCACATCCAATCTGTTACGGAAGCACTTAAAGGCGAATGTGGGACGATGTAAACTTCTAGCCCGCACGGCCCACACCCCACACGTGCAGTGTGCTCTGAACTCCTGCAAAGGTCGCTGATGGTCCAGACTCTGTGATGAAAAAGTTTTTCCGTTGTGATAGGATGCAGCTTTGTTAAAAGAGGAATTTAAGTTTTTGAAATCAAGTTCCGAAATTATGTAGTAAAACCTAACTAGGAAGAGAGCGGTGGAATTGCAATAAACCTTCCTCCTAATCCTAACGTGCACAATTCTTGCTTTCGAGTTATTATTTTAGGTATTTTATTATGATTTTTACATTTGGAACACAATTTTATTATTTTTTTTACATAAGGCTACTTACTACTTACTTAAACAAAAGACTGCAAATAATAATTTTCTAACATTACAGTGGGTTTACAAATTTAGATAAAATTTAAAAAAATAGTAATAAACCGAATTTATCAGAAATAATATTTGACATGAAAAATTGTTTAAGTATGTTTTACATTTTTTAACGTTTATTACAGGAATTGGCGAGTTTGCTACATGATTTGTTGGTAAAATGTGCCTAGTGAATCGAGTAAGTACTCTTAAATTGACTTCCTCAGGAGTTCACTACAGTCCAGCTCCAAATTAACAAATTTAAAAAAGAAGCAAAGGTCGCTTATCTTTCACCGATCCTCGAGCACCTACATGTATTTTTGAGGTATTTAATAAAAAAACGTAATTAATTTGTTCTAATGGGACATTTCACTTAAAATTAATTAATCGTAAAACCTTTCGCTGAATTCTTTCGACATTTTAATGTAAATTTCATGATGAAGTGACCAAATGACGGTATTATACTCTAATTGGTCACAAACTAAAGAGACAAATAAAACATTAACAAGGTAGGGTATGCTGGTGGTGTATGGACTTTGCATCAAATTAAGTACATAAATATGCTGGTACAAACCCAGATAACATATGCATGTGGTAGGTAGATGAGGTTCATTCACCACGTGGACTTATTTGAGACAACAAATGGATTTATCCGAGAATCCAAACGTTGTAAATCATCCGATACTCAGTTTTATGGTGCATCTATTGAAAGCCCATTCCTCTTGGAGTGCTGTGTTTCTGAAAACTTCAGCTGTAGTCGTCACCAAGTTGAAGATTCCGCATGGCAGAACAGATGTTCTAACGCATGACATTACAGGAGGAATAGTGCATTTCTAAAACAGAAAAAATATTTTATTACTCCTTCAACAAAATCAGAAATCTTGAACTTTTGATGGATGATTAAGCTGTCCTACAATCAATTAAAATAAATATTTCAGTATTCCTTTATAAATGATATATAAACATTCACATTTTCTGCAAACGCGTTTATTTAGTGCACAAACTGAAAATCAAATTGTTTTAAATTTAAATTTACAACTACATTTAACTGTGTTTCGTGTGATATCTTTCAACCATTTTCATTCATTTCTGAGCCTGCTTTAAACTTCATTTCAAATTCAAGACTAGGCAAAAGAACGGCAATTCGTT
The DNA here is from genome assembly GCA_917880885.1 of Limnephilus marmoratus. Lineage (NCBI taxonomy): Eukaryota > Metazoa > Arthropoda > Insecta > Trichoptera > Limnephilidae > Limnephilus > Limnephilus marmoratus. The sequence continues at coordinate 13,090,787 of OU862914.1, forward strand.
CCAAAGCCGAGTTGTTGAACCGTTCTTGAGTTTTTCGCAGGCGAACAGGTCGTAGAAACTACCTGTTCGCCTGTGACAAATGCCAACCGTGTACAATTGTTGAGCTCGTATTTCCTGACTATGCAACGGTGCCAAAGGGACCGATGATGCTAGTTCCCTGGAGCTTCTTCCATTGAAATATCGGTAGAACAAGGACAGCATTTACGCCTGTTCTCTAAAGATTGCATTCTATCAAATTGGAAGCTATCAAACGGACCGCTCGTTTCTGAACAATTGAGGTTTTTTCAAGTACCTTTTGGTTGCAAATGGCTTTCAAATGCAATCTTTGGACGCACTTGCGATTTATTACCATTCATATTTTTCAGAGGCATGGTAACAAAACTGTATGTTCTATAATCTGTTGAAGAGGGCAAGTAGTATGCACTGGTTGGTACAAGCCGGAAGTAGACTAGGTGTTGCAGTTAGAAGGACGTTTTGACCGCGCGATTCAATTTCGCTGGCGGTCGTTAGGACGATGAAAATTGGCGCCGCAGAGAATTCTCTGCAATGAAGGTGTATTTTTACTTGCGAAATGCAATTTTAAAATAATGCCATGGAAATTTAAAATGGGATTATTGTGTATCCACTTTTGTGTAATATGATGAAAGAATAAGCACTGACTAGTAATGAGTTAAGGGTAATGTTTTCTAGTGTTTTTGTTATATGGTTTGATATTTTGGGCCTATTTTGTGGGAAGGTCAAAATATAAAAAGAATATTTCTGAACGTATCCGAAAACTAAAAACTGTTTTTAAAAGGTGATGAAATAAGCATTTAAATTTTGTAGTTCAAAATAAACATATAATTAATTTATTATAAAATTTTTAAATGCAAACATAAAAAAAGTTTAAAAATGGCTCTCCCTAAAATAAAAACAAACACATTGTTTTATTAAGCTAATGTATTATAAACGTTATTGTGGACTCACTTTTTTGACGTATCATGTAAAAATAATTAATTAAAATTTTTCAAAGTTTCATAATTTTTTTTCAAATTGGAGGTCGGAAATTTTGGTTTCTAAAAGGTGTACATTTTAATTATTTTGTGGTTAACTTTTAGGTTTGAATACGAAGCGTGGTGTTTTAATTTTCTTACGTCGTTTAGATATTTCTACTCACTTCAAATATTTTTAGTAAAGGGTGAGATTGAGAGTGATTTCTATGAGACCTATACGAGTTGTTCCGAAAAGCGAACAAATTAGTCTGAGGGTTATTATTAACGTGTCCCGATATCTAAACTATAGTTAAATATTACGTAAAAGTACAATATAAACATGCTAAAAGAAAACGAGAAATAAAAACATTGTGGGTTTTAACCCCAGTCTACTCTTATCTATGTACACATTATATATGTGTATGTAGTGTGTATGTACATATAGTAAAGCAAAGATTGAATCTTCTATATTCGCTTCCCTCACCCTCTGGGATGAGGCAGCCACTCAGCCAATATTATATTTGATCGTCAAAAAATCGAGTTTATTTCCAGCAGTATATAAAAAGGTCCTTCTGTCAACCATTTCAGATGCACATAAAATATTTCAGAGATGACGCACTACAAACTCTTCGTTACAAATTGTGTCTGCAACTTAAATTTTATTTTATTAATGCATTTTTTTTAATTGAAGTGAAAACTTCTTTAATAGTTGTGATTTGGAAATCGATGAAACGAAAAAGGGACATTAAAAAAAAAACAAACACATACATCCATAGGATGCGAGATAATTAATTTTTTTTAATATGAATACCGCACAAGAGTCCCAACTGCTCCCGTCTGGTGCCAGTGAGACTATGGCATCCCCAAATAACTTCTCATTCATGGACGATATAAATGTTTTCCACTTTGTAACATTTTTATGAAAAAGAGTCTTGTTTTTACCTTACATGTATCTATCTACCTATACATAAGAGTTAGATTCTAAAAATAACCGTTTTCTTTAAACACCATTCAAATCAACTAAGAAAGCCATTCATTAAAAGTGAAATTACCAAGTGGCGCAAGTGTCAAAAGCCAAGAAAGAATGACGTGGGTGTGGTGAGAAAAGCCCCAAATATCTTGTAAAATTCGCTGATTGAATTTACTTTAAGAGTTTTCTTGGTAACTTGTTACTTGTGAGTCAAAAAATCCAACTTTAGGTCTACGTCCCACAAAAAACACATTCGTATACTATAGTTGGATATTTCTTTGTATGGCAAGTCTGCATTTTAAACCCTTAGGGTCATTAAGAAAATGCTGATACATTAGCTGCCCTATTCCATAAAACCCTCAACCGCATTTTTTATCTTAAATTTTTCATAAGATATTTCACTACTTTACTCATAATGACTATCTCCGTGACAGAGGGGTAAGTCCTTGGCTCTGAACCTAGAATTCCAAGGGCGAATACAAAATCTGGATAACGGAACACTTCCAAATTGCATTTATTTGTCACCTGAGATCATCGAACACGGGCACGTTCCTAGCATGGTTAGCAAAAAATCCTCAAATTATATTATCATCAAAGTAATGAATAAAGAAAAAAAAATATTATTGCATTCCTCTTTATTCTTTGGATGCCATACTCCCACTGACTCTGAGCAAATGGGCTTGCCGTGATCGCTTTAAAATATACTTATATCATTTTAGTACCTCCAATTTTACGTTTACTTTAATAGAATGAAAATGATTTTTTTCTATAAAATCAATTTGTGTCTACCCTCTGCCGGTAGATTCCTCACTTTACTTTCCCCGAAGAAAAATATATACTCGTAATATTGAACTCAATATTGATACTGTACATAAACGAGAAAAAAAGGGGTAGCGGACCTCTCTTTCCCTTCCACTGTGTAGAGTATACAAAAAAGGGAGATAAAAAATAAATATTCAGAAATGAGGTATATTTTACTGCATTGGATTGACTACTCGAATGTAGCCATCCCAGGTGTGTTTTATGTGTTTAACTTTCCTCTCGTTTTCCATCTTTAGATCGTAAAACCTGTGACGTGTTTTTCTCATGGAAAAACTAAGTTTTTATAATGGAGAATGGAATACGGTAAATTTTCCGAAAACCAATCAAATTTAGTATTTCTGTATTATTGAAATGTTTATTTCTACCTCTAGGTGGAAAGATTTAGTTTGCCACATTTTTTAATGTGTGGAGAGAACTACAAGATACTCTGTGCTATTCATTCCTAGTTTTCTAATTGAAATGATGTGGGTGATATTGTACCTACATACCTAATTCAAAGAGGTAAATTGTAGAAAAAAAATTGCTTGGTAGCAGTACAACTAAAGATGTTTATTTCCATAACATATTAAATGTCATTTAAAAACCTTATTTTTTTCGTCCGGCCGACATTTGGTCTGGCCGAAAGTTTAGAAAATATTTTCTTCAAGTAAGTACGCAAAGAGGATATACTGCCGTACAACCAAAGTCAATATACTTATATCTGAAGGCATCTCGAGTGAAAATCCGCTGTAAAAATATTTTTACTAATAATTTCGACTCTCTGAAGTTACCAAAATTGAGGATGCCATAGTCTCACTGGCTCGAGACGGTCGGGAGCAGTTGGGACTCTTGAAATATGTTTAGATATAAAAGTTATATTATATGCAAGTAGGAATCTGTAGCGGTTTTTTCGCTAAGCCGACTGCACGTATAAGTATGTTGTATTTTGTGATTGCCGCATACTGCTTCGTAGAGTCGAAATTATTATTAAAAATATTTTTACAGCGGATTTTCAGTCAAGATGCCTTCAGATACAAGTATATCGACTTTGGTTGTACGGCCTCTTTGCATACTTACTTGAAGAAAACATCTTCTAAACTTTCGGCCGGACCAATTGTCGTCGGACCAATTGTCACCGGACCAAATGTCGGCCGGACGAACTGTCGGCCGGACCAACTGTCGCCGGACCAATTGTTGGGTCACCGTTTTGGATATAGGAGTCTGCTCACCAAATTTGTGCAATTTGAGAAGATTTTAAAGAACGCCACCGGACCGTTGACATTACGAATTACGAAGGCGACTATTCATCTTTTTGGGGGATTATTCCACATCCTACCTATTCTCCAAAAAAATGTTCAACCAGGTTTCCTATTTTTCCGCACTCGACCAAACAATAAGGGGAATTTCCTTTAATAGAGACTCTCTCGTTAAAATTAGCTTGACTACATCTTTACCACCAAACCATTGAATTTCTTCCAGCGTCGAATCAAAAAACTACAAAAATATTTGTGTCAATAGTTTGCTTATAAATGTACAACACTACAAATTTTTACAAGCATCCAATAAACTCTCCAATAAACAAATTTATCTCTATGCAGGAACGGGCGGTCCGTTTCATAGATTCTCCTATCTTAACAAAGAAATTATAATCTTTAGACCGATACACTGTCGGGAAACACGCCAAACGCGCCCAACATGTGTTCAACAGCTCGACTTTGGAACGATTTGCCTCTCTGTTTCCTCCCTCCTACAACACGGGTCTCTTCATAACCCAGACTCACTCCTTCCTTTCCACAAACAGACCCTCCGCGCAGCATCTAGGAAATAACTTTTCCGCAAGGTCTCCGAATGGAGTTTATGTAATAAAAAAATCCAATCAAATTCTGAGTGAAATTTCCGGTCACGTTTTAGTTCAGTCACCTATGTAATTCTAAGTAAATATTGGAATATACACATCAGAGTAAAGTAAGTTACGTTCATAAACAAGTGAGAGCATATTATTTGGTATTTGCTCGTAGGTATTTATTCCATGAATCGTGGCTAGATAATATTAGGTTTGTTTACCTCGCGTGAGCCAGGACTGCCGGCTGCCGGGAGCCCAGAGGCTTTAGTCGGTCTCGCCTTACACGGGATAAGTCACACGGCAGGGATTATACGAGCTCTTACAACAAACTTTTATGACCCCGGGATTTATGGTTTGGGCCCAGAACCGAGGCTTCTCATGAATAGTGCGCGAGGTGACAACTATTATTGATTACCGGATTAAAGAGGCGCAGATTATTTTGAACTTCGTCTTCTTAATCAAGGAGAGTCTTGAGATTTAATTACGCGAGTGGTTCTGGGAGCACAGATTGACTTTTTTCTTGAGATTAAACGACGTTTTGTCAAGGAAGTTAATTAGTTTTATAAATTTTCAAAGAATATTACTGATCGAACTGGAAATTAAATACAAAAAATGATAATTAGTCGATCGAATAACTAATTTTCTTGTGATTAACCTTTCGACTTATGATAAGGATCTTTAAATGAGATTTAATAAGAATTTAAATTCATTTGATTTTACTTCCTTGTTTGGTAATAGGCAGGATTACATACTTATTAGTACCGATTTAGAATCTAATATAATTCTAATATATATGTTAGTGTAAAAGCCCGTAAATTGGTAAATCTTACGTTTTACTAGTTAACCTTAGGATTTATCAACATGACTTTTGCCATTAAAAGTTGATAAATCTTAGAATTTACCGGAAAATCTTAAGATTTATCGTAGTACGGGCTTTCAAAGTAACATATATAATACGACCTCATCTATGTGAAAAATATTAATATTTGGAATTAATTAAACACCGGAGAAAAAAAGTACTTTTATCAGTTAGGTTTTGAATTAGCAACTGCTCCTTTTGCAAACATATCAATAATGTAATCAGTATGTAGGGTAGTGTAATCGCAATGCTTTCAAACTTAATGAGGTCTGTGTAAAAATAGCATCAGGTACTAAAATATATATTAACTATAAACTCAGTCTACATATAGAACCAATAAATTACAACCACTTTATGAAAGAATTAGAATTATTAAACCTCTCTGATAGAAGTCTTATTTTCAACATGATTTCCATTTTTAAAATTGTTAACGGTATTATGAACAGCCCTTATTAATTAAGCATAATTTCCATACATTTAACAACAAGAACTACTCGACCTAAAAATCTTTTTAATTGCAATAATAATATCAGGATGGAGTCATTTCGATATTCGCTTGTACCTAGATTGCATGCATTTTGCAATACTTTCTCACAGTTGGAAGTGTGCTCTACTGGAATATGGTTACAAATAGGCCATAATAACACAACTCAATAATAATAATAACACCGCCGCACAGAATATGGTTAAAACATGCTATAATAACACAATTCAATAATAATAATAACACTGCACAGAATATGGTTTCAAACATGCTATTTTTTTTTTTTTTTTTTTTTTATTGTTGATACAGTATTATTTTACAAATTTTTATAGTACAAACCAGTAATGTTGGCCTCACTGGGTTGTTTACCCGTGCTGAGGCCCCCATTTTATAATATAATACTTTATACATTATAGTTTGAAAAAAAGAAATATACAAAGTTGGTGATAAAACAAACAAAAAAATCATTTAAAATAAAGATAATTTTAAACTAAAAATAGAGATCAAAAATTAAAATTATTTTAAATTAATAAACTAAAAAAATAAAGTAATTAAATGAAAATATATAATATATAAAACATAATATAGCCGTTTTATATATATACATATATATAAAACGGCGTATATTATGTTTTACGTGTTTGTGAGTGTTACGTGTTTTATATTGGTTTTGTGTGTTCGTTATACGTTTTATTCTTTTATGTTATGAAATTTTGGTAAAATTGTCTATTTTGTTCTTTAATCCATTTTTTTATTTTGTGTCTGAAATTATTTTTGTTTTCCTCAATTTTTGTTTCAAGTGAAAGACTGTTGAATGCTTTTATAGCTTGGTATTTATGGTGTCTTTTTCCAAAGGTAGTGTTTACCGTCGGTAACACAACTCAATAATAATAATAACCCTGCACAGAATATGGTTACAAACAGGCTACAATATCACAACTCAATAATAATAATAACACTGCAACAGAATATGGTTACAAACAGGCAATAATAACACAAGTCAATAATAATAATAACACTGCACAGAATATGGATACAAAAAGGCTATAATAACCCAACTCAATAATAATAAGTACACTGCACAGAATATGGTTACAAACCGGCTATAATAACACAACTCAATAATAATAATTACACTGCACAGAATATGGTTACAAACAGGCTATAATAACACAACTCAATAATAATAATTACACTGCATAGAATATGGTAACATATTCTTTTCTTCCGACAAAGAAACTTGTTAATCACAGATTCTACTCGTTAATTACTGTACTCAAGGAAAACATTTCGTTTGTAGACATTATGGTTAGACACGTTTATAATCGTTAAATCACGGCTATAATAATACAACTCAATAATAATAATAACACTGCACAGGATATGGTTACAAACAGGCTATAATAACACAACTCAATAATATTAATTAATTTTAGCATAATGCCTACTATTTTCCTTGGATTCTATATAGTTTAATCAGCATATTTTACTTCATGATTACTATGCCACAAAAATATTATACATATGGAACACGCACTGTAAAAGCCCGTATAGGAGTAAATTAATATTTATAAATGCAAAAGCTACATTAAAATGTATTCAAAAATAATTAAGTTCACACCATCTTATAATTTTTCTTCATCATTTTGAAAAATTTAATGTTTAGATTAATATTCCATTTTCAGTGTACATATTTGATTGAAATCTTAGGCACGTATTTATCTTTTAAATTAGCTCGTCTTGACCTCAATAGTTAATTCGTGTTTTTAAAAGTCAAGATCTTGATATGATACGAAAGGCGTGACCACCAAAGACCGCATTCAAAAGACTATTCAATAAATTGAATAAATAATTCATTTTTCTTTTATCTATGTCCAGAATTAATGAACGAAGACGTTGGATTCCCTTTATCGCTCTAAAGCTCTCTCCACTATGTGCTGGGTGAATGAATCCTTGATTGAAACTTAACAAGACGCTTAATAGAGGGCATTCCCAACAAGAGCACTAGAAACGATTTGAAAGCCTTATCGTGTATATTTAATCTAGGATTGAAACTTGGTAGGAATAATTGGCCTTGCGGTGGGGGTGGGCGAGGTGGGAGGGTGGGTTAGCCACCCCCTGGCGAAGACAGGGTTGTAATTTATCAACATCATCGCGTAAATCCGGCTCTATTTCACCCCGCGTGTCACTTTCTTCACCCATGACGCGACGACAAGACGACACGTAGATGCGTATTCTCTTCCGACAAAGAAACTTGTTAATCACAGATTCTACTCGTTAATTACTGTACTCAAGGAAAACATTTCGTTTGTAGACATTATGGTTAGACACGTTTATAATCGTTAAATCACACGCATTAAAAATACACACTAGAAAAGGTTATTGTTAGCAATTGTATTTGGTAAAAATTTTTGCGGTTATATCAGTCACCTAGAAAGCGGAAGGTCCCTGGTTCAAATCCCGCTCGTGTCAATTACTGAAATTAATAATAATCGTGTAGCATCCAGAAGAACAATAAAATCCAAATAAATGGAATATTACTAAATGTATCCCAAAACTGCTTTTGAAAGCTGATGGAATATGCTTTCAAATGTTTAAATTTTTAACACAATCATAAAACGTTTTAAAAATGGCTCACTTTTTTCTATCAAAAATTACTGGCGAAAAAAGTAAAACACCCACATTTCTATTAAGCAAATGCAAATTTTAAACGTTATTACCACCTCACGTTTTTTGTCGTTTCATAAAAAAAATAATCTATCTTATATAAATAAAAAGGAATCGCCGAAACGTATGTACGCGCATAACTTCCAAACGACTGCACCAAATTGTATAAATCTTTTTTTGTTGTGTTCGTTATTATCAGGACAAGGTTTATATAAAACTACTGGTGAGCTCTGGCATTATAAAATTTGTATAAAAAAATTGCAATAGGGGACACGCGAGTTTTTTGAAAACTGAATCCACCGGGAAAGGGGGGTGTGGAGTGGGGAGAGGGAAGGTGGAGGAGGCGGAGTGGGAACACGCGGGAGAGGAAGTGGAGGTAGAAAGAGAACGGGACGAATGGGAAAGGACACGCAGAGAGAAACTATTTCTTTATTAAATGGCATAGCAACGCATGCCGGGAACCAGCTAGTTATTAATAAATTGTTGAATTTCATGCATTTTTAAACGACTTCGAAAAGGAGGAGGTTCTCAATTCAACTGTATTTAAAAAAAAAATGTTTGTTAGCTCAGAACTTTCGACTGGGTAAACCGATATGGATGATTCGGTGTGGTCCCATTTTAATTTGGTCCAGTTCTGACAATGGCATCCATGAGAAAATAGTATAAGTCTTAAATTTGCATCAAGTATGTGCACGACAAATGTACGAATAACTCAATGATGATTCTTTTTTTATTGGAAAGGATGTACTTCAAGGGTAGTTTGATGAGAGTTTGGTTAGGTTCTAATTATGGGATCCATGACAAAGTAACGGAGCTCTCCAATTCTTAAGAGCGAATTAACGATTCTCGGCCGAAACTTAATCGAATTAGTTATTCACTAAAAATCAAAAAATAAACAAAATTTTAACAAAACAAAAAATTACTTTAAAAAATGCACTAAAAAGTAAAAAAAATAATTTCGTATTCTTCTACAACTTTATAATCAACTTACTTTTTCTACCCATCAATGTAAAGGTACGACTGTTATTTTTGGAGTCGGTGTCAGCCAAGGTACCCGGCCCTGCGTGTTCACTTGACAGCTCCCCTCCGCCGCGGCGCACTCTCGCCTCTCACCTCGTCAAGTCGCGCGTGCGACGCAAGCACATCTCACCTATAACTTTGTATGTAGTTACAAACCTACCTTGGCTGACACCGACTCCAAAAATAACAATCGTACCTACATATTGAAGAGTAGAAAAAGTAAGTTGATTATTAAGTTGTAGAAGAATACGAAACTATTTTTATTACTTTTTAGTGCATTTTTTGAAGTCGTTTTTTTTGTTTTGTTTAAATTTTTGTTTATTCTCAAATTGCTATCGGAAACTTTGGTTTCATAGAGGTGCACATTAAATTTTCTCTATGGTTAAATTTAAATTTGAATATAAAGTGTGGAGTTTTTTCTTTCTTAAACCGTTCAGATCCTAGTTGTATCTCCCTTACTGTCATGGTGAGACAGTAAGGGAGATACAACGATTTACATGAGACCTTTGTGAGCTGGGACAAATTTGGTCAACTGTCATTATACGGGTTAACAAATACTCGCCAAAATAATCTCTTGGTATAGATACTAATTGCTAACAAATGCAGCCATTTCGGACTATATGCCATCAGTTTCGTGGATTGTGCATTTATTTAGTTCATTGGTGAAATCATTTTTCGAAAATGGACAAACGGAAACATTCAAACGTGGAACGTGGGAGATAAAATATTGGATGATCTCAATAGCGTATATAAAAGGGGGGGGGGGGGTAGGGGTTTAAACGCCTCCTAACCGGCCTCTGTATTGAGTATGAAAAAATAAAATTACATTCCTGAAGAATACGACAAAATTATTTGCGCCATCTATCTATCAATGTGATGCAAAAACTAATTTGTGGTAAGTAGAGGCTCCCGGAACTAACTTTATGTCACCTTCCACATAGCTTGAGGACATTCAAGAGCACCGTTTCTCTACAAACTAACATTATTTTATGGTGCTGTTCTCTAAGAGACACAATAACTTTGTTTTCACTCGTGATAGTTTTGATCATTGAAGAAGAATCATAAAACCTATTGAAACGTGATTATTTTCTGTCATTTTTATCGGTCTCATATTAGATTATCATATTGTAAACCTATTGTATAGAGTGCATGATGTCCCGTTAAGATGAAGTCATAGTAAATAATGCAAAATCATATGTTTTTGTTTTGAAAATTTGATCGTTTAGAAGTATTGTAGATGCTTCAATTAAATACTGCGTGTAATTAAGTACTTGGCCCTTAAAAATATCTGTCATTTTTTTTATAAGATTTTTAATAAGCCCATAAAAAAATAAAGTATGAGGTCTAAAAAACACACTTTCAAGTCCAAACTCTCCTATTTATAAACCCCTTTTCGGATATGGTTTTATTGTGTAATGTGGCAAATTCAGTTTATTTTATAATAATCGCAAAAAAAGTTGATATTTACACCCAATCTTCCCAAAATAAAATAAAATATGCATTTTCGCGTTGATATTTTACAATACGGCCGCTAGTCGACGAATTCGGTTATTCAAATTGACCCCTATGGCGTCCACCGAAGAACTACTATCCACGGCACAGTAGTGAACTAGTAGATCGCCTTAAGACAGGTACGGGCTCGATCAGAGTTGCGACCGTCGCCTATTTTAATTTTCTATGTCTTGTTTTGTTTCGTGTTTCCGTTTAGATTTATTAATATTATCTTCTTCTTCGATGATTAAACATTGCTTTGATGTGTATAGCCTTCAAAAATAATTCCAATAACTTCAAGGTGGTGAAAACGCTCAGTAAACATTTTTTTAAAATATTTTTCACTTTGCTAACAAATAAATACACTTTTATTTCAATCCGCCACTTTATCATCCATGCGTATATTTCCTTTCCGGAAGTTTTAAAAAATAATCATTACAGACACAAAATAATAACAGACTCTCGAAAATGTTAACATGAAAATAAGAAGGGCATGGCTGATTGCACTTTGAAATAAATCAAATATGGCCCAAATATTACATTCTTGCCAATTCAAGCGGAGCCCAAAGCAATTTATCAGCGGGAATTGGACATTACAAATTTATTTCGTTGAACGTTCGAGACAATTTCATATTTGTATAAATCAAATATTATTATGTCAAGAGATTGCGATCACCACGCAAGACCACAGGACTATCAAGTGTTAGGATAGAGGCATGAGCTGTGTTTATAAGACATGTAGGTATGTTTAATTACCTTAAGTGCAGGTATTTAACCAATCTGATAAAGTGCCGAATAAAGAGCAAACACGTCGTCTGGTGAAAATCTTATAGCCTTACTAAAAACCGACGTGATTATTTTAATCAATTAGTAAACGACCGTGTTTATGAAAACCTTGTTAATTAAAATTTGTCAAAAAATAGTTCATGGAAGATATATACATTGCTTATTCAGCCAAAAAAGGTTGTTTATTTGTTGTGCACACTGTTAATAACTGACAATAATTCGTTGTCGGATTTCGGAATTATTCCAATGTATTTAAATGTCGTATATATTTGTTATTTTTGAAGATGTCGTAAAACTAAATACCATTTTAGAAATAAGATAAAATTTTCTTTCTGATTTTTGTACTTGAAATATACTTTAGATCAGGGTTTCCCAACCTTTATTTCGCCGAGCCTCCCCGAACCAAAAAAAAATATTTTCGTGCCCCCCCCTTAATTAAGTGTCAACAAAAATAAGAAATTTTTTACATTAACTAAATTATATATTTGAATTTCAAATAAGTATGATACAGATACAATCTATTTATTTATTATGGATCTTTAATAGAAGAATAGGTACACTTTTAATCATTAATTATTTTTACATTTACATTTCTTAGTTTTATTTTTTTTTTTTTTTTAAGAAAAACAAACATTCCCGGATTACGAATAACCCGACAATGTTTGAATATCTCCTACTACCACCACAGAAAGCCGAAAATGTTGATTGTGTTGTGATGGAGGACTTAGCGAGCCGAGGAATCGAACACGCGACGCCCGGGTGGGACCCAAGCGCGATGCCCACTCAACCACTGACTTAATTATACATATTATTCTACTATTATTTTTTTTAATTAAGCGGGAAGGTGGGGCGGGGGTGCGCATCACACGTCGTGTTGTGACTTGTCGAAACTTGTTTTGTAGAGATTGAATGGCAATTTAATTTACCTAAGGGTTAAATTTTTTTTTTCACAAATGCAAACGTACCTATTACGCCCCCCCCCCCCTGAAATTTCTCTATGCCCCCTGGTTGAGAAGTCCTGCTTTAGAGTATAAAAATTGCAAAAAACACAGATCACTTAATTAAGGAATTTGCAAACTTTCATTTTACTTTTTTTCTCGTTCATACAATTAAATATTAGAAATAATAATTCCTCAAGAATGACTGAAAAATCTGACATTTTTGCACGATTTAAACGTTGATTTCTTGAATTTATTTTTTTTACACGTGCATAAGGCATTTATGTTATTAAAAAACATTACGTTGGCGGAAGTTTTGTTAAACTCACGCGGCAACAAACTTCGATAACATACTAAATTCTCAACATGAGACTGTTACTGGATTTAAACTGACGAAAAATAACACAAATAATAGTAAATATATTGATTACACGAATTGGTTAATGTAACAATACAACAATAATACGTCATCTTGTAAACAACCTCAAATAATTACTCTGACAAAATTTCTGAATTCTAAGTACTAAAAGTAACGGAAAACATTAAAAAAGTGTACAAACTAACACAGATCATTGTGCTACTACATAGTACTCTAATTTATACAAGTGATCTAACACATCTATAGTTTTAATACCTGATAAAAAAAACAGTGCTCTGACTAAACCTAATGAATTCTAAGTGTTAAAAGTAATCTGAAATCATTTGAAAAGTGCACAAACTAACAAAGAACATTGTGTTACTACTTTATACCAGTGATTTAATACATCAAAAGTTTAAATACCTGAAACAGTGAGTTGTGACTCCACATATAAACTTTGTAAATTAAAAACTACTCTAAAAATGAACTGCGAAGGCTGCCTCAACTTGATCTCGAATAATGACTTTGCACTCACCTGTGCCATTTGCAATACCGCATTTCATAATACCTGTGTCAACATCACCGATACAAATTTCAAAAGAATGGCGGTTAAAAATAAATTAACTTGGAACTGCCCGAAATGCAAAAGCCGATCGAGCTCACCGTCCTCGAAGTCCGGTTCAGAAACTGATGTCTTATTCGAACGAATCACCAAACATTTTGACAGCAAAATTACTGAAATGAAAAAAATGTTTGAAGATGAAATAAGAGACTTAAAGAAAAGCAGCGAATTCATCTGTAACCAGTATGAAGACCTTGTGTCGAGCTTCAAACAAATACAGGATCTGCATAAAGAAACCAAGTTTTTACGTGAGGTGAACGATAAGAATAACATTAGAATCTCTAGCCTTGAGTATAGACTTGCAGAACTCGAGCAAGAAAAGTTATCTGACAGCGTGGAGATGGCGGGAGTGGAGCTGCAGCCGGGCGAACAACCTACAGAAGCTGTACTACGGGTAGCCAGCTTGCTGGGCTTGCCCCTGCTACAACAGGACATTCGTATGGTGACCAGGACCCAAGACCGCAGACGTAACACCCCGGACAAACTGCATATCTCTTTTCACAACCCTAAAATTAGGGATTCGATTCTCTCAATAAAAAGTGCGGCCAAATCACTCAACTTGAGTTCGCCGATTTACATCAGTGAAGTGCTGTCTCCTTACTTTAAGGAACTATTGTGGAAAACCAAACAAACTGCCAAAGAAACTCTTTTCCAATTCGTGTGGTTCAAAGCGAACAGACTGCTTGTACGTAAAGGACCCGGGGAAAAAACCATCCAAATTAAACACGAAAATGATCTTAAAAAAATGGGGACTCGTCAATAAATCACAAACTCATCAAATTTACATTTTCTAATTTAATTAATATTAACATGGCTGATCTACTGAAAATGAATCTTAATAACTTGCACCACCATTACACTACTGCGGATCAGAAATTATGTGATACAATCCTCACTAGCCCACCTTCACTAACTATACTAAATCAAAACATACGTTCTATCAACAAAAATTACGATGAACTCGACATCCTAACCAACACTTTTACTACAGATTTTAATATCATTATTCTTACAGAATGTTGGATTACAAACGCCTTCACCCAGAAACACAAACAATATTACACCCAGTACCACACATCAAATAATAAAAAACAAAACGACGGTGTTGTGATTTATCTTCATAACAACCTTAATAGTATAGTTTCTGAAATTTTCATTGATACCGCAAACTGTTTACAAATAATCGTCAACCAAGAAACATGTATACTTGCACTATACAGATCACCATCCACCCATGATATCGCACCATTCATATCTTCCCTTAATAGTCATCTTAATAAATTAAATTCCCTTAAAAATATCATAATAGCCGGTGACCTTAATATTAACCTACTGCCTAATGGTCACCCACAAAACCACGATTACCTTTTGATGCTGATGCAACATGGTATCTTCAGTACTATTAATACCCCCACTAGGGTAACCAATAACACTGAGTCTTGTATAGACCACATTATGGTAAAATCAAAACATTATATCAAAAGCATAGTCTACGAATCCTCCATTACGGACCACTACACAACTTTACTAGGCCTGACTACACCAACTCCAAATTTGCCTACTCAACGCTATTTCTCAATTAAGAATATTGCCTATGACAACATAAAATCATGTTTAGATGAACAATCATGGGAGCATTTAAGGAGTATAAAGTCAACAGATAAGGCTTGGCACTACTTCATTACATACTTACAAACCATCATCACACAAAATACTAAGACATCAACAAAAATTATTCCCCACCGCAAAAAAAAATTAAAAACTTGGATAACCCAAAGCATCTTAAACTGTATTAAAAAAAGAGATAAGTTACACAAACAAGTTAAACTCAACCCTTCTGATACTACTCTCTACTCATTCTACAAAAGATATAGAAATCTATGCACCCAAATTATACGAACAGCTAAAGAGCTACACTTCAAAAATAAACTGATAGAATCCAATTACGATCCCAAAAGTGTATGGTCAATACTAAAGGAAAGTACTTGCACTCAAAAATTCGATGATGATAATATCAAAAATATTGTCATTAACGATGAAGAAATCCTCTTCCACGACAATCCTACACTAGTTTTAAATTACATTAACAATCATTACACAAATATTGGAGGCATTCTGGCAGAAAACATTACAAGTACTGTGGCAGAGAATCTACATTCATCTATCCAGCAAGATACTCCTAACTCCAATAATGATACACAATTTAAACTCCAAACCATCTCATGTGATAAGACAATTAAAATAATACAATCATTAAAGAATAGCTCTGCTGCAGGTACTGACAACATAGACGCTAAAACCATTAAAACTCTAAGTGACCAACTCCTCATTCCACTTACATACCTGATAAATCGTAGCCTAAAAGAAGGTATTTTCCCTAGCTGCTTAAAAAATGGACTAGTAATTCCTATCTATAAGTCAGGACCTAAAAATGACATCAACAACTACAGACCTATCACTCTTATAAATACTATGTCCAAAATTCTGGAAAAAGCCATCAAAGAACAGCTCTACCACTACCTAGAAACAAACCATCTACTCTCGAAGAACCAGCATGGCTTTAGAAAGAACAGAAATACACAACACGCTTTAACCTCAGTAACAGACTTTATTAACTCTAACCTTGACTCAAAGAAAAAAGTAATTTCAATATACTTAGACTTATGTAAAGCCTTCGATACAATTTCTCACAATATACTTTTTAAGAAACTTATTAAACTCGGCATAACTGGAAATGAACTTAACTTACTGAAAAGTTTTATGTCAGAGAGAACTCAACAAGTCATTATCAACAAAGTGAAAAGTGAACCCCTTCCGATCAGTTACGGAGTGCCCCAGGGTAGTGTTCTAGGTCCCATAATGTTTCTTATCTACATCAATGATATCTGTGAACTAATTACAGAAGGCAACATTGTGACATTCGCTGATGACACCGTAATACTTTGTCAAGCTGACTCATGGATCAAGGCATTCCTTAAAGCTGAGAAAAGTCTTGCTGTCATCAAACAATGGCTCAATGAAAACAAACTTACTCTAAATACAAAAAAAACTAAATTCATAACACATAGTATAACACAAAGAGGTCAACCTCCTCCAACCTTCGCTCTGAAAATACACGACTGCTCCCAAACCTTCTCAATATGCAATTGCGAAATCATAGAAAATGTCAAACAAATAAAATATCTAGGCGTCATAATTGACGAAAACCTACGCTGGAATGACCACATCAACTTAATTACATCCAAGCTCAAAAAAATCATGTATCTCTTAAATAATATAAAAAACATCTTCCCACGCACAATACTAAGATCTATTTACTTTGCGCTTTCCCAATCTTTAATCATGTATGGTCTTCTGTCTTGGGGAAGTGCAAGTAATATTTCTCTAGATCCACTAGAAAAAGCACAAAAGGCAACAATCAAACTAATTCTCCAAGTAGCATATGATACAGACTCTGAAAAAATTTACAAGATGCTCGATGTTCTGTCAATCAGACAACTCTACGCTAAAGCGTCTATTCTTCACCTCTTCAAATTCAAACTACATATCCCTTTACTTTCTCAGTCCTCAATAACAAGCCGGTCTTCAACAAACCTAACACTCAACATCCCGCTAAGGCACACGACCCACGGACAAAGATCCTTTAACTACTATTCCATCAAACTATATAACTGCATGCCACCTTCTTTGAAAAAACATGCTGATTATTCACCAACAAATAAACTAAAAACACAAATCACAGACTGGATAAAAACTAAAGGAACACTATTTTTCCAAAACCTATTTACTCCAAACCAAACATAAAAATTAAATTGGTATTTAAATTATACCACTAGACCGACAAAATAGATTAATATTGCATAGCTATTTTTAAAATATTGGCACTAATATCATCTACTTTTGTTTTTTTCTTTTCTCTTTTCGTCTCAAGTGCTCTCTAAGTTCACTTCATGTATATTCTTTATAAAAACACTTATATCACACTTTGTAAAATATATTCTTTATTTTTTTTTTCTTTTTACTATAATGTATTATCCTTTGCGACTTTAGTATATTATGATGCTCAACATACCTCAACTTACTACATTGTGTCTGTATAATATTATGATGACTATCTCAACACAGCTACCCACACCTACTATATGTACATTACTGCCACAATGGGTGGTACCACGGAGTCCTCCTTGAGAGTCTCAAGGGGGATACTGTGCTATCACTTATGATGGCATAATAATACATGCGTACACCTCAGCACGGGTTCTCCCAGTGAGGTGTTCTCAATCCATAACCACATTCATTTTAACCAATTACATACAGTTACCGATCATATTTCACTCTACTACCTACTATGTTTCATATTAAGAATATTTTTTGTTTTACTAAACTTCCACCTTATGTAATTGTCATTGCATTTATTAACTCTATGTCATTGTATTTATACTGTATGTAAGAGCATAGAAATAAATAAATAAATAAAAAAATAAAAAAAATAAATAAATATAAATTATGAACTAAAACAAAATTTGAATCACAACAATAATTCGTGACAGAAAATTTTTCGCAGTAAGGATATTTGCAGCGGGAAAGATAAACGCGCATTAATGAAAGCGCAACTTTGCCAGATCGATGGAAATACTTTTTTGGTAACAATTCGAAAAAGAAAACGTAGTCTTTATTCAACGTGTAACAAAATCACCGCTAAACGGTTGGGAAGTATTATTTTGTCAGTAAGGCTGTTAGTAAATTACTTTTGGAATTAAAACACATCCATTAAAAGAATTCAAACCAACACAAAAAAGAGTGATACGCTAATTGACTCCGGAGTCTGGGATCACGAACTGGGATCTTGATACAAAAATGGTAACAATAATAATTTGGTTTCATAGTGCTTTCACACACAAAGAAGTGCATATTTAAAAAAAATATGTTTTAATAAACACCATTCCAAATCAAATCATTACTTCAAATGGCTATTTTAATGTTAATTAACTAGTAATAAATACCAAAAATATCCTAACCTTCCTTTTCTCATCTCCCTCCCCTCCCCAAATTTCTTTAGCCTCCCAAACATCCCCAAGTGGGGTTGGTGAATTTTCGTTTACTTCCGACAGTTGGAGTCTCTAGTGCAGACTCAAAAAAAGACGTAATGGAAAAGAAGACGCACTTACTACAAACCTAAATCATATTTTATAGAGTTTATCGAAGGGAGTTATTCGAAAGGGATGCACCGCGGCTATAACTCAAAGCTCTATGTAAAAAACACATTCAAATCATTTTCTGAAACACGGATTGACTCCCAGAAATATTGTAGTACTTTGGCAAAGGGGTGGCGCGAGAAATAGGGGTTACTTTAAGAATAGTGTATTGTGGGATGCAGTGAAAGGTAGACAGTACTTCCCTTCCACATAAATTTCTGAGTTCTTTTTTACGAATTCAATAGACATACGGGGTGACTTGTACTCGATATGTCAAATTGAAAGGGGTTCCTCTAGGGAAGAGTATTCTGAGATTAAGTTATTTTTTATACAGTCATCATTATTTAGTATTTTTTCTTGATTGGGTGATGCGAAAAATCATGCCATTTTTCAAAGATTAATAATTTGTTCATAGCACACAAAATTACTAACCCAACATTACGATCCAATAATTATGACTAGAAGCATCAAATATTTCAGTTCGAATCTTAGCATGTTATTGAAACCCGCGACAACGATAATGCGTACTTGCATGCCAACTAGAGACTAAATACAAAAATGTAAAAACTACAGGCCGCTTCAGAACTCTAGTGGAGAGGACTGTGAAAACTGTGAAGTTATATATATATTAATGCTTTATTTTATAATGCACACGCATTTTGCCATAGAAACTAGTAAAAATAACATGTGTGCAATTCATAATCAGTAGAAGTGAAACCTTCAGAAAACTAAACTTCAAGAGAATGAGACGAATGCAGAGTGTCAGGAGTAGATTAATTGTAGGGTTTACTTATTATAATATTGTTACCAAGTTTAAAAATTATTTTACATTTTATTCTACGAAGCACCGCACGAAGAGCATGCCGATAGACAAAGAGAATACCGTCTCTCTCATACTCTGGCAGGCTAAATCCTATATTGTATATAAATCATATTATATTGTTTCACGGTGTTTTTGCACACAAACAAGTATAGAATTCCGTAGTTCCGTAAGTATGTATTTCTTTTTAGTGTCGCTCGTTTCCGTTTCATCGAATTTCAAATCAAAAAGGTGCTAAAGAAGTTTGCACTTCAAAAAAATTCTAATAAATTAAGCTTTCTTTCAAAAAGTTTGGTACCGTACAAACTTAGTACTCAGTACCGTAGTATTCAGTTAAGTTATAGTTTCAAAGGTGCCCTTAATTGACTTTTTATTAAAATGGGGCAATGCAAACTTTGATATTTACTCTAATTAATATATACATATATAATATATAAAATTATTTTTACTATAATTAATAATGTTTTTAAAAATTTTCCGTAACGTTTTCGAATATTAAGTAATATTAGATCCTTACGTATGAAATTGGCGTTTTGCCGTACTGGCAACTTTGATATCAAATATCTTCTCTTTGGTTAGGAATTCCAAATTCAAATTTATACAGCTATTTACTCATGTATTTGTGTTTCGAAAATTATAATTCATTTGTTTTTCCTTAATTGTTTTTTTTCTTTGCGTCACTTAGTTTACAAAATGGAAAACTTGAAATATCGCGTTATTTACGAGTACGAGTTCCACCGTGGCACCAGTGCTGCAGAAACGGCTCGAAGGATTAATGATGTGTATGGCGACGGTGCCGCAAAAGAAAACACAGTGCGTTTTTGGTTCCAACGTTTTCGTTCTGGAAATTTCTGCAGAACAAGCCCCGTGGACGGCCGGAGACCAAAGTTGATAATGAAGAATTGAAGGCTATTGTGGAATCGGATCCATCGCAAACCACGTCCGAGTTAGCTGAAGGCTGCGGTGTTAGTGATAAAACTGTTTTAATCCACTTGAAGCAAATTGGGAAGGCGAAAAAGCTTGAAAGGTGGGTACCTCACGAATTGAGTGAAGTAAATCAACAAACGCGCATTAGAACGCTAGACCACACACTGCACAACAGACGGCTACCAAATTAGAAGAGCTTCAATTGGAATGTCTAAGACATCCACCGTACTCTCCGGACCTTGCCCCAACAGATTACCATTTTTTTCGAAATTTCGATAACTTCTTACAAGGAAAAAAAAATTCAACCACTATGGGGCAGTCCAAACCGCCTTCGAAGATTTTATTGATTCCCGTCCGAATGGTTTTTTTAGTAAAGGGATCGATGAACTACCTATGAGATAGCAATGGTACATACTTTGATTAAATAAATATATTATATTTAAAAAAATCGAATTTATGTTCCTCCTATACAAAACGCCAATTTCATATGTAAGGACCTAATATTATAAATAAAGTCATATTTTTTCTAGGAAAAATCATACAAAATGGAATTTTTGGCGAGATAAAATTTAAATAAAAACACCAAAAGTAAAATTCTGTCTAGGAGTAAATACTCGTACTATAAATACCACGTATTTAGGTAGATGATGACTGTTGAAAATTAAAAGAAAAAAAAATCCATTTCACGTTTTTGCGCAATGATGCACATTAACATTGATTGATTGACTTACAATTAATTTTCCGACTAGATTACATTGCGATACAAATAAAAACACCGGGAGTATTAATTACTTTTTCGCCTATCGGATTTTACCCCCTTTACCGCTTTCTCTCGTGCGCCCTTTCACTCTTCCCACATCCTGAAAATCCAAAACACATTATACGATATACCTACGATTAGATTAAATCCACCCCAAGGATTGGCCAAGGATTCGGTCATCAGTCTCGAGGATATCACTCCAAACCCGACGGAGATGGATCGGTATGAGGAAACATTAGGAGTGGAGATTGGAGGGCAGTAAAGAGCCTTTGCATTTAATCAAGGGAATCGGTAACAGGTTCAACTAGGGTACTAGGAGAGAGTAAAATGCCTGAATACGGCTTGGCAAAATACCTTAAATTACAAAAATATATTTTAATTTACTATTTTCATATTAAAATTTTATGTATTTTTTTTGTTCTTATTTACTAACCAAATATATCTACACACAATATGTACCACCACCTCACTAGGCTGATTCTGTTCCAAGGTGGCAGAAATTAAATCTTAATTTAGAATCTCAAAGGAAGTGAGATGAAAAATAAATTAAGAAATAAAAAGAACTGAAAAAAATAAAAAGAAAAATTCATTTCACAGCGCAGTTCAGAAGCGGTAGAAATGAAACATTCAGAAAACTAAAGTAGACAAGAAACACCGCACAAAGAAGAGACAGATTATTTTATCTCATTCTCTCGCAGGCTAAATATTATAGATATATGTGTGTCTCTTTTTAGTGTCGGTTTTTCATTTCATCGAGTTTCAAATCACAACGGTGTTAAATAAGTTTTTCATTTCAAAAAAATATAGGAAAGAAAATAAATGAGAGAAATAGAAAAGAAATTAATAAAATGAAGTCGCTCAAAATGTATGTGCGCTTAGATCTTTTAAACTACGCAACGGATTTTCATGCGTTTTTCACCAATAGAGTGATTCAAGAGGAAGGTTTATATGTATAATACATGCTTATTATGGTAGAGAAAAGCCGAGAAATTCAAATATTCAATTCAGGCAGCGGGCAGCTGGCAAGCGTGTGGTGTGGATTTTATAAAGGTTGGGTAATGGCGTTTAGTTTCGTTAGCCACAGCATTGTCTGGCCGGGTCGGCTAGTTAACGAATAAAAAAGAGATGGAAAGAAATGTGAAAAATGTAAACGGGAATTGAGTTATATATTAGATGTTTATATTAAAGTATATATTAATATTATATTAATAATTTTATATTATTAATATTATGTTAATAATTTTTATATTAATATTATAGTTATATATTAAAGTTTTTTTTTCATCGCTTTTGATGACTTTTCGAAGGAGTGATGAAGTTGCACATTGCTGAGTTGTCCGGTCACCCTACAATTCGCCAGAAATCCCCAGTCAGGAGGACTGTGACTTTCTTTTTTATACATTTTTTTTAAATATTTTGAATCCTTTTTCCATAGTAGATAAAGCCTTTGTTGGCTAGGATTGTAAGCCAGGCACGGTGTATTTTTTCATGTGATTACTGCATAAGAATTCGAACTGCCTGTATTCACTATCAATATCCGTCTCCAATTTGGGGGAAGTTGTGAAGCTGAAGGTAGGACGGATGGTGAGGAGGTTGAGAAGGATTCTCTTCTAAAATTACGTACAGCTGAAGCGTGCCTTTTAAATTGAATACTGGAGACAGTGGGACAACGTCATTCCCGATCGGTGCATGTCTTTAAACTGAAGGAAAAATGGAGGTGAAAATTTTTGGGAAAACGAAAGGTTGGTGAAGAATCTGACTATTCAGAGCTGATTGCTAAACTAATTTCAAGCTACGTTCTCAACATGACCATTTAAGAGTATCTACCCCTCTTGAACGGGATGCAAGCAGCTACTAGTGTAATACCTACCAACTGTAAATTATTTTATTTACTTGAAATTATTTTCCCGCCCCGGGTCATCAACCACCAACTTCGTCGACTAAAGTGCGCTCTCAATATGTATGAGAAAGAAAGTTCATTTAAAAAAATGTTAATATTTGACTGGGTCTAAGTTATACCAATTCTTTTTTTCTTATTAACCACGTTACATAAAAAATCTTGATTGAAAAATGTTTTTTCGATAACATTATTATTCAATTTATATATTTTTTTTATAAACAAGTTCTGCTGTATAATTATTATTACATGTGAGAGCTGTTTAGCCTTCTGAAGGCACTTGAGTTGGCACAACTGTCACGCGTAATAATAATTACACATTGGAAATTGTTTAAAAATAATTGTTTTTATAAATTGAATAACAAAACGAGTATTATTGAATAAATAAAGGGAAAAGGGAGATGAAACGTATCTAGTCAACAAAAAATACTTATTCAACCGTTGAAATAAGATTTATTTTCGTGTTGTTAAAAATTCTAAACATAAAGTCAAACAATTTATTTTGGTTCTCGGTAGAGAAAGTTTGAAAGTTTTTACAGTTTTGTAACCAATGAACAAATTTGGTTTCTGCTCATATAGTTATGATTGATTTGATAGGTGTATATTATACCGCTTAATTATGTTATATAATATTTTTATTAACATACAATATGGCTGTATATCGAACTAACGTCATCGTTAGTAATTCAACTAGGACATTAAAAAGCCTCCTAGCTCAAAATGACGTTGCCAACTGGAAACGGTTTGGTTGGCATAGAAAATTCTAACAGAAAATTATGTGCGAATATTTTAACTTCAAAACACATTTCGAGAACTGTTACTGCCTAAATTAACAGTTTTTTTTGCTTTATGGTATGAATATAGCTTCGCCAGTCTCAGATGGTGTAATTTATACAGTTTCACTAACGTTTCACCTGTTATCATAAGGAATATTGATATATAAATTCGTTCTTGTTTCTTTTCTGTACGTTTTCTAATTCAGGTTGTTTAAAAATACTTACATTATTTCAATAATTAACATCACACTGAAGCAAAAAATTATGATGATTAAGAAAAATAGTTTTATTCCAAAAATTATAATTAACTTTAAACTAAGCCACACTGCAAGCCCTGGGGAACGCCACGAGTTGGGCCATTATAGTTTGGCCATCTACCCTCACATTCAATCAGGCTACAGTTCAGTGAGCAAGGGGCCATCTGGGGAGAAATAACCACATCATTTTCTGGGGGTAATCGAATGCACAAGGAATGCGTTTCTAATTAATGCAACGACGTGACTAATGCTTACTTCAGCTGGGAAATCGCTTGTATGCCCTTCAAGTATACGTGCGAGTACAAGAAAGCCAGACGTCTGGGATTCGAACTCTGCAAAATAAATTGGGTACCGCCGTCTATTTATGTAAATTACCCGATATTATTCGGTGATATTTTTCAGGTGTATTCTCATATTTTATAATTGGCTGTTCAAATCCATTGTCTGAAGCAAAATTTAATTTAAAGGCAAGTTGAAGCAACAACTCCAATGGCTTTATTATTTTTGTATATGCATTCAAAGAAAGCATTACAGCGTGAAGCTGGGGTGACTGAAGATAAGGTTTTAAAATATTTTTTGTTGACACAAAAGGTTAAATGAACCTCAACGGTTAATAATCTTACTAATATTATAAAGGCGAAAGTTTGTATGGATGAATGTTTGT
Organism: Limnephilus marmoratus; assembly: GCA_917880885.1. NCBI lineage: Eukaryota > Metazoa > Arthropoda > Insecta > Trichoptera > Limnephilidae > Limnephilus > Limnephilus marmoratus. The sequence goes on from OU862914.1 coordinate 13,115,893, forward strand.
TACTCTTTCACGCAAAAACTACTGAATGGCTTTTAATGAAACTTTATAAAAATACAGCTTATACATCAGAACAACATATACGAGCTCTGGCATTATGAAATTTTGTATAAAAAATTGCAATAGGTGGCACGCGAGCTGTTTGAAAAAAAAATGGAGTGGAATCTGGGAGGTGGGAGGGGAACTCGGGAGGGGGGAGGGAAACTGGGGAGGGGGTTCACGGGAGGGGGCCGGCGAAAAATGGAGGGGGGAGGGGAACCTGGGAGGGAAGAGGGGCACTCGGAAGCGGGATTCGCGGGACGTGGGAAGGGGGGGAGTGGAGTGGGGAGAGGGAAGGCGGAGGAATCGGAGTGGGAACGTGAGAGGGGAAGGGTACGCGGGAGAAGAAGGGGAGGCAGAACGGGACGAATGGGAAAGGACACGCAGTGAGAAACAATTTCTTTATTACATGTCACATAGCAACGCATGCAGGAACCAGATAGTAAATCATATTTCAAAGAAAATATACCTTTATTTCAAGTTCAATATATTTAGCAGTGCCGCGTAGTCCACATTAAAAAAAATTTTAGTAAAATGTTTCTTTACCAAAAATTTATGAATATTTTTTCAATGGTGCAGGAATTCTAGAATAAACTATTATCATGTTCTACATTGATTATTAATTTATTTCTATATCACAAATTTACACTGTCTAGTAAGACAATAAAATTGCCATTTTCAAATATTCAACGCACGATAATTCATACCCGAACTTTATGGATTCAGATCGTTTGACAAAACTGGGAACGTTGGCACATCCTGTTGAACTGGTTGAACATCATAATAAAAGCGAAAAAAATGATGTTCACAATAAAGTCAAATCGAAACCGTCTAGACTTTATTGAAATTCTTATGAAAGCTTAAAACCGAATAATATTACTTTACTTTACCTATTTAGACATAAATTAAATTAAAAGTACGTTAAATTTATAGAAGGTATAATGGGAATCCCTAAATGTCACAGGTCTTTCATTTTTTCAATAATATCTACGAGCGTAGTGTTTAAGTTAATCTAGCTCGACGATTAATTTATTATTAAACAAGTATTTGACGTCTAAATTATTGAATTTCTAAAACCATATCTTTTCTAACCAACGTCTGTCATATCTGAACTGCCTTTTTGATGAATATTGAATATGATTTATTAGTTGAACCAGTAGTAAGTGAATAAAAATCACAGTAACGCATCAAATCTCTCCCTCGAAGTTAACAGTAATCCCATCTCTCAAAGGAGCATTGTACTGAAGCGGGTTAGTAAAAATGAAAGTGGGGTGGCAAACTTTGAAAAAGCGCGCGTATCAAGTTGGAGGAACCGCTTAATGCAACTTGGAAATCACTTAGGGGAGGGTTCCCGCGCCAGGACTGTTCGACCCCTCCCTGCACAGGGGTGAGAGAGTAAACAGGGCAGGTTTGAACCTGCTTACCGGTAGCTGGCTCCTACCCAGCGGATAATGGGACACAACGACAAACGATACTAAGTATTATCGTGTTGAAACTTGAAGCAGGTAAATTGGAACGTTAACCAGGGGAGATTAGAAACTTTTTGCATTCTCAAAAGGGTGAAACTCCAAATACCTGAACTTAGCTAAATGAGAAGACAATCAAAATATCGGCTACACATTTTTGATGAACAATTATTAAACATTTCAATCCTAAAAATCATAGACAGTAACTCAATGCTTTTTTCGTTCAGATTTCATATGGGTCGTCATTTGCCTTGAATTTGAGATGAAAAAAATACAATCATGTTCTATTTTGGTTGGTACCGATTTTCGTACGATTTAAGATGGCGGACATTTTTTCTATTTGATTAAATTAAATTTACTTATTTATAACATTATTTGATAATGTGGGTCTCACTGGGTGCTTTATCCGTTTTGCTTCATTTAAAATTTTAATGAAATTCGATGAATAGATAAAATGAGACAATACATTTAAATAAATTAAGATAAAACCGAGACGAAATAAAATAAAATACAACAATAAAGCCAGTGACAAAAAAAAAATTATGAGTTATGGTTGAAAATTATGATGTAGGTAATGTAGGTATGCATTGTAATTGTATTTTTTTTGTATTACAGACGGTTTGTCAATATATGCATGTAACATAAACTACACATTTATGGATATAATATGTATTCTTTTTTTTAAAGAAAAGGTAATTACAAACATGAGATACATATTATGTGTGGCATTATAATTATTGCCTCTTGAATTATTGTGTATTATGTATGTATATTTTATTATTTTACGTTATAATTTTTTTGTAATATTGTCTTTTCCTTAATCCATCTTTTAATTTTGTAATAGATAAAAATACAAGGCAATAAAACACACAAATGGTGTCTTTGTCTAAGGCTTGTCGTCAGATTTTTTAACGTATGTCGTTCTTCATTGCTGTACGTAAGTAAAATTTAGGTATTTCTTCAAAGACAGCAATCTTATTTTGTTGTACCATTTTTATTCAAAATTAATAGATTACTTAGTTTTCATCACGTTTATTGTTTGTAAAAACCCACTTGTTACGTGAACAATGCTCACTTTCCCGAGGAAGTTTTTTTTCGGTTTTTTCGGTTCAAAAATGCTCCTTCTCTGAGGAAGTAAGCATTGTTCACGAAGCATTTCGTTTTTTTTTATACAATAAACTTGGTTAAAACTAAGTAATCCATTATTTTTGTATATAGATATTACATCATGTAGAAGTTTTGAATGTTTATTTCTTTATAATTTATTAAAAATATTGATTTAAAAAATCCTTAACATGCATTTATTGCTGAGAACGTTTATTACTGTACAGTATTATGAATTTAATTTGTATTTTTTGATTCTAACGGCAATGGAAAATTACACTTTCTGTGAGATCAGGAAGTCTATATTATTTTTGTCCCATTTTACTATTTGTTCGCGCATTTTTATATGGGATTGATTGGGTATTGCATTCGCAGACTTGGTGGGTAGATATGTCAAAATCATGAATTTATCCCACCTACCTAATCTTTCCTTCCAAAATGTCACCATAAAAGTTGCATGAAAGTACTCAACTTTGGAAAAGTGACAGTGTGCTTTTTGCTGCTTAGTACAAAATAACATCTCAGACAGGGCGCATGTATCGTAACCTCTTGTTATAAGAATATTGGGAATTTTAAATTAAACAGTGAGAAGTGTACACCAAAACTGGAGATCAGCGAGGCCCATCTGCAACGGTGAGTCCTATTTTCCTTATTCCAGTCTGGGCTTATCTAATTTTCCAAAAGCCCAGATCTGAACTATCGACTGACTATCCATCAGGTTTGCGAGTGTATGCTATTTAATTGTCCCGTATAACTTAGCAATCACGTAGTTTCGGGACTGGTCCTTTGAAGGCTACATAGGCTTTGCTCTGCAGCATTTACCGCCAATTAACAGTGGAGTCGCAGTTTCGCGACACCACTATTTTTGAACAATAATTATTTTTTTTTTGCTGGATGTCTGTGTTATTTTATTCCATGTTTTGTTAGGTTAGGTTTTAATTTTTTTTTTAATATCTCCTTTTTTCTCAGATCAATTGCTGGCAGAATGTACACATTATTTTTTTCCTATCAATTGAAACACTTAAAATAATTTATATGTCACTGGCAGAATCTATTATAATATATGGATTAACAATATGGGGAAATACTACTGTAACCAATCTGAAAAAGAGTCCAAGTTGTAAAAAACGCAATTGTTAAATTATTAGTCGTCCCTAATATTTTCAAACAGAAACGTTTCAGAGTGCCAACATTTTACCTGTTAAGGCAATACTATGGCACAACATTATAATTCAGCATATATTTACCCCGCAGCATATAGAGAAATTAGAACATAAATACAGCACTAGATTCACGCGCAACGACGACGGATTAATAGTTCCGAAATTTAATAATAAGTACGGATAGAGAACGTTTGAATAGGTACATCATACCGCAGATATTTAATTTATTACCTGACACTATAAAGCAACGTAATTCTATGAATAAGGTAAAATATATGGTGAAAAATTGGCTGTCGGAAAAAAATATTTATATTCATATGAATGAAAAAATGTTGAATCTGTAGATATAAGACGTAAATTCGAAATTTTAAAATGTATATGTAACTAAAATATAAGCACCTGTTGACAAACCAATTCCATTGGCTTAGCAGGACTTGTTTGTTGATTGTATGTATTAACTATTCTTTCAATAAAAAATAAATAAATAAAATTAAAAAAGGAGATATTTTGTTGGGGGGTGTTTTGTCCGTAGCTGCTCTCAACCGTCTGGAGTCAGTGAGACTATAGTATCCCAAATATGGGTATGTTGGGGTAAGAATGATTTGGCTATACCTTAGATCTTGTCGCCAAACAGTTTTAATAAACATTTCAAGCAAAGTTTCAATTCTGAATGGTGATCTTACATCATAACGATACTAAAACTACCACTCACTCTATTTATTCATTCTTACTCTTCGTTGTTACTGTTCTATCTCATAGATCGTTTAGTAAAAACTCTTTGGGCACACATTGGTCACTACTAGTCATTAGTTCTTTGATCAGGGAACCTCGCATATTTTTGCATAATACTAGTAAGTCAGTAAATTTATGTATTTCTATGTATTACAGTATGTACCTATTAATTAACATTTTTACATAATAGATAAATTTTTAAATCATTTTTACATAATATATTTTGCAATATTATTATGTTGGGTGCAGGGTAGGTTTGTGAAGGTGAAACTGTGGATAGGTATTGTTGAATGCTTCGTGAACACCTCACTAGGAGAACCTGTGCTGAGGTGTTTACGTGTTTATTTATGATGATGCGTGACAAGTATTTATGTGTTGTAATAGAAAGTTTTATATTTATTTTAATTTTTTTTATGTTGATGATTATTTAGAAGAGAAAAAAAATGTACATTTTTTTGTATGAATTGTATAAAAAATTTTGTATAAAAAAATGAATATATAAATGTACATTTATATATACATTTTTTTTCTCTTCTAAATAATCATCAACATAAAAAAAATTAAAATAAATATAAAACTTTCTATTACAACACATAAATACTTGTCACGCATCATCATAAATAAACACGTAAACACCTCAGCACAGGTTCTCCTAGTGAGGTGTTTTTTTTTTTTTTTTACATGAGCTCCACACAGGAGGCCCAGAGGAAAATAATTTCCCTCAGGGCCTATGTCATCTTTGGGGATGCTGTGTGGGGGTTTTTTTTAAGAAAAGGAAGGAGAGGAGAGTTCTGGGAAGGAAAAGGGTTTAAGGGGTGGGTAGGAATATGGGGTTCAGTGTGTTCAGGTCATCCGCCTCCAAGACCTAGACAAACCTCACCCCATGGACCCGGGCACCCCTGCTAAATCACCAAACGTAGCGAACCACTTGGGGTGACCTGTGGCAGAGGTGTTGGTTATCCAATAAAGGTTCCCGGGGTGGCGGTACCCATTCCCGCCTCCCAAATATACACATACATACACATCCATGTACATACATTTACATGCACATATATATATTATATATACATATGTATACATACGCATACACATTCACATACACATACACATATGTACACACATATACAAATTGTAAGTGTATGTAAAGTTGTTGGATACTTGAAAAACTACGTAATTTTTAGGTTTATTTAATTTTATACTTTTTATAGTTTTGTTATGTTTGGTTAGGAATAATAATGTTTTGTATAAAGTTAATATCTTGATTTTTAATCCAGTCAGTGATATGTTTTTTATGAATGTTTGTAGATGTATTTGCAGATAGTATTTGTTTTAAAGCAATGGATTAATCTACTTTAAAAAAAATCTTCAACAAATTTCTATCCGAGCCTTCACCAGGCGATACAAGTATGATATAAAAAAATATAATCACATCAAACTACTTCCCGACATTCAAAGGCAAAGTTTCCACAGTTCCCCTGTTTCCACACTTTCCCAGTTTCCACAGTTCCCCACGTCCCGCGTACGGCAGATATACGGGGATATTTCTCTCACCGGGGCCGGGGGAGAGAACGGCACCTAAAGAAATAAGGTTCCACCTCAAGGGGAGTTAACCCGTTTCCATCATTTTTTATGAAAATAAGAAATTCTACTTTTAGCCTCACGGCGACAGAGTCGGAGTGATTTTTTCTCTCCTTTGATTTAGCACCGTCATCAGTTTTTCAGGAAGGTACTCCTTCGCGAAAGGTCTGCGTTTTTATTATGATAAAATGTGTGGGAACTTTACTTTCAGGAGTAATGTAGTCAAGGACTAAGGCTCTATTGATCGGCGGATTATTTTCATCATTTTGAGAAATAAGGGTCGGTACGTATTTTGTTATAATATTTCATAATACCTAAACCAAATATTGATCGTAAGGGTTGAAATAATGGTTAAAATATTTAAAACTATTTAACGGAGCAAGTAATGCAGTCAAAGATTAAGACTCTATTGATCGACGGATTATTTTTAATATTTTGGGAAATAAGGGTCGGTACTTGTGAAAATATAAAATTTTATAATACGTTAAGAAAATATTGATAATAGGGGTTAAAATAATGATAAAAATGTGTAAAACAATTTAATTTCGATTAATGTAGTCAAGGACCAAGTCCACAAAATATTGATGGTTGAGGTTGAAATAATGATAAAAATATTGGGAAAAATTTATCTTAACGAAATCTATCAAACCGTGAATACTTTGACATGCTATAATTTTATTTCTGTATGGAATTAAAATGAAATTCTGCAAATCGGAATCGAACACTAATACTATCTAATTTAACTAACTAACTAACTCACCATCACGCCGTTTCCCCGCAGGGGTAGGCAGAGAGGACGGACCGCCAAACAACTCGGTCTTGGCACACACTCTTTGCCTCACTCACATTCATACATCGTCTCATACATTCTCTTCTATTGTTCTGACTTTTGACATGGCCCGACTCAAGTATTTGATTCACTTGATCGTGCCACGTCTTCCTCGGGCGTCCCCGACTTCTTCTACCATTCACATTCGCGTCGTATATTCTTCTTACACTACTTTCTTCGTTCATTCGCTCTACATGCCCAAACCATCTGAGGGTCCCTTTCTTAATCTTACTCATTATGCTTACATCAGCCTTACATTCTTTGCGGACATCCACATTTCTCACACGATCATACACTATTTTACCACACATACGTCTCAGGGATCTCATTTCAACAGCATTCAGCTTACTTTCATCCTTCCTCTGCCAGTTCCATGCCTAACTGCCATACATCAGGGTAGGTACCAGGGCTCCATTGTGGACTGTCAGCTATTTATATTAAACTAGCAGACCCGGCCACACGTTGCTGTGGCTAACGAAGCACGACGCCATTACCCAACCTTTATAAAATCCACACCACTCGCTTGCCAGCTGCCCGCTGCCCGCTGCCTGAATTGAATAATTGAATTTCTCAGCTTTTCTGTACTATAATAAGCACGTATTTTACATATAAACCTTCCTCTTGAATCACTCTATCTATTGGTGAAAACTGCATGAAAATCCGTTGCGTAGTTTAAAAGATCTATGCGCACAACATTTGAGCGACTTCATTTTATACTATGTAATGATTATTTTCGGTTCCAATGTAAATTTTTCAATACTGATAGATTTAAACTCCTTTTTGGGCGCGTGCTCAAATGTTCAAATGAATAAAAAAAATTTGAAATGATTTTTTTTATCATCCATACAAATGTTGCTTTCTTTAAAAGATTCCGTTAATACAATAAAGTGATAAATAATATGCGATATAAAAAAAACTCTTACGAACACTTTCTCCTCTACATAAAAGCTCAATAAATCCTGCCTCAGCCCTGATTTCGGTTAAAACGCGAAAAACGCCACATAAAATATTCAGAGATGTTTTCTATTTCCCCAGTAAAATCCAACCGCCACGCCCAGGGCTGGCGGCTGGCAGTTCGGTGGGCGCAGAAGTGTGTTACGAGAATTGCTGCTAGATCCTTATATTCCACTGCACTATCGGGTGGCGGCTCTACCCATGTATATCGAGGCGACTAGATGAACCCTGAATTGTAAAAAAATAAATTTTAGACATAAAAAATCTGGCTAACTAATCACGCCGTTTCTCTGAAGGGGTAGTCAGAAACACCACGCAATATTGCATTGGCACAAGCTTCTTCATTCATTCTTTGTCGTTCATCCGTGCATCATTTAATACATAATATTCTGTTATTCTGACTTTTGATTTGACCCTTATTTTTTTGACCATTTCTAATTATAATGAAAAATTGGGCATACGCTATCATCGAGAATCATTTTATTTTCAACTTTACCAAACCTAACAAATCCTTCCACAAACTTTTGCGAATGGTTCAATAATTCAACATAGATTTTCGCGTGTTCTTTGTTGACAAGAGTTTTTTTAAAGCTGCGTACTTATGTTGAAAAATATTGCGAAAGCTGAAAATAATTAAATTCGCTTCATCTAGAAATTCTAGAAGGAAAATTTTAAGCACTTTTTATTAAGCCAAAGCCCGCCTTGGAAAATTCATCCGAAGTTATTTGAAATAAAATTGCTTTGAATATTATTCTGTTGTTTTAAGAAAAAGCTCCAACAATGTGTTTTTTTGTGTGAAACCGCACAAGAGTCCCAACTGCTTCCGTTTCTTGTGTTCTTCTTTAATCTGTGTTTACAGTGTTTACAGTAAAAGTTATACCGCCTATTACAGGCAGACTTGGGTTCACCACGCAGGCGACATCTCTTGGACCGGCTGTAACCTAACGACTGATCGGCTACGTACGAACCAATATACGCGAAGTAGCGGCTTTGTGCACAGGTATTGTAAAACAAGTCTACAAAAGTTTATCCAGAAAACCATGTTTAGGTTCTATTAGACTCACTTAGTCCCTAGGTCACCAATTTTGTGGGATGTTCAATGGATATGAACATTTCGAGCTCGCATATTCGTAGGTCCTCCTATATAATATGGGGGTGCTCTGTTGCCCCCCCCCCCCCCCCCACCGGTATATTTATATACAATATGCTGTCGGATTAGGGAAAATGCGGTATACTTACTTACTCAAAATATAACACGGAGTCCCCGAATGGGTGTGCAGAAAGGATGTATTTCCGAATAATAACAAAAGTTAAAATCCTATTTTATATATCCTATTTTATATATGTGAGCGATGGGCCCGAGCGCACTCAAGATCACGCCCTGCATAATAATTTGATTGTTTATTTTTGTTCTTATTGATTTTAACGCACCAGGGTTAAATTTTCCCCCCAAAAAAAAAAAAAAAGAAGGAAAAACTAAACCCTTTCATACACTTCCCCAAATGATCATCCAGTGAATCCACGCTATGCAATTGCACTATATAAGTATTATAAATACAAAACAATACAAGAACAACATGTCAACCTACTAGAGACCAAATGGGAATATAATTCACCGACTCCAGATATTTTCATATCAGAGGGTTCGGCTCTGTGGCATTTCTAATTGAACCTATAAATCCTACCGATCCCTCAATATAAATATTTAAAAAATCCTTTGTAATCCTACATGTATTTAAAATGACTGATTTTTGCATTTTTATATACAAATTCTTTGACAAATGTAATATGCTTAAATTTTGAATCAGATTCCTAGGTATTATGCCAGTAGCCGAAATAACAAATGGTAATATTTTTATAGTCCGAGAATGCCAAATTCTTTTAATCTCATTTCCTAAATCTGTGTATTTTCTTATTTTTTCAGAAATAGTTTTTTGAATATTACAGGAATTTGGAATAGCTACATCAAGGATATAAGTTTTTTTTTTTAATTTTGTCATGTAAAACTATATCAGGTCTATTATGACTAATTGTTCTGTCTGTTAGTATAGTTTTATCATAATATATTTTATAAAATTCATTTTCTATAAATGAATTTGGTTCATATTCATAATATGGTACTATATTACGGCAGTCAATCAAGTTATGTTTAATTACCAAACTTTGGTGAATTATTTTTAAAACCTGATTGTGCCTAAATGTATACTCGGAAGGCGCTAATATAGAACATCCCGATATAATATGTTCTATAGTTTCCGGAAAAGCCAAACATTTTCTACATAAATCATCAATTTGATTTATATCTTTGATTATATGCTTTCTATAATTTTTAGTATTAATGACTCTATCTTGAATGGCAAGCATAAATCCTTCTATTTCTGCGCTCAACTCTCCAATACTCAACCATTTGTTTGACGAAAGTTTGTCAACATACGTTTGGTTGAGATAATTGAAGTGTTTTGCGTGATGACCAGGAATCTAATAATTCCTGGTTAGTATTTATAAGAATGTTGGCATTCTCGTCATATAAATTTAAAGGTGTAATATTTCTATCTGCCTTGCAAATTATTTTGTGCATTTCTGAGTTATTAGCTTTCCTATGGAAAAAATTTCTAAGCATTTCTACCTGATTGTGTTTCAAAGATGTTATTTTGACTACACCTCTACCTCCTAAATTTCTAGGTAAATTAATTCGTTCTATAGCTGAATTTGGATGATTGCAATTAAATTTTGTTAACGTAGTTCTAATTAATCGTTCTAAACTATCTAAATCTGTATTGGACCATTTAATTATGCCAAATGAGTACGTTAGTAGAGGTATTGCCCAAGTATTTATTGCTTTTACTAAATTTTTAGCAGATAGATTGCATTTTAAAAATTTTCTGATCCTAGTTTGAAATTTAATCCTAATATCATTTTTAATACTAGTGTGATCTAATCTATTCGATTGCGGGTATCCTAAATATTTATAAACCTCATCCCCTTTCATACTTTTAATTTTGAAATTTCTAAATATACCCTCGTCTCCATCTACAATTTTGCCTTTCTCTATATGGATAGTTTTACATTTATCTAAACCAAAAGTCATTTTAATATCATCTGAAAAAATTTTAACTACCTTAATCATTTTCTCTAAATTTGATTCAGAATTTGAAAATAATTTTATATCATCCATATATAATAGATGTGAAACTATACTACTCTCTCTTGTATTACCCTTAATTTTTATTCCAAACTTGCTTTTAATTAACATTTTAGAAAGGGGATTCAATGCTAAGCAAAACCAAAGAGGGCTCAATGAGTCTCCTTGAAAAATTCCTCTTTTTATTGAAATGCCCGGTACTACTATTTTCTTACCTTTTAAATTTATTTTTCTTATTTTTTAAATTTACTATTATTTTTATTTTTTCTTTATTTTCTATTTATGTTCTTATTTTTACTATGTGTAAATATATAAATATGTAAAACTATATGGGACGTGTGGGATTGCACTATCCTCCCCATATCCTGGAATAAAGATTATTATTATTATTATTATATATGAGAAAAAACTCCTTGTCTATATACTCGTAATATCTACTTTGTATACCAGCGTAAAAGTACAAACCATCAACACCGTTAACATGATATCTATATGATCCGTACCAATATTTGGGAGGTGGGTGTGGGTACGGCCGCCCCGGGAACCATTTATTGGATAACCAACACTCATGCCTTAAGTCATCCTAAGTGGTTCGCTACGTTTTTTAACTTAGCAGGGGCGCCCGGGTTCATGGGGTGACATTTTTAATGGTGTTAGCAGCATATGCATTTGTCCACTTACTGCGTGACGGGCTGGATCGGGATAGATTGGTTGAGACAAATCTTTTTACCTCTCCAGCCGCACTATCTCGACCTATCGCCTTGTACCGTAGTGGGAGCGATATATCCATATATTCATACGTCTGTCACTCTTGGACACATTGACCCACGGATCCTTACCTGCCCCTAATACCTTTTTTCTTCCCAGAATTTCCTCTCTTTCCTTTTCCTAAAAAAAACCCTCCACACAGCTCCCCAAAGGTGACAAAGTTTGGGCGATTTTTTTTTCTTCATGGCCTCCTGTGTGGAAATAATGCAAAAAAAACTTTTTAATCAAAGTTTTTTTGTATTCGATTTTAGGTTTGACATTGGTAAATAATACACAAAAAAATTGTTTTAAAAATTAGTTTATTATCGGGGGGCCAACTGTCGAGGGATGAAGTGTGAGGTCACCATAATATGGTGCATATCGATATTGGCCGATCCGGTCGTCACAGTCGTAATATTATATTTTATAGCTCCGCCTCTATTGCGGAGCTAGAAATTGCACTGAATATTGCGAATTGTATCATCGTAAAACTTTACGGCAACGTGAATATTAAAGCGTGATGTTTTGATCGGTTGTTATTCCAAGCATTAAGGACTAGTGGAGATGGAGGAGATATTAATAAAGATATGTTTACTATCGAACCGCTGCAATCAATCAAAAGCTTAAACTAACGTGCAAGTAACTTCTTTGGTTATCTGAGCTTATTAACAAATATTATAGTAAACAAACTGTTGGCAGATGAAGATGAATAAATACGATCGGTGAGTAGCGTTTGTACCGGGACAATACTTGTGTTTTGTAAATAGTATTACAACATAAAACTCTCAGATCGAAGAATTATATCCGACTCAATATTTATGTTCAAAATTGTAAATGGTAGAATAGACAGTCCTGATTTAACTAAGCTCATCGAATTTCATATACCCACTAGAGCAACTCGCTCCAAAATCTTGTTTCAATGTAACAACAACAGGACTGAGTACACGAAACACTCGCTTGTACCTAGATTACATGAAGTTAGTAATAAATACGCAGATGTGGAGGATTTACTTAACTGCACGGAAGCTAAGTATAAGAAGGCTATTCTATCATATATTTTCAATCAATATGAATTTCATTTATACTAAAGTATTGTATTTAATTGTAGCTCCTGTGTTATTTCTTAACCAAATGCCACAATTGACTTATACACTCTTTTTTATTATTTCTTATGTTCAACTAAGATTTTGTGACATGTAATACGTATTTATGGTATATTTATACCGTTAATATTGATAAATAAATAATATTGAGTAAGTAATAGTTACGAGAAAATAATCGACGTTGTTTTAACAAAAGCTAATAAAAACGTTATTAATTGACTTCACAAGTGTCATAAACTAGTAGTTTTATGAACAGTAGACCTAATAATAGCGTAAAAAGGGAAATCTATGATAATATAATCGCGTCTAAGAAAGTGTGTTTCTAATTTTCTCCTATTTAATAACGAAAATTTCCTCTGAAATCAGATTTCTAAATAGGTAGGTACTGAAATACATAACTTATCGATTAGAAACCATACATTTCATTTTTTTTTTAAATTCCAAATAAGGAATTATGCAAGTTGTCGAAAGCAACCTCACTATCTCATTGACATTATTTTTCAAAAGTTCTTCAGGTAGGTAGGTACGTAGGTAAGTATAAATTTTAACTAAACCATTAAAACGGTCACTATCTTGAATCGGAAACGGAATGTACAAACCCAGACACACGAAATGCAAAACTGTCGAGATAAAACCGCTACACTCAGTCAATGATATCTCCAGAAAATTCAGAGAATCTGCATTAACAAAATCTCACGATGGCGTTTCCTCGTGTGCGTTTCATATTGTTCGTGAAAATTAAGTTAAATAAAAGAATTAAGTCCTATTTAAGATTTTTCATTAACATATCCTTTATTACTGCACTTTCAAAACTACAAAACCCAACATTACTATCAGGCAACCGCTACTGCAGCCAGCCTTTCTGAAGGAAAATGATTACAAAATTATCTTACGCTGATGAAATAATAACCGAGAAAAGCCAGTTTTGCAAGCAATGCAACACGTATAAGTTAAAGAAATTCGATCGCTGCGGTATCTGGAAATCAAAGACAGTAATCGATATGCTGAAATCAAAGACGTATCATTCACCATCGACTATCGAAACTTGGACACCTTATGATATGTCATTCTGAATAATCTTGTGTTGGGGGGTGGAGGGTTGCAGAACAATGAGAAGATCTCCAACCCGCCGGATTAACCAGGTCAATACCGCAACAAGCACAGCGGTGTCCACGCTCCAAATAACAAGTTGCAAGGAGAAATTAACGCGAAGACGATGGTCGCTCACCCATGAGGTTTTAATCAACATTCGCTCTAGTAGGTAAAAGCTTTCGCAGATAGAACCTAAGTAATTTAGTTGTTTCTAGAAAGAAAGTATTAAAATATGACAATATTGTTTGTCCTCGTTATTTTCGTTAGTGACAATGTTGGGCCTGATTTCATTAATTAAATAATAGCCGTGTACAGATGTTTATTGCGCGTTTGGCGTTGATTTCGATTTTGCATTGTACGTACACCCGTCCCAAAAGGATTAATGTAATTTTTCGGTGGACCAACCACTTGATATACACACTTTGTAATAATTATTTATTCACTGTTAAAGCGAGATGTAAGAATGTTTAGTGGCTAATTTGACCACTAGGGTACATGAGCGAGACAGCAGATACTGTATTTGTAGCACTCCCTCTTTCATCAGCTAGCTCTTAATTAGTCCACACGTATTGTAACTCTCCTTGTGCAATAAACATTTATACTCAACCACGCACGCGGTAATTTATTTTAGGTAGGTATTTTAAAAACACTAAAAATATTTATTACTTAATATTAAATCTAATGTGTCGGTGAGCCATGAGGTTAACTGTAAGAAATTGGAAAACTAACTTCTAAAACTAAACTTGAAACTTCTGCATATTGAAGATTGATAGATTTTTGGAGGATAAAATTATTAAAAAATGATTATTAATTATTGTGATAATGAAAACCTATTTTCTTTCAATGTTTTAGCACATTATCGACGAATGTAAGTCATTTGGGTAATTTAAAAATCCGTTATTTTCAAATTTACAGAAATAATAACTTACACAAGTGGAAGATGCTCTTAAATTCAAATTTACCTCTACGTAGATCTAAAGATCTCAGAGCTGCAATAAGCCAATTATAATCTCTGGAGATTCGTATATAAACACTCCGGTCTTCTCACAATACTCGAAGCAAATGCTGGGTGTGGGTTGGGCTGTAGGAAGATGGGGGAAGGAGGAAGTAAATATTTAGGTGCGCCTCAGGGCGGGATTATGACATTACTATTCTGGGGCACAGCTGAGAGTACTTGCGTGCTAGTGAAGTACTGAGCAACTAGCGGTTACACTCAGTGTTGTTCTAATTAATTATTCTAAGTGTGGTTGGTGCACGTTTACGAAAATATTATTTTATTTAAAATTGTTTTAGGGTTAATATTTTAAATCGCCGAGCTCTTTATGACTTTAAAATAGAATGTTGAAATAATTTTGATAACTTTTTATTCACGGTCAGGTCCTGAGGAAAGTAAATCCCATCAGGGCCTATTTGGGCATACTGTGTGAAGGGTATTTTTAGGAACGGAAGGAGAGGAAGTTCTGGGCAGGAAAAGGGCATAAGTGAAGAGAGGAATCGGGGGGTCAGTGTGGTGATATGATTCATAAGTCCGTCACTCAAATCTGGGAGTGACGGACTTATGAATCATCCTCCCATTGCAGTGCAAGGCGATGTTCCGAGACAGTCCTTCTGCAGAGGTCAAAGTCTGCATCAACCAGAGGTATCCGCCGCCAAGACCTGGACAAAGCATAACCCATGATCCCGGGCACCGCTGCTAAGTAACCAAACGTAGGAAACCACTTGGGGTGACTCATGGCAGAGATGTTGGTTATCCAATAATTGGTTCCCGGGGCGGAAGTAATCAAATCCGCCCCATAAATTGATTTAACTAATAATTCAATCATTATTACACGACGCGTTTAATAATTTCAAAAACACATTACGATGTGAGGAAACACGGCAAGCCAAAAGGTTGACCCGAGAGCTCAGAAGATCGTAGTCGGAGACGTATTAGGCTAAGGATAAAATAACGAACGAATTTTTTATAAACAAATACCTACCCAGATTTTTTTGTATCCATGAAATCTCCAATAGCGACGACACCTATTAAACATCATTTTTCTTGTTTTATTTTTTAGCTCCGCACGGGAGGCCCTGAGGTAAATAATTTCCCTCAGGGCCTACGTCATCTTAGGGAATGCTGTGTGGAGGGTTTTTTTAAGGAAAGGAAGAAAAGGAATTGCTAGAAGGAAATAGGTATGACGGCCGGCGTGGTCTAAAGATAAGGTTCTTGACTCGCAATCCGAAGGTCAGGGGATGGAATCCCGGCGCGGACAAATAAATTTTATTTGAATAATTTGTGTTATTTCACGATTAATTCATTTCAAATAATGTATAGTATATTTGCGGCACGTTCCAGAGTGGAAGATACTCTCAGAATCGCCCTAATGTAAGACCACCATTCAGAATTGAAACGTTGCTTGAAATGGCGTTAGCGGTGTTTGGTGACCAGATCTGAAGAGCCAGGTATTTCCCCACCTTCCTCTTCCCCATCTCCTTCCCCTCCCCACTACCTTCAGCCCCACAAAATACCCCAATTGTAAAAGCCATATTCTGACTGGCTCCAGACGGAAGCAGCTGAGACTCTTGTGAGGTATTACTATAAAAATAAAATAAAAGGTATGAGGGATGGGTAGGAAACTGGGGGCCAATTTGTCCAGTAGAGACTGACGTATGAAACCATCCCTTCAACTGCGGTTCAAGGTGATCAGTCGTTGGAGAGATCAAAAGGCCCCCTCAACAAGTCTCTCTCAATCCGGCCCGCCGCGCAGCAGATGGGCACACACATCGGCCGCCAGGATCTTGACAAACCTCTCCCCATGAACCCGGACACCTCTGCTAAGTCACCAAACGTAGCGGACCACTTGAGGTGACCTATGGCAGAGGTGTTGGTTATCCAATAAAAGGTTCCCGAACCAGCGGTACCTATAACCGCCTCCCAATTTGCAATGTGGACAGAACATTAAATATTATTTAATTATGTGGGGAGAGTGGTTTAAATCTACATGATTTATAAAGTAAGTCATATTTTATTTGGACTGAAATGGCTTTTTTTAAATTTGCACCTCACTGGCTCTGGTCTGAAAATGTTTGAAGCGGGGTGCAACTGGTTCCATCAGTTATAATCACAGGTATCTTTAATTTATGATATCTATGATGATAACAGGTGAAAAAAATAAGAAATTTTAAGCACAATATTTCAACTGAAACCAACAAACAAAGTAACAACTTCATAATGTGATACATTACGTATTTAGAAAATGCAGGTGACGTAATGTAATACTTGTAAACTGGGGTGGACACATGTCTCAGTCAAGTGACATCGCATAATATGTTTCATAAAATAAAATTATAAATATTAGTTGCCTGGCATATTCCATTCAGAAAGCGCCGCGCCGTCACGTGTCGTTCCGTCCAACTAAAGCCCTGACATATCCCAAACACCTTACACGGAGGCTGAATTCAACCCGAGCTGCTGCGCCCACCGAATAGATTTTCGCTAGAAGTGCTAAACTGTTTCTTGAAGGAAAAAAATGTCGCCAATTTACGCGCGAAGACACTGTTGATTATTTGTTTTGCAATATACACAAGTGCGACCTCCGTGGTCGAAATATAAGGCTCTTGACTCGCAATCCGGATCGAATCCTGGCATACGCAAATAAATTTTATTTTATTAATTTGTGTTATTTCACTATTTTCGTTATTTGTTTTTGGGATGTTATGCCGTATTGTGCTACCTCCTTCTTTAGCCAATGTTTCGGACAGCTATGCAATGTCCATCGTCAGGGTATATCCGGCAGATGTGTTTGGATCTGCCGGATCTGCCGGATCTGCCGGATCTGCCCTGATGATAGACACATTGAAGTACCCACCACTGTCCCACCTCGGTATAGGCAACTTATGGTCGCCCCTTCGGAGTTCTCACAAGAATCTAATTTTTTTTTAATAAACGGCTCTACATTTAATGTAACGAATCTAGACCTTCAATGTCCCCTCATACTGTGTTAGGTGGCGGTATGCGGTCGCGCCTACAGGACTGTACTGTTTTGGTCATTTCTACAATTCTAAAGCCCATGGAGGTAATCACCGCCAAAGCAGTGAGCCTCGTGGGCAGTCAAACAAGTGGTTAGTAACGTCGACATAAAAAAGTAAAATGAACAAAATAGACAGCAGCCGTCATGAGTAATCAGCTCATGACAGCGAAAGACCATACGCAATCCCGCGGGCGGCACCGAGCACTGTTCATAAAAAAAGCAACAAAAGTAAAATAACATTTGTACAGAGTAGAACTGATGTTACCGCAAACTGGCTACCGGCGGTCCCCGAGACAGTGAAGGAGGCTGATTGTCCGGCCTCCCGACAACCGGCAGCGTCGTCCGTAAGCCAGCTAGCCGGTGGTGCCTAGACGAGAGTAATTGGAAATCATAGAAGAAGACCCTAAGGAGAGAAGCGTCGGATCGCCGGAGGCGGGACGGACAGCCTCCAGATGTCGTTCAGCCTTCTCCCCAGCCTCTTCATGTCGCAGGGGGTGGCGCGGCAGACAGGTGCAGCTCCACCAGTTCCAGAAGACCGGCCATGGTACGTAGGCGGGGACACGGTCCAGGGTCCAACCCCTTATATGGGGAGAAGGACGGCACAAAACGAGCAACTGAGTTCAGTTCTCACAAAAAAAACATAACTAAAAAGAAAAATTTATTGATAACATAGTAAATCGCAAAAAAGAAAAAAATAAACAAGAGCGTGTGGAAATCAGCGCTGGGCATGTGAATGCACCATAAAACCAAACTAAAGATCATAAACATGTAAAATAAAATGGCGATGTAGAAAGAAAAAGAAAAAACATAAAGTAGACATGAGCGTTAAATTACGCAGGGCATCTGTAAACAGTAGACCATGAACATAAAAATGTAAAAGCATAAAAACATAAAAATGTAAAGGTGTAAATAATAAACTTAAAAATGTAAAAAATATATATATGTATAAATACTGTAAAAGCAAAAAAACATAAAAATGTAAAGGTGTAAATAATAAACATAAAATGTAAAATAAAATATAAAGCTGAACATCCTGGGCAATATTGGTAAGAGAGTAAGAAGCAAAGAAAGTCCATGGTTAGTCAGGAACAAGTACACCTGGTGCCAAAATCTACTAATCCGCGACTCTAAGCTCAGGCCATCTCTCAACCCAGATCCTTGTAAAATTCCTCAAGCACTCGAAGTTCGTCTTGTTCGAAACCAGATCAGTGTTCCACACTGGTCTGATAGGTACGTCCAAACCATCGAGCATTTCCTCTCTAGCGTCCGTCAAGATCTCGCAGTGCCACAGAATGTGCTCGGCCGACTGGTTGGTTGATCCGCATGCGCAGTTGGGGTGGGGGGACAGGGAGAGGGTGTGAAGTCTCCCCCTGAATTCCCCATGCCCGGACAGAAGCTGGGTAATGTGGTGATCCAGTCTGAGATAAGCCCCTTCCATTCTGATTTTAACTGATGGGAAGAAGGAGAAGGTCCATCTTCCCAAATTCGATCTATCCCAACGGACCTGCCACTCTTGGAGCGACAGATCCCTCATTTGACGTAGCAGCCCAGGGAGAGTCCCCGGCCCGCCCGGTGTCAGAACAACGCCTAGGTGAGTGGCCGGAGTTCCTCTGGTTAACTTCTACTTGGTTAGCACTTCCCTGATTTCCAGATCGATTGGCAAAATGCCAGCCAAAACGGGTAAAGCGTCCGAAGCCACGGTTCTATACGCACCGGAGAGTGCCAGCAAGGGGATTCGTTGGCCTCGCTTGAGAGCTAAGAGAATGAGCGAGTTGTCCAGGCGGTGTTCCCACACAGAGGCGGCATACGAGACTTGCGCCACGTATACGCACCTATATAGCGTTCGCAGAACCGGATTACGCAATCCCCACTCAGCCGTGGAGAGTCTCCTCAGCTTCAAGAAGAGAGCCTGAGCCTTGCTGGATACTTCTTTCTTTGATTTTCTTTTCTTTGATGATAGACACAGCAACGCTGTCCGCAACGTCGGCTAAAGAAGGAGGTAGCGCAAGATGGCATTACACCCTAAAAATAAATAACGAAAACACTTTTGGCCGTGACAATCTAAAAAAATATTTCACAATTAATTAATTAAAAATAACATAATATTGTATATTTGCGGCACGTCCCAGCGTGGGAGATACTCTCAGTATCGTCCTGGTGCAAGACCACCATCCAGAATTGAAACAGTGCTTGAATTGGCTTTAGCCGTGTTTGGTAACCAGATCTGAATAGCCAGATACTTTCCCACCCTCCTCTTCCCCATCTCCTCCTCCTCCTCACTACCTTCGGCCTTATACAATCTACCCCAATTGGGGATGCCATAGTTTCACAGGCTCCAGAAGGGAGCAGTTAGGACTCTTATGAGGTACTCACATTTAAAAAACACACACACACACACACCTTCGTCGGTCCCGGTGCGGGACCATTGTCATCCAAAAACACCGGCGGCCAAAAACCAGACGGTAACGGTATGAGTGTGTGTGTCTTCGCGCTAACGACAGCATTGTACTCGTATCTCCATAAACTATTTCGAAATAATCGGTGTTAAAATATCGTAACTCTGGTAAAATGTTAATCTTAGAAGTGGTGTTAGTTGGAGACGTCATATTTTTAACACAAACATTTGGGTTCTCCTACAACCTACAGGGACGCTCCCACAATATACTTCTACCGGTTTATCTCTCCAGTGGCTGAAGTAGACGCTCGCGCCACTACGAGGAAGGGAAAATCCTAGGAGACGAGGAAGCAAGGATGTATGTAAGGAAGTAAGGAAGCAAGTTCAGGATATAATGACGTTCTCGTTATACTACCTTCTACTTATCTGCAGCACCCGCACCTGTAACTACCTATTTGAGTTATTACCTCCCTTAACTTCAAGGATACGAAACTGCATTTTAAAAATTTGTGTTTATGAATTGCTTCAACTTTTTTAAAATACTGCTATTTCATGTGAAAAATAAATCGACCATAGAATTCTGTAAATATGATTATTAAGGCGGTACACAACCCTAATTATTTTTGTTTGCTCAAAACTCACATTTTATCATTTCCGGCGAATTCGTAACTATAATAACTTTTTATTTCCATGCCGCACGACGGATGCGAATTATTTATATTTTAGATTAATAAAAAAGTACCTTACCATTAACATATTTTACGTACAACGATTTTAAAACTTTACAACCCGTTTTTCAACTATAAAGTTAGCGGTAAGAACCAGATTTTATTTTTCTCGACGATTAATTAATAACTTCGGAAGGACTACATGGAGACACATTTTAAACATGCTCTTCAGAATTAATTAAAACGAACGCGGCGGAAAGGTCGTATCTCCAGGCCTGCTAGGGTGAATTCGACCGTACGTTCGTCCAATACGCCGTGCCGCGGCGTAGGTATATTTGTTCACACGCTTTCTTCACTTACACATTATTTTTTCTTCTTCTTCTTTTCTTTGATACGGCAAATTCGACAGCAGTTCCGTCCAATAGACGGGTCGCGAGTTGCAATTTGTATGCACGGCGTCTTTACTTATGTTGTTAAGATTCTGAATACATTTTAGGGTATATTGTCGTCTTAATATGTAAAGTATGTGATTAATATCTTCATTATCAGCCACGAAGGCATTACATAGTAGGTACATCCGCCGCTAAGACCTGGGCCCGCTAAGTCACTACACATAGTGAACCACTTGGTTGTGACCTACGGCAAAGATGACAGAAACTGTAAATTACACAAAACGATAACTATGTAATACGAAAATTAATTTACGCTTTGAATGCATGATGGGTTTTAAGAGAAATAATGCTTCAACGGAGCAATGATTTACCAAGCATCCACGAGGAGAGGTAAAAGAATAAGGCAAAATTATATATATATTTTAATTTGATAGGCTGGTATTGTAAAGGTGTACCGGCTCAAAACGGCTAAACGGCTAACGGCTAAACGGCTCACATGCCCTATTTCTCTCACTCTCCGAAATGAAGCATGTACATCGATACTAAAATGTCGAACAGTACAATTTGATGAATTCGAAGGTTCCTGCCAAACTGTTTGACAGACTGCAGTGGTCCCGTGACTCTCGTGCACAAATACACACCAAAGAGACCATTTATTCGCTCTCCCCAAACATAAAACTACTGAATTTTAAGGTAGTTTCAGCTATTCAATATGTTAGTAAATTCTGTTGCTTTGCTCTCCAATACATAATATGAGCAATGTACTCGTACATAGATTGACGTAGCGTCTTTACTGTGTGTACCATTTTACCGGGTACCCACTGTTAGGTTATGTTTGGTTAGGTTAAGTTAGATCGATATAGAATAGGTTATAAAGTTTTCTGTGGCAGGTCCATAGATAAATTCTGTATCTATTCTCTTCAGTTATATAAGCAAACTACACGGCGTGATGAAGCGCCCAACTCTACCGGTGGCTGTGTAGGTAGTAGGTAGTGCAGCGGGGACCCGCTGTGCCGGAATAACTACCCGCGTGTGACGTCGCGACGCTTTCCGCGTCGAGGCAGCGTTATTTATAACCGTCGTAAATTTCAAATAGGATCGCATAAAATTGAATCAGCCAATCGAGGAGGTTGGTTTTTCCCCACATTCCGCTCTGTTATAAGCCGACGCCCACTGCTTCCGCCACGTTCATTTCCGTTGTCACATATTATAATTCCGTTAATAATATTATGTACGGCGGAGAGCCGACGGAGCGGAAATTCGAGGAAAGCTAGTGCGAATGGCGCGGAAACGTTGCGGGCCACAAATATGTACCTCCGCAAAGTTTGTTTGGCTAATTACTGTTGCTATTGCCCATAATAGCTTAGACACGGTTATGCGGATGACTCAGCGTAAAAAGGCATTGCTTTTTCTGACTTATCGCGTGGCTGAGAACTCAATTTATTTATTTGTTTATTTTGTTATAAAAGTACATTCACAAAGGAACCTTTGACTGTCCAACTAGGAAGGTCTCCCGTTCTAGAACAGTCAAATTGACAGGTTTCGTTATATTAGGTAGGTACATGATGATTCGTATATCTTCTCTTCTCTCTCTCTCTTCTCTATCTCTTCTCTATCTCTTCTCTATCTCTTCTCTATCTCTTCTTTATCTCTATCTCTATCTCTACATATTATAAAGTAAAGTTCCCCACGCTGTCTGTCTGTCTGTCTGTCTGTCTGTCTGTCTGTTCGCGATAAACTCGAAAACTACTGAACGGATTTTCATGCGGTTTTCACCAATAGATAGAGTGTTTCGTGAGGAAGGTTTAGGTATGTAATTTGTCAAGGATTTATGTAAATTGGTTGAAACATAAGGATAATTGTTAGAAGTGTCGGAAAAAAGTCCAGCCGCCTGGTAGCTTTCATCGAAAACGCTGCCTTATCCTTTTGGGATATAACAAAACAATTAATGGTGGGATATTCCTCTTTTATAGATCTACAAAAAAGTCCGCGAAGGCATATATCTAACTTTTACGGATATTGAAGTACCCACCACTGTCCCACCCCGGTATAGGCAACTTATGGTCGCCCCTTCGGAGTTCTCACAAGAATCTAATTTTTTTGAATAAACGGCTCTACATTTAATGTAACGAATCTAGACCTTCAATGTCTATGGGAACCTTCAAGTATGAGGGAACTTTTACGGATAGCTTACTATAGGTACATATTATATCTTCTTATCTTATTATTCTTATCAATTGCTGTTCGTTTGTCTCGCTAAAACTCGAGAGCGGCTGGGCCGATTTAGGTGATTTTGGTTTTGACATGTTTGTCGTAGTCCAGGGAAGGTTTAAACGGTAAGATAATATGAAAAAATGGTGAGGAAGATAGTAAAAACAACAATTTCATTTTCTCATATAAACAGTTATACCGTTCCTACCTACTTGCACAACGTAATCTAGAATTGGAATGCAAAAAAAAAAAGAATTCTGATTGTCATATTTCAGTCGCTGTCAAACGTTACCTGTCATTCTGTTACCATTTAAAATCTTCTATCATCAGTTTGTCAGTGCGTGAGAACTTTATTTACTGCTTTAATATACCACGGAAAAGACGAGCTGACATAGATCGTCGAAGTCAATCAAATGGGCGATGAGCTAGCTCACGTGCAAACCGCACTGATGATCTCTTCGCGATGAACTCAAAGACGGCGGTGGTTACAAAGGTTGGATTTTACAAAGTATTTTATTAGCCACAGCAACGCGTGGCCGGGTCAGCTAGTGCAGTATAAAGTAAAGTTAACATTCACAGATTCCATTCACAATTACATAATTATAAAATATGATACAGTAGGATAGTAGTAGTGGACTAGATTCTAGAATCAAGCATCGAATATATAAGAAACAGTGTTTTCGAAGTGAGTATACAAGAAAAAAAAGAGAAGGAAAAGAAAATAAAAATTTGTCAATTCAATCCTCTCTTTTTGTTGCGAGGTTACATTGGATCTGTCCGTGGTTTGCCACTAGATCAGTGGTCCTTACGGACCCCCGGGAGTCCTCAGGAGCATTCAGGGGTCCGTGAAAAATTAATATTGAGTTGGGACTTGTGCTGGACTTGCGCGGACACCCTGAACAACGTCAGGGGGTTCGCGCACGGTTTAACATAAAATAAAAAAAATTGTAACACATTTTTATTAAAATGGATTTTATAATAAATAAATTTTATTAACGGTTTCAACGTCCTAAGTAAATTATAAATATAGACAGAAGCATAAAATTCAAGTAATAACAGGCATTGCGGTAAGTCAGACCTATGTATACAGGTTTATACAGGAACGCAATAGACCCGGTACCTGCACCAACTAGTTTAAAATATGGACTATAAAAGAGTCGCGCATCTGATCAACAATTTAGTTCTGTGTAGGCCTGGGCAATACCGTTGGCGTCTAATAGATGGTGCCACTTCCGCCCGTAGCTCTCAATCGTTTTCTAATTCTTCATTCCGGGGAGGGGGAGAAGGGGTCCGTGGGCCAAAGAGTTTGGGAACCACTACACCAAATCAACATAAAATTAACTACAGGTACGAATAATTCAGCAAACAAACGGATAATCGAATCATGCATGACACGCAATTCACATGCGGTAGAAGTGAAAACTTCAGAAAACGTAGACAAAAGTAGACAAGAGTGGGGAGACTACGAAGCACCGCACAAAGAGGAGACCGATTATACTATCTCATTCTTCTCTCGCAGGCTGTGTTTGTCTCTTATTTTTCGTTTCATCGAGTTTCAAATAACAATGGTGCTAAAGAAGTTTCATTTCAAAACTTTTTTGCGTGAATAATTTAGAAGGTGTTTGCCCATAAATTAAGTTACCGCTTGATGTTTTGCAACATTTTTATGACGTACGTGTGCCTACAGTAGAAATTAAATTTAAAACAATATTTCAAAAATTGCGAAAACAACATAATAATACAATAATATTCGAGCGTAAAAATTATTTGCTGCATATGTAATTTTTGTGAATTTTTCGAAATGGAAAATAGTATGCGACAATGTCAATCCAGAGACCTATATTTTATAACAAATATACATCTCGTTTTAATCATAGCAAAGGGATAATTCACCGTCATCTCGCTGAGCTGTCAGAATAACGATTCATTATATTATCAAATATGAAAAAAAATATTTTTTTTTTTTTTTTACATGAATACCGCACAAGAGTCCCAACTGCTCCCGTCTGGAGCCAGTGAGACTATGGCATCCCCAATTGGGGTATGTTGTGAGGCTAAAGGTATGGGGAGGGAAGGAGATAGGGGAGAGGAAGGTGGGGAAGTACCTGGCTATTCAGATCTGGTCACCAAACACGGCTAAAGCCATTTCAAGCAACGTTTCAATTCTGAATGGTGGTCTTACACCAGGGCGATACTGAGAGTATCTTCCACTCTGGAGCGTGCCGCAAATATACTATATATTATTTTAAATGAATAAATTGTGAAATACACAAATTAATCAAATAAAATTTATTTGCCACGCCGGGATTCGATCCCGCGACCTTCGGAATGCTAGTCAAGCGCCTTACCGCTGCACTACGCCGGCCGTCACATGATGCACCACAGCGTGTAAAATTCGGAATCAGGCCTCTAACAATAACACTCCTTACATAGATGGCGATAAGGTGTTAATTCCCGTTTAATACCATCCGACTTTTTTGTTTTATTTCGAAAAACAATAATTTAATTTTCCACATTGTGCAATAAAACCATAACCGAAAAGGGGTTCGTAAGTAGAAGATTTTGTACTTTAAAGCGGTTTTTACAGGCCTGATACTTTATTTTTTCTGTGCTTATAAAAAGATTCATCCAAAAAATACTTTATTATTTCAAAGACAAACATGTGTTCTACTCGCATCAGTGTGTAATTAAAGCATCTAAAATATTTCTAAGCGATCTAATTTTCAAAGTCATTTTACGTAAATAAATGAACACTTGCAATAGGTAGAAAACTCGGCTACTCAGAAAAACCTGGTTGGAAAACATATTTTTACTACCGCATGATGTAATGGATTAAGTTATTCAAACGTGACCGTGTACCAGGAAATTCGTGAAACTTTGTCAAACGGTTTCATTCGAATTCAGCCCAATCAATAGTAGCGCGGTACGGAAATGTCCCATGCCAAAAAAAGATCGAATGACTCCATCTCACTAATATTATAATGGCGAAAGTTTGTATGGATGTGCATATGTTTGTTACTCTTTCACGCAAAAACTACTGAATGGATTTTAATGAAACTTTACAATAATATAGCTCATACACCAGAATAACATATATGAGCTCTGGCATTATGAAATTTGTATAAAAAATTGTAATAGGTGGCACGTGAGCTGTTTGAAAACTGAATGTACCGGGAATGAATGTATGGAATGCGGGAAGGGGGAGGGGAACACGGGAGGGGGGGAACCTGGGAGGGGGAAAGGAACTCGGGAGGGGGGTTCGCGGGACGGGTGAAGTGGAAAGAGCGGAAGTTAAACGAGACGATTGGGAAAGGACACACAGGGAGAAACAATTTCTTTATTTATTTTTTTTTTGTATATATTTGTTGGCTCGCCAACAGAATGTATCACATATAATTATTACATCAGTTAACAATTTTAATATGGTTTCAGTGATAATCCCAATGAGAGGTGAGCGCACCATTCATCACAACATTCTTAATTAGTTGTAATACATAGTAATAAATTAAAGTACATACATAAAACAAGAAGAATCAATAATTACAAAATATATTCACACGTGAACATATACATACATTTATACACATTTTATAGGTCTACGTGAGGAGATCATCAGGGATATGTAAGTATAATTACCACCATATTGTAATCACTGTATAATCGCCATAACACAGGGTCATCCCTAGCATGGAGGGTGAAATATCACAAAAAAACTATATGTACTTTCGATAATTCATGTATTAAATAAATAATTTCCTTCTGAAGGAAGCAATTGAGTTCGAAAATACATCTAAGTCTTCGTGTTTGCAATATTTATTGTATAACCGAGTCATTCTCGAGGTTGGTTTGAAGAAACTTGTATTAATACAGTAAGTATCGATCCAAAAGGTTTCAAGGTTTCTCGTGAATTTCGGCCTTATATTAAGATTAATTTGATTACTTAAATATGAATCATACATGTTATTAAAAGGCATAGCAATGCAAGCCGGGAACCAGCTAGTTGACAATAATTACATATTGTTCAAATTCCTTCTTGTTGCATTTCTCGTTCAAATAGTTGTGAATGCTTCCAGTACCCAAGAGTGTTTATGAGTATCGTTTTGTACTTGGTTAATATTTGACTACTGTCCTAAGACAAATTATTAAACGAGGTGGATTTACCATTTTATAATGGGATCAAAAGAAATTATAATTTAATGCCTATTCGATTTTCATTATACCTATCGTTTACAAAAATCCCGTAAAGATCTTGAGTTATTGTATACTACGTAATTATATATATATGTTTTTTTTTCAATTTCCGTAATGCGCTAAAAGATTACTAAAGATCATCCATACAAGAGTTAAGAATGTTTAAAAAAGGTTATGGTACATAAACGTTTGGTGAAACATATTTTGCATTGAATCATTAATAATATATTATTGAAGAAGATAATACTAATAAATCTACATGAAATATGAAAAAGAAAAAGTACTACTACTCCAAATATTTAATTAACAAATCCATAAACAAACGTAAAAAAACTAATCCTGAAACGGAAACAGAGCCCCTTTCTGTAGCAATTCTCCCATACATAAAAGGCTCAACAGATAAAATCAGTCGAATCCTCAAAAGCAATAAAATCAAAACTATTTATAAATCGGAAAATAAAATCTCGTCTCTATTAAGAAGTCCGAAAGACCACATTCCACTTGAATCACACGGGATTTATAAAATACCTTGTGGGGCGTCTGAAAAGGTGTATATTGGACGATGCAATAGAAAAATATCTTGTAGAATTGCAGAACATAAAGTAGATGTCACTAATAAACGCTTAACTTCATCCTTAGTTCAACACGTCCTTAATGAAGGTCATAAAATAGACTTCGATAATACAACAACAATAGCCAGCGTATACAATGAACCAAAAAGAATTTACCGCGAAGCAATAGAAATTTATAAACATAAAAATAATATGAACACCAGAAACGACTCCATAAGAATTCCCAACACCTGGAAAGTAATAATTGACGAAAATCCCCCAAAAACGGCATTTCCAAAATTATCAGAAGTACCCACAATTAGCCTAACCAATCAGGTCTCTACATGTAAACCGCCTGAGACTGCCGGTCCCACCTCCTACCCCCAGCACCATAAATCACAATCAACCCGGGTACTCCGTTCTAGCCATAGGAATTGATTTGCACTCACTTGAGTCTTGGATTCTGGACCGAACAGACATGCGAAAGCTATCAGTTTGAGACAAAAGCTAAAGACATAAGGCCTCTGAAGATGGACAGTGTGATCTGTCCGAAACGTCAGGAGTTAAAAAGTCCTTCTCAGGACTACGTTACGCGGGTAAACCGAGAAAAGTGTTTTACATCTTACACCCGTGAAAACCTTAACCATAACAGATATATATATATATATACATTTTTTATTGTACGTTATTAAAAAATTTTAAAATACTTATGTTGAAAAAATAATTACAAAAAGTAAATAATTTTATCATCCCAGTTCGAGCATTTCTGAATTTAGGTATACCTATATCAAAGCAAATTCTTATTGAAATAAAACCGATATTGAGTTATTTTTAAAAAAATGCTGGTACGGAGAATAATTAATCTTTCTCATTGGGACCGCCCTGTACAGTTGCAAGGCCGTTGGTTAATAGCCCTTAACCAACTCTAACATTGAAATCTATTTTTAAATAATTTTTGTCGATCGCATATGTATCAAATTCGGAATTAACAATATCATCCTTGTTTCGATAGCTGATTGGAAGCCTGTTACTTTCTCCCGCGGAGTTCGGAATCTCCACCTATCACTGTTGGAATGGAAAAAGGGATGAAGGGGAAAAATGGGATGTCCACCGAAAACAAGATGAAATCCTACCTTGCTGATGACGTCCTGGGTCCCACACTTCATGCACTCAAGATAACTCGCGGTTGAAAGCATATATTTTGCGCCGATCCGGGTTTTGACTATAAGCGACGCGACACCAAAGTATTTGGGCTGCCAGTCCGCGCGGTGTTGAAATTGTACTGATTTCACGGTCAGGAATCACTCTTGAACCGGTGACAATAGCAAGATGGATGTAACAGGATAGGTAGGTAAGACGGGAGGGATAGATGGGAGTAGGTACAGATTTGCCCGAACATATACCGCCCGCCAAAAATACCATTTTTCCAACACCCATCGAAACTGGCCAAGAAACCTACTCCTAACATTTAAAAGAATATGAAAAGAAACCTACTCCTAACATTTAAAAGAATATGAAAAGAAACCTACTCCTTACAAACTAGGTGCACGTGAAACTAAAGACTATACGTGCAGAATGTAATGAAAAAATAATAACTCGAAAGACATAACTAAAACAAAAGATAGCTGAATCGCAATCAATGCGAAACCATCGAAGGCATAAAAAAAACAAAACAAAAAATATATGAACCTATTCCAATATTCATATAAAAAAAAAAAAAAGAAAAAACGTTGCTATCTCATTCTACAGGTAAAAGACAAAGCTTTGCCACAGGCCGTAGATATATACCATCGCTGGTTTGTACTGAGGCTAATCGTACGACCCCGTCAGAGCCCGGTTTCACCTCCCTTATCCTGCCGAGCGGCCATTTCAATGGAGGACTCCTAGTATCTTTGATGACCACTAGGTCATTTACTTGAAGGTTACGGGTAGCCTTATACCATTTGACTCGATTTTGTAACGCTTGTAAATATTCTGTATTCCAGCGCTGCCAAAAATGTTGTGTCATTTTCTTTAAATGTTCCCACCGATTGAGACGATTTATCTTAACCTCTGAATAGTTATATTCTGGAATAGAAATTAACGGTTCTCCAATTAAAAAGTGACCTGGAGTAAGGGCCTGAATGTCCTCAGGGTCTGAGGTTAGAGGACAGAGGGGACGAGAATTTAGTATGGCTTCTCTTTTATGTAATATAGTTGTAAATTCCTCAAACGTCAATGAAGTGTCCCCTATTACTCGTTTTAAATGATTTTTAACGACTCAAATGTTCCCTTCCCATAGTTCTCCGAAGTGAGGACTGGAGGGAGGGTTGAAGTTCCACACTATTCCCTTTTCTGAACATGTACGCATGACTTGTTCATCATTACGACAACTATTTAAAAAATTTTGTGTTCCAATCAAATGGCGTTTCGCCCCAACAAAGTTCGTACCGCAATCCGAATAAATGGCCTGACAAATACCCCGTCGTGAAACAAACCTATCGAGGGTAGCGATGAAAGCGTCAGACGAGAGATCTGAGAGAACCTCGAGATGAATCGCCTTCGTTGCCATGCAAACAAAAATCGCAAAGTAAGCCTTGTATGTCTTAGCACCTCTGCGTTTTCCTTCCTTTAAGACGTATGGGCCGGCCAAATCCACCCCCACCCGATTGAATACGCGGTTCGGTGTGACACGCGCTTCTGGCAGACTGGCCATGAGATGATTTTGCGGGGACGCTCGCAATCTCGCGCATCTCACACATTTGGACACCATTTTCTTGATTTTATTACGTGCCGACACAATCCAATAATTTTGCTGAATCAGGAATTGCAGAGTTCGTGAACCAGCGTGTAGATAGGCCTTATGGTAATAAGATATTAACAGTTCCGCAATCTTACTGTTTTTTGCCAAGATTATTGGGAACTTAGTATTATATTTTAAATGAGAGTTGCGGAGCCGCCCGCCAACGCGAAGTATGTTTTCGTGGTCAATAAACACATTTAATTTTTGAAATGCCACTGAATTGACCGCATCATTTTGCAGCATTCTGAATTCCTCGGGAAAATGAAACTGCTGATCGCATTTAACTATTAGGGTGACCGCGCGATTTATTTCTGCGCTGGTCAGAATTCCAGATCTACGAGCATCCTTGGTCCGTTGCTGCGTATTGTAAATAAACCTAAGCGACCAAGCGACCACATTCCGAAGACGGTTCCAAGAAGAAAATCGGAAAAATTGTAGGCCCTCATAGTAATCAAGCGGCCTGTGAACTGTTGAGACGTGGGATTTTACTTCCGGTAGCTCTTCAACCTTTAATTTTTCCGGTAAAGACAATGGCCACTTCTGACTTGGCTGAGCCAACCAAGGAGGCCCTTGAAACCACAATTTGTTGTCTATTATTTGCGATGGACATAAACCGCGAGAAGCAAAATCGGCTGGATTTTCCTTTGACGCAACGTGGTACCACTTTGCGTCCTCGATTTCATCAATAATTTTGATAACACGGTTCGCGACAAAAGTTTTCAAAGTATGAGGGGGTGTCTTTATCCATGATAAAACTATGGTGGAGTCGGAAAACAATATTATTTCTGTAATTTTCACGAGAGTTTCTATAGACGACTTCGTCATTTTTACAAGCTTTGAAAGTAGGTAAGCTCCCATAAGCTCGAGACGTGGTATTGATAATATTTTCAGCGGTGCAACTTTAGATTTACTCGTAAGTAATGTGACTTGAGGCTGTGCTTCGTTCGTAACCAAATATATACAAGCCGCGTAACCTAATTCGCTCGCATCTGAAAATCCTATTAAAGTACAATTTGAGTTTTTTATTGTACCGCAATGTCTCGGTATTTGTAAATAACATAACCTAGGTAATTCATCCAAGAAATTTTCCCATAAATTAACAATTTTTTCCAGGAGGGAGTCATCCCAACCTAACTTTAATTTCCATAGTTCCTGTAGAAGACATTTCACCTTAAAAACAACAGGTGTTATTAGACCAATGGGGTCGAAAATACGTGCAACACAGCTCAGTATCGCACGTTTTGTGAAAACCTTTTCTTTTTCTTCTACCGAGTACGAAAATGTATCCTTATCAGGATTCCAAATTAATCCTAAAATCTTCAACGAGAAAGATGTTCCATCATCAAATGCAACTTTACCACTCGTGTGGCTCCGGTGCTCAATTGGAATGTTATTTAAAACTGACTGCGAATTGCTCATCCATTTTCTCAATTGAAAGCCTCCTTTTGTAAGGAGTTCTTTCAGCTCCGTCTGCAGCTGAGCGGCGCTTTCCGGTTCCCATTCACCGGTAACGATGTCGTCCACGTATGTGTCCGACAACAGTGCTTTAGAAGCCTTTGGAAATCGAGTACCTTCATCCTTCACCAGTTCATGTAAAGTTCTTATGGCCAAATAGGGCGAAGAAGTCACCCCGAATGTGACAGTACCAAGTATATATTGCCCTACCGGCTGTAACGGTGAAGATCGCCAGAGAATCCTTTGAAAATTTGTATCTTCTTCTCTCAAACGAATTTGTAGAAACATTTTTTGTATATCCGTAGTGAGTACTATCGGGTATACACGGAATTTTAAAAGTATGTGACTTATTTCATTTTGTAATTTTGGACCCGAATATAAACAATCGTTTAGCGAAATTTGTTTATCAGATTTACATGAGGCGTCAAAGACCACCCGAATTTTAATATCATTTCCTATTTTTTGAACAACCGCATGATGTGGAATGTAATAAGTATTCGGTATCTCAGTCGATGGAGAAACTCTTGTCATGAAGCCTTGCTGTAAGAAATCATCCATATATTTACAGTAATGGGCTGCCAATGTTGGATTTAATGACAAGCGTTTTTCAAGATTATAAAATCTCTTAAGGGCGATATCATATGTACTTCCGATATCCACATGATCTCTGTTCTTGAAAGGTAGTGCCACGATATACCTGCCGCACACTTCCCGGTTGACTGTTGATTGAAATATGGTTTCGCATTCATTATCTTCCTTACTTTGAATAATTTCGTTAGAAACCTCTTCAATTTCCCAGAAACGACTTACCACGTGGTTTAAGTCACTATTTTCAACCGCAGTTAACGCTGACGTCACAACGGGTTGTGCTGAATTATAACCTTGTAAACATGAACCCATGATAACATACCCGAATATCGTATTCACTGCTAGCAAATTACATTTAAGGCTTGATACATATCCATTTCTCCATATGTTCGCAATCAAATCTGATCCCACTAGAAAATCAATGTCTCCTTGCTTTTGGAAATCTGGGTCAGCCAAATTTAAATGTTTGAAATCTTCAAATGATTCTTGTAAATCTACGGGCGTAATTTTAGAAGTAATATTTGATATTATTATAGCTTGCCCTTTCACAAAGCAGTGATTTTGAATAGAGAATATTTTACAGGTAACTAAACCCTGTACATTGTTGACAATAGCATTGTTTACACCCCGAACTTTCCCGGACCATTTTTGTGAATGGAGTCCTAAAATGTTATATAGTTTTTCGGACATAAATGATATTTCACTACCCGTATCAATTAATATCCGCGCTCGGTGTTTACGTCCCGAACAGTCCAGGAATTCTGCTAGCGCGGTAGGTAATATCGAACGTTTTGATCGCCCGTAAGCAATATTACACTGTACAGAATCGTCCACGTCCGTTGCACTGCGGGTATCACTTTCAGTATCACGGTTGTTTGGCGAAGGAGATCTTTCATCAGTATGAAGTAGAGTATTGTGCATTCGGTTGCACCGTTTGCATCGAAACTTTGAACGGCAATTTTTAATAAGGTGCGAATTTAAACAGTTGAAACATAACCGTTCCCTTTTAACGAAGTCCCTTCTACTGACCATATTCAACGATAGAAAGTCTTGACACTTTGTCAAGTGATGTGTGTGATTGCACATTATACAAGTAATTTTCTTGACATTATGCCCGTTTGAGCTCGCGTTTGAAAATAATACCCGCTTAGGAATCTTTTTTTCTTTAATATCTGATAACATATTTATACGGTTTTGAGTTGCTAAAAATTCTATTAATTTTCCAGTATCCGGTATTTCATCTTTTTTAACAAGAGATTCAAAAGACCGACGCGTTTTTAAATCTATTTTTTGCAGAACCATATGACAAACGAATTCTTCAAATAATTTTCCTCGGTTTAAATCGCGAAGCCCTGAGAGATTTTCACGCAAGACATTCAAAATCTCTTCATTATTAGCAAAATTACAATTTAAAATCGAGTTGGCATAATATATAAATAATGCTCTAGATTCAGAATAATGGTTCCACAATGTTTCCCACGCTAATTCATAATTTTCTTGAATCAGTGGAATAGTCTTAACCAATGACAAGGCTGTTCCCTTCAAAGAGGTCAATAAATAATGAAATTTTTCAATGTCACTCAAAATAGTGCTGTCATGAACAAGGCTCCTGAATAAATTAAAATATTGTGGCCACTCTCCGATATTTCCACTAAATATAGGAATTTTTATTTCCGGAGCTAGTAAGCTGCGACCGGGCGGCCCAGAGCGTTGTACTTCTCCGCCTGACACGTCATGACGACTATTCTGACTCGTTTCTAAGGCATCACGTGCCGATGTAACTTCAAAGAACAATTCCTCAAATACACGCGAAACCTCCAATATATCATTTTTCGACTCAAACTCGGGAAGTGAAACCAGATCTGACAGCTCACATTGAATACTTTGAAATTCGTCATATGTGGACTCTAATTTATCCATTCGGGCTCTGAATTGACATAGCTTAGTCTTTTGTTCTAAATCTTTAATGAGATCATATGCGACCTGCACTCT
Source organism: Limnephilus marmoratus (assembly GCA_917880885.1). Lineage (NCBI taxonomy): Eukaryota > Metazoa > Arthropoda > Insecta > Trichoptera > Limnephilidae > Limnephilus > Limnephilus marmoratus. The sequence continues at coordinate 13,151,077 of OU862914.1, forward strand.
CCCAAAGAGCCTTTGCCGTTTTAATTTTAACGAACCAATTTTGGTTGCAACTTTATCCATTTTGAAATGTATTAAATACGTAAATTAACAATTATAATAGTAGGTATCTACTTGTAACAAATAAAGTATTCTATTTATCTACCTACCAGCTGAACTGATAAGCCGTATCTACCTAAACTACCTACTATTGATAATCGTCTTGTAATGAAACTAGTTTGAGTACAATTTCTAATCATGTAAATTAACTAATCTGTAAAGAATGTACATCCGGCTCGAAGGACCAATGTTTCGATAGCTGATTGGAAGCCTGTTACTTTCTCCCGCGGAGTTCGGAATCTCCACCTATCACTGTTGGAATGGAAAAAGGGATGAAGGGGAAAAATGGGATGTCCACCGAAAACAAGATGAAATCCTACCTTGCTGATGACGTCCTGGGTCCCACACTTCATGCACTCAAGATAACTCGCGGTTGAAAGCATATATTTTGCGCCGATCCGGGTTTTGACTATAAGCGACGCGACACCAAAGTATTTGGGCTGCCAGTCCGCGCGGTGTTGAAATTGTACTGATTTCACGGTCAGGAATCACTCTTGAACCGGTGACAATAGCAAGATGGATGTAACAGGATAGGTAGGTAAGACGGGAGGGATAGATGGGAGTAGGTACAGATTTGCCCGAACAATCCTGAATTATGTTTTAAGTGATCACAAAGTTTTTAAGAATTTATTAGTAACCTAGAAAAACTTATAGAAAAAAGTCAAAGGTGTCCCGACTAAGCAAAATCGGAAATGTTTATCCGATAGACTATCTAGGTTATAATATGTATTAGTATTTCATATATTGCATTGATGGATATCACCTTCAAAAGTTATTATAACAAGTTATTCCAATATAATAATATAATTTGCGAAGATATAAAATGAAACCAACTAACTAACTAACCATCACGCCGTTTCCCCGCAGGGGTAGGCAGAGAGGACGGACCGCCAAACAACTCGGTCTTGGCACACACTCTTTGCCTCACTCACATTCATACATCGTCTCATACATTCTCTTCTATTGTTCTGACTTTTGACATGGCCCGACTCAAGTATTTGATTCACTTGATCGTGCCACGTCTTCCTCGGGCGTCCCCAACTTCTTCTACCATTCACATTCGCGTCGTATATTCTTCTTACACTACTTTCTTCGTTCATTCGCTCTACATGCCCAAACCATCTGAGGGTCCCTTTCTTAATCTTACTCATTATGCTTACATCAGCCTTACATTCTTTGCGGATATCCACATTTCTCACACGATCATACATTGTTTTACCACACATACGTCTCAGGGATCTCATTTCAACAGCATTCAGCTTACTTTCATCCTTCCTCTGCCAGTTCCATGCCTCACTGCCATACATCAGGGTAGGTACCAGGACTCCATTGTGGACTGCTAGCTTCGCTTCTTTTGACAGTTTTTTATTAGCGCCAACGGCATTCAGTCCACCATTAGGTAATGGAGTTACCATTAATTGAGTTAGTTAAAATGAAACCACTTATACGTTATCTCAAATAACAATGATCGATGTAAGATTCTGAAGAGAAAGTAGATATTACTTGGAACTTGGAACCGGTTCTTTTGCTGTCAGCTGTCACTGGAACTGTCGATATTCCTTGTCCGAGTATTTCGTGGTCGAATACTTGAAATAATGAATCCTCTAGAAATGGTCGACATTACAAAACCTATACCGATTCAGTTGCGGTAACGACAATTTACATTTTAAATATACCTCTATATTAGTTATTTTTTATCACATTGCAAAAACAAAAATTGTTCTAAAATCTAGATAAAATAATCTTTCTGATGTGTATATAAGAAATTAATAATTTTATTTCTAAATATTAAAATTTTAATATTATTCCCATATATTGTAAATACCCTCTATATTGATAATTTTTTATCACTTTGCAAAAACAAAAAATGTTCTAAAATCTAGATAAAATAATCTTTCCAATGTGTATATTAGAAATTAATAATTTTATTTCTAAATATTTGAATTTTGATATTGAAAATTTAAAGCGACTGAAACGCGGTAGGGATTGTAAATACGCGCCCCGGTTACACTGAACCGTCGATATAATCACTCTAAGGAACCGGTTATTTTTGGAACTGGTTACGCCCATACTAAAAAATATAGTTAAAACTAAAAGAATGGAAATAAGGGATACATTTTTTTTTTTAATTTTAGAGAAATCGATTCCCAAAGTATGTATATGGGACCGATTAAAATCGGTCTCCGGTCTCTAGAATGCTCCAACGTCCCGTCGATTTACAATTTACATACATCTTTTTGGCCCTAACCACTCTTCACGCAATTAGGGCCTAAACAAACATAGCGTCCTCCTCCACTTTCCACACTATCTCCCTTATCTTCATATATTTTTGTCCGGGGGTTCAATTTTTCGTGGCTAAAGCCGACCCGCCACCCCGGAAAAGAGGTCCAAGAACAAGGTTAGGTTAGGCACCTCAGTCTTAAAACTGAGCCGACCCGAAGGTAAATTCATTCTAGAAATTGTTGACAGATATACCTCAATTGAAATAATCCGTATGGGTGCGCTAACGTAGTTCAAAAGCTGAAGTGAGTGGCGCTGCGCGACTATTTTAGTTTTGGATTAAAGCGATAGATGGCATTATTCCACATAGGCATCGTTAAAATGATTTTATTCCCTTCGAAAATATTCAGAATTAAAAATTAAAATGAATCCAGTAAATATCACAATAGCTTCCATTGAACAAATTCGTGGAATTTTATCGGACATCAAAAACCTTTGAATTTTTGGCATGATAAATAATTTGAAAACATGGACAGAAAATGTGATATTATAATGATTAGGTATATTAATTTCATCCCAGCGACTGTTTGCGTCATTATCTTTTCTGTTACATATTTATGTATCGGGCCAGACAATATTAAATTGGTATTTAAGTTAGAAGTTGACAACCAAATTAAAATAAAATTTTCAGGTATAAAAATAAATTATTTTATGCGTGAGAAATAAATATTATTAATTGCATATTGGTGGGCTGATATTGATAAGTGTTTTGGTGTAGCAAAAATACTCATAAAAAATGTTGTACCTTTTTTGTCTTCTAAATATTTTCGCTTTGCAAAAAAATCCAAATAAATGTAATATTTTGAACTTATCCGAAAACAAAAACTGTTTTTGAAAGGTGATGAAATACGCTTTCAAATTCTAAAATTCGAAGTAAACGCACGATTTTAGAAATTTTAAAAATTTTGATTGCAAATAAAAAAAAGTTTTATAAATGTCTCACAACTAAAATTAGATACTGATAACATAAAAAAATATTATTAAGAAAATGTATTATAAACTTTATCGTCAACTCACTTTAAATAATTATTAAAAAATTCCTGAAGTATCGTTTTTTTTTTTTAAATTGCGATCGGAAATTTTGGTTTCTAAAGAGGTACATTTTAATTATTTTTTGTTAACTTTTAGGTTTTAATAAATAAAGCAAGGTTTTTCTCTTTATAACACGGTTTCTTCTTCTTCTTCGATGGCGCTACAGCCCATATCGAGCTTTGGCCTCCTGCAACAGTCGCCTTCAACAACTCCTGTCCTCAGCGGCTGACTTCCAAATTGGTACCTGGAGAAGCTGTGCTGCATCCCCTCTTACTTCGTCTTCCCACCTCAGTCTGGGTTTTCCCACTTTTCTCTTTCCACCTGGGTGTCCAGTCAAAATTCTTTTTGGGACGCGTGTATCCGGCATTCTCTCTACATGCCCAGCCCATCTCAGCCGGAGGAGTCTCATATGTGCTGAGATGCTAGGGGCCTTATATATATCATACAATTCTGTATTGTGCCGGATGCGCCACTGTTCACCCTCTTTCACGGGTCCACATATTCTTCCCAGCACTTTTCTTTCAAAAGTATCCAGCATTTCAGCCATCTTTACCGTCAGTGTCAGAGCCTCACATCCATATGCCAATACAGTTCTAACAACGGTCTTATATATGGTTATTTTGGTTTTTCTGTGGACACTGCGTGACTTAAACACTGGCAGCAAAGAGAAGTATGTTTTGTTGACTGCTGTGATTCTCCTTCTGATTTCTGCTGGATCCTCATTGTTCTCTGTCAGACTGGAGCCCAGGTAGGTGAATTGATCGACCACTTCGTATGAGTAGTTGTCTTTAAATTGTGCTAATAACACTGTTTCACATATTTCTAATCATGATAGCAAGGGAGATACAACGATTTCATTGAGACCTATATGAGTTGTTCCGAAAAACGAGCAAATTAGCATGACGGGTTAACAGCTCGTATTGCTGATTACAAGGTACTTCCTGATTGGCCTTGAAAATCGAACAAAATCATGCACTCCTTGCTCTGATGACGATAAGGTTATAAAAATCATCAAGTTTTCGTATGTTTTCCGACCATTTTGTTTCTTTTTTGAACTCTAATAAACTTAATGTGTAACATTGCCAGGACCGCCCCGAGCCAAACGGCGGCGCCCGGCGCAAGTAATTTTTTTGCGTCCCTTGTAAAAATCAGTAGACCCACAGGTAGGTGATCACTGTTTTTAAGTTTTGTTTCTGCATTTTTACTGTTTTTGAGATCAAGAATGATGGAGTTATTTGATATTAGGCATTTCATTAAAAATTCCGAAATTACAGACTTTTAAATCAACAAAAGAAGCCAATAAATTAGCCAAATGAACTTTCATTTGTTAGAGGATGCGATACACTTACACTTTGTGTAGCGCTGTTTTTGTAAAAAATATCTCAAAGGCGATATGTTAGAAATTATTAGCGCCTCTTGGCGCTCGGAGCGAACTGCTCCAATTGCGTTCGGATAGAGTCGGCCATGCACATGGCCTATTATGTAAAAATCAGGGGTTATTTAAACCTAATTTAAGTACAATTTGTTTGTACAATGTGTTTAAGTACAATGTGTCTAAATAATTTAAGTTCATCTGCTGTAAAATCGTGGTAATTTATCTTTATGTGTTAATACGCCTGTCTCAACACAGGTATACCCTAGCGAGACAGGCATCGAATAATATAATTTATATATACCTTATACAGATCAATAAATAAAATAAAAAATAAAATTTTGTTTGCGTTTCCTCAAATGAAAATAATACGAATGCGACTGCCATAGGCTGCGTGGCAAGCCGGATCGGGTATGAATGGTTTAGGGAGACCCTTCTCTCCAGCTGGTCTATCTCGACCCATCGTCTTGTACCGCAGCGGGAGGGATGGATTCATACATCTGTCAATCCTGGACACACTTACCCCTAGATTACAACCCAACCCTCATACCTTTTCCTTCACAGAACTTCATTTCATTTAAAGACCCTCCACACAGCATCCTCAAAGTGAAATTACTGTCCTCGGGGCCTCCTATAAAAAAGTTAAAAACATGACGTGTATAATCAAATCCGCATGAAGTGAGAAATTTAAGAATTCGAACCATTTTGTCAGTCACTTAAATAAAGATTATTGATTCAAATTCATAAAGAATTCAGATGTTAGATGTCTGTGTTCTACTCAATACTCAATCCTTATGTACGCTAAAAAAATGGTTAAGTGAAAGAACTTTTTGTACAAATCTCTGTTTTTCCGCTTTTCGTTTTAATGTTTTTTCCATTATTATTTTCTCTTGTCTTTTTTATTTCTTTCATTTTCTCTGATCTGTATTTCTTATAAATTTTATTGACAATTTTTTTTCCAAAATATTTTTTATGTATGTAATAATGTGTATATTTTATGTACCTCTCTAAATTTTAAAAAAGTAAATGTCAAAAGAACCCGTTGACAAACTGATATCAATCAGTTTAACGAGACTTACTTAATTTAAAAATGTAAAAACTGTAAATAAATGATGAAGGAATTTATTAATAACAGAATAAAATTTAAAAAAAACCAAAGAAAATGATTTTAAAGATTGCGAACCAACCCATGGCTTTAAAGGAATAATTTTCCACGAAATATAAATAATATAAATGGGCCATACATAAAAACAAAGTTTATTTTACTATGTATATAATATCTACATTTATTTTGAAATTTCTTTAAAATTAAAAAAAAATGGTGTTACTGAGGATTGAAACTTCCTACCCAGGAACTAGAGTCAACCACGCTACTAACTGGGCCAAATCCCGATCGAATAAGATCGGCATTTATTTCGAAAAGTTCATTGGATATATTTTCATCAACAACGAGTCTATCTGCTGAGTTTCAGCTGGATCGGATATAGGAAATTGGGTTAACTTCCAATTCCAAGATTCAACTATATCCATACATTAATTCAATCAAGAAAACGAAGTAAAATTCAAATATCTAACACCGACCCTAAAGCTTTATTTTTAAAAGTATTGTTTGCCTTAAAACCTTTATGGTTGCATCATGTTTTTAATAATTAATGGAAACAGTTCTCATGCACACAAGCTTGCAAAGCACTAAAGTTTTGTCGGTGATATAAAAAATGCATTTCTTTCAATTATTCCGGTCCGTCCGTTGTCCAACGTCCTACCGTAGTTCTACCGCTGAATACTTTGTATATTTTTGTAACAGTTCGCTCAAGTTAGCTGTTGCAACCTCCGCTTTATCGCCGCTGTATGTCATTCAGAAGTGCATCTGCCACATGTGAAAAGTGCATATTGTTGGTACTCTGGCATTTTAAATAATACATTCCAACAATCATTTTGACTACAGTGAGATTGTAAAGAATGCAATTTTATTACATATTGAGAAATTTTAGAAGAAATTTTGAAGAAAAAACCGAACATAAACTAAGTTTGAAAGTGCTACATGACTATGTTATAAATAATTATGTATAATACTACTTATAGTACATTCCAATGTTTAAGACCGGCCTGAACATGGCAGTTAGCGACTTTACAATCAATGAGTGTGAGAAAGAGAATGCGTAAAACATATACGAACGTCAGCGAAAGGGGGCATGCCACATTTATACTGCGACGATTTCTGAACAACGTCAGGCCGGTCTTGCATTTAGCTGTGTAATCTAATTGCAGCATTGTTAAGTTTGCATTTAAGATAGCCTTCTCTTTATGTTTGGCGTATACTAAAAGTAGTTATTTTTAAAAAATTCTTGGTAAATTTATTACTGAAAATTTGAAGATCAATAAATACAATTCGATAATACCATTCAGATTAGGGAACGTACCCATACTACGTGACACGTTTAGGGGGGGTCTTCAAAATTTCACGCTTGGTACAAATGAGCGGCGGTGGGCTTAGGTTTTTGGTCACCTGGGGGGGGGGTTAAAAATTGCAAAAAGTTGGTCACGTAGTATGGGTGCGTTCCCTTACCTCAATGCTTAAAACTTATAATAAAAAACCTTCGACCGGATGATATACTTGGTCGATGAAAAAAACACATAAATTTGTCGTAGACCACTTACAATCTTATACAATCTTACCAATACATTCTTCCGAACAGGCCCTCCATTGATATGCTTGGTGTAACCCTAAGTGACCAGCTTAAGTATGGGGGCTCATTCGAGTAAAGTTAGCCTCCCAAAAACTGGGCGTACTGTACAGGGCCCGCAGATACTTTAATACTCGTAGTATACAACTGCTAACCCTGTACAAATCACAAGTGCCCCCCTTTGGGTTGAATTTGGCAGCCACCTCTGGTCTGGAACTCCAAAATACCTGAAAAATACCCTGGACTCTGTGAAGAAACGGGCGGTCCGTTTAATAGATTCTCCCATCTTAATAGACGGATTGCAGTCTTTAGAGCACAGGCGTCGGGTGGGAATGCCATCCTTGTTCTACCGGTATTACAGTGGAAGATGATCCGAGGAACTAGCATCATTGATCCCTTCGGCACCGGTGCATAGTCGGGAAACACAAACGGGAAACACAAACGCGTGCCCAACATTTGTACACGGTTGACATTTGTCACATGAGAACGGGTCGTTTCTTCGACTCATTCTTGTGTTCAACAGCTCGGCTGTGGAATGATTTGCCGGCCTCTGTGTTTCCTCCTCCCTACAACACGGATCTCTTCAAGACCAATGTTCATACCTTCCTCTCCTAAAAAAGACCCTCCACACAGCATCCCAGATGACATAGGCCCTGAGGAAAATTATTTTCGTCAGGGCCTCCTGTGGTAACCGGTAACCGGTAAACCGGTAGCACCTCTAAACAAGGGTGCTACCGGTTTTGGATGCACTCTTCCTTCGTCGGGAGAATATTGTAACTGATATGGCCACAATGCTTAAAACTTAGTTTAATGTCTATCTGGAATTTGCAGGTGAAAATAATTTTATTACCTTTTAGTACGGATGTAACATGGTCGAAAGTGTAAAAAGTACGTTAGGATACCACGCTGTTCTATTGTTCAATTTGGGAGGGTGGTAAGGTTATCCCCGCCACGGGAACCATTAATTCGATAACCAACACGTCTGCCTTTGTTTGTTAAACCCCAATTAAGTTTGGCGACATAGCAGGGGTTCCCGGGTTCATGGGGTGAGATTTGTCCAGGTCTTTGTGGCGGATGCGCCTGCCCACCAGCAGGGTGGCGGACGAGAACCAATGGATTGAATAAATAAATAAATATTACTAAAGAAGAGCCGGCATGTGTCAAACTGCATTCAAATATAATATTATCACCTACACTATATGACGAGGTTCTTCTAACACATGGGTGCTTCTCAGAATATCTCAAAGACTCTTTTTTACATTAGCTCCACACAGGAGGGAAATTAATTTCCTCAGGGTCTATGACATCATAGGGGGGGCTGTGTGAAGGGTCTTTTTAAGGAAGGGAAGGATAGGATGTACTGGGAAGGAAAAAGGTATGAGGAGTGGGTAAGAATCTGGGGTCAGTGTGTCCAGGAGTGACGGACATATGAATCCATCCCCCAAAGGCGATGGGTCGAGAAAGTCCGGCTAGAAAGGTCAAAATGCCAAAATGTCAAAAGGTCAAAATGCCTAGACCAGTCTCTCTCGATCCGACCCTCCACGCAGCAGGTGGGCAGATCCATCCGCCACCAAGACCAGGATAAACCTCACCCCATGAATCCGGGCAATCCTGCTCAGTCACCAAACGTAGTGAACAACTTGGGATGACCTATGGCAGAGGTGTTAGTTATCCAATAAATTCTCTCAGATAAATTAACATTAACATTCCATAATTTATCATCTGTAGAGGACTTTTAGAAAACATAAATTTTTTAAAACATTAGTTTTTAATTCTTTTTTGATAATGTTTTTCTTTTTCTTTTCCTATTTTTTTCATATGTAGTGTTTTTTTTTGCGGAAACTTTGATGGTTCATGCAAGCTTGTAACATTTAAAACTTTAACAAAATATGTATAACTGTTTGTTTCCCTAATAAACTAAAATAAAAAATGCATTTAATTGAAAAATTGATATAAATAAAACGAGACTGTTATTTTGCATCCGTCGTGTGCGCGAGCAAAATAATAATAAAACGGTGTTTTGACGCTTCGGTTCCAGTGGCAACAATGGCACATGGTGACTGGCGACTGGCGACTGTCGACTGGAGAGTGCATAGAATGGATGTACCGCACAGAGAATTGAATGCTTCTCGCTACCATTCCCGGAATAATATTATAGGAAATTTGTGGGGCAGTTTGCTGACACTGACTACATCGTCCGGAATACTGAATCAGTCTCGGCACTCTCGGATCTCATGTGGCCTATATATCCCACATCATTGATTCATCAGGTATGTAGACGGACTAAAATAATTCTAAAATTTCGAAAAATCTTTGTAAAAAACAGATTGCCGCACAAGGGTCCCAAATACCTTAAAGAATCCCTATGGCACCACCAATTCGGGTATATTGCGAGACTGCATGTGACTAATAAATTATATCTGGACACTAAATCCCTGCAAAGGTCATTTCAAATAACGTTTCGAATACGGTTATATCTCCAAGGCGATGCTGAGAGCGATCTTCCACTAGAGGAAGGCTTGCTTAGGGAGCACGTTGAAAGTTTTTTTTTACATGAGCTCCACAAAGGAGGTCCTGAGGAAAATTATTTTTCTCGGGGCCTATGTCATCTTTGGGGATGCTGAGAGGAGAGTTTTTTTTTAAGGAAAGGAAAGAGAGTTCTGGGATGGAAAAAGGTTTGAGGGGTGGGTAGGAATCTGAGGTTCAGTGTGTCCTGGTCATCCGCCTCCAAGACCTAGACAAACCTCACCTTATGAACCTGGACACCCATGCTAAATCACCAAACATACCGAACCACTTGGGGTGACCTATGGCAGGGGTGTTGGTTACCCAATAAAGGTTCCCGGGGCGGCAGTTCCAATTCCTGCCTCCCAAATTGACTTCCTTTTTTTATTAATTTTGTGAGCATTTCTTATTTAAAAAGCTTCTTATCAAACCCTATCCAAACGTACTCATACCAACAATTTCGTGATGAAAAATTAGAGATTGCCTACCTACGTAACAATTCACGAATACCAATAATTTGCAATAAATAAAATTGTCAATGGTATTTACACATGAAATGAAAATACTTCCTACATAATTCAAATTATGCCAATGAGCCAACCAAAGATATTTGAAACCTGAGCCAGTGTTCTTACTACCCAACCACGACCAAATCCAGCAAAATAAGGAATTCCAGTGAAAACTATTATGGCTCTAAAAAAATACGTTCGTATAGACCAATAATCTCAGATTCTGAACATATAAGTTTTATTTCATAATATTAAACGCTGAGTTTTTAAAAAAATATTAAAAAGTCCATTTTAAATCGGGTCTTAGAAACACGCCGTCATGTTGATATTATTAAATTGTTTAGTGGTGACGTCACTCTTCCTCGTGTCGTGAAGTCACCGTAAAGTAATTGTATGGGAATGTAGATATGACGCAAGCCTTCGTATTGATTTATTCGTTTATTAACATACTGTCTATAGAGATTTAGTTGTTGTGTTTATTGATTATTTAGGCCTAAATAAGATTTCAAAAATAAAGGTTTCTCTTATTAGTTTATCTCTATTATTAAAAATATTCAAAAACTACTGCAAAAAAAATAGTAATGCTACTTCTAGGGAGAATACTTCGAACAACGACTTTCAAAATGGCGGCAGTTGATCAGCTGATTGCCCGATCCTATAGTAACTTTTCAGGAGTAATGACGTCACACGATTCACAACACATTGGGTTTCGGGGGATCTTGAAAAATTAAAACTTTGACAATTATTTTAACTATTAAAACTATCTCTAAAAATAAAATAAAATATGTAGTTATTTATGTTAGAGGGTCATTATTCATTAAAAAAAATTGGACTGGAGTTCTCCATTGTTCAGCATATTTCCACCCGTAATACCTTGCTGAAGCCAAAATGTATTTTTGTTAAACTTTTAACCTATAAATAAAAATTACAACTATCCCTTGGAAATTCGGCCAAGTGTGGGTAGTTCAATACTTTCAAACCCACGCGTGTTTTCTTGCGAAACTTCCCCCTAATGCGACCCAACACTCAAGGTATACGTTTTGTAGGATAGGATTTTCACTAAATCACTTTTTCACCTTGTGAAAGTCGCCAGAACTGAAATCGTAAAACGTGTTCCGAATGCCGACCACTGCGGACTTATTTTGTACAACACTTTGATCGTAAAATATGATACAAATATTTTGGAGTGAAGATGATGTAGAAATAAAAATGTCGATCGTCCAGTTGATTAGTCAGACGTCTCCGAAAATTACAGTTGAGTGTGCAGTTATACGTAAAAGTGTAGCATCTGTCAGGTACAATACTCAGATTACTCATAAACACCACCAATGAAAAATGTGTGGTAAATTAAACAAAATGTTGATATATTCTGAATCACTAGTTTTCATTTCAAAATGTCATGCTAATGTACCGGACAGTTATGCCTATAGGTGTTATTTTATAGCATATTTAATATACAAGGTGGCGCAAAATTAATCACCCTATCGGAAGATGTTATAATTTTTGCAAATGGCGTGGTACGTCAATCATATTTGACATTTGCGAACTAGACAGCTGCAGAATACAAACAAACAAGCAATGGAGCGCTATACTCCGCAAGAGTGTGGAATAATTGTGTCGATTTTAGCTTTAAGCGATTTTGTGTCGAAAGTCATCATGAGCGACAAGGCGCATTTCCACTTAAGCGGTTACGTCAGTAAGCAAAATCTTCGTTTCTGGGGCACTGAAAATTCATGTGTGATGCACGAAGAGCCATTACAGCCACTGTGTGGTGCGGCGTTCAAGCAGGAGTGATTTTTTGAGGACTCCATTGGCATTACGGTCACATTACGAACGCTACAGGGCCATGGTAAACGGCTTCTTACTGCCGGAATTAGATGAACGGGGCTTGGTGAACATTTGGTTTCAACAAGACGGTGCAACCGCACACATAGCACGAGCCACGATGGATATTGTGAAGGAAGTGTTTCCTGGTCGCGTAAACTTCCATTTTGGCGATTTGGCATGGCCAGCAAGATCGCCCGATTTAACCATCCCAGACTTCTTTTTTTGGGGCTACTTGAAGTCGGGGGTTTATGCCATCAAGCCCCAGATAATCGCAGCCCTTAAGGAAAATATTCGACAGGAATGCGAACAGTTATCACCGGAAATCTTCCGGAAAGTTATGGAAAATACGATAAAACGGGTGCAAATGTGTATCAACACTGGCGGCAGCCACTTGACGGATATCATTTTTTCCACTTAATAGAAAAAATTTTAAAAGTCCAAATAAAGATTTCCATTGCTAAATTTTTTTTTTATTTAGTTAAAAAGTTTTTAAAAAACAAATTTGTATGATTAATTTTGCGCCACCCTGTACTACACAGAAACGTGTAAGTACTTAAATAAAATTAGATTTACGGTGAGCATTCGAATATTGCTTTCCTCATTATCTCAAAAGTTAGTATTTGGAGATGTTTAACTGGACTATCGAAATATGTGGTACCGCCGCCCCGGAAACCATTTATTGGATAACCAACACCTCTGCCATATGTCACCCCAAGTGGTTCACTACTAGGTGCCCGGTTTCATGAGGTGAGTTTTGTCCGAATCTTGGCGAAGATGCGTCTGCCAACCAACTGCGTGGCAGGTCGGATCGGGAAAGACTGGTTGAGGAAGACTTTTTGGCCTCTCTAGCCGAACTCTCTCTGAACATCGCCTTGAACCGCAGTGAGTGGAATGGATTCATACGTTCGCCACTCCTAGACCTCCTGACCTCCAGATTCCTACTCACCCCTCTTACCTTTTTCTTAAAAAGATTCTCCACACAGCATCCCCAAAGATGACATTGTGGAATTAATGTAAAAAAAATTATTCCTGAACACAAATGGTGGATTTGTCAACTTTCAATCACAATTTTATTCACCGTTTTCAACATAAAAATTCTAAAATAAAAAATGTTTCTTTACAATTTTATGTTAAACCGCCCAAAAGTTCTAATTACCTGAAGCCAGTGGAACTATGAAATCTTGAATTTGGAAAATTTCGGGAAACTGGAGTAATTAGGAGTCATCTATTACGATTGTCAAAAGTTCATCGTTAAATTTAATCATGTGATTCAGCGGACATTAAAATCACGGTACATGTAAAAACTAATTTATACGAATGTTACCTCGAATGTGTATTTTTGACTAAAGTGCATCTGGAAAAATTTGAAAACTTTTTTATACATATGTATATTATATTCTTCTACATCTACATTATCACATTCAATGTATTATGATTGAGAATCAAGGTACCTCTAAAAACTATCGTCAAAACGAAACTACTTACTTCAGATATCGGGCCAATAAATCGATATCATTATATTTTTAATACCTTCCTACAAAATGTGTTCTTAGAAATGCTTTCTAAAGAAAATAGAAAAGTGATATGAAAAATTTACATTATATAATATTATTTTTAGTACCTACTGCTTTTGTATCATCAATTTCCAAAACATTAAGCTGATGGTTGATTTCGTTTAATGGCCATATCATTTATTATGCTTTTGCTATTGAAATATATTTTTTGAAAGACTATTCGCTGGAAATTTGAATATCTCCTGTGAAAACGCTTCAATAAAGGTTCATTAAATAAATGCTCTCAAGCATTTCCATAAAGAAAATTTATATCTTAGATTGACTACTTTTGTGAAGAACTCATCAAATTTCCCGTCGCGTACACTATTTCCACAATATATTATGTACGCTTATCGCACTAAAACGTAGTCCCTTTTCTTGAAATTAGAAATATTATAAACCAGGTATTCCATTTCTATGTATGTCTTATTTTCGAATACAATCCATCAATCGTCCTCAACAAAAGAATCAATAACGTCAGAGAGAACTTTATTAATACACGATGTTTAATCTCTCAGGCTGTGATGAAAGCTATTTTTATTCCGTAGTTCAGGAATATATTATTTACAAAACCGATATCGAAAATCCGTCACCGAATTTCTAGAAAAATTTTCCCGGAGGTATGACGTAAAATCTAATATTCATGAAGCGGGAGCATTTCAAAGTCCTCGTATCGCCATAATATTGCATTTTTTATATCGCGTATAGGCAACAATCAATAAATTGTAATTTATAAGCTAATGGCACCACAAACGAAACCCGATTATTTTGCATCCTACGCAGAATTGCGTCACAAATTTCCTCCCGCGGTGATTATAGCAAGCGAAGCGTTCGCATTTTGCACACATTGGGGTATTACGATAAAAAACATGAACTACGTGATGTTATTTTAAAATTTAAAACTGCCCGAAAGCTTTTAATTTCAATTTATCTTGTGTCCTGACCATACTATCGAGAGAATTAATTATGTACCATGTTAATCGACAGGTAGTTGGTTTTAATTAAATTTATTAACGCCAATGGCATTAATCTATTCATGCAATTGATATTTTATTGCCTGTGCGCTAGTCCGTGGAAATTTTGATTAATATAATATATACGAAAATGCTAGATTTTTAAATAACGTGGTGTTGGTATAAATGTCAAAACCATTTAAATTCTGACAATTGTTTAGTGTAGTAGTGTTTTGAGTAGATCTAAGCCAAAGTGGCGTTATGAATGTTCAACTAATCGTTTATACTCATTATTTAATGTTATGAAAAATCCTCAAAAATTTTGTGAAAATTCCTCAATCAACAACACTCGACTAATTATGGTTATAATTCACCACTATCCAGAATGTGTAGAATGGTCAACTCACGTCAAGACCTTGATTTGTTAGTATAAACCTAAATGATTTTTGTCGCTCACCAAAGAATTCAAGGTATTTTATTTATAATTTTTTTTTAAGAAAAACTCTCTTTTATAACTTTTGAAGGTTATTCCCATCAACGAAATATATTATTGAAGAAGAAGATAACAATAATAATCTAAACGAAAATATGAAAGATGAAAGAGAACAAGACACAGAAAACAGAAAAAAAGACAATGGTCGCAACTGGGACTCGAACCCCGACCTCTCGTAAATAATATGGAAAAATAATTAGTTGAAGATAATACTGTTAATTCTAAAATTTGAAATATCAGATCGACTATTATGACGGCTTGACAGAAGATGGCAATAGCGAAATTGGTTAACGCACACGTCCAGGTTAGACGAGAGGTCTGGGTTTGAGTCCCAGTTGTGACCATTGTCTTTTTTCTGTTTTCTGTGTCTTGTTTTCTTTCATGTTTTCGTTTAAATTATTCTTGTCATCTTCTTCTTCAATGATATTTTATATTTTCTCTAATTTTAGCAAAGTCCTGACTTGACTTGATACTTCTTTACTTTTATGTTCTTATGTTATCTCTGTATTGCCATCTTTCATAGACCATCCTCTATTCTTACAATGTACATTTTGCCAAATTTCGTGTTACTTTGTTATAAATTAAAAAATAAATAAAAGGTTTTTTGGTGCAATTTAACCCACATTACGGTATAAATATATTAATTTCGTTTCATTTCACAACTTTTCACGTGGGATTTTTATCGTTCCACTTCCAATCCCACATCTGGCAGCCACAAATCAAGGGAGTCCGGAAGCGGGAGCAGAGATTTCACGCCATCCGGAATCCGTCCGGCGACAATTTCAACATTCGCGAGCTTTTTAAAATGAATGTACTCGAAAATTTGTGATTTTTGTTCTTGTTCGCTCTCCGTTTCGCGTCCAATTTTAAAAATACAGAAGTAGGTACTTCTGTGTTTAAATGGTTTTTTCAGTTGTCTTTGAAACGGGCAGCTTTTAACTACCCTTATTTCAACCACATTTTTCCAATATAATATTTTATTGCTATTGTCATGATAATGCAAAACAATAAACTTCTCAAATTTATCCGGACCGCATGACATTGCACAATATTTTTTCCCGTAACTATCGGAAAATAGGTTGGAAATTTTTCCGGCATTTGCCATTAATCATTTTATTTATGCCACTTGTGTTTTAAAATTATTTCGATGCTGGACGTCGATTAATCAATTATTGAATATAAACCCCTCAATTTGTGAATTTTGAACTATTGTAAAATAATCCAGAGTGTCAATGTATTCATCATATTTATATATTATCTACAACATTATAGACATCTTCTGTTTTCTACATAAATTATACATTTTAATTATTATTTACGTATTTCCAATCAACGATAAAATAGACTGTCCGCTCATAATCAACGATAAAAAAGACTGTCATTATTGTTAACTGTAATGTATCATAATCAGTGTTAAAACTTTAAATGAATAATGCAAATAGGCATATCTATTTGTTATCTGTTTGCCATACTTATTATAATTTAATTACCCATGTAATCTCAATGTTCAGCTCTACCGCTAGAGGTCTCCAAGTACCAAAACGCTTACATACCAACTGAATTTTTTATAGTATTAGTGTAGTCGTCCGCCGTTTTGATATAAAAAGCCTGCTTTTAGAGAAAATCTGGCTCTCTCATAATTATTAACCCTTGTAAAAAGATCTCGTTAAAAGATCATGTGTAGGGATCGGGCTGTATTTTATAAATTCAGAAATGTTACAAAGTGTGTGTTGATTCAATTACAACTGTCTAAAAGTTTATTGTGAAAATAAATGACTCGACAAAAATAAATCAAAGCGTTTGAAATCTACAGAAGGTCCCATTATAAAAAATACCTGACCATGAAATAAATATTAACACTATGATCAGTTCTACATTGTTGAGTTGTCTATGTTATGTTCGGGTCTTGTGGTGTCGGTTACGACTTGGGCCGAAAATAGCCGAAGACGGATGGGCAGCGTCATTATTTGGGACTCGCAAATTGCGAGAACTTTTATGACCAAAACTAGCTTCCCAGTTACAAGGACGTGAGTCCATTTAAACAATACTTGTATAGTACGAAATAAAGGACACTGCGATCTCAAAGAACTTACAAGTCTTTTGATCAATAGTGATTTTTGATTTGATTTAATCAATACTGAGATACTGACCAGTACTAATAAAATATGATATCTATGGAGACGACTACATAGAAACTTTACAATAACCCTTTAATGTAACTTTTTGTAAACATTACTTGAGCTGTATTTATGATCGGATCTGAGTAGCCAGATATTTACAAAATTCCTCATCTTGAAAAACCTCCTACACTTTCTTCACCTTTCCATTTATATAACGATCCTTCTAAATTTGTTTAACAATGAAATGGCGAAAAAATAGTGACAGATGATAATGAAAAATGATCGGACAACATGCATATTTATGTAGGTATTTATAGTTGTCTCTTCCACAAAATTTTAGTTGCACGTTCAATTTTTAAATATTCAATTAAATAAAGGCAATATTAGCGAAAATCTGGAGATAGAAAAATCAGAAAAATATTTTGGGACTCGAACCCAGAACCTTCGGCTTTCCGTACATAAAGATCGCAGCCAATAAAATATGCGTTAAGAAAATGAAGATAATGTTGGTAGTTCTTAGGCGAAGTATGATACGGTTAAAAGTGAATCGGATGGAGACACCTTAGCTCAGTTATTAAAGCTGTCTCCAGATTTTCGATTGAGTTTCGCTAATATTGTCTTCATTTAATTAAATATTACAATTTGAGGTTTTACTCATAAAGTTAAAAATAAAATAAATTTAAAAAATTAAAATATTCTTCCATAAAAAAAATCCATATTTTAAAAAATGTATTAAGCTTTTTATTAAACATATATATATATATATAATATATGTAGAACAATTTTCTCGGTTTACCCGCGTAACGTAGCCCTTAAAAGGACTTTTTAACTCCTGACGTTTCGGACAGATCACACTGTCCATCTTCAGAGGCCTTATGTCTTGAGTTTTTGTCTCAAACTGATAGCTTTCGCATGTCTGTTCGGTCCAAAAGCTAAAACTTAAGTGAGTGCAAGTCACTTCTTATGTCTAGAACGAAGTACCCGGGTTGCAGGTGATTGATGGCGAAGGGGGTGGGGGGCGGGGCTGGCAGTAGATACCTGATTGGTTAAGCTAATTGGAGACACTACTGGTAATTTTGGAAAGGCCGTTTTTGGGGGATTTTCATCGATTAAGACTTTCCAGGTGTTGGGAATTCTGATTGAGTCATTTCTAGTATTCATATTATTTTTATGTTTATAAATTTCTATTGCTTCGCGGTAAATTCTTTTTGGTTCATTGTATATGCTAGCTATTATTAAAGTCTATTTTATGACCTTCATTAAGGACGTGTTGAACTATGGATGAAGTTAAGCGTTTATTAGTGACATCTACTTTATGTTCTGCAATTCTACATGATATTTTTCTATTGCAACGTCCAATATACACCTTTTCACATGCCCCACAAGGTATTTTATAAATACCATGTGACTCAAGTGGAATGTGGTCCTTCGGACTTCTTAATAGAGACGAGATTTTATTTTCTGATTTATAAATAGTTTTGATTTTATTGCTTTTGAGGATTCGACTGATTTTATCTGTCGAGCCTTTGATGAATGGGAGAATTGCTATAGAAAGGGGTTCTTCTTCCGTTTCAGGAATAGTTTTTTGCGTTTATTTATGGATTTGTCTATTAAATATTTGGAGAAGCCGTTTGCTTGAAGAGCACTACTAAGAAGACCTAGTTCTTCATGAATATGGTCTTTGTCCGCTAGTCGTTTTGACCGGGTAACGAGGGTATTTATAACAGATGACAACTGAGATGGGTTATGATTTGAATTGGCGTTTAAGTATCTATTTGTATGTGTCGGTTTACGATATACGGTATGGCCAAGGCTGCCGTTCTTTTTCTTTTTAACTAAAATATCGAGAAATGGGAGACAATCATTTTCTTCGATTTCCATGGTAAATTTAATATCTTCATGGATACTATTCAAATGAATAAGGAAGTTATTTAATTCTTCAATTCCGTGTTGCCAAATAATGAAGGTATCATCCACATAGCCATCCACATATCATCCACATATATATATATATATATATATATAAATACATATCTACATTAGGAAAGGCATTTGTGATTTCCATCAACATAACGCGATATATTCTATTCTCCTTGTCCTTCTAAAGTAGGTTACCTCGGTAGTATGTAGTATCTATCCTTTGCAGTAAAGCGCCACTCTAAGTGTAGGACACGTATCTGAATAAAGGAAGAACACAGCAGCTAGGAGTGGCAGATGTAACATGTAACAGGTGTGAACGATATCTTACTTAAACAAGTTGTCGCAGGAGCAATAATGGAAGTAAGTGAGGAGCCATCTTCATACACAATCACGACATATCCTCGTATAAGCAACAGATGCTATGATAGCGTCTTCATGTTTATCTTCTTCAATCTTCTTTCATGTTTGCAGAGTTGAAAATTCCACGTCTCTATTTTTTTTGTTCACCCAATAAGTACAGAGATAGTAGTATAAAACCTTTCTTGTAGTGTTGTCGAGTCAGTATTGAAACTCTATTGCGAAACGTTTTTGGGTTAGTTTTGAGTTATGGGGGAGGGACTGAATTTTGTTTCGTCTTCAATTCGTGACTTGAAGTTACCTAATATTGTGTTGCATACTGACTATTTAATGTTGCATTATTCTTCTAAATTTTCCCTTAGATTGTAAACATGTTGGTGTGGATAATTATGTCTATCGTTAAATAAATAACCTGTGATGCTGCATACGTTGACGTGCACGGACTTTTTAATAAGGGTGGGCAGTAGAAAAAACTTCAATTTATTTGATATTAAAGATTTCGCTAAGAATAACTAAGCAGCTGGTTTAAGCTGATATGGTTGGAATAATCTGTCTCCAAATACTTTAAAAAAACTTGATTTTATGCATATTACTAGCCAATTACTATATATGTATATAATTGTTTCAACTTTTTGCGACCGTGCAATTGCATTAAAAATAGCCATCATAAAATGATTTTTATTTCGTTAATTTCCACTAATTAAGGCCCGGCTTCCCGCATTTCTAACGATTTATTACATATTTTCCCTAAATACTTTCAGCCTTACTCATCATAAAACCGTACCACGTCTCTGTAGCGTCGCGGTAGCTACACAATGGAGTAAGCCTACACTGCTCAGGGTAAAAATCTTTACTCATCATCATAATGTTTCTCGACAGCTGTTATAATTTTTTTACGGTAGCAACACTGCTCCAAAGCTCAAAAACGCGGCCAATTTAGCATTTCGCGGCGTGTTGCCAACTTCACGTTTATTCATACGTCAACATCAGTCAACACAACGTTGACTTTGGTAAATCTATATTTAGACCTAAAATCTCCTTCCGTGAGTGCCACAAATGGATCGTACCTTTTTTTAAACCTTTTCCGTGGCCGTGGTGCACGAATGCCGCGAATACGGTCAATATTTGCCAAAGCTCCGTTCAAAACGTCAAGATTCTCTTAAAAGTTCGCCATTTCGTCAGTTAGAACGCAC
Organism: Limnephilus marmoratus; assembly: GCA_917880885.1. Classification (NCBI taxonomy): domain Eukaryota; kingdom Metazoa; phylum Arthropoda; class Insecta; order Trichoptera; family Limnephilidae; genus Limnephilus; species Limnephilus marmoratus. The sequence continues at coordinate 13,171,971 of OU862914.1, forward strand.
GAGGTACTGAGTTAACCCTGGTGATCGGGTGGTTTAAATTCTGACAGCTACATCTCCCGTACAGCGACCCGGTAAAAACACGCGCATGCGCGCGATTAACCCATTATGTTGAGTAACAATTTCACCTAAACTGGTCTTGCTCCGAGGTTTTATCTTATTTTGCGATGATGAGTAAGACTGCATAAGTTTTAAAGCTCTTAAAAATATATGTTATTCTTGAAGATAATATCTGTACATTCACCCACACCTAAAGGGCAATTACTATATGAAATTCCCTCGATAGAAAAACATCGCAAAGTATGCTCCAAAAATTATTATTGTTTTTTAGTTATTCTACAAGTTTTACGTATAAAAAAATTCACAGTGTTTCTTTAAATGCTATTTTAGACAAACCCCCTGAGATTTTTGCTCTATTTTAAACGAATCGTGTTTTATTAAACAATTCGCAATTTTCGCTTAGATATTATCGTTTTTAATATTAGCGCGCTCTCTCTAAAATTCTTATTAACATATCTCTCCATCTTCTTATTTTTACCGCGCCTTAATGGAGGTACCAACAGACGGCACTAAATATACATTTGTAGTATGTACCGAAAGGCACGACCTTTTTGACACTAGCACAAACGAGTCATCCCTTGAATGCGCAGCCATGCACTTTTTGTGTAAAATTGAATGTATGTCAATATTTGAAAACGACATGTGCGTCATTTGCATACTTAGTTCCTGCTTTTGACACCTAATTATAGTAGAGCGGTCGCTAGGACGCGCGGCGCTGCGATTTGACACCGCGTGTATTTTTTTAAAGTGTAATATTTATATCTTGCAATTATTTTAAATACATTTTATTATAATAATATTTGACCGATTAATAAAACGCCATTTGCGTGAAAAATCTCCTCAAGGGCGTACTATATCTATTTTATGTTAGTACGGTAGGGTAGGGTAGGCAGTGCTTATGTGCTAGTGGAATGTACCCCTCCGACTGCAAAGTAATATCGTATTTTTCAACACTGAATGCAATATCAATCAACCGTATAGCCAGGGCTGGGCAAAATACATGCTTTGCTGTTATTAAAATATAAATTACGAAATATTTTTTCGCATGTATTTAAAATACGAAATACAAAATACTTTCAAGTCGTGTATTTGAAATACAAAATACAGTATTTTAACCATTTTTTAATTACAAATACAAAATACAAATTACAAAATACAAAATACATTTGGTTTTGGTTAGAACCTTTGGTTGCAATAAATTGTCGTAAGTGCCCTTATCTAATGGTGCGTTTCCATAGAAGCAAAGCTGAGGACAGTGAAACAGAGACGTGCAAAATTTGACCAATCATATTGCTCAGAAGACACATCTCGTCTCCGCTCCACTTATAAAGTTTTGTGGTATAGGACTTAGGTGTTATATAATCATAATAATTATTATTATAACACTAGCCGGTTCCCGGCATGCGTATTCAAAGTTTTTTTGTTTTTGAATTTTTTATTTAGATGTATGTAAATATTTTCATTTTCAAAGTGAAATGCCATATTCAAAGAAATAAATTGTTTCTCCCTGTGTGTCCTTTCCCGTGCGTCCCCGTTCCCCTCCTGCATCCCTTTCCCCTCCGGCGTTTCCCTTCCACTTTCCCCGCCTACCCTCTCTCGCTCCCCGTCCTGCCAAACCCCCTCCCGCGTCCCATATATTCAGAACCAGTACATTCACTTTTCAAACAACTCACGTGCCAGCTATTACAATTTTTTTATTCAAATTTTCATGTTTCACATATTAAAAATATTCATTTTTGTATATTATAAGAACAATCGATCAAATCTGGTACCTAACATAGGTACCTATTCAAAATATCTATAATTAAAAAATCCATAGACAATTCTTTTGTTACAAAAAACAATCTGCCTGTAAAATTCAATTCCATCAAACGCGCGAACTGTCTAACGTGCGAAGTTAAAATAGTTGTTAAGTTTTCTGAAATAATCCAATTTTCTGCGTAATTTACTTATTTTTTCTTTCCGTAAGAACCTTCTACAAAGCATTAGAAAACTTAAAAAAATGAATGAAATAGGTAAAGTCGTTCTGAAGTTATGGCGTGACCAAGGGAATCAACGATTCATTTATATACATAGAAGACATTTGTATAGCGCAGTTTTGTGTTATTTCACTTCAAGTGCGCTCTACAGTAATTAACTTAAAAATAATCTAGTATTCAGTCAATTTTTTCCTATAGTGCTTGATCTAATACTATAAGACAAAAATGTACAATACAAAGCAATAACAAGTATAATGTATTTTTTTTTTTTGAATTAGGCAATTCACTCTAATAAGAGTGCTTTTGTGAATATCAACATTCAAGTCCTGCTAAGCCAACGATACAAAATGTACAATAACAGTGCTATTATAGCACAGGACAATAATAATAACTTGCATGACATAATAAAAATGTACAGTATATTATAAAGCAATGATAAGAGAAATATAAATAATAATCATTAGTAAGAGTGATATAGCACTGGGCAATAGTACAGGATTCTAGCATTTAGTCTATGTATTACCTATGTCAGTTTATTTTTCATTATCATTATTAAGATTGCTAAATGTATTTGAAAATGTATTTTGAAGCCATAAGTATTTGAAATACAAATTACAAAATACCTCAACAACGGGTAATTGAAATACCAATTACAAAATACATTTTTAGGAAGTAATTGAAGTAAAAATACAAATTACGTATTTGTATTTCAAATACGTATTTCAAATACAAGTCATTCAAATACTGCCCAGCCCTGCGTATAGCATTGCTATGTGGTTTCCTAATTGATTTGTTACTCATTTATTTAAAACGTTGTAAGACAGAATTCATCCACTTACAGCATTAGATTTCTTTTTTGTTAATGTTAATGTTAATGTTAATTCGTAATAATAAGGTTATTTAGTTAAGTACAGGGTTTCCCAACCAGTGGTCCGCGGACCACTGGTCCGTAAGAGGCTAGAAGATGGTCCACGATGGTCCGCCGGTCAATAAACGAGTCAGCGCGCGGGCGGTCCCTGATCGAGAAGTCAGAATAAAAAAATCGGGACAATATTAAGTTTATCATTACTGTACCTCGTGGTCAGTGACTATTACGGTATTCCCTTTTGCCCCACCCCATCCTACCCCATTCTACCCCCTCCATTGTGGTAAATATTCTGCTAGAACCCGTCCCATCCTATCCTATTCCGTTGTGGTAAATATTCTGCTAGAACCCGTCCCACCCTATCCCATTCCGCCCCTTCCGCTGTGGTAAATATTCTGCTAGAACCCGTCCCACCCTATCCCATTCCGCCCCTTCCGCTGTGGTAAATATTCTGCTAGAACCCGTCCCACCCTATCCCATTCCGCCCCTTCCGCTGTGGTAAATATTCTGCTAGAACCCGTCCCACCCTATCCCATTCCGCCCCTTCCGCTGTGGTAAATGTTCTGCTATAACCCGTCCCACCCTATCCCATTCCGCCCCTTCCGGTGTGGTAAATATTCTGCTAGAACCCATCCCACCCTATTCCATTCCGCCCCTTCCGTTGTGCTATCCGTCCCGGGTGCCACCCATGCTAGCCTACACGCTACTGACCACAAGCAATGGAACGGATGGGGCGGATAACGTGGTGTCACCCCCCCCCCCCCCCCCCCCCCATTAAAGTTGACAAAACATAAATTTCGACTTCATAAAAAATTAGGGCTAGAGAATTGTGGTTTTAGGGTGAAACTCGGTCGGGTGGAACCCGGGTCGCCGCCCCTCCCCCCTCGATACGCCACTGCTTGCGGCCCCTGTCGATAAAATAAACGTACAAGTGGTCCCGGGTGTAATGGTCCGCCACCCTTGGCTTTTGACACCAATTGTGATGAACCCTACCTAGCTGATTTACTTTTCTAAGCTTCTACCTCGTAGTTTAAATCTCGTAGCTCCTGTCTCGTAGCCACGCTCATAATTCTACCCTTATGTCCTACTGATCACACCACTAGGTATGATGGCCTGACTCAACCCTCCTTTCGGTTTATTTCTACCTCAGGCTCGTGATTTCTAAACCCCTATACCTTGTAGTCTAGCTAAACCTACCCTATCTTCTTAAATCCCTGCGATTTTCTCACAGTAATCAAGATTTAAGATTTTAGTTCACATTATTTCTATAATCTGCGTTGTGTGATTTTTTATTTTAGATTTTACATCTGTTTGCATACTTAATATGCACACATATGTAGAGAAGATAATGTATTACGTGTGGTAACCCCTAGATTCTTTTAGAGAAAGGGTGAGAATTTTCCGATCAATTTATTTATTATTATTTTAGAATATTTAACCGAGTTTGATAAACTATCCCCGCCCTAAACCTTGTGTCTATTTGATTTCCGTAGGAATTTAGTGTGTTTATTTAATTCTTCCTATCACCGCTGATACATCGATAACATAAACAACAGTTAACAAATTACATCATTTCAAAAAATAAAAACCCTTATCTTACCAGTGTAGAATGTTCGTATTCGAGAGTCCGGTTTTCTCAATTGGAGTTCTTGTCTGCAGCTTCCCCTAACATAATGTGTTTGTAGTCATAGTTAGTGTTATTGGTTAGTATTCGCAAAATTGTTGAAAGAGCAGGAATGGATGGATATGGGGAGGGGGATAATATGTTTGCTGAAAAGTCGGCTCCTCCGCTAACCAAGTGAAAACCGATGAACAACAATTTCAAACCGGATTCTCCCAAATACGTTTGCTAAGCTTATCCTTAAGTCCGAGTTTTACTCTCTTCGACGAGCGTCTCTTGTTACGAAAGGGGCTCTTCACGCCAGATGGGGGAATACCAAGTCTTCATGCCGTTTTTCTGCCTCACTCCGACTTCCATCTCCGCCGGATTGAATTTAACTCTACTGAGTCTAGAAGGGGTATTTCATGTCTTCCCTTATCATGCCTCTATCCGTTAAATGTGGCGTAAGCTTGTGACGGGCAGATCCTTCCTCCCACGTGACCGACCCAGCGTTACACTCCACCTCTGACTAGCTGACATAAAACTCACCTCGTGAACCTTATGTTTGCTTTCAGGTTCGACAAGACTCACGGTATGCAAATAACCTGTGGCTTTAATGCCGCGTCAGCGTACTGTCCGCATACGTCCTTCCTCTTCCCCGCATGCCCACCTCGACAATACCGCCACAAGATCAAAGCCGTCCGTTCTAGAAAGGTTGACACTTACATTTCCAGATGGCTCATACCTACATACAGAAGCCTTGAAGCTTACATCCGAAGACAAGTTAGGATTCAGGACTGTATGAGTATTTGAACACCAGTGTTGTTTAAATGAGGTCACTAGCTCCTCGTGTGTTAGGTATTTAGGATAATGGGTATTTATGGGTTCTTGGATACCTACTTCCTATAAGAAAGGTTTAAAAATGAGATAAATCAAGTTGTCATTGAATCAATGACCTCCTGAATAATTGTGATGAGCTCTCTTAGAGTTTGAAGCTAGTCGCAGTACTTTACTTTGCGAAAAATTCGCATGCTAAAACAATGCTACCTATTGGCGATCGCTCTAGTACAGATAAGTCGTTTAGAATTGAGTGAATTTAGCGTCAATGTCGTCTTCACATTTTACCGCAGATTTCATCGCAAGCTATAATTGATAAACTTGTCCCTGACGTTAAGTTTTGTTTTGTTTATTCGTTAATGAATTTAGGTGACTGGGTCAATGGATTGCCTTGAACTCAAATCGAAAATTTTGGTGCACTATCGAAGGTCATATAACCATACCCTAATCGTGCTAGTGAAAAGAAGCGATAGGTATTTACTTTGTAAATACGCTAAGATACCAAATTTGATTAAGTGATGCGTTTCTATCTAATTATGTGTTAAGTATTTGTTTAGCAACACTTCATTCTGTATGGGAGGTGTGACATGCGAATGCTAATAAATTGGTTAGTTATTAACTTACCCTTACTTGGCGTTACGTTCATCAGTGTCAGGATATCCACAGGAACCTGTAAAAGCTTAAATATTGTAAGGACTCACCAAAGCTCTAATGTCTTAAATTCAGCTCCATCGGGTAATATCATCGATATGAATTTTATTAGGGCATCCAGACTACCTGTGTAACTTATCGCACTTTTATTTCGGTTTCCCACTTTTAACGATTTAACCCTACAAGACCCGGAATTCATTTCCTTCCCTTCCCCTTTTCTTCCATATTTGATTTCAATCTAAAGAAGAGAATCGATTCTTAATAATCGTTCGCTCGAATATTATTTGATAAATATAACTATACTTATTTACTCTTTAATAAATTAATTTATTAATTCGAATTTTCTTTAATTTTGTATTATTCCACTTTATAAAATATTTAAGTTTTATTTTTTTTTTTCTCAATTTAAATCATATTTCCTTTTTTTTATAAAACTAAAGATTTTCTTTAAATTTGAATTATTTCACTTAAGGACAAAGTTAAAGTTTTATTTATTTTTTCCAATTTAAATTAGAATCCTTTTATAACGAATAACTAAATATTAGTCTTCACCCAATTTACAACAAAACTGAAAGGACCACTTTATTTTATAACACTTTCGTTTAGCAACAATTAATAATTTGGATTATTTATTTAAACTTCGGGATAAGTATTTTCCAGATTTCGGATCAATTATTATTATTGCGTTGTCACCTAACGATAATTAATATCTCGTAATAAAATTTCCAACTTTCGACTTAACGTAAATTTTTATTTAATAGAACTTATTAGACTGTAATTTTCTTTATATAACCTCGGAATAAATAACTTTATTTTAACCTTCATAGAACAAATTTAAATCAATTCAAACACTCTATTAAACTCTCCTTCCGCATTGAATTTTTAATTAATTAATTAATTATTAGATTTTTTTTTTTGAATCGGAGGCTATTGCAAACACTGATTTTTAGATTTATTATAAGATCATACACTCCGTTAAATTGCACGATTAACCGTATCCGGACACTCCACTCTCTGTTTTATCAAAGTATAAAACTGATTGTATACTCTATTTTACCACTGAATTTTTAAAGTATAAAACTGACGCTATTTTTCCACTGTATTTTTAAAGTGTAAAACTGACGCTATTTTTCCACTGTATTTTCAAAGTATGAACTGATTCTAAACTCTATTAATTAATCACCAGGGTAATTCTCACGACACGCGCGACGTTTTAAGCAACCTTGCCAGTTGTCGAAGGACTCCCCGAATAATCCCAAACACGCTAATTTATACCCATCACAGCTCCAAAAGGGCATAATCGTATATTCCTTGACGAGGAATTATAATCTGTAATCACTCGAAATTTTTTGAAAACCCCATCTCGTTATCGTTTGTCCCTACATAAAATCTTTCGATTTTTCCTCTTCTTAAATCTCGGTTCGTCCCACAACTTTGTCTCGCTTTTCTAAGGTTTTTAGTCCCGGACTTAGTAAGCTGCCATCCAGTTTGCCCATTTTCCACATGTCTTCTGTCTTCATAATATGTTTTATAAACATGGTTTTAATCTTGTTTTTTTTTTTTCAATTTGAACATGCCCATAAGTTATCTGCTAAAACTGTGTTTTAATTGGCATAAATATTAGGGAAAACGTAGATTCTTCAGTCTCCTAGTTTTAAACGCTAGTTGTCCTGTATAAATTTCCACGAAAATTATTTCTTTTCCCCTAGTCTTCGTAAGCAATTATGTCTCAGAACCGTATTTTCATTATTTATGTGGCATATTTAACTTTTCGCTTTTCCCGCCTAAATTTCCTTCAAATAACGGTGTTTTAGCAACTATTCTTAGATGATTTTCCCTTCGTTGTTAATAAGGAATCATATCCTGGTTCCGTATCTACTCTACTTATAACGTTTTGAGTTTTTCCCATTTCCTTATCTGAGTTTTCCGGTTATGTCGGTTTTTCGTTCTCTCCCCCCACTCCTAACCCAATGATCCCTTATTGAAATTTGACGTTTGCCTTTTTGCCGTGATTCCATCTCCCGCTAAAACCCTTTTTTCCTTTTTTGATATATTATTTATGGTGTTTTCCGGCCCACTAACTATTCCTATCCTGGAATATCTGTCAAGTTAACTACTTCGATCAAATTCCGCCCAATTTTCCATCTCTCTCTCGCTCAAAATCCCATAAACTATAAGCCCTGACGTGTGTATACATCCTAATTTCTACATACCTGGCGATAAATCCATTTTAATGTGTTTATAATTAAATTTTACGGAAATTCTATAATCTAAATACTAGGTAAGAGCAATGTTAATTTTTATGACTCCTTTTAATAGCTAATGGTGTTAATCTAAACAATTTCCATGTCCGAATATTCCTTGTTTATATCAACAATATACATATGGGGTCGACAACCGTTGAAATGTCTCATTTTCCCTTGCAGTCTCGTGTAACTTTATGTTATGATCACTATTTTAATTACGTAAAATGACTCCTTTTTATGAATTAATCTATCGCAATGTTTGCAGTATTTCCACCACCCCCCTAGGTATGTTATTCCAATTCCTTTCCAAGCCTCTGCTACTGCACCAAACCCTTGTTTCGTCCTCTTGTTCAATCCTTAAACTCTAAATTTTTTTGAATTTTCCTTCCCAATTCGCTTTCCTAATCACTCCGTTCCGTCTAGAATTGATAACAATAATTTTCCATTGTGTTATGTATATTCATTTTCCTCTCGTACGTTTTTCCTCGAATTTTGCCTCTCAGCCGTCATATGTACTTATTCTATAATTGAAAATCCTCCCGCATTGCATGCCCCGTTGTCCCCGCGTTTTCCACTCAATATATTACTGATAAATTTTTTTTATCGTTATCCAAGTGTGTTTTCCGCAACTAAAAACGCCCTAATGCACTCGAAACTAAGGTCTCCCGACCCCTTGAAGGTACCCTTTATTAATAACATTACTTGGGTTCGTTGTACTAAAAACCTTGAATAATTCGATATTTATCTCTTAGTTCATTCAACCCTGATCTCTGTGGGAACGTCTAGACCATAAATTTCTTCACTAATCACTAGGGTCAAAGTACAATCCTTTGTGTCCAAAATGGGCACGACCCCCTTCTTGCTGATAGGCTGAGTTGATTTTTAATTGCTTTTCCTGCTATTTAATTGGTTGTCTCAACTCTCGCGTTTAAAATCGTCCCTAAACCTGGGGTTCCCGTTAAATATCGATCTCATCACCATCTGTGTATATTTAAGGTAACTATAATACATCAAACAACTTAAAAATACCTCTATCTTCGAGCAAGTTTTGAATTTGACCATACAGATGTCGTAGTACTGCGCTTTTCATCTTAAAAAAAAATTCCCGTAGGCTTTCTCGTAAATTGGAAGTTACCATTCATCACACGGGTCAGAAAAAGGTTGGGAACCATTGGTTTAGAGAGTAACTAAATATATTATACAGGGTGTCCGGTGGTAAAGTGCATTAACTTCGGGAGGTGATTCTACATGATGGTAGGAGTAAAAAAGATAAATAAATTTTTCCGAAATTCAAACTTTTAAGAGTACTTTTCAGGTAAAAACGTAAAATCGGTCCGCTGTGTAGTGCCGGCGTTACTATTTAGCTAGTTTCCAAATCTACCGTCCCGCGCCCCCCCCCGCGCTCAATGACCTCCCCGCTACGCCATTCCGTCAGTCAGCTGTTGATATTTAAATACGCCGCAAATGCTTCCGCGATGAATTTTACCGTTTATTCGCAAATACAATGTATCTTGCAGTGTTTCTCTGTTGTCGAAAACTTGTTACATTAGTGTGTATTTATTGACTTAAAAGAACATGTTTGTTCAACGCGTGTTTCTTTTCTTCTTGTCAATGACGTTTCAATACTTGCCTGCAAGCAGAAGGTGGACATTTTGAAAATTTGTTAAATTAGTGAAAACGATGATATTAGTTAAGTGTTCAATTAGTTATTAATAATTTGTATAGTAAAAAGTGTAAATTCATATGAATATTGTTATTTTAGTTCAGTTCTCAGTTGAATTTGGTTTAAAACATTATAAAACATACGATTTTGGTGCACATTGTAAAACGGCGAACTGTCAGTCTTGTTATTGTTTACAATTTACATGTTGTTTCCATGGATACGTGCCACTCATAAATAATATGCAACGTTGCCACATTGACACTGTAAAACTCACAGCGAATTTATCTGGTAAGTGTGTACCTTCACTAACGATTTTTAGTAGGTATGTCTTTTTGTATGGAAAAAAAAAGTTGGAATTTCGGAAAAAGTTGTTTATCTTTTTTACTCCTAGCATCATGTAGAATCACCTGCCGAAGTTAATGCACTTTACCACCGGACACCCTGTATAGTTTAAGAATTTTAATTTTTTTTTTTTATATTAGCTCCACACAGGAGGCCCTAAGGAAAATAATTCCCATCAGGGCCTGTGTCATCTTAGGATGCCATATGGGGGTCTTTTAGGGAAAAGAGGGAGAAAAAATTCTGTGAAGAAAAAGGGTATGAAGGGTGGATTGGCATCTGGGGGAGTCAGTGTGTCCAGGAGTGACGGACGAATAAATCTAACCCTCCAACTGCGGTGCAAGGCGATGGGTTAAGCTGGAGAGGTCAAAAGGCCTCTCTCAACCAGCCTCTTTCGATCCGGCCCGGAAAGCAACAGATGGGCAGTCGCATCCGCCGCCAAGACTCGGACAAACCTGCTAAGTCGCCAATTGTAGCGAATCACTTGAGGTGACCTATGGCATGGTGTGTCAGTTATCTAGGCGGCGTTACCCATACCCTCCTCCCAAATTGCTAATACTAGTCGTAGTGAGGACTTTCATTTAACCTTTCTTATACTAAAAATGATCTATGAATCAAATCAAACTGACAGAATCTATTTCTCGATGGAAAAATTATAGATACTCATTTTTACTGCTTTCGCTGTTCTTATTGTTTATTATTTCTTTCGTTTTTGTGTACATTTTACCTACATTTCCTCCATCGTCTAAATATCGATGTAGTACCTAATGTATAATTTGATTGCGTATATAGATAATTACTAGAACTTAACAGATTTATTATCAATTTCATTCAGAATACCTACTGGATTCCTAGATATAATAAAATACAAATTTATATGACTACATTGCACGTAATTATTTATTTATTTATTACACGCCCTAATGGGCTTTTACATTCTTTTTTGTAAGTTAAGTAACACGGTATTTTTTAAAACTAAAACAATAATGAAAATATGTCGATAAAATGTTATGTTCTTAGACTTAGCCAAGGCTTTTGATACAGTTTCTCATAAATTACTCCTCAAAAGATTAAAAAATATTGGTATTGTAGATATGGCCTACGAATGGTTAAAGAGTTACTTAACGGGTAGAAGCCAGCAACTCAAAATGGGAAAAACGGTGAGTAACTTACTAGACACTAATTTTGGGGTACCACAGGGAAACACACTGGGACCTCTTCTATTTATAATTTATATCAATGAGTTATGCGAGCGAGTAAAATAACATAAGGTCTAAGAGCGAGGTCAACAGCCGTATACACCAGGCTAGGCTTGCATTCAATAAAAGGTCGAAAATAATAGAATCAAATAATATAGACCTGAAACTGAGAATACTCCTCATCAAGACCTATGTATGGAGTATCTTGATGTGCGGCTGTGAAACATGGTGCCTATCCGAAAGAGATAAACGGAGACTAGAGGCTTTTGAGATGTGGTCCTATAGAAGACTATTAGGAATTTCCTGGAGAGACCACATAACAAATGAAGAGGTTCTCCAAAGAATCGAAGGAGGAAGGCACCTGCTCAGGACCTTGTCCGAAAGGCGCGCAAGATGGATCGGCCATGTAATAAGACAAGAAGGCCTCTTGCATGCCATAATGGAGGGTATGACCGAGGGGACAAACGCTAGGGGACGCCCACGCCGAGAGTACCTGGAGGACCTGCTGGTGGACGTGCGCTGCTCATCATATGCAGACTTCAAAAGAGCCGCACAAGACAGGGAAGAGTGGAAGAAACGAATAGATGACATTGCTGCAAACCAATCTCAGGATTGAAACCAGAGAGAGAGAGATGCGAGCTAACAGTAGGCGGAAAAATTATTACTTTCGCAGATGATACAGAAGCTATATTTGAAGGAGAGGATTGGACCTAAACTCATAAACGTGCTGAAAGTGGAATAAATGCGATAAAACAGTGGCTTGACAAAAATCTACTAACACTAAATATAGCAAAAACTAAATACATAAGATTCAGCCCAACTATAAAAGGACAACCTAGTACATCATACTCAATAAAAACACATAAGACTATTTGTAATTCCGTTAATATTGATTCAAACTGCAATTGTGAAGCTTTGGAAAGTGTAGAAAACATCAAATATCTAGGTGTTATTATAGACAATCATCTGAAATGGAAATATCACATAGAAAACCTTTCAATAAGGGTAAGAAAATTGATTCACATATTCTTTGCATTACGGAACATAATTAAACAACAAGACCTAAGAAAAATATATTTCGGATTGTGCAACCCCATCTTAACGTATGGTTGCATTGGTTGGGGAGCGTCGGGTAGAACAATTTTAGATCCGCTTGTGAAGGCCCAGAAATCCATAATTAGAATAATTTTTCGTAAACCCTATAGGTATTCTAGCGATCAGCTCTACAAAAACTTTTATGTACTTGATATTCGTCAAAACTATATAAAAAGGATTATTATCCACGTACATAAAAATCTACATAATATAAAAAAAAATTGATCATAAATATATCACAAGAAGTCACACCAGAAAGGATCTTGTCGTCCCAGGGAGCAATACGGCAAAGTATCAAAAAACATGTACTTATCTTGGACCAAATAAAATTCCCCTAGAATTAAATATTAAAGCTTGCAAAATGTCCCACGTCAGTTCAATAATAACAAAATGGTTGATTGGCTTAGGTAGGGTGGAACCTGAAAAACTATTAAATAATGTGACTTAAAATTTTACATGGCCTATTAACGGCACATTTAGTAAAAAATTTGTACATATATTATTTAAATAAAAAAAAAATAAAAACATTTTTCTTTTTTGTTACAGAACAAATTTTCTGGCATCTTTATTAATGTATATTTAATTTAAAAAATTAAAATGAACATTTTGTTAAAAAAACTTTTTTTTTGCATTCTCACCAGCATATTTGGTTCCTTAGAACGGGCAATCTGTCTAGCTAGGAACTAATATCGACCCACAAGACATAATAACACTTGTACACATTTTATAGTTATTTTTCAATGTTTTTATTATGTTATTTTTGCCATACAAATGTATCAGATGTAATGTTATAAATAAATAAATAAAATAAAAAACCTATATTTAATCTATCATGCCTTAGTTCAATCCACTTTACAATACGCTATTAATAGTTAGGGATCCGCGTATAAATGTAACCTTCTTTTAATAGAAATTGTACAAAGAACAATTATTTAAATTATATTTAAAAAATCCTTGGACTACCCAACAGAACGCCTGTTTGAAGAATTTCAAGTACCCACATTTAAAGATTTATATATTAAAAATTTATTAATTCAAATTATAAAAGAAAATGATAAATATCCATTTTTAAATGAAAACAGAACTCGACTTAAACATGTTTTCTATGCCCAAAACTAAATACGTCCTTTGCACAGCATTATTACACTTACCAGGGAAGAACTTTTTCAATCGTCTACCAGAAGAAATCAGAAGCGTTAATGATAAAACCCGAATACTGCTCTCTGTCAAGAGACATTTTAAAAATATTCCTGAGAAAAAAACTACTGTCACTTAATTAATCTTACAAAAATCCTTAGTTTTCGATAACATTCTTTCTTTTTTTAAATACACACTGTTATCAATATAAATACTGCAGCTCTAATATATTTATGTACAATGAATTATTTAAGTACTAACTAATAACATTAATGTACACTCCCCTTCCATACACAAGCACATGCTTTCAATGGAAGGGTAGTAAAAAAACCTTGAGATGTATAATTATCATGTAAATACCACGAAATACATAATATTAAAAATAAAACATTATTAAAAAAAATAATAATAATTATATAATGAAAAAAAATGTAACAACAAAAGCGTATAATATGAATTAAAATACATTGGTAAAAATGATAAGAAGTCTAACATGAAAAAGAATATGCAATATTAACAAAATTGCAGAAATAAGGTGTCTATTGTTTATTTATGGTTGATATTAACGTTTTAATAGTTATAATGATAGAGAAGAATTGTAGATTTTCGGAAATTTTATATAATTTTTTTTTTTTTTTTAATAAAATAGTATCAATTACTTGTTTATATACATTAAATAAAGTTTTCTATTAAAATATATTTAATAATACGCTTTACACCCTTTTTAAGAGCAAAGCTCGAGTTAAAAGGGCGGATAAATGCATGTTAAACACAATTTAGAAAAACGAAAAATAATATTTTTTTAACTATATAAAACAAATAATAGATAAGAAAAACAACAGATTGAAGCGGAGGAGATAAAAAATAATGAGAGAAAGGGGATAACTAATGTTATATTTGAGTTGTTATGTTGATAAGTTATATAAAAAGAGTTTTTATTGATTTTTTGAATTGTTTGTAATTTGTTTCCAATCTTAATTTCAAGGGTAATTCGTTAAACCATTTAAAAAATTAAATTAATAATTAATTTAATTTAATTAATTACTAATTAAATTAAATAATAATAATAATATAATAATTAATAATTAAATTAATTAAATTTCCATATAGAGAAAGGCAAAATTGTAGATGGAGATATCCATACAGAGAAAGGCAAAATTGTAGATGGAGACGAGGGTATATTTAGAAATTTCAAAATTCAAAGTATGAAAGGGGATGAGGTTTATAAATATTTAGGATACCCGCAATCGAATAGATTAGATCACACTAGTATTAAAAATGATATTAGGATTAAATTTCAAACTAGGATCAGAAAAATTTTAAAATGCAATCTATCTGCTAAAAATTTAGTAAAAGCAATAAATACTTGGGCAATACCTCTACTAACGTACTCATTTGGCATAATTAAATGGTCCAATACAGATTTAGATAGTTTAGAACGATTAATTAGAACTACGTTAACAAAATTTAATTGCCATCATCCAAATTCAGCTATAGAACGAATTAATTTACCTAGAAATTTAGGAGGTAGAGGTGTAGTCAAAATAACATCTTTGAAACACAATCAGGTAGAAATGCTTAGAAATTTTTTCCATAGGAAAGCTAATAGCTCAGAAATGCACAAAATAATTTGCAAGGCAGATAGAAATATTACACCTTTAAATTTATATGACGAGAATGCCAACATTCTTATAAATACTAACCAGGAATTATTAGATTCCTGGTCAAATAAAATTATTCACGCAAAACACTTCAATTATCTCAACCAAACGTATGTTGACAAACTTTCGTCAAACAAATGGTTGAGTATTGGAGAGTTGAGCGCAGAAATAGAAGGATTTATGCTTGCAATTCAAGATAGAGTCATTAATACTAAAAATTATAGAAAGCATATAATCAAAGATATAAATCAAATTGATGATTTATGTAGAAAATGTTTGGCTTTTCCCGAAACTATAGAACATATTATATCGGGATGTTCTATATTAGCGCCTTCCGAGTATACATTTAGGCACAATCAGGTTTTAAAAATAATTCGCCAAAGTTTGGTAATTAAACATAACTTGATTGATTGCCGTAATGTAGTACCTTATTATGAACATGAACCAAATTCATTTATAGAAAATGAATTTTATAAAATATATTATGATAAAACTATACTAACAGACAGAACAATTAGTCATAATAGACCTGATATAGTTTTACATGACAAAATTAAAAAAATAACTTATATCATTGATGTAGCTATTCCAAATTCCTGTAATATTCAAAAAACTGTTTCTGAAAAAATTAGAAAATACACAGATTTAGGAAATGAGATTAAAAGAATTTGGCATTCTCGGACTATAAAAATATTACCATTTGTTATTTCGGCCACTGGCATAATACCTAGGAATCTGATTCAAAATTTAAGCATATTAGATTTGTCAAAGAATTTGTATATAAAAATGCAAAAAGCAGTAATTTTAAATACATGTAGGATTACAAAAGATTTTTTAAATATTTATATTGAGGGATCAGTAGGATTTATAGGTTCAATTAGAAATGCCACAGAGCCGAACCCTCTGATATGAAAATATCTGGAGTCGGTGAATTATATTCCCATTTGGTCTCTAGTAGGTTGACATGTTGTTCTTGTATTGTTTTGTATTTATAATACTTATATAGTGCAATTGCATAACGTGGATTCACTAGATGATCATTTGGGGAAGTGTATGAAAGGGTTTAGTTTTTCCTTCTTTTTTTTTTTTTTTTTGGGGGAAAATTTAACCCGGACATTTAAATCTGGTGCGTAAAAATTAATTAATAAAAATAATAATAATTAATTAGGTAATTCGTTAAACCATATGACGCCTCTATTTAAATAGTTAAACGCTAAACTTCTTTGAGGTGATTCTTTAAACTACGGTGGATATTTATAAAAAAGATACTTTAATTATTAATACTATTCAGAAGAAAGAAACGTGACAGGGAGTTTGACGGTAGTTAACATTTAGTTCACTCTTTTGACATTCAAGGCGTGATTTTGGGTTGGTATTATTTATTTAATTTTATTATTTTAGGTTGACACCAACTATTTTCACGTGTTATGAGAAGTTGAGAGGGTTGAAAATGAGACTGTAGGGATTAAATTAAAGAAAAATAAAACGGCTTTGAGGTTTGACATTTGTCACGTCACATTTCTGTAACATTTCGAATTCGCGCAATGTGATTTAAGGTGGGTAGTATTTATTTAAGTTTGTCTTATTTACTTTTCGCAAACATATTTTTTTCACGTAATGTCTCGGGTAGTAAAATCTGTCAGGGTTGGCTACTAAAACTCGTTTAACATGAACTGTAGGGGATTTTGTAAGTTATAAATAGCTTTTATGTAAAACTACTTTTACTACCCGGCTACATTTCACCCTTTATTTTGATTTATTTTTTCTTAGCTAACAACTGAAAAAACAAACTAAATGTCTTTTTTGTATTTCTTGGGCATTAACTATGTAACAATTTCTAGACATTTTGTTGAGGACTTTTAATTTTCAATGTACATTTGTTACTTTAATTTAAATTTTTTTCGACCGGTTTGGACACATCTGTGTCATTCACGAGCAAACTTAAAAAGTTATAAGTTTGCTCGTGAATGACACGGATGTCTCCAAACCGGTCGCAAAACTTTAAAAATTAAAGTAACAAATGTACATTGAAAATTAAAACTCTTCAAAACAAAAAACAATATGTCACCTTATAGTGATTTATTTTTGGGATATTACGCCGTTAGTGATCGAGCGTATCTGCCCTAATGATGGACATTCTGTCCGAAATGTTGGCTAAAGATGGAGGTAGCGCAACACGGCATAATACCCCAAAAATAAATCGCTATAATACTTTTAGCCTTGAAAGTTCAAATCATATCAGTGTGTCACCTTTCTAACATTTTAAAAGCTTAATTTCAGAGCTGTATAGCTCGTGATGAAAATAAAAAGGGCGTTTACCTAAAAATTCCCGATAACCAATGGATTCTTCAAATTTCGTGACGCCAGTGCACACCGGATGAGAGTTTCGGCTGCTTCAGCACGAAGATGAAGCACGAGAATTTCCAAGTTAGTCTGAAAATACATGACTTGTCTTTTTGGCGCACTTTCCAGTTTAAATCCAACGTTTCCTAACTTTGTATTTACACACTCTATATATACACTGCCTTGGATAAAACTAAAATAATTACATTGTTAATCAAATGGCAGATAGAACAAATGGCGCCTCAGACAGCTCTGCCACAAGTAGCACAGAATTCCAAGAAGGTAAGATCTCTTTTTCTTTGCATAATCCCCTTATCTTTCAAATTAAAAAAGCTTTGCGAATAAATTAACGTTTTAAGACTTAACAATGAATTTTGCAAATCATCGTCGGCTTAGAGGAATGTGCTCAGAAAACTCTGGGACATAATTTGTTTTCTTATAAAAATCTTCGTGCCACTAGGGCCTAATGAGCTTATCTTAGCTTGCAAAAAATATAAGATAATCCATGGAATTTGATACCCGGATAAGACATTTCAGATAGACAGACAGACTTTAGCAAGACAAATTCGCGGTAATGAAATATGAAATTATTTTTATCTTTTCGCAGAATTGTGAAGTAAAAATATCATCAGAAGTTTTAATTGGATCTTGCCGAAAATATACTTATTCTTTTAAAATTCGCTAAAAATTATTTGCATCTTAAAATAATTTATGTTAATATATTTACGTAATAATTTTAAAAAATTTGATTCAGTAGGTATAGTTACGTGGGAGTGGGATGTATTGGCATTTTTTTAAATTGAATACCGCACAAGAGTCCCAACTGTCCCGAGTAAGGCATCCTCATTATAGTATTTTCACTGTTTTTATGTCGAAAAAAATTACGATAATATTGGATAAGTTTTAAGATTTTCACGGCCAAAAGCATTTTCGTTATATGTTTTTGGGATGTTGTGCCGTGTTGCGCTACCTCCTTCTTTAGCCAACGTTTCGGACATCGTTGCAGTGCAATCGACATGCATCGACACTGCAACGATGTCCGAAACGTTGGCTAAAGAAGGAGGTAGCGCAACACGGCACAACACCCCAAAAACATATAACGAAAATACGATAATATTATTTTATTTGTATATTAACGAAAAAATTTTCCATAAAGATTTAAACTTTACCATTTTTTACTTGACGCCAAAACAACATGACACTCTTTGTTCGTGAATACGGCGTTGTTGACGTCTCGGCAGCAACATTGGTGACAACCTCCGACGACGACCTGACGACCTCCGTAGTCCAGTGGCTAAGACTCTTGACTCACATTCCGGAGGTCGCGGGTTCGAACCCGGCATGCGCAAATAAAATTTTATTTGATTAATTTGTGTTATTTCACAATTAATTCATTTAAAATAATATATAGTATATTTGCGGCATGTTCCAGAGTGGAAGATACTATTAGTATCGCCCTGGTGTAAGACCACCATTCAGAATTGAAACGTTGCTTGAAAATGGCTTTAGCCGTGTTTAGTGACCAGATCTGAATAGCCAGGTACTTCCCAACCTTCCTCTTCCCCACCTCCTTCCCCTCCCCACTACCTTCAGCCTCACAACATACCCCAATTGGGGATGCCATAGTCTCACTGGCTCCAGACGGGAGCAGTTGAGATTCTTGTGCGGTATTCACTATAAAAAAAAAAAAAAAAAAAAAACCGCCTTATCAGTCAGTAAGAGTAGAGTAGATGACGGCCGGCATAGTCCAGCGGTAAGGCTCTTGACTAGCACTCAGAAGGTCGCGGGATCGAAACCCGGCGTGGCAAATAAATTTTATGTGATTAATTTGTGTTACTTCACAATTTATTCATTTAAAATAATCTATAGTATATTTGCGGCACGTTTTAGAGTGGAAGATACTCTCAGTATCTTCCTGGTGTAAGACCACCATTCAGAATTGAAACGTTGCTTGAAATGGCTTTAGCCGTATTTGGTGACCAGATCTGAATAGCCAAGTACTATCCCCACCTTCCTCTTCCCTATCTCCTTCCCCTCCCCACTACCTTCAGCCTCACAACATACCCCAATTGGGAATGCCATAGTCCCACTGGCTCCAGACGGGAGCAGTTGGGACTCTTGTGCGGTATTCATGTAAAAAAAAAGAGTAAGCCAGTAGAGAGTCGACATTTTGAGAGTGCCTTTGGTAGGTTCGACTGTGCAGTACAATTTTCTGAATTTCGTTCGGTTTTTTGGTTCGCCAGAGTTCTCTACTTCATGAAGACGTTATAGCCAGGTTGAATCGTTTAGGAATGTGCGGTTTTATATCGTTATTAAAACCAATAATATTATAAATGAAAATACTGCACTTGCACGTTTTTACTACGGTGATCGGTTTATAAAAAGGTAAATAACAGTATTCATAGTTTGTGAAAATTCCTCACTGTCATATTCCGTGAGGATGAAAGGAAAGAGGAGGGGAAGGATATGATATGACAAAGGAAGTTTGGGAAGTACTTGATTTGATTTTAACTCCCTCACAGGAGGCCTTGAGGGAAAAAAAATTATGTAAGCCTGTGTCATCTTTGGTGTGCCTTTCTGAGGAGCTGAAGGAAGGGGTGAATAAGGGTCTTGAAGAGACCCATGTTAACCCATGACCCTATAGGAGGGCGGAACACAGAGGCCGGCAAAACGATCTACAGCCGAATTGTTGAATTTAAGAATGGCTACTGCCCACTAAACGCGGCTAGATCTATTTCAAGCAATGACAATATTTTGATTCTAGAGAGTGTTTTTTTACCAGGGATACTGATATATCATTCGATGTGAATCTTACCAAAAATATTAGAAAATTTATATAATAATTTAAAAGCATATGCCAGGTTTCAAACCCGCGACCTCTAGATTCAGAGCCAGGGATCTTAACCGCTCATCCACGGAGGTCGTCAAATTATGTGTGCAATATAATATATATTACTATTCCAATTGAAATTAAGAACACCATGGAGACACAAACGTTTAAAAAAGACATCAAATTATGGCTAAGAATAAACTAACACAAAAGGCTAAGTAGCCCCAACGCAACCTACAGACAGCAAACATAAATACTTTTTGTTTCATTTATTGTTTATTTTGTGAAAATCAACAAAAGTTGAGGCAATCATGATCAGCGCCCTTACAACAACATACAGTCCGCTTCGTAACAGGAATACCCAGTGAGGAGGACTGTGAACAAACTGCTTTACCTCCTCTTTTTTTTATTTTGTCATTAAATAAAAAATATCGAAAACGCAACTAAAAACCTTTTTTTAATTAATTACTGAAGCTTCTTCCAGATTATGAATTATAAAATTCACCTGTTTATAAAATGCCTGAATGGAAAAAAATGTAATTCTACAGTATTGCTATTTTTGTAACAGATTTGCCTCAGGAGAAAAACGGCGGTGAAATATTTTCAAGTAAAATGCAGCCAAATGGCGAAGAGGGAGCCAACGTTTTGTTACAGTATTTCAAATCTTCTTACTCGTGGCTAACGATTTTATATAAGAAAATCCCCTCCCGCTATTGCAGCACGCTGAAATTGTTCCGGAAGCTCAATACATGTGCGGAATAAAGAGAGTTTCAACTTAAAGAATACGTTTTTCTCCAAGAACACTTCGGAATAAAGTTTCTGGGTTAAACCTTAAACCCAACCAATCCACGAATTTCAGGCTCAGAATTCTCGCACACTTTCCCGAGGCTTTAAATATAATTGTTTCAAGTATCCCAGTTCTCGAGACGTCAGGATATCAAAGGGAAGGCGACCATTTGTTAATTTACTTAGGCTCTTCTCGTAAGCGGAAAAGATTCGTTAGATTTAGCAACTTTTAATGACTCATTATCGTGGAAACTCTTAGCGATTTGTGACAACTGCAAAATCCACGCGTAAAAGTTGGTAACATTTGGAGGAATATCGAGTGCCTGATCACAAGAGCACTAGAATAGATTAAAGACTTCTTGTCCGGAGTTATCTAAGTTGGGTAATAGTTATTTGCTTCCTGCTTGTTGTTTCCTTCGTGGGAGTTTGGTTATGACGTGCAATAAGACTTAGTCCATTCTGCGAAATTGGTTTGATTAACTGGCTAATACATACTACATTTCTGAGTAGGCTGATCATTGATGTATATTGAATGATCCCCTTAATAATACTTGAATACTAATTAATACATCAATGGGGTAATTAATACATTACACACAATATTATATTCAGGGTTATGTGCAGGTACATTTCACGTAGGTACACACCAAAACGATTCTTAAAACATCTTGTTATCGTTCAAAATTGTTTACTAAAACGACGAGTAGGTATATCAAATAATATTATTGGAGATACGATAAACTTGAATCTAACCCAGAAATAAATACAAAAACCTAAGCTTTCAAATAATTGTTATTTTTCCATGTTACATTCGCTATTATCGAAATAAAAAGTGCTCGAAAACTTAATGTTTATAGCTGAAAAAAATACACTCCATAAAAAAGGTACGAGGGAAGCACTGGGGAAAACGGAAAAAGGAAACAAACAAAAATTATCTCTGAGGTGCCATAAATGTTCCTCCCGGCCGCCAGAGCGCCGAGCGAATTTCTTTGTTTTCTGTCCACTCAAAAACATCTTTGTAGCTGTTTGCCTCTCGATCTCAACTTAACTGTTATATTCAGCGTAAAGGCCTTTCGTTTTGTATTCTTTACCGCATTAACTCGTATCCCGGTACAAGTTTGTGTACTTTTAATGTGGAGAGTTAAAGATTTCTGCGACTAAGGATTTTCATTTATTAAGTCACATGAAACTAATCGTAGTAAAATAAGGGGACAATATAATTATCTGATGGAAAACCCGTACTTAGAACAAAAAGGGCGCACATTCGATATGTTCGATGTTTTATCCACTCATATTTCAATATCAATTTTTTTTTACGATATAATAAAGTAAATATATAGAATAATAATATGTCACATAACATTCATTAACCATTTTAATTACCCAGTGAGTAAAGAAATAATCTCGGGTCTAACTGGTTAGCTAGTCTATTTACTATTACATATTTAGAAATTTAATAATGAAGGTACAACATACCCCTTATAAATACTGGGTGTATTTATGGTGTGTGTAAGGTATAGAATTTTTACACAATAAGTTAAAAAAGCGTATAATAATAGCAAAAGAATGTCTGAAAATCAATGGTAAAATCAATCAGTCTGTTTTTTTCTGTATATAGGTACTCGTACGTTCGTTTTTTTTAAATTCAAAATAGATTTCTCACTTTCATTAAATCATGTAAATTGTCAAATAGCTTAGGGCCTGGCTATTCGTGATGGTGTTGTGCAGCTATAGTGTTGCATGTAGGTATGTAATATGTACAGTCTGTCAAATAAGAGTAGAAAACATAGGAGGGCGCCACTGTTGTACAAATGGAAATACTAAAAATAAAATCACGGTTATAATCTAAAGCTGTGTAACCAACATTTTTATAAAAAATTAAAAAGGCATAAAAGTGAAAAAAAGTATTTTTTCATTCCACTGATCTTAAAATTAGAATTGTTTTGTTAAAATTACATTATTATTATATCTTTGCAATAGTGTGTTATCGTAATGAAGAATAAAGATTTTATAATAAAATATAAAGCACACTTTGTTCACTGCTCACATTTATTTAATATTAGCTTAAGCACTTACTAGCGTTGTCCAGGCTTTAGATCATGTCTCTTATGTCTTTAATTTTAGATCTGAATATATTTAACTCCTTCAGATCTAAAAGTAGTGTAACTAAACTCACCGTTAATGATTCTTCCTTTCTACCTACTGTTAAATTCAAAATTATGTTAATTTAAATGAAATCCAATCACTTTGTAAAACACAATTTAATCAAGTATATGTCATCAAGTAGGTAACTTAACAACAGTTCTTCTTCGATTTTTTTTTTTTAAGAAAAAAAAAATATTTTAAATGTGTATACAGTGTTCTGTATCATCAGTGTCATTGCACTTCAAAGGAATATTTGACAGGTATATTGGTGTTGCCATCCTACAAATTTCGTAGTTTCAGTTTTTATTTTTTTTACTCTTATTTGACAGACTCTACAAATATCCTTCAGTGTGTGGATGCGGCGCATCCCTTGACTGAAAGATTCCTGAAGATCTTCATACGAAAAGTTGAAATTAAAAATCCTTTTTAGTTACAACAACGTTAATAACATCATATTTTTCAAACTTAGCGCTCTAACTCACTGAAAACTCACGGACCGCCCACTGGTACATATATATTCCCAGATGTTCTAGATTATCTAAAATTAGTATACATTATCTGAAAATTCATTTTAAAACCCAGTTTTCTATTTATTTAATAATAATAGTTTACGCCAGAATGTATGCAGGGGTAGTTCAGTGCAATGCATTCCATATATCGAAATAACATAAAGAAATTAGACAATTAATAAGTAAGAGTGGAAAATAAATAACAACAAATACTTAAACGTAATATAAAACCGAATAAGCATGAAAAATATGAAAATTAAACTAAAATTAAAACAAGCAGCCATTTACGGAGGATTTTGACCGTCCCCTGTCTCCAAAGGGCTACCGTAGTTTGCGCCACAAGCTTCCCATGCGGTGTCGGAGAAGTGTGCTCTAGTCCCTTCAGGAATATTTCCGTAGCGCTGCAGTATCTCGGTAGGCGGAATACTTGGAGATAAGCATTATTGTAGATGGCTTTTAGCTTATGCCATTAGGCTGCGGTATAATTTACCCACAGTTATGACGTGTGCAGCGATATGCGGAATGCGTTAAATAGTATTATTTTACATTTGGACTGCAGAAAAAACGCCTTGTTAACGCACCTGCTCTAATGGATATCGGTCTTCTTTGCTTTCCATATCCTCAATGTCGTTCAGGTCGTTAAATTTCCGAATATTGTAATTTCGCAGGATCGAATAAATATAGAATTGAAAAAGGCATATTAATAAAACACTGGCCGAGGGTCTTTCGTGTTTGGTTTTACGAAGTTCTGAAAATTCTATAATCCCCGTGCGAAATTTTGAGAGTGCCTTTGGTAGCTGTTCGACTGATGGTTAAATTTCTGCATTTCATTCGGTTTTTTGGTGACTAAATTTTTGTTGTTACTAACTAACTAACTAACTAACTAACCATCACGCCGTTTCCCCGCAGGGGTAGGCAGAGAGGACGGACCGCCAAACAACTCGGTCTTGGCACACACTCTTTGCCTCACTCACATTCATATATCGTCTCATACATACGCTTCTATTATTCTGACTTTTGACATGGCCCGTCTCAAGTATCTGATTCACTTGATCGTGCCATGTCTTCCTCGGGCGTCCCCGACTTCTTCTACCATTCACATTTGCATCATATATTCTTTTTACACTACTTTCTTCGCTCATTCGCTCTACGTGCCCAAACCATCTGAGGGTCCCTTTCTTAATTTTGCTCATTATACTTACGTCAGCATTAAATTCTTTGCGGATATCCACATTTCTAACACGATCATACATGGTTTTACCACACATACGTCTCAGGGATCTCATTTCAACAGCATTCACTTTACTTTCATCCTTCCTCTATCAGTTCCATGCCTCACTGCCATACATCAGGGTAGGTACCAGGACTCCATTGTGGACTGCTAGCTTCGCTTTTTTTGACAATTTTTTATTAGCGCCAACTGCATTCAGTCCTCCATTAATGGAGTTACCGGCATTTACCCTTCTTTCAATATCTCTATCAGCCTTCCCATCTCTCGTAAACATACTACCCAGATAAACAAACTCATCCACCAGCTCCAAGTATTCATCATTCACAACTATATCGCACACTGTTTTCGTACTCTCTCTTTCAAACACCATGACTTTAGACTTACTTACATTCATCATTAACTCATTCTTCATACATACTTCGTTCATCCTAGATACTGGAGACTGTAGATCTTCCATAGTGTTAGAGATCAGCACCGTATCATCAGCATACAACAGGCAACATACTTTCAGACTATTCAATTTCGCGCCCAATCCCACATCTTTCAATTCTTGCATACAATTATCCATGTATAGATTGAATAACCATGGTGACATTACGCAGCCTTGCTTAACACCTTTTGTGATGTCAAACCACCCCGTAAAATCACCGTTCACCCTAACACATGCAACGCTTTCCTCGTACAGAGACGCAATTGCCTGTATGAGATTTGTATTCACTCCATACTTGGACAACACCTTCTATAGCTTTTTCCTGTCGACTTCTATAACCAGCTAGACAGTAGTTATGAGTTTGTACAAGTAGGTGCCAGTGGCGACTCGCGACTTTTGGGTGTGCTAAGTGTTATTATTTAAAAAAAATGCATTATTGATGTTGTTGTAGCCTACGCTGTGTTTTTTTTAAATTTATTTTTTAATTATTGATACGAACTGAAATTTCCTGAAAATCTTCATACAAAAAATCAATAAAAAGAAATAAAAAAAAAATCTGCTACAATAATATCAATAATGCCATTTTTTATATTTTATCACTCTAGTACACCCAAAAGACACGAGCCGCCTCTGGTAGGTGCCTACATTCAAATTACATTGATGTAATTGATTGGATGTACATTAAAAGCAGCTTTATATTTTTTTATAAAAGAAATCAAAATTACGCAAAAACACAAAAAAATGAAAACTTCGTGCACTTTTATCATCAGTACGTTGGTTGCAAGTAAAAATTACGTTCCTGTTTATATGTAATAATAAGTAAATAAGACAAAACATTCGATAATATTTAAGCCGTTTGATCCCTTTGCTTTGATAGTAGTAAATAAAAATCTGCCGAATCTTCTGGTCCAAAGAAAGCTGAGCCCTATCAAAAGCAGTGGTAGTCTATGGTCTATGTCCCTACACACCCCCTCCCTTAGCTCTGCGCTTTCTCCCCGGGCAATCCCAATCCCCTTATCTGATCTGGACCCCTCATAACTTTCCCGACATCGACAGTACAAATCGTTTCTACGGTACGATATAATGCCAACTAAAACATGTACACAGCGGCGTATTCTAATAACAAACCAATTTTTTTTTTTATTATTCTGCACTAGTAAATTGAATTTTATAACTCGTTGGGATTTCTCCGCAGCAAGACATAAAATAATAATAAATTAATTGCTATCCGACCTCACATGAAAATTGAAGAATATCGTGTAAGAATACTATGGGCTTAGTTATTTTTTACAGTTAATTCGATTTTTCAAATCTTTGGAATAAACGATGAAAATATCCGGATTTGCCCTGATGATGGACACTGCAACGCTGTCCGAAACGTTGGCTAAAGAAGGAGGTAGCGTAACACGGCATAACACCCCAAAAACAAATAACGAAGATGAAAATATCGATGTAAAATGGCTTCACGTTAATTTGTTACCGTATTCTTCAAATTTTTGGAATAAACGATGAAAATATCGAGTAAAAATGGCTTCACTTTAATTTGTTTACTGTATTTATCTATATACATATATATAAAATGAATCCCTGTTTCCTTTGGTCACACCATAACTTCAGAACGACTTTACCCATTTCATTCGTCTTTTTTTTAAGTTTTCTAATACTTTGTAGAAGTTCTTACGGAAATAAAAATTTAAAAAATTGCGCAGAAAATTGGATAATTTCAGAAAACATCGCACGTTCGCGCTTTGATGAAATTGAATTTAGCAGGCAGCTGTTTTTTTTGTGACAAGCGAATTGTCTATGGATTTTTAAAATTATAGGTATTTTAATTAGGTACCTATGTTAGGTACCAAATTTGATTGATTGTTTAAAAAAATTGCAATACGTGGCACGCGAGCTGTTTGAAAACTGAATGTACTGGGACTGAAAATATGGAACGCGGAAGGGGGGTTGGTGGGACGGGGGAGCGGGAGAGGGGGCAGGGTAGGCCGGGAAGGTGGAAGGAGAACGCGGGAGGGGAAGGGGATGCGGGGGGGAACGGGGACGCACGGGAAAGTACATGCAGGGAGAAACAATTTATTTCTTTGAATAAGGCATTGCAACGCATGCCGGGAACCAGCTAGTGTATAAAGAAAAATATTATTTAAACGAACTTTCTGCTTTGTAGAATTCAGGAAATATAACATATTTTTTACTCATGTTGAATATCTGTCAACAAATATTACGCAAAGGTTTTATTTAATCTATTCGTGTAAATTGTGTACTTTTTCGATTTTCTTTTACTTGACATACAACAACATAAACGGTGTGCACGTTCCCACAACTGATTCTCTTCGAATTGCAAGAGGAACTTTTCTATCCCCCCATAGGGCGAGGCTGCCAGACGGATTAAGGGAGGGGGAATTTGTTAATCCGAGTTTTTAACTTGTGACCAAAACCAGTGCAACATCTGTGCCGACGGGAAGCTGATAAGACCGACCAGTTTATGTTGGTTGTTGTTGAATTCTCAAGCGATAGCCTGTAAAACGAAAACGAAAAATTGGCCAATGAATATGTAGTAAGTACCTACGTGCGGTAAATAATGACCTAAGTCTTTATTTGGTTACAAGTTACAACAAAAGCAGAAAGTATTCATTACGTTCAACTTAACAATATTTATGTTATGTTTCTTCAAATTAATATGAATTTCAAATATAGAATACTAAGGAGAAAATGATTTCTTGGGTGCAGGCTGCCAAAATGAGATAATTGAGGAGTTTGGCTGGAATCAAGTTATGAGATCAATTGAGTGGCTCCATTCTTCCAGAAACGCTTGGAATCAAACCCCTGCTTTTACTCTGAATGTGTTCTAAGGGTGGCAGCAGAAAGACTTCTGAAAAATGGGTATCGTAGGAAGACATCCACGATAGAGATGAAAGACTTGACGTGCAGTGGCCACAAAAATTTTTCGAAACAGAGACGCCTGATTTTTTAGGATTGATAACAATGATTATGACTCTTAAACTCTTTCTACATCAAATAAGCTGACTTAGAAAAAATGCATCGGTAAAATGAGTTGTTCTCATTCTGACGACATCCATTAAAAATTTCGTTTGTTCTTGATGTTTTTAATAATTGTTTATACGTCGGTGTGTAGTAGGGTGGGTAGATGCTTCTTGAACGATGTGCAGACTTAAGTATATAACCATCACTAAATTATGCATAGGACACGAAATTTTTTTTTTAATTGAATATATGCCTCTTATTGACTCAATAGCTATAATGAGAGTCATGATTCACTGAACTTCAAATAATTATTAAAGTTACTACATGTAGGCTATGCACCGCGGCGTCGAAATTCCCACCGGTCGCCAGTCGTCAATCTGCAAAAAACACCGCCAAAAAGCATTTGAGAAAGTTAGGCACAATATTTTAAAAAATATTCCAATCATTTTCTAAAGAATTTAATTTGCCACATTTTACCGAACATACTTGTATTCTATTATCTCTTATCTTTGGATAAGACCTTATCATAAAAGGGATTCGTAAGTATACACATTTTTTATTTTGTCAAATTTAAGCACAAATATTAAAATGTTTTCCGATCATTTTCTAAAGAACTTAATTCCGGTTTTATAGGCCTGATACTTTATTATTTTTTGCGCTCATGGGAAGACTAAAAATGCTCGATTATTTCAAAGACCAAGACGTGTATTTATTTAAAACATCTGTAATATTTCTAAGCGCTTAAATTTTCTAACCAAAATACGGCCTCCATGGTCGAATAAGGCTCTTGACATGAAATCCGAAGGCCGTGGGATCGAATCCCTGCGTGGACAAATATATTGTATTTGATTAATTTGTGTTATTTCACATTTAATTCATTTAAAATAATAAATAGTATATTTGCGGCACGTTCCAGAGTGGAAGGTACTATCAGTATCGCCCTGGTGTAGGACCACCATCCAGAATTGAAACGTTGCTTGAAATGGTTTTAGTCGTGTTTGGTGACCAGATCCGAATAGTCGAATACCTACTTCCCCAACTCCTTCACCTCGCTACTACCTTCAGCCTTGCTACATACCCCAATTGGGATGCCATAGTCCCACTGGCTCCAGACGATAGCAGCTGGTATTTTTGTCAGGTATTCACATAAAACAATATATTTTGCATACCTGCACCTCTCAATTTGGGAGGCGGGATTGGGTGCCGCCGCCCCGGGAACCCTTATTGGATAACCAACACCTCTGCCATAGGTCACCCCAAGTGGTTCGCTACGTTTGGTGATTTAGCAGGGGTGCCCGGGTTCGTGGGGTGAGGTTTGTCTAGGTATTGGAGGCGGATGACCAGGACACACTGAACCCCAGATTCCTACCCACCCCTTAAACCCTTTTCCTTCCCAGAACTCTCCTCTCCTTCCTTTCCGCTAAAACCCTTCCACACAGCATCCCCAAACATGACATAGGTCCTGAGGGAAATTATTTTCCTCAGGGCCTCCTGTGTGGAGCTCATATGTAAAAAAAAAAAAAAACTTTATTTAAATTTAATTATTTATTCTATACCTTGCTTCAATGAAATAAACATTAAAAAAACAAGAATTACCAAACCCATTAAAATCATTTACGATTATCGAAACTTGTAAGTGGAAACTAAAAACACCAAAATTGAACAATAAAATTTCCAATTCTGACAATTATATTTTCAATTAGACACTTTTTCTGCTTTTCGAAAGCGGCACTTCGAATGAATACTTTCCACTTCGAAAATTAAGCCCGGCTGCCTTCCTTATATTAGCAGAATAGCCCCGATAGATTGCCAGAATTGGTATCATTGAACCATTTTTTACTTCATAAGGCCGTTTGCCAGACTTTGAAGATATCTCAATTTTTTTATTTCCTTATTCGGTCCCGCTAAAGTTAAAGCCAGAACTTCTACAAATAGCTGGTGAGAGAAATAAGAAGTGCTTATCTCGAGAGGGATCTGCTTTTGAAAAGAGTTTGCATCCGTTCATGATTAACGAAGAAAATGTTTTCATTTACTTTTATTTTGTGCTACATAGATAATTAATTACGCTTTAACTACATTTTATTCAAGACTTTACTTTTTGTCGTGGATTTTTCTGATAGAAAAAATAACAATCCCGTTCTCCCAGGAAAACAAAAAAATGTAGCGCTTTGGATTCTATAAGCTCACGTCTCATAAAGTTAATTATATTTTACTAAGCTTCAGGTATCTTGGATATCTAAGATTTTTTATCAACAGTACTCCGCATGTTTCTTTGACTTCTTTACAAAATAAATATAGCATATTTGCGGCACGTCTCCGAGTGAAGAACAATTTCAGTATCGACCTGAATATCGCCAGCCATTCAGAATAGAAACGGTTTTAGCCGTGTTTGGTGACGAAATTTGATTTTTGAAGTAAAACTTCTTTACGCACGCTTGACTTGGGGAGTAAGCTGGTGAATGCGTGACGAGAGCGTTACGAAAAGCGAGGCGAACGGTAGTTGTACAGAGGGAGATATAAGTTAGTGAAGATAGAAAGAGAGAGAGTTACGTTTCGTATGACTGTAGGGGCAAGAGAGAGAGGTGCGAGCACACATTTTCTTTCTATCTTTCTCTCATAGCCAGTTACGTTTCGTATATCTAAGACACAGTGCAGGCCTATTGTCTATATCACACTGTAGGAGCCAGAGAGAGCAGTGCGCGCGCACATTTTCTTTCTCTCTTCCTATCATATAGATGGAGGTAAAGAAGTTTTACTTCAGTTGTGTGGTCTAAATCACACTCGTTTTTTTTTCATATCAGCTCAATGCAGGAGGCCCTGAGGAAAATAATTTCTCTTAGGGCCTATGTCATCTTAGGGGATTTTGTGTGGAGGGTCTTTTTAAGGAAAGGAAGGATAGGAAGTTCTTGGGAGGAAAAGGGTGTGAGGGGTGAATCTGGGAGTGTGTCCAGGAGTGACGTATGAATCCATTCATGTAAGGCGATGGATCGAGAGAGTCCAGTGGGAGAGGTCAAAAAGTCACCCTTAACCAACCTCTCCCAATCCGGACCACCATGCAGCAGGTGGCAAACGCATTCGCTGCCAAGATAAACGACAAACCTCAGGCAAACCTCACCCCCATTCAACCCGCGCACCCCTGCTAAGTCACCAAATCACCATTTGTGGTGACCTGTGGCAAGGGTGTTGCTTATCTAATAAATGGTTCCCGAGCGGTGGCATCCGTAACCACCTCCCAAATTGAAAACATACCCCAATTCCATGTCTGCCATAGTCTCACTGGTTCCAGACGGTTGGTAGGAAGTGGGACTGTTATTATTTGCATTTTGTTTTTCCTGCACTTGCATACTGCTTACTAACAACGTATGCAGGGACTCTGGAGGTCTAGAATCGTTCAAAATAAATAAATGTAGCTTCGTTTAACAAAAATATTAGAATAAGTGGTGGATAAGTTGGGACTCTTGTTCGGTATTCATATTTAAAATAAAATTGCAGCTCACAAATTGTATGTTTTCATTCCTGTAATTGTATTGTTTGGCTGAAAACGCCTCCATTGTGCTCACTATTTACGGGGCAAACATTTAATTACGTGGTGTCTCCTTAAGCCGGGAGAAGTCTTGCGCCTATAACATAAATCTACCACACCATTCCCCGAAGCAATCCCAGTCTAAGACTAAGATAAATTGATTTTTTATTGCGTTCTTCGATTTGAAATGTCTTCTTCACTAGTCGAATCTCGAAGACGATTCACTCAATGGTCGGTGACGATTCACTCAAATTCGAATAGAGGTTTGAAAAAATGCACAGACACCCGCGCTGTCCTGTTGGTTGTCTTTTCAAAAAGGACCAGTTAGTATCTGACTTGCAAATGCGTCGGTGCCCATCATTGCACGAGCAATATGTTTCGCTTATAATGATGGAAGTAGGAGTTTTTCAAACATTTCGGGTTATTTGAAACGTTGAAACATTTGTCTTTTTAACCCCTTAGACTAATTTGTTCGTTTTTGAAAACAGCTCACATAGGTCTCTCCCTTACTGGGACACCCTTACCGCCATGGGGAGAAATATAATCTAAATGATGCTAGAAAGCGAAAATACCACGCTTTATAAGCGAATCTACTCCCATCTACTCCCATCAGGAGCCAATGAGACTGTGGCATCCCCATTGGGGTATGTTGTCAGGCTGAAGGGAGTGGGGAGGGGAAGGAAATGGGGAAGAGGAAGGTGGGGAAGAACCTGGATATTCAGATCTGGTCACCAAACACGGCTAAAAGCCATTTCAAGCAACGTTTCAATTCTGAATGGTGATCTTACATCAGGGCGATACTGAGAGTATCTTCTACTCTGGAACGTGCCGCAAATATACTATATATTATTTTTAATTAATTAATTGTGAAATAATACAAATTAATCAAATAAAATTTATTTGCCACGCCGGGATTCGATCCCGCGACCTTTGGATTGCGAGACAAGAGCCTTGCCGCTAGACCACGCCGGCCGTAAATAGAAGTTAAATCTAGAAGTTAAACACAAAATAATTAAAATGTGCACCTCTATGAAAAGTGCAAAGTTTTCGACCGAAGTTTGAAAAAAATTATGAAACGTAGTGAATATTTTATTAATTAATTTTATTTATAAAATGACAAAAAATAGAGGTGACAGTAAAGTTTATAATACATTGATCTAATAAAATATGCGTGTTTCTCTTTTTTTACGTTATCAGTAATTTTAGTTAGGAATAACGTAAGACGAGCCTTTTTAAAACTTTTTTGTGTTTGCATTCAAAATTTAAATATTTCAATATAAATATAATAAATAATTATAAAATTAACTATATATTTACATAACACAATCAGGTAGAAATGCTTAGAATTTTTTTCCATAGGAAAGCTAATAGCTCAGAAATGCACAAAATAATTTGCAAGGCAGATAGAAATATTACACCTTTAAATTTATATGACGAGAATGCCAACATTCTTATAAATACTAACCAGGAATTATTAGATTCCTGGTCAAATAAAATTATTCACGCAAAACACTTCAATTATCTCAACCAAACGTATGTTGACAAACTTTCGTCAAACAAATGGTTGAGTATTGGAGAGTTGAGCGCAGAAATAGAAGGATTTATGCTTGCCATTCAAGATAGAGTCATTAATACTAAAAATTATAGAAAGCATATAATCAAAGATATAAATCAAATTGATGATTTATGTAGAAAATGTTTGGCTTTTCCTGAAACTATAGAACATATTATATCGGGATGTTCTATATTAGCGCCTTCCGAGTATACATTTAGGCACAATCAGGTTTTAAAAATAATTCACCAAAGTTTGGTAATTAAACATAACTTGATTGACTGCCGTAATATAGTACCATATTATGAATATGAACCAAATTCATTTTTAGAAAATGAATTATATAAAATATATTATGATAAAACTATACTAACAGACAGAACAATTAGTCATAATAGACCTGATATAGTTTTACATGACAAAATTAAAAAAAATAACTTATATCATTGATGTAGCTATTCCAAATTCCTGTAATATTCAAAAAACTATTTCTGAAAAAATAAGAAAATACACAGATTCAGGAAATGAGATTAAAAGAATTTGGCATTCTCGGACTATAAAAATATTGCCATTTGTTATTTCGGCCACTGGCATAATACCTAGGAATCTGATTCAAAATTTAAGCATATTAGATTTGTCAAAGAATTTGTATATAAAAATGCAAAAATCAGTCATTTTAAATACATGTAGGATTACAAAGGATTTTTTAAATATTTATATTGAGGGATCGGTAGGATTTATAGGTTCAATTAGAAATGCCACAGAGTATGCCCGAGGCCTGAGGGGTTAAATGAAATAACGTTATAAAAGTGCAATATGTTGACGAAATGCTGTTTGATAAAAGTGAACGAATTTGGAGAGAAATCACCATAAATACAATGTTTTATCCAAAAGGGTGAGAAAGGTCGTTTTCTTTCCAATCGGTATCCATTTAAATTTTGGTCGCAAGGTTCTGAACCGCCCTAAATGCAAATTTCGTTATTGTTATTTTTGAAGTTACTTTTTCCTTACAAATGATAAAAACATAAGAATTTAAACGCACCATTACATATCTTTGTATGGAAGATCTTTATAACTTTCTTCCAATTTTTTCTATTATGGACCGGTTTCACCTTATAGCGGGTATCTTACCAGTGACATCTGCACTTGTATGCAGCGTGTACATTTATGAACCGTGACGCGAGCTCTACCACGAATTATGGGAAAGGAACGAAGCAACCGCAAGCGGCGCGAAACATTCCTTTCCCATAACTCATGGTTCAGCTTGCAGGTTCGGTTCGTGTATGTACGTGCAGCCTTATGGCTGCTATCTGGGGCTCCTTGGATTTGCTTGGAACGAAACATCTACGGGTCAGAAGTGATGTACCCAATACTACACATTTCTTCAAACCATATAACACGGCGATTTTTATGATAATACTAGCTGGTTCCCAGGAATGCGTTGCAATGCCATATTCAAATAAATAAATTGTTCCTACCTGCATATCCTTTCCCGTGCGTCCCCGTTCCCCTCCCGCATCTCCTACTTTCCCGCGTTCCCCTTCCACCTTCCCCGCCCACCCTCTCCTCTCTCCCGCATCCCCGCCCCGCATACCTCTTCCCGCGATCCATATATTCAGTCCCAGTACATTCAGCTTTCAAACAGCTCGCGTGCAACCTATTACAATTTTTTTATTCAAATTTTCATTTTCCGTATACATGTTACAAATATTCATTTTTGTATATTATAAGAACAATCAATCGAATTTGGTACCTAACATAGTACCTATTTAAAATATCTATAATTGAAAGAATCCATAGGCAATAAATTCTTTTAATACAAAAAACAGCTGCCTGCTAAGTTCAATTTCATCAAACGCGCAACTGTTAAGTTAACTGCGAAGTTAAAATAGTCGTTAAGTTTTCTGAAATTATTCAATTTTTCTTTCCGTAAGTACCTTCTGCAAAGTAAAAGAAAACTTTTAAAAAAAGATGAATGAATTAGGTAGAAGTCGGTCTGAGGTGATGGCGTGACCAAGGGAAACCGGGATTAATTTTTATATATATAGATTTTGAATAACTTAGGATGGTGATAATCTTGTTTTGTATTATCTATCGAAAAAATAGGGGAATCACCTCCTTAGTCGCATCGGCTACGGCTAAAGGAATCAGATAAGGTTTTCACGCTGATTGATTTAATGAAAAATGACAGAAATCGACCCTCCTTGAATCTGCTCCCCTAGTCCTTGGTCCCTGCTCCGTCGCTGGAAAAGTTATTCCATTTTCGACAATTTATTCCGTATTATAATTCTAAGAAAAACATTTTTTTCGGCGCGCTTTCAATCGGAGAAACGCCTCCATCATTTATTTTGATTTCAGTTTTTAGAATAATTATTTATTATCAGGGCGATTTTGGTAATTTATTAAGGGTAATATTGTATTACTGATGGCAAAGAAATTTTAGTCTTCAGGTATTAAATCCTAATAATATGTTTACTGCCTAAACTTTTTGCTAATTGCCTTTTTAGTATTTCCGCAAGCCCATTAAGAAATATCAATTAAACACATACAATGAGGAGGTTATTATACGCTACTGAAAAAGATATTTCTTTAGAAGATATATGTTCATAAACTTGTTTTGAACAAAACTACAGTAGCAGTAAACAAAAGTAGTAAGTAAGAAACCCAGGTATGCACTGTAGACACATAGCCCAAACTAAAATAGTAGTCTATTTTTTTTTTAATTAATATATACGACAGATTTACAGAAGGAAAATATATGGTTCTTAAAAACTAATTACCATATATTGTAATTTCTTGTTAATGAATCTACCCGGTTTAATAGAGAAAATCATTTTTCGTGTTTGAATTGGGGAGTCGTGCCATTACAGTAAAAGATGAAGAAAAAAGATTTTTTTTAATTAAGAAATAAACAAACTTATAAGAATGATAATGAAATTTACTAACAGTAACTAAATTATATATACAGTATAGATAAAATAAAAGTAAGGATAAAGATGTCGTTAAATAAAAATAATATTATTACATTTCAATTAAAGATAATATTAACAGATTGAATGTTTTATTGTGCATATATAATAAGTACATATTTAAATAGTAAATACGAAAATATCTCTTCCGCCAAATTTTGTTAAATAAATGATCTGTACTAATAATAACACTTTTATATATTTTTTGTTTGTGAAAATCAACATAGATAAAGATTTTTTTAATGTGAATACCTGCTCTTCCCAAATGCTCCCGTCTGGAGCCAGTGAGACTATGGCATCCCCAATTGGGGTATGTTGTGAGGCTGAAGGTGGTGGAGAGGGGAAGGAGATGGGGAAAAGTAAGGGAAGTATCTGGCTATTTAGATCTGGACAGCAAACACGGTTAAAGCCATTTCAATTCTGAATGGTTGTACACCGGGACGATATTGAAAGTATCTATACTGTACTACATATTATTTTAAATGAAATAATTGTGAAATAACACAAATTAATCAAATAAAATTAATTTGCCCACACCAGGATTCGATCCCGCGTCCTTCGGATTGCGAGACAAGAGCCTTACGCTCGACCACGCTGGCCTCCAAAATACAAAGATGAGGAAATCGTGATGTAACACACATAAAATAACCTACAGTCCATCTCGTAACAGGACATTCGACTACCGTAATACGGGCATGTGCCTAATGTGGCAGTCGAAAAACTTGAAAAACTATACTTGAAAAAATATATGTTTATATGTTTATAAATAAAGAAATAATAAAAAAAAAAATTAAAAAAGTCAGGTATAGCTGTTGAGGGGGACTGTGCTAGGACAAAGACTGACTCTACTCTGTATTTTTTAAATAATAATAAAAAAAAATCATAACATTTGCAATTATTTGATAAAATTTTAATAACTTCTAAAGGAATAACGACATACAATAGGGATTTAAAGTAACAACTCTTAGAAAAATTGCATTTTTCATTGATATATTATTTTCAGTGAAGTTTTTCCCTTCTCCTCCGTGACTTCGCTCCTGCTCGCTTTCTTATCACGTCTTGTTCATCAGTTATTTTGGCAACGTGACTTTTCCTTTTATGTACACACATGGGATCAATAGTCCTTTAATATTGTTCTATCCTTTTAGCCGGGGCGATTAACACGGCATCTTTCTTTCAGCGAGTCACCCCCGATGAGATGAAATATTGTCCACAAAGAAATATTACACACAATAATGCAATTTATTACTCACGGAAACTTTTAAGAGTTAGATCTTTGTACGTGTTTAATATTTTATTGAAATAAGACAATTTTTCCACCTCGTAACTCTGTACTTTGAAGCAACAAAAAATCAATTAAACTCTCTAAAGCTGTTAACATGTGCACATTTTTGTGGGAATCGGAAATCTAAATACATATAATTTTATATCATATATTATAAAATTATAAGGCTCGATTTAAAGGTTCGGAGGATGTATCTATACGTGAAGTTTTACTAACGAAAATTTTATTATAACAAAAAAGTTTATTTTTTGATATAATAAAATTTTATTTAGTGGCTGGGTGCCTAATTTTATACACCTATCCCACAAAAAGAATTACAGTCGAAAATGTTTAGAAATCATGTAAAATTGCGAAGGAAATGTTTGGGATACTATACAGGAAATATGTGGAATGTGGATTTATCCATAGGCACTTTCACATAGGTATAAGGTGGCTATTGAAATTCATCATTTGGTGATAGACTTCATTATTATTTTGTTTTCATTTATTAATTTATTTATCTATATAAAGTTTGCTTGTATGTGTTTTTTCGAGGCGTAGCAAGTACGTAAATACGTACAAACATACACACATTTTTTGTATTAATTATTAATTTTAATTTTTAAATACTAAGGTTAAACACATTTTAACATTTTTTTTCAAGATTGATAGAATAATTAATTATCCAATAAAAACCACAACCATAAATAGGATACTACATAAATGTAAATATTTTATCCATTTAATTACACAGCAATTTAGCGTCTGAATTTTTCACATCGTTTGTAAACGATGTTAAAAATTAACCACAAAATAATTAAAATAAATTTTTATGATTCCAAAGTTTTCCGCCGCAATTTGAAAAAAATATTTGTAACTTTGGGATTTTTTTTTATTAATTATTTTTACATGAAACGACAAAAAAGTGAGTTAACGATAACGTTTATATACATTTGCCTAATAAAATATGTGTGAATTTTTATTTTTTTATACGTAATTTTAGTTACAAAAAACGCAAGGTAAGCAATTTTTAAAAGTTTTTATGTTTGCATTCAAAATTTTTATATTTCTAAAATTATATGCATATTTAGACTTCAGAGAATTATTGAAAGCACATTTCATCGCCTTTCAAAGCCAGTTTTTAGTTTTCGGATGCGTTCAGAAAAACTCAATTTATTTGGATTTTATTGCAAAAGCGGAATATTTTAACCTTCCGACAAAATAGACTCGCATCTTGAAGGGCAGACATACAATGACACAAACAAACCAGCACCAAACATTTTTTTTTTTTATTGTTGATACAGTATTATTTTACAAATTTTTATAGTACAAACCAGTAATGTTGGCCTCACTGGGTTGTTTACCCGTGCTGAGGCCCCCATTTTATAATATAATACTTTATACATTATAGTTTGAAAAAAAAAGAAATATACAAAGTTGGTGATAAAACAAACAAAAAAATCATTTAAAATAAAGATAATTTTAAACTAAAAATAGAGATCAAAAATTAAAATTATTTTAAATTAATAAACTAAAAAAATAAAGTAATTAAATGAAAATCGGCGTATATTATGTTTTATGTGTTTGTGAGTGTTACGTGTTTTATATTGGTTTTGTGTGTTGGGAGAATACGTTTTATTCTTTTATGTTATGAAATTTTGGTAAAATTGTCTATTTTGTTCTTTAATCCATTTTTTTATTTTGTGTCTGAAATTATTTTTGTTTTCCTCAATTTTTGTTTCAAGTGAAAGACTGTTGAATGCTTTTATAGCTTGGTATTTATGGTGTCTTTTTCCAAAGGTAGTGTTTACCGTCGGAGTTTTTATGTTTTCTTTGTACGCTTGTCTAACTGGTCTATTAGTGATATTTGGGGTTTGTTGGAGTGTGTTTTTTTGGTCAAAAGAAGATGAAACTTGTACATTGACATATTGATTTAAATAATTTTTAAATTTATCAAATAGCGTTAATTAAAAAATATATTTATTTAAAAATGCATTGTTGTACTTAATTTCTTAATTCTTAATTTTTAAAAGACCGTCAAACATTCCCGGGTTACGAATAACCCAACAATGTTTGAAAATCTCCTACTACCACCACAGAAAGCCGAAAATGTTGCTTGTGTTGTGATGGAGGACTTAGCCAGCCGAGGAATCGAACACGCGACGCTCGGGTGGGACCCAAGCGCTATG
This sequence comes from Limnephilus marmoratus, assembly GCA_917880885.1. Classification (NCBI taxonomy): domain Eukaryota; kingdom Metazoa; phylum Arthropoda; class Insecta; order Trichoptera; family Limnephilidae; genus Limnephilus; species Limnephilus marmoratus. The sequence goes on from OU862914.1 coordinate 13,212,059, forward strand.
CCCATTCAACCACTGACCAGTCCTGTACAAACAATTAAATTATGAGTGCTTTTCTTTAATAAATGATTAAGGTGAAGAAGGTCTCAAAATGGTGAACGCCATTAGATAGATATTCATAGTTCAAAAGCCAATATGTGTAGGTACTGCGCCATCACTTTCCCACTATACGGGAAAGTGATGGCTCAACTTCCGGGCACGTTTTCTTCTTCTTCTATCTTTGGCTTAGTGTGCGCCATCAATTTTCGATAAAATGGTCGTCGTTTATTCTGATCTCTCCTCCCTACCTTCTTTTACCATTAGTTCAAACACTTTCTGATCTTATTTTAAAGAAAAACTTTCAAGACACGATGAAGATTGCGACAGTAATACCATTTGCATTTTAATAATAAAACCCAACGCGGATACTTTTTTTGTACATTGGCTCCACACAGGAGGCCTTGAGGAAAATAATTTCTCTCGGGGCCCGTTTCATCTTTGGGGATGCTATGTGGAGGGTCTTTTTAGGAAAGAAAGAAGAGGAAATTCTGGGAAGGAAAAGGGTATTAAGGGTGGGTAGGAATCTGGGGGTTAGTGTATCCAGGAGTGACGGACATATGAATCCATCCCTCCCACTGCGGTGCAAGGCGATGTTCCGAGAGAGTACGGCTGGAGAAGTTAAAAGAAGTCAGCTGGTGGGCAGACGCATCCGCCGCCAAGACCCGGACAAAACTCATCCCATGTGACTGACGGTGTTCTTCGCGTGATGGTCGATACACTTAACTTTAAATCTTTAGTTTGAAGGCTCGAACTTTGCATCTTTCAAAAATAATATTCACAACAACGTCAAGAATACATACACAAAGACGTCAAGAATACACAAAGAAATTATTAAAAATTCATAACTCACGATTTTTTCTTTTCTTTTTTAAACAAATTTCAAACAAATATTTTCTGATCGAATTAAAATTAAAGTAAATGGGTAGAAGAAAGGAAAGAATAGAATTTCAGAACAATGGAGAGAGGAACAAGAGAGGAAGAAGACGAGAATTGGGCCCTAGGGATTAAAATATTGTTTTTGTAAAATTAAATAAATGTGGTTTCTTCGCCATCTTGCCAGATGCGTATTCGTGTCAGGTTCGATTGACGATGAATATTAGCATTTTTATTTTTAAGCTATCATTAAAATTAATTTGATTTTTTTATATCAGACTCAATCGCTCCCCTCTTCACGTAATGTAGGTACAACATAAAACCATAAAAAGGTACACCTTGAAAAAAAAACATTTTATCAATATATAAAAAAATCAAAATATGCTTATATGTAACGTTTCAATATTTCAATGTTTCAATATTTCAATAATTTTCAACTTATTATATATGAAACTTTGGGGATTTGATTTGCGCATTCCCGCGATGGTTTCCATATGCAATAGTGAGTTCAGGCATCATGAAGTTATGAATTGCTAACCATTCATCCGATTGCCATAAAACTTTAAGGATTTGATGTGTGCCTGCCCGCGATGCTTTCTATGTATACTAGTGAGTTCTAGCATCATGGAATTATGCGTTGCTAAACCGTTCATCAGATTGCGATGAAACTTTGGTGAGTTTTTGTGAGCACGCCCGCGAAGGTTTCTACATATACACTGGTGAGCTCCGGCATTAAAATTTTTTTATAAAAAATTGCAATAGCTGGAACGCGTGCTGTTTGAAAACAGAATATACCGGGACTGAATGTATGAAATTCGGGAGGGGGAAGGGAAACTCGGGAGGGGGATTCGCGGGACGGGGAAAGCGGGAGAGGGGAATGGGGGGAGGGAAGGCGGAGTAGGAAGCGTAAGGGGAAGAGGAAGCGGGAGAGGAAGTGGAGGCGAAAGGGGGTGAATGGGAAGGGACACGCAGGGAGAAACAATTTATTTATTAAGTGGCTTAGCAACGCACGCCAGGAACTCGCTTCTAAAAAAAATAATCACAGGCTCATCCTAGTGAGGTGGCAAATTGTATTGTAAACATTTTTACCTGCAATGTAAAGAAACAATAAATAAATATATCAGTTTATATAATTTGGTAATATGTACCAATTAAGAAAAAAATTAATTTGGTAGTATGTATCAATTAAGAAAAAAGGAATTGATTTTAAAAGAGGAAAAAATAAATAACTTTTATACACTAACTAAAATGAGGCAAACAAAATGGTGTTTTGTGTTTTAAAATTATGTACTCTGGAAAAACGATTTAATTATACATATATTTTAGCTATCGGGTTTTGATAATATCGTTAGTACAGATTAATATCATACTGGATTTTTTCAAAATGGCAGAGTTACTAAATTAAATTACGGTGGTTAAAAAAACAAAAAATGTGGGGGATGCTAGCAAATGAAATATTGAACCAACTACTGATTAAATTATGTTTTATTCATTGACGTGAAATGGGTTACCATCCGCCCACCACGGATCAAAACATTTAAAAAGCTTTCTGGGAACAGGATACTGATAAATTCGACAAAAATAATGAACTGATTATATTTCTGCGTGTAATTAGAAATACAAAATTATAAATCTATGTTTTCAAGTAATTGAAGAAAGAATTTTTTTAAATACGTTTATTCAGTAGTATTTTGCACAATATTGTATTTTACACTAGCTGACCCGGCTAACTTGGTACCGCCTCAAAATTAATAACTCTTGTGTTAACTTATTAGATGAATTAAATTTAGTTTTTTCAGTATCAAAGATGGCGTTGTGTACGGATTTATAATTTTTGTGAATTTCTTACTTTTCCACTTACTTACGGGAATTGCGTTTCATTTTCTTTATACGTGTGAATGAGATTTATTATAATTATTGTATTTTTCGTTTGGAGGGGTGCAGACATACGTTCACCGTTTGTCCCATTTTCGACTGTTGATATTTATTGTGTAAGAAAGAGGTGCGCATTATATGTTTAAGAATAAAAACAAACCAATCAGCGCATTGATATTTGACGTGTTTGAATTCCTAGAATTCACTCACTACTTAATATTATACTTATCACAATATTCCTGCAGCTCTTTCAAAAGATGTTTCCGAAGTTTCAATAGCTATTCTGCTACTCGGGGCGGAGACAAATAATAAATCAAAGATCATAAAAGTTGGTCCAGCCGCTCTCGAGTTATAAATGGCGTAACTAACCCGACTTTGTTTTATATATTAAGAGCGTCTAACCAGCCAGCCGACGAAAATCCACATTTCGTCGAAAGTTGTTCTTACGATCGTGCAGGGCAGTTACAATGAGAAAGATTAATTATTATCCGTACCAGCTTTTTAAATTATAACTCAATATCGAATTTATTTCAATCCAAATTAGCTTTATGGATACGCGCCATAAATATATTTGTATCCATTTTCTTAATCAATTAATGATTTATGCTATGAGACCATGAGGGCGCCATCTATGGTTTTTGTATTGTATTGAATTTACCTATGTGGCTTGAGATCAGTATATTCATGCATTTCCTTACCTCTGTGAATCAGGCAATTGCTTCCGACGGGAGTGTGAGTCAAAACCAACAGATGTCACTCCTGGTCAGTCATTATTAAATGGTTCACCCAGTGAGTGAATTATTGTTGTGCCTAGGATTTGGCACATATTATTGATGGGCAAATTTATTTTTTCATTGTTGAAACTTCCTTGCTGTGCGAAACATCTGTTAAGATTATGCAATACCGCCTTGATATTTTTTTAATGAAAAGAAGTGTCTTTTGTGTTGGACATCGCCAATGAGCTGCATTCTCTGAGTGAGTATTGTTTTGTTTCACTTTGGTTGGAATTGCTGGGTCAACTGTTTTTGTGTCACATAGGGAAGAATTCAATTTTCGTTAATTTACATAGGGTAGTAACTCCCTCGTGTCAGGGGCTATTTACACGCCCCTACACTTTAATTTATACCTTCATCCAAAAATGCTGAAAGGCGTGATGATAAAACTATTAAAATTATGTACTTTTTGTAATTATTTTTTGATTATAAGTATTTATCATTTTTCAATAATGTCTAAATTTAATAAGAATGTTAAAAAAATCTGAAATATATTAGTTTGTAAGTGCGCAAATAAATACACAAACGGACCAATTTTCGCCAAGAAACACATGTACGTACATATTTTTTAATGATTTTATTGAAACTAAAATTAAAATTCTAAATCATGCGTTTGCTAGATAATGTATTGATTTATTTTACTGCATGATTATATTATTTGAAATGGGTGTGGTATAATACAAAATCTTTTTTGAAAATTTAACAAATCTGCCAACGACCTATGGAATAACCTTATTATACTAAAAATTAAAAATATATCTCAAAATTTATTACATGCGAATGCTAGATAAAAGAACAATCTTTCGAAATCCATTTATAATTTTTTGTGGAAAAGAGTCAATACGTCTAAAATCTGATTTGAAAATGACATATTTCTGGTTTTCTCTGGTAATGCCCTCTTAAACAATGTCTGCGGTCGAGTTGACATGGCGTTTGGGTTCCACCCAGGCATCGTATGTTTATTTCCTTGGCTGACAAAGACCTCCACCACGACACAAGCAACATTTTCCCCTTATTGTGGTGGTAGTAGGAGATTTTTTAAATACATATTGTCAGGTTATTTGAAACCAGGGAATGTTTGCCTTTCTTTTAAAAAAAATATTTATGTTTCTCTCTAAACAAGTGTCCTCTTCTATCAAGCCTCAACCAAAATGTAATCAATTCTTAACCAAAACCCTCCTCTGCATTTATCATCTCAGCTCTTCTAAGGCTGAACTCTAATCCAATCTTCCATATTATTTTGAAATTTACCAATTTAAATTAAATTAATATATAAATTCACCTTATATAACTCAAATTCCCTCTCTCGATGACCCGACTCAAACATTTGATTTGCTTGACCGTACCACATCTTCCTCGTAATGTAAACATAAATTTAATATAAATGTGCATACTAATGTTAACCTTGATTAAAATGTTTCATTCAACAAGGTTGGCCTTTTGACCTTCAGTTCACTTATCGTTCGGAAAATGCTGGCCTTAGATCCACAACACGTGAATTCGAATGTATTGTTCTTCTTAGAAGTGAACTAAATATTTAGTAGATGAATTCAGTCGGGCGTAAAATGCGTAAGAGAAAACAGCCGCAAGATCCGAAATTCCCCCATCCTACCGAATTGAATTAACAAAATGCCTGACATAAAAGCAATTTTGCCTAAATGTCTTCATAAATAGTAGATGGCCAGCGATATTGGCCTAATTTTGTTGCGATCGCTTTATTGGCTTTGTAAACGATTTAGTCTTCTTGATTAAGATTGTAGGGAGGGCTCTCAAAACAACACATTAACAATACAATGTTGTTTCTACAATAAATAAACTTTCCTTATTGTTACGCAAACAGAGATATTAATTATCCGTCTTTTTAATACGACTGAGAATATATGTACCTTAAACAATAGAAATCGTGTAGAAAAGTCGTAAAATTCGGGAGCAGATTGCTAACAATAATACTCTTTATGTATATTGCGATAAGGCAAGCCGATTTTTTTTTTATGTGCATACCGCACAAGAGTCCCAAATGCTTCCGTCTGAAGCCAGTGAGACTATGGCATCCCCAATTGGGGTATGTTGTGAGGCTGAAGATAGTGGGGAGGGGAAGGAGATGGGGTAGAGAAAGGTGGGGAAGTACCTGGCTATTCAGATCTAGTCACCAAACACGGCTAATGCCATTTCAAGCAACGTTTCAATTCTGAATGGTGGTCTTACATCAGGGCGATACTGAGAGTATCTTCCACTCTGGAACGTGCCGCAAATATACTTGAAACGTTGCTTGAAAATGGCTTTAGCCGTGTTTGGTGACCAGATCTGAATAGCCAGGTACTTCCCAACCTTCCTCTTCCCCACCTCCTTCCCCTCCCCACTACCTTCAGCCTCACAACATACCCCAATTGGGGATGCCATAGTCTCACTGGCTCCAGGCGGGAGCAGTTGAGATTCTTGTGCAGTTATTCACTGTAAAAAAAAAAATTTAAAAACTTTAAAAATTTAAAAAATCCAAAATTAATTTAATATATGCATTTATTCCATTGCACCTTCAAAATTAGCTTGCCTGTCTCATTGTATATAATATTAAACAAACAAATGTTCCAATCGAATCAATTGATCTAAATTGTCAACAAACTGCATTCTTACGGACTTCCCGCATCCTTGTGTACGTGGATTGCCGACTTCTTGAGGGAGAGGTCGATTCAGACGGTAGTCGATGGTTTCACCTCTTCCTCACACTCAATAAATGCTGGCGTCCCACAGGGATCGGTTCTGTCTCCGACTTTGTTTTTGTTGCACATCAACGACCTTTTGTCATGTGCACCAATTCACTGTTATGCGCATGACAGTACAGTTCATGATAGCTTTTTGTTTGACAAGCCTCCAAAGGGCTCACAAACTCCAACAGCTCGTAGGGCTTTGAAGCAAAGAATGGACGGTTACCTCGAGAGTGTTTTCTCTTGGGGTAAAAATAATCTCGTTGAATTTAATGTTTCAAAGACCCAATCTTGTCTGATTACGTCTAAAAGGGATCGAAATGAAAATCTAGTCTCTTTCAACGGAAGCAATCTTCCGAACAGGCCCTCCATTGATGTGTAACCCTAAGTGACCAGCTCAGGTATGGGGACTCCATCGAAGTCAGAGTAAAGTTATCCTCCCAAAAACTGGGCGTACTGTACAGGGCCCGAAGATACTTCAATAGTACACAACTGCTAACCTTGTACAAATCACAAGTACGCCCCACGGTTGAATTTGGCAGCCATCTCTGGTCTGGAGCTCCAAAATACCGGAAAAATACCCTCGACTCTGTGCAGAAACGGGCGGTCCGTTTGATAGATTCTTCCATCTTAACAGACGGATTGCAATCTTTAGAGCACAGGCGTCGGGTGGGAATACTATCCTTGTTCTACCGGTACTAGGAACTAGCATCATTGATCCCTTCGGCACCGATGCATAGTCGGGAAACAAGCCAAACGCAAATAAATCTAAACGAAAATATGAAAAAAAAACTAGACACCGAAAAATAAAAAGGTTACGGTCGCAACTGGGGCTCGAACCCAGGATCTATCGTTTTACTGGGACAAGTGCCTCAACTAAACTCGGCCATTGAGACCAGTTATTTTTAAGTCGTTTTTCATATTTCAAATTCAGAATTAACACCATTATGTTCGACTATTTTTTACCATGCATTTGGCAGCTGCCTTTTTTTATTAATTCAATTGATTTTTCTGTGTCTTTTTCATATTTTGTATACCTAGTTTTATTAGTATTACCTTCTTCTTCGAAGAAATATACTACATTGATGGGAATAACCTAGAAAGATATTATAAAGAGAATTATTCCAAAAAATTGAATGATCATTTAGACTTATAGAAAAAGTCAATAGGTGTCACATTATAAAATCAGATAAGTTTATCCGAGACACTATCTAAGTTACAAATCAATTCTATAGAAAGTCTAGAACAATATGATCAATACAAAAATTATTTCACTAAGCACAAGTTGTTTTTTTTTTCTTTAATATTCTACAAAACATAAAGCTGTATGTGATGCGGTATACAGTAAAGCTCACAATGTATTGCTTTACATTGCCATTGTTGTTGAACCTCAGGTTCAATAAAGACCAATATATTTCAGCCAGTGTTGTGTATTATGTGGAATGCAGCATATTCACAGACTATGGCAGTATGTACATTACATCTCATTCCTGAAGCTTTTCACAGAATTTTCCAGTGTTCGATTTCACGCCACGGGAGTATATTTCACACGGCGGACAAACGCAGGGTCTCAGAGAATGTTTCGGGAATTTGATGAATTTATCGGTTCGCCTGGCAAGGGTGCTCACCTGTCCCTACCCGGAGCCTCCAACGTAGAATAAACGACCTACTCCCTCCCTCCGCCTTAGAGACTTTCGACCGATAATTATCGCCAAACTGTTGCAAAGTGTTTCGCTCGAACAATAGTTAACAGACAATCATTTTGCCGTGCAATATGTTCACGAGAAGGTTATTAATTATCACATTGTTCGCAGGTGATGATGGGAAGGGATCTGTTTGCTTAAATTAACAGCCATAATTAGAGCTGCCTTATTTAACATAGCATTTTAATGTACTATTATTTGCCTGTGAGTAATGGAGAAATTAGTAGATCACAATGTACGAAAGCAATGGGGCGAGACACGAATAATGGTTAGGATCAACAAAAGAACTGTTTGTGATATAATTTTACATGAATACTTTTATTTATTTATTTACGCATATAAATAGTACAACAACATGAAGAATAAAAGTTTAATGTAAGTTAAATCTATGAAAAAATGTGAAAGGTAAGGAGTAAGTCAGGTTATAAGTAGTAAGTAAAAGTTAAAATATAAAGTGAAAAATATGGTATAAAGTATAAGTATAAAGTGTAAAAAATAAATATAAAGTATTATTAAGTAAAAATAAATAGTTAAAAAGGAGAAATAAAATAATAAAAAATGTGAAATGTAGAAATATAAGATATCTTTAAAAGGTACTTTAAAAGATTAAAATATAACCATAACATAGTATAAAATGAAGTCCCTCAAAATGTATGTGCGCATAGATCTTTTAATCTACGCAACGGATTTTCATGCGGTTTCACCAATAGATAGAGTGATTCAAGAGGAAGGTTTAATAATACATGCTTATTATACTAGAGAAAAGCCGAGAAATTCAAATATTCAATCCAGGCAGCGGGCAGCTGGCTAGCGGGTGGTATGGATTTTATAAAGGTTGGATAATGGCGTTGTGTTTCGTTAGCCACAGCAACGTGTGGCCGGGTCTGCTAGTATAATATAAAAGTAAGAAACCCTCATAGGAGCAAATGAAAAAATGGGTAGATATTATGGATAATAAATAATATCAACCGATATGATAAGTTTTACAAGTACCTATGATTTCTAATACATTATTATTTTTAGAGTGCAAGTGCTAAAAGGCATGTTATATTTACATGATGTATTATATTTAAGTGGTACTAGCAAACAAATTTTGTTTAATGCATATTTTATATGAGGCCAGATTACCGGCGTGATCGGTATTAGCATATTCATTGCCTAAAGTATGCAAGCAATTTATTGTTAATTTTTTTTCTGCGTTCGTCCCAGTATTGTCACGATCTAAAAGTGTTTTTAGTAGAGTCGGTCTGCAAGGTACATGATAATTTATTTACGAGGTAATTTATTAATCTGGGGAGTCAAACCGGTTATTGTTTATTTTATATTTAAAAATATCGGTCTACAAGGTACATGATAATTTATCGGTCTACAAGGTACATGAAAATAAATTGGTCTACAAGGTACATGATAATTTATTAACGAGATAATTTATTAATCAGGCGAGTCAAACCGGTTTTTGTTTATTTTAAATAAAAAAATAAGATTATTAAATATACTTTTATCTTTTAACGATAAGAGTCGTACGTTAATATTATTCTTCTTCTGATATCCTTGTCTGTCGGGTGTTGTCTATGATATGATCACTCAACAGGCAGCAACGACGAACAAGTAAACAAGTAGAACTGCACTCGTACCAGTCATGTAGGTAGTCTCTCGTACGAAGCCGTGAGGTGCGGCGTTATCCTATACTACTTAATATGTCATCAATTATCCCCCTACAGCAGTGATGATCAACCTTTTCAGCCGTTGTTAAATTTGCAGTCGGCGGCGTCGCAAACCTATTTGCATTTTTTAAACGGTAATTTTTAATAAAACAATTACAAAACGTAATAAACAAAGCATCACAGTCGAATGTTTTATATCTCCATGGTCAAATCAATAAATGCCGTTGATTTTTATCATTCTGAAATATTAAAGGACTTTAAAAAATACCTACTTGCATATTTGGTAAACCGTTGATTTTGGAAAGTTAAACAAAATTAAACAAGAAAACTTTTGATATTTTACGAAACAAAAAACTTTAAAGTGCACCAAGAAAGATCTCAACAAGAAAAGCGCTCTCTCTTAAGGTCGAACCACAAAATTTGGTCTTTATAATAATATAATAAGTAACTTTACAATAATTTTTTTTTGATATTTTATTTAGCAAATTGGGAAGTAAAGAATAGTCCCGTGGATCGTAAGAAATGGGCTCGGATTGCTCGTCACCACCTTACGGTGGCATTTTTGCTTGATCGCCCAGTTGGGCATTGTATTTTTGTCGCAAATCACGAGTTTTAGTAATTAACTAACGACCTCCGTAGTCCAGTGGCTAAGACTCTTGACTCACATTCCGGAGGTCGCGGGTTCGAACCCGGCATGCGCAAATAAATTTTATTTGATTAATTTGTGTTATTTCACAATTAATTCATTTAAAATAATATATAGTTTATTTGCGGCATGTTCCAGAGTGGAAGATACTATCAGTATCGCCCTGGTGTAAGACCACCGTTCAGAATTGAAACGTTGCTTGAAAATGGCTTTAGCCGTGTTTAGTGACCAGATCTGAATAGCCAGGCACTTCCCAACCTTCCTCTTCCCCACCTCCTTCCCCTCCCCGCTACCTTCAGCCTCACAACATACCCCAATTGGGGATGCCATAGTCTCACTGGCTCCAGACGGGAGCAGTTGAGATTCTTGTGCGGTATTCACGGTAAAAAAAAAAAAAAAAAAAAAAATTATAATACATTTTTTCCAAGTTTAATTTTGAACAATTATACGAAAGAACTTTTGAATGTACGAGGCATATCCAGAAAGTAAGTGAACTGTTTTTTTTTTTTTTTGAAAAAGTGTATTAGAAAAAAAAATACAGGATATTGTTGATACACTTGTTGACTATTTTTCCAAATAATTGCTAACCCGTTCAATGCATGTGGTGAGCCGTGGCACAAGTTTCTTTTGCCCTTCTCGAAGAATTCTCCCGCCAGCTCCTTCCCCCTCTTCAGGGTCACTTTCTGCACCTGCTCGTCGGTTGAAAATTTATTTTCATCCATAATGCCTTTAGGAAGGTGACAAGATGATAATCTGAAGACGCCAAGTCAGGGGATTACGGCGAGTAGTTCAAAACATCCCAATCAAATGAGTCCATGATCTTATTGGTGGCTAAGGCTTCGTGAGGTCAGACGTTTTCGTGAAAAAGGCAAACTTCTCTGGTGAGGATTCCCCTCCTTTTGTTTTGAATGCTCCTTTTGAGTTTTTTTAGGGTACACAATATTGTTGTGCATTGATGATCTCAATCTGAGGCCGAAATTTGAACAAAATGATGCCTTTTCGGTCCTAAAACACTGAGGCCATGATTTTTTTGCCAGAAATTGTGGTTTTCAATTTTTTCACAGATGGGGAATTGGTGTGACGCCACTTTGACGACTGTTTTTTTTCCAGGCATGTAATGAGTCACCCACTTTCATCTCCAGTAACAATAGAGCTCAGAAATCCTCACCTTTTTTCTTGTAGGTGTTATTTCTTCCGTGAGTAAAAAGCAGACCACAGCACTTGGCGGGATTTTTTGCCGACAACTTTCACGCAACTGGACACTAAAACGTGAGTTTACGTACAAAAATGTTCCTGCGATGCACTTTCTGGTCAGGAGACCCCCTGTACCACTAAGTGTTGCCAACCCTCAAAAAACTAAAAACCTCCGCCCGTTGTGGTCACAGTACACTTACTTTCTGGATATGCCTCGTATTATAATGTAATTTGTCAATTATAGTAATATCAATGTCCATGGTATAATTACATTTCAGGACGACGGTTAAATACTACAACGTAATGCATGTTCAAAGGTTAATTAACAAATCAAAAACCAACCATACTTAACTCAACTACAAATATAAAATCAGCGTTAAACCACATGAATACCGACACATCCGGACAACCAACATTATAAAGTCTGGTATTTAAACGCATTTATTTAAACTGCCAAAACAAGCTTCTTTCACATTTAATTAAAACGTTTCGTACTTTTCAATATTAATTAATTCCCCGCTTCTTTCATTTCACGAACGAAAATTTTAATATCCTTCGGTTTATTTATCTAACTAAAGGCTATTCAAAATTATGCCAAAAATACAAATTTCCAAATAATAGAGTTACTATTAACGATATTAGTGGTAGGCATAGAATAACACAGGTTAATGTTAGCCAACATTCACAAAACCTGGCTAAAGCCTCGATTACACTGAGCGAGATCACAAGCTACTAGCCGACGTATTCACTATCTGCCGGTGAACTCGCTCAGTGTAATCATATTTCTAGCTAACTAGCAGATTTTACACTGAAGGAGTTAGAGTTAGTAGCAGATTTGGGAGGCGGGAATGGGTACCTTTATTGGATAACCAACACCTTTGCCATAGGTCACCCCAAGTGGTTCGCTACGTTTGGTGATTTAGCAAGGGTGCCCGGGTTCATACGGTGAGGTTTATCTAGGTCTTGGAGGCTGATGACCAGGATACACTGAACCCCAGATTCCTACCCACCCCTTAAAGCCTTTTCCTACCCAAAACTCTCCTCTCCTTCCTTTCCCTTAAACAAAACCCTCCACACAGCATCCCCAAAGATGAAATAGGCCCTGAGCGAAATTATTTTCCTCAGAGCCTATTAAAAAGCTTATGTAAAAAAAAGATAGTTAAAACGCCGGCTAGTAGCTTGTAAACTCGCTTAATGTAATCAAGGCTTAAGATTTCATTAATTTTAAAGGTTAAATTTATTCAATACAATATAATTATATACATATTCAAGTATTTATCAAGATAATATTTGACCTACCTGTTTTAGATATATGGTAAAATATTATCTAATATGGATGGTCAAATATTATCTTAAAAAGTACTTGATTTGTTTTGTTTGTGCCGTACGAAGGTAAAATTTTAATCGCCAGGAAAGCTACAAAATGTTTAATATTGAAAAGCTAGATTCGTCAGAGTGCTAATTAAAATATTCTGGACAAGCCACAAGCCAAAAAAAAAATCAATAATGAATTTATGGAATACATGTAATTTAAAAACCATAAAAAATACAATTTACTAACTTATTACAATATCAATTAATTTGGGAGGCGGGTATGGGTACCGCCGCCCCGGAACCATTTATTGTATAACCAACACCTCTGCCAAAGGTCACCCCAAGTAGTTCGCTACGTTTGGTGACTTAGCCGGGGTGCCCGGGTGCCCGGGCACATTAGGATTGTCTTAGGGGCCGATGCGTCTGCCCGACTGCCGCGTGGTGGGCAGGATCGAGAAAGACTGGTTGCCGGAAGCTCTCTCGACCCATCGCCTTGGACCCTGGTTGGAGGGTTCGATTTATACGTCCGTCACTCCTGGAAACACTGACCCCGAGATTCCTACCCACCCCTCACACCTATTTCCTTCACTGAACTTCCTCTCCTTCCTTTCTTTAAAAAAATCTCTCCACACAGCATCCTCTCCAAATCTCTCCAACACAGGTCCATAGGGAAATTATTTTCCTCAGCACCTCCTGTGTGGAGTTAATGTAAAAAAAAACTATAGAATTTAACTTCTAGGTTGATATGAAATTATCGGTCCTTTGAAAATATTTATGAAAATGATGTTCCATTCAAGTTCCCAAGTGGATAGATCTTCAGATTCTAAATTACACTTTCTTTGCGCGATAAAAATATCTCTTGAGATTGACCCATCATCGCCCAAGTATCCATAAATTGCATTAAAAACCCTTTACGTTCCTAAGGGCTGCATTTGAATACAAATGATATTGAGTCGAGTGCTCTAAGTCAATTTTATGGGCTCTTCCATAGATTACTATAAGCTTCGATTTAGAAAAAATGCTCGCTCTCATATACAAGTTATAAAGGGTGTTACATTACATTTTGACGGAATTTCTTTTTGTTGTTTTTTTTTAATCAAATATAAGGTAGGTAGTCTAAGTGGTAGTAGTATTTTGCACCAAGATGTTGCGGAATCCATTATTTTTAGAGGAAAATAAAAATATTTTGAATAAAAATCTAAGAAATTTTCACCGCTTTGGTTAAGAACCTGTGAACGTTTTTTTTATTGTTATTTGACAACAACCGTGACAAAGCGGATTGATTGGTTTTTCTGAGTTGTCAGGGATTCTAATAGATATGTATTATGTTCTTATTTTTTTTTTTTTTTTTTATTAAAATTTAAAAAAGAAAGACAAACATTCCCGAGTTACGAATAACCCAACAATATTTAAAAATCTCCTACTACCACCACAGAAAGCCGAAAATGTTGCTTTTGTTGTGATGGAGGACTTAGCCAGCCGAGGAATTGAACACGCGACGCCCGGATGGGATCCAAGCGCTATGCCCACACAACCACTGACCAGTCATTATTGTTATTCTTCCGTTGATCTATATTCCCGGAATGCGTTGCAATGCCATATTCAAATAATCATTTGTTTCTCCCTGCATGTCCTTTCGCGTGCATCCCCGTTCCCCTCCCGCATCCCCTACCATCCCGCGATCCCCTTCCACCTTCCCGCTCACTCTCTCCCCTCTCTTGCTTCCCCTTCCGCAAACCCCCCTCCAGCGTTCCATACATTCAGTCCCAATACATTCAGTTTTCAAACAGCTCGCGTGCCACCTATTACAATTTTTTTAATCAAATTTTCATTTTTCGTATTTTACAAATATTCATTTTTGTATATTACAATAACAATCAATCAAATTTGGCACCTAACATAGGTACCTATTTAAAATATCTATAATTTAAAGAATCCATACATAATTCATTTAATCCAAAAAAAACAGCTGCCTGCTAAATTCAATTTTATCAAACGCGCGAACTGTCAAACGTGCGAAGTTAAAATAATCGTAAAGTTTTCTGAAATTATCCGATTTTCTGCACAATAGTCTTAAGATGAATGAAATAGGTAAAGTCGTTCTGAGGTTATGGCGTGACCAAGGGAAACAGGGATTCATTTATATATATATAAAAAGTGTCCGTGGCTTTGCTTTTTATGCAAATCTACAGATTTATTCCAAGATTGATGAAATTTGGTACACTTCACCTTAATATGAACATCCTCATCCCCTTTTCCCGCCTCTAAAAGCAGATTAAAGCCCGGGCAACGATGGGTACTTCAGCTAGTATTATTTAAAAACAAACAAAACAAACAAACTGTTTTTTCTCAAATAATTGAAGTAAATTAACGTATGTCTATTTTACACTTCATCCGGGAGACAAAAATTCTCTCACATCACCCTCGTGAAAGACCGGCATTAAAGAATCAAAATGCTTATTAAAATTACTTCATACACGTAATTTCCTGCCTTCATCTATCGTTCCTCATTCCACTGCCACATCTTCAGCCACCTCACAAATGGGGGTGCAGTGGTCCCGCTGGCTCCCGGCTTTAAAACTCTTAAGCAACCCGAATTTCTGCCGATTTCTTTCATATCTCCATTAAGGGCCCGCAACCCGGATTTGTACCGATTTATTACATATTTCCCTTAAACACGGTAAGTTTTAAAGCTCTTAAAAAATATATCTTATTCTTGAAGATAATATCTAGACTTTGCCCGCACCGAAACGCAAATTATATAAAATTCCCTCGATAGAAAAAAATCGCAAAGTATGCTCCAAAAATTATTATTAACACGTATATTTCAGTTATTTTACAAGTTATGTGTATGAAAAAATTCACAGTGTTTCTTTAAATGCTGTTTAAGATAATGCCCGCGAGATTTTTTCTGTATTTTAAACGAGTCGTGTTTTATTAAACATTTTCGCAACGATTTTGTCGCTGTAAATGTTAGCGCTCTCCTCTAACATTCGTAATTTCGTATCTCTCCATCTTCTTCTTTTCGGGCCCGGTTGGAGAGCCTTAAACATTTGAAGTTTTCAAGCTCTTAAAAAAATATATGTTATTTTTGAAGATAATGTCTAGATGCTGCCCGCGCCGAAACGCAAATTATATGAAATTCCCTCGATAGAAAAAAATCGCAAAGTATGCTCCAAAAATTATTAAAAACAAGTCTGTTTCTATTATCTTATAAATTATGTTTGTGAAAAAATTCGCAATGTAAATGATACTTAAGATGATATTTTAAACAAGTCGTGTTTTATTAAACATTTAAGCAATTTTCGCATCGATTTTGTCAGTAAATGTTAATGTTAGCGCGCTCCTCTAACATTCGTAATTTCGTATCTCTCTATCTTCTTCTTTTCGAACTCGGTTGTGAAGCCTTAAGGCATTCTCTAAAAATTATACTTATAATTAGAATATTATTGTTAGTACACAGAAAAATAAATGTTTTTATGAAATTATTTCAGAATTTTAGAGTCATTGGCTGCCTTTAAAATTCCCACAGCAACGGCACGTCAACGGCAACGGCAGGCGGCATTCCATTTGTATAACAGAGTGAGGGAGATACAATAAATTATTACCTTTATCCTTTGGAGGATGCAGACATGTATACATCGTCTATCTCACTATTATTTAGCATGTAAGAAAGCAGCGATATTGTGATACGGAACGTACGTTCATTGAATTTTTGTCGTAATCGTGGAAATTATAATATAAGGTCACAGGTGTATCCAAAGGCGTACGATAAGATTGTTCTGATCGGTTATTAAAACCACGATGAAGTTTGAGTCACGAGACGATTAAGCGGTTCACATAAAGCATTCAATAAAGACGGCGATATAATGCTTCATATTACACACTTCCGATTGATAAAAATAACATTTCAACGCAGAGCGAAATGTCACGTTACGATTTGTTACGATGGTTGCTGATAGACTGGCGATATTGCGGTACTTGACTAATGTCCACTGTGTAGGTAGGTACACTTAATATGCGGAATTCCAAAAATCTGGATTCCTCCGATTCCGTATGTCGATCGGAGCACAAAACGAATGAAACCCATCAGTGTTATAAAACAATATCGTTACAATCGTCAAACACTATCATCTGTTTTTCAGTAACATCCTGTATCCAACTTATATATAGGTACAGCAATGAAAATTTTATGAGGCTTAAGTACGCCATACATACGAGTATGGCATGGCCTATAATAGGCTATATGCCGCATATTATACCTTCGGTAAAAAGTTCCTTCTATTTATCATTATTATGTTTTTACACATCATTGGCGTTCGTGAGAGATCGTTTACTTTAGTTTATTATGTGCTTTAGAAATATCATCCTTATATTCCCAATTTCATAGGGAAATATTGATTTAGGTAAGAACTTCGCCACAAGTATAATAATAAATGAATTCTGAAAATTCTTTGGCGCTTAAATAATCAGAAAATTTATTGAAAATAATATATTTTGACGTCTCGATTTGATGATTTACGGTTTTATTTTATCGGCTTTCTTTTATTAAAGGTAAAAAAGATTTAGACGGATTTAGTGAGCAATGGTCTAATATATTTGAAGGCGCTATTCTTTCTCTTTTCACCGGATATTCTAAATTACAAATCACCTCAGCCAGGAGCACTCCTGTCCCGGCGCGACCTGTACACCAGTGGTCGCTGATTTGTTAGGAATTGCTAATGAATCCTTTGGGAACACATGCTCTGTGGATGGAAAGGAGGTTGTAGTTTAATCTTCAGGTGTATATGGCTATAAAATATATCAGTATTAAAATTTATAATTAGATATGAAGGAATAAAAGAATTAATTGAGCCTTAAGTTTTTTTCTTATATTTTTCTTCTTTATATATTTGTTACTTTTTTGTACCTCTTTTAATGTCTACTTGGCTTGCTTGTCTCTTCTTGCCTCTTCTCACCACGTGGAACAGCAGAGAAGAAGGACCGCCACACAACTCCACCCCGACACACACCCACATACACACAAACAGGGGCGTGTATTTGGAGGCCTCTCTCTCATCCATTCCCAAATACTCTCTCCAATATCACAACCACATTATCCATACAAAAAGGTGGCTTGGTCATAAAAGAATGCCAAAAAATATACTTCCACTGAAAATGGGCTGAAATAGACCGACATCCACCGAGTGCAATTCCAGAGGGAAGACTTCCAGTGCTTCTAGCATAGTTGAAAGCAGTGAGAAACCTGAGTAGCGCGGGACATGGTCGCCTGGAGGTGCCTTGCAGAGGCCATGCAAGATTTCCCGACTCGAATCGGTCAAATGGAAAGTGATCCATTATATATTTTTTTTACTTTATCAAGAATCAAACAGTAAAAGGAGACACATAATCAAATAATCTTTCACAACTTTCCCACCACGTAATATATTATCTTTAAGAGTTTAATTAAAAGAATTAATAATCTGCTACTTCACAGATGGCGCTAATTTAATTATTTGATGAAAAAAAAACACTTTGTGATAGATTAATGGTAAACTTAAAAGAATTCTTTATGTACCGACCGGTTTCGCTTTACACAAGCATCTTCAGAGTATAAAATTAAACTGATTTTTCGATTTTATAGTGATACCTCACAAGAGTCTCAGCT
The DNA here is from genome assembly GCA_917880885.1 of Limnephilus marmoratus. NCBI lineage: Eukaryota > Metazoa > Arthropoda > Insecta > Trichoptera > Limnephilidae > Limnephilus > Limnephilus marmoratus. The sequence continues at coordinate 13,230,486 of OU862914.1, forward strand.
GCTCCCGTCTGGAGCCAGTGAGACTATGGCATCCCCAATTGGGGTATGTTGTGAGGCTGAAGGTAGTGGAGATGGGAAGGAGATGGGTAAGAGGAAGGTGGGGAAGTACCTGGCTATTCAGATCTGGTCACCAAACACGGCTAATGCTATTTCAAATAACGTTTCAATTCTGAATGGTGGTCTTACACCAGGGCGATACTAAGAGTATCTTCCACTCTAGAACGTGCTGCAAATATACTTATATATTATTTTAAATGAATAAATTGTGAAATAACAAAAATTAATCCAATAAAATTTATTTGCCACGCCGGGATTCGATCCCGCGACCTTCGGAATGCTAATCTAGAGCCTTACCGCTGGACTACGCCGGCCGTTAATGGCCGATGCTTGTGTAAAACGAAACGTCAACGGCCGTCAATGGCCGATGCTTGTGTAAAGCGAAACCACTCGGTACATAAAAAATTAAATCGTGGTTACAAACCAAGTCATTGTTTTATTTCAATTAATATGTCAAACCACAAAGTGACTGCTTTCTACCAAAATATTAAAAAAAAATTAAAAGAATTCGTTATCTGCTCTTTCATCGATGCTGCCAAATAAATTATTTAGGGAAAAAACAACTTTTGCAAATTATGCTTTAAAATATTAAGATGTTATTTGTTTGCGATCAAATATATACAATATGAATATGAATAATTAGTTTTGTGCTTACACAAAGTCAATTCTTCCAAGAAAGGCATAATTAAACAATATTGTATCGGAGATTCATTCCAATATTTTTTTTGCATGTTTTTCTAGAAAGAATTGTATTGATTAATTTTTTTAAAAAGAAATACAAAGATTCCTGGGTTCCAAATAACCCAACAATATTCAAAAAATCTCCAACTACCACCACAGTAAGCGATAATGTTGCTTGTGTCATGATGGAGGACTTAGCGAGCCGAGGAATCGAACACGCGACACTTGGGCCACTGACTATTAATTTTAATATTTTAAAAGATAACTTGCAAAAGGCGTTTTGTTCCTAAAATAATTAAATAGAGGCCATTAGTGAACGTCTAGATAATGACGCATTTTCCGTTTAGCTTTAAAATAAATATGAATTTTTATTGTTTGTGTACATACGCAATATGAATATGAATAAATAGTTTCAAACAAAAAATGTTGATGATTTAAATAGAGATTAAGATTACGTTACAAAATGGCGCCCAACGTGGGGCTGCCGATACCCGTAAAAGTAATAATTCGCAGCAGTAAATATTTTATCGCAAAATGCAAAAAGTGTTTTTTCCTGAAATAATTATATTAGCCCTGCAGATTATACTCAACTTTCAGGATTAAATAAATTTTATTCAGAAACAAAACTCGTAAAACATGAGTAAATCCGGTAAACATCTGTTTGCTAATTTTTTTTAATGATCTTCGTGTAGCCAACTTGAATATAATATTATGATGTTTTTGAAGGAAAGGAAGATTGAAATACACAGTTTGTTAAAATCACAGCGTTAATAATTACATTGCAGTTCCACTCGGATTTAATGCAGTGCCAGTTGCTATTTTTGAACCGAAAAGATCAAGTGGGCCAAATAAGCCTCTCGAAAAATCCGCTGCCACTGCAAATCTGGCAGGCTCCCAGTAGCGCCGAAAGGGGGCAGCCTGTTTTAATTACTTCCCACCACAATCCCCCTCCCACCTCCTCTCCAACCCCTATTTTATCCCCCTTACGTATTTTTTAGGCCTCTGCCCCCTCACTCCCCCCCCCCCCCCTTCTACCTGCTACAGCCACACCGTAATAATAAATTGAAAAATATTACCCATTTCGCTAAACGCTGCTGTTAAACGACTAGTGCTTGAAAAGTCTAAATGTCCATTTTCTCTGGAAGTTGTCAGGATTTAAAATTCATTGTCACATTTCGCTTTTTCGAATTTCATCCAGAAGTCGATAAAAGTGATGTTAAATATTTTTTAACGTTTTTTTTATTTGTCAGATTCGATAAGTAAAGTTTAGTACTTAATCGCTACTCAAATCCTCGTTTGAGCGAGGAAATGTTATTAGTTGTTACACTGGCAATGTTTGTAGATCCTCATGAACAATTTACTAATATTCATTGTTTGACACAATAAACTTTACATATTTTAAACCATTATTTGGGAAGGCTGATAAAGATATTGAAACCATTAATGGAGAACTGAACGCCGTTGTCACCAACAAAAAACTGTTCAAAGCAGTGAAGCTAGCCGTCCATAATGGAGTACTGGTACCTACCCTGATGTATGGCATGTAACTGGCAGAGGAAGGAAAGTAGACTGAATGCTGTAGAAATGAGATCCCTGAAGCGTATGTGTGGTAAAACCTACGTGTGAAATCCGCAAAGAATGCAAGGCTGATGTAAGCGTAATGAGTAAGATTAAGAAAGGGACGCTCCGATGGTTTGGGCAAGTAGAGCGAATGAACGAGGAAAGGAGTGTAAGGAGAACATATAACGCAAATGTGAGTGGTAGAAGAAGTCGGCGACGCCCGAGAAAGACATGGCACCACCAAGTGAATCAGATATTGAGTCGGGCCATGTCAAGAGTCAGAATAATAGAAGAGCATGTATGAGACGATGTATGAATGTGAACGAAGCAAGGAGTGTGTGCCAAGACCGAGTTGTTTGGCGGTCCGTCCTCTCTGCCTACCCCTGCGGAGAAACGGCGTGATGGTTAGTTAGTTACAATTTTAATATTTTGATGATGTATAGCGTATAGCGCTGTTTTTGCGAAAATTATCTCATGGGCGCTGTACAAACTTAATATTTCTAAAATCTTACTTCCAACTACAAACTAGACCAGTGCAGTGGTCCGCACTGGGCTCTTTATCAGTGCTTAGGCCCCCATTTTATAATATAATAAAATAAAACTAAGATAAAATAAAATACAAAAAGGCGGTATCTAATGACTTTTTTAATTTGCAAATATTACGAGGTACAGTTATATATAATGCCGTGTAACATGTATTGTAATGGCTTTAGTGTATTAAATTTTTTGTAATATTGCCTTTTTTGTTCATTAATTCGTCTTTTAATTTTGTATCTGAATTTTTTTGTTTCTCTCATTTTTTGTATCAAGTGAAAGATTGCTGACAGCTTTTATTGCCAGGTAATTGTGGTGTTATTATTATTATTATGATATATTGAAATATTAGTTTTTTGGGTTATTATGCCGTGTTGTGCATTCGTCCTTCCTTAGCCACCTCCGCGACCGTTTCGAACAGCGTTACCGCATTGCGCGCGGTAATTCTTCTAGGGCGTTATACTAATTAGTTCGATTAATGTGTTTTTCAGCATTTAATTTTGATTTTTTTGAAGTGAAACTTCTACAGCCCCGTTGTGATTTGGAGTTTGGATAAAACGGAAATGACCCATACAACACCTGCGAAGCATCAAACTCCTAACAACACTCCTATTGGTTGAGATATAAAACGGAAATGACGGTATGTCTGCGCTCATTGCCTGCTTTGATTATGACCTCACTTTTCAAGGATTCATTGGTTGAGATTGTTTTGGTATAGTTTCGCTTCTACCGCGTGTTAACTGCTCTCGATTTTTTTTTTAAATTTGTAATTATATTATATCAGATTATGATTACCTAAATATAGTTAATTTAATTTATAAATACGTTTTCACGAAAATTCTTTTAATTGGTAACTATACGGGAAATATCTTAAACATATATAAAGAAGACTCTTCTAGTAATAGGGTACTTGACATTCGTATTTATGTTACATTCTTATTCCGCACCTAACGGGAATACATAGAAAACATACATTTGGGAGGCAGGTGTGGATACCGCCTCCCCGGGACCCATTTAATGGATAACCAACCAGGATAGCCCTGCCATAGGTCACCCTAAGTGGTGCACGGGGTGAGGTTTGTCTAGATCTTGACGGCTACGCGTTTGCCCTATTACTCCGTGGCAGGCCGGGTCGGGAGAGACTTGTTGAGGGAGATCTTCTGACCTCTCCAGTCGGACTCTCTCGACCCGTCACCTCGCACCGAAGTGGAGGAACGGATTCATACATCCGTCACTCCTGGACTAATTGAAACCAAGATTTCTGCCCACCCCTCACATCTTTTCCTTTACAAAACCTTTCTCCTTCCTTTTAAAGATGACTTAGGCCCCGTGGGAAGTTGTTTTGTCAGAAAGTTAATGTTAAAAATAATACAAATACGTTTAAATGGCTGTTTTATGTTGACTTTTATCATCAACTAGCTCACCCGGCCACGCGTTGCTGTGGCTAACAAACTACAACGCCATCTACTGGATGGTTACCCAACTTTTATAACCACCGCCATCTGTTAATTTGCATACAAATCAAATCCACACCGCCCGCCTGCCAGCCCGCTACAGACATTCTCCTTTATATATTTCAACCAATTTAAACAAGACCTTGACAAATTATATAACTAAACCTTCCTCATGAATCACTCTATTGATGAAAACCGAATGAAAATCCGTTCAGTAGTTTTTTTTTTTAGTTTATCGCGAACAGACAGACAGACAGACGCGGCCGACGTCTTTAATTTGTAATATTTATGTAGAGATGTAGAGATAACTCCAGATGCTTTACGTAACGCCTTCATAAATCTTGAAAGTTCTGCCAAAAATATGGGCCTCGTAGTAAACCAGCAGAAGAACAAATACATGGCCGTAGGATGCAACCAACAAATCCCAACTCTCTCATGTGGAAACCAAAATTTCGAAATGGTACCAAGATTCACATACCGAGGCTCCCTGATAACAAACGACAATGATACCACAGAGGACATCCAGAAGCGCATAGTGAACGCAAATCGCTGTTATTTCCGCCTACAAAACCAATTAAAATCCGGTCTGCTATCCAGAAACATGAAGATACTAGTGTGCAAAACACTTATCAGTTCTTACGTACGCAGCTGAGACTTGGGTACTAAGAGGAATGAGCGAGCACTGGACGTTTTTGAAAGGAAAATTTTGAGGCGCATCTTCGGACCGATTCTAGAAAATGGATTTCGGCGCAGACGTTATAACAATGAGCTCAATACTTTGTTTAAGGAGCTAAACGTCGCAAATTTTATAAAACTGGGAAGACTTCGGTGGCTGGGTCATCTGGAGAGAATGACCGAGCATCAAGCACCAAAGTCCCTGCTGAACTCAAGGCCAATAGGGCGAAGGAGACTGGGAAGATCAAGATTAAGATGGAGCGACAACGTCCTCAACGACATATCTATCTTGAACCTGCTAAACCGGAGAGAGCTGGCACAAAACCGAGATGAGTGGAGGAAAACTCTTGAGGAGGCTAAGACCCACCAGGGGTTGTAGAGCCAATAGTGATGATGATGAGAGATGTAGAGATAAATTGCAAATGAAAATCATAGTCCTTAGAAAATCCCATTCTTTCATTCTTTCTTAAGAAACAAAATTACAAAATTGAATAAAGTTAGTATTTTTATTCAGCGATGTTCATTTTTAAACGACTTCAAAAAGGAGGAGGTTCTCAATTCGACTGTATTTTTTTTTTTTTTTTTTTATGTTTGTTACCTCAGAACTTTTGACTGGGTGAACCGATATTGATGATTCTTTTTTTATTTGAAAGCTGGTGCTTCCCGTGTGGTCCCATTTTAATTTGGTTCAGTTCCGACAATGGCATCCATGAGAAAACCATATAAGTCTTAAATTTGCATAAAGTATGTGCGCGACAAATGGACGAAAAACTCAATATCACGCCAACCGATTTCGATGATTCTTTTTTTATTGGAAAGGATGTACTTCAATGATAATTTGATGAGAGTTTGGTTAGGTTCTAATTATCGGATCCATGACAAATTAACGAAACTCAGCCGAATTTCTTAATTTGACCCTAACGTCGTTATGGTTAAATTATGTCTGTCTCATATGAGCAGCACGTTTAGTAGGTTTACCCATATTCAGAAAAATTAGTTAGTGTACTTCAGATTCACTAAAAATCAAAAAATAAATAAAAATTTTAACAAAACAAAAAAACGACTTCAAAAAATGCACTAAAAAGTAAAAAAATAATTTCGTATTCTTCTACAACTTCATAATCAACTTACTTTTTCTAATCATCAATATGTAGGTACGATTGTTATTTTTGGAGTCGGTGTCAGCAAGTCGCTTGTGCGACACAAGCACATCTCACCTATAACTATGAATGTAGTTACAAACCTACCTTGACTGACACCTGACACCGACTCCAAAAGTAACAATCGTTACGAAATTATTTTTTTACTTTTTAGTGCATTTTTTGAAGTCGTTTTTTTGTTTGGTTAAAATTTTTGTTTATTAAACGAAAAGGAGGAGGTTCTCAATTCGACTGTATTTTTTTTTATGTTTGTTACCTCAGAACTTTCGACTGGGTGAACCGATATTGATGATTCTTTTTTTATTTGAAAGCTGGTGTTTCCCGTGTGGTCCCATTTTAATTTGGTCCAGTTCTGACAATGGCATCCATGATAAAATCGAATAACTCAATATCACGCCAACCGATTTCGATGTTTCTTTTTTTATTGGAAGGGAAGTACTTCAAGGGTAGTTTGATGAGAGTTTGGTTAGGTTCTGATTATGGGATCTATGACAAAGTAACGGAACTCTCCAATTCTGAAGAACAAATTTACGATACTCGGCCGAATCTTAATCGAATTAGTTAGTGTACTTCAGATTCACTAAAAATCAAAAAATAAACAAAAATTTTAACATAACCAAAAAACTTCAAAAAATGCACTAAAAAGTAAAAAAATAATTTCGTATTCTTCTACAACTTTATAATCAACTTACCTTTTCTACTCATCAATATGTAGGTACGATTGTTATTTTTGGAGTCGGTGTCAACCAAGGTACCCGCGGCCCGGCGTGTTCACTTGACAGATCCTCTCCCGCCGACACCGACTCCAAAAATAACAATCGTACGTACATATTGATGAGTAGAAAAGGTAAGTTGATTATAAAGTTGTAGAAGAATACGAAATTATTTTTTTACTTTTTAGTGCATTTTTTGAAGTCGTTTTTTTGTTTTGTTAAAATTTTTGTTTATTTAATATTGTGGTCTTATTAGACTAACTTATTTTTAATCCGATTTTGTCAAACCTGTAACAACTAACACAAATCTTAAATAAATAACTATATTTTTATAATCAACAATTTCACTGTGTTATTCGTAAGAAAAAAACAGGTAAGTATATTAAATTTTTTCAACCATAAAAGTATTTCTAAGACCGGTCCTTTTTAAAGATCTACTCCCTCTAAGGCTAATCTAAAATATTATGTCTTTTATTTTCATAACCGTGCCAATAATTTCCAAAATTACTTACAATTTTTTATTTTCTAATATCTTTTCTCCATATTTATTGTTTGTTGTTTTGTAAATTCCAAAGTACTTAAGCAACGGCAATCGTGTTAATGGTTTTTCTTGGCGTGCCTATTATAATCGTTGCGTATTAAAATATTTTTTCTCTGAAATCTCAGAGCTCATTAAAACTCTTTTTGAATACCTTTTCTCCATTATATTTGCAATAAGGACGCTTACTCCTTGTGAATATATTTTCCGAACAATCTTGTTTTATTATTAGGTACAATTTGTCTGTTGAAAGGTATTTGTCCACAGGGATTAATTTTAAATAAATATTTACCTTTTATAAAGAGGTATGACAAAAATCTAGACTTTATTGTAAAGTATTTTCGTCTTGATATTTTAAATGACCCAATGTTTATTATTATAAATTGTTGCATTAATTACATTTGACCATTTTTACGGTGATTTACCCCTATCTATGTATATAAAAATCAAAATATGCTTGCTTGGGTGCATATATATGAGTTATGAGTTGTCTATATATTGCTATATTAAGCATAGGAAATGGTTGAAACTTTCAAAATACCTTCTTTCCATCCTCGTGAAGGTATCTGGATTATTACAACTACATGACAATAAATCTGAAAAGTTTTTTAATAATTACAAAAACTCTTACGAAACTGTCAAAAATGTTTTGCAAACGAATCAATGTTCAATCAAAATTCAGTTTTTGAAACTCTTTAAATTAATGAATTATTTGAAGTACTCACCTATGGTACTAACCAATACTTTGTATCTAATCAAAAATTATCTTTATTTTAAATAGGTACCTATGTTAGGTGCCAAATTTGATTGATTGTTATTATAATATGCAAAAATTTGAAGAACAAATTGCAATAAGTGGCATGCGAACTGTTTGAAAATCTGAATGTAACGGGACTGAATATATTGAATGTAAATTATAATGAATATATTGATTAGTGGTTCGCAGGAGAGGGGAGAGGGAATGCCGGGAAGTTGGAGAGGGAACGCGTGAGGGGAAGGGGTCATGGGAGAAGGTGAACGGGACGAATGGGAAAAGACACGCAGGGAGAAACAGTTTCTTTATGAGTGGCATTACAACGATGCCGGGAACTCGCTAGTATTTTATAAAACTGTTTTAATAATGTTTTATTTATTATTTGTGCTCACAACTACGAGACGTCTTTAACTGCGTTTTTGTAATTGGATTGTTCACACAAATGCAGCTCCCTCATGGGCCGCTAAGGAATAGACGTAAATCGACATAAATCGACATATCGACAATAAAACACATAACGTAAGTTGTGCGAGAACTTCTGCCTATCAAAATGCACCATTAAGCATGGCGACTCGACTGCTTAACGACTCTGCATTGAGCACCGACATCGTCACCTACAAAAATTCAGTAACTAACTTTTGACATACGTCATAACATAGTTAAACTGCCCCCCATGCACTTCTTAAAAAAATTGTGATCTTCTCCATATTTTTTAGTGTATAACTGTTTTATGAAGAACCAGAATAAAATAAATAAATTAAATGAATAAATAAGTAAAATACATAAATACAATCAAAAATGTTAACTCATTTAAGAAGTAACAAAAACACTGTTTATGTAAGGTAGCTAAATCTCTTTACAATATGGGTTACTGAAATATTTAACCCTCATCAGTTTGTTTATACAGCAACTATAATGATGTAAACGTAAAATGTACCTTTCATGATCAAACAAACCAACAAACAGGTCAGTTCTGTCACTGAGTTATAGGTACTCCGAACTTACAATGTTCAGTTTTCCCCAGTGGTACACACAAACACATGGCGTAGCTGTAGAACGGGCATCTGAGGCAGTCGTCCAGAGACCTGGATGGCAGTATACAAATAAGTATGAATTTATTTCGAACTTCATTGTGCCTTATTTATCGAATTTTGCAAGCCCTGTAAGATATAGCCATGCAACTAACGTATTTAACTAATAATAGATTTTTTAGTAAATAACATTATTGTGCTGCGCCTGTCTCGCTGGTAAGTCCTGTGTTATGAGCAAGTGCAATTTAACATACAACCAATACATACTTACATATACGCTTTAATAAAATCGTTGATGTTTGATTTGGCTATTATCTATTTTATCTATGTTCTGTTATCTGACTTGGGGGCTGAAATTCAGCGCAATTTAGTATTTTACGCTTCGAAATGAAAATATGTAGTTTTGCGCTATATACAGTCCGGACCCAACAGGGCTATGGCATCCTCAATTAGGATATGTTTTGAGGCTAAAGGTAGTGGAGAGAGGGAGAAACTGCGGAAGAGGAAGGTCAGGAAGTACCTGACTATTTTCAATTTGCTGAAGCTGTTTTAAGCAATGTTCAGTTTCACTTTCTGGTGTATCTTTATCAGGGCAATAATCCATTCAAATATATTTTACTGTTTGAAATTAATAAAATACTGGATTTTAACCATTTTTATTGTTTAAAATCCAAAAATGTCTCGTAAACAGTGCTTACTGCATCAGGGGTTACTTAAAACTAAGTCTTACGTAAAGTGAAGAAAAGAAACCTTAGTATTTTATTAATTTTGAATTAAAAATGGTGCCACAAAATAAGTTTGTTGTGTTTGAAGAAGGAAAATTGTTTTAGTTCGTCTAATTAAAGTTGTTCCATTTAGGAAATCTAGGTTTTGTGAGTATTTTTTTCTCTTGTTTGTGATACCGGCTTGCCCTGGGGTTCATAAGTATGAAACCACGATACTGATTGTACACGGTGGTATTACTTCAAGCTTCTCATTGTGTGTAGTGGTATAACCACAAGCTTATAACTTGAAATCTAGGTGGATCTACATCCAAAAGCTACAACAATTCACATTCAAATAGTATTCAGGGTGAAAGGGTAGGTTTGTTACTTCCGTTCAGGGTCGTGCCTGAAACATAAAGGATCTGTGTGAACACGTGTTGGAGCTGCTACTAAATAACCTGACATGACGCCTAGAATTTACTACAAAAGGTAATAGATTATGAACTGGATTAGAATCTGAGAATATAATTTTGCATGTGATGAAATTATAAGCAAATGAATTTAAAAGAACTATGTACTTTACTAATGATCATTTTTTTCTAAAATCTTAGGTATACATTTGTTTTTACGAACATCAATATTGCTTATTGTAGTAAAGCCATAGTTTCATATATCATTGAGCATTCAGATAAGGCATTATTGTTTGACATTGGAGAAAATGGTAAAACGAAAATAAAGCAATAAAAAAATTTCCGTTATTTGTTTTTGGGGTGATATGCCGTGTTGCGCTACCTCCTTCTTTAGCAAAGTTTCAGACAGCGTTGCAGTGTCCATCATCAGGACAGATCCGGCAGATTCGGTAAATGTGTTACCGCATCTACCGGATCTGCCGGAACTGCCCTGATGATGGGCACTGCAACGCTGTCCGAAACGTTGGCTAAAGAAAGAGGTAGCGCAACACGGCATAACACCCCAAAAACAAATAACGAAAATACTTTTGGCCGTGAAAATCTTAAAACAATAAAAAAATTGTTAAAATCAATCATTATTTCAATGAATTAATTTCCGAAAAAGCTGCTCATGAAATAATTGCAAATCTAGAAATGAAATCTAAGGACGGTTTGTTTCATAAAATTCAAGTGTAACATTGTCATCAAATTGCCTTCCAACGTTTTTTTACAGTTGAAAGCTCCCCGTTAAATGCCGATTATAATGACCGTCTGTTTCCCAGAGTTGAAGAATTCAATAAATTTCGAAGGTAATTTTCAAATTCTGTAAATATTCCATTCAAATTCTGTTTTCATATCACTATTGGCCAGATGTTTCACACAACTGAAATGACAATAGAACTTGAATAGAAATTGAAAATCAACTTTAAAATTTGGTAAATTGTGAAAAAAAAAAAAAAAAATTCTAAATATTACAGTGTTTACCTAATTATTTACACAATATATTTTGAACTTTTTAAGGGTTTAAGGTAGGTTTGTGAAGGTGAAACTGTGGGTAAGTAATATTGTATGTTTTGTGAACGCCCCACTAGGAGAACCTGTGCTGAGGTGTTTACGTACTTATGATTAAGTGTGAGAAGTATTTAAGTGTTATAGTAGAAAGTTGGTTTATTTTTTTTATTGGTTATTGTAAATTGATTATTCAGAGAAAAAAAAAATATATATATACATACATACACATATACATACATATACACATACAATCCGCCCTAAGTTCGTTTCAGCTTTTGAACAAATTGTGACTAGCAAAAAAAGACAACAATTATCATGTTGTTAAGCTTGTCAGCTTATTACAGTTTGATAGAATGCCTAAACACACCTACAATTGGCGTTTATCGGGAACCCTTTAAATTTAAAAAATACAAGATGGCGCTGAATGGCCATTTGATGACAATGTTACATCTGAAATTCTTTGAAAAAACTGGTCCTAATCTTTCAAAAGTGGAAATACAATATTCAAGCTTTTCACTGTGTGTGAAAATACTAACACTTTAAATATAACTTTTGAATTTATAAACGTGGAAGTTTAATATAAATCGGATAATAAATTCGGATTTTCATTTGCGGAAATACAAAGATCGAGTTTTTTCGTTTCCAAAATTTGTGAGATTCAACTTCGAAAACGCCTAAAGCTAGTAACTAATGAAATTGCGGATTTTCTCGTGGAAACTGAATTTCAGATTTTCCGTTCCCGGAACAACGAACACTGTTTCACACCTATGGATAATCTACTACCTGGGTTCTTCGATTGCAAAGCTAAACACCTATTCAGTGTTCACGTCCTGAAAATAGCTAATTCTACTAATGACATTTAACCTTCACGGAAGACCTCCTCGTTCGCAATAATAATTCAAATGCGTACATTGTTTAGTAGGGGAGCGTGGGGCAGTTTGGAGCGGGGTTGGTCGGGTAGGGCTCGTTACCCGACAGGTGCCGCCATCTGCCGTCCTCGGGGGAAATTACATTAAACGGCCAGCGGGCGTGATGTCCAACCGACCAACGACCGCCCTGTTTTTATATCGTCATTATCGGACCGATGCACCCTTTGAAATACGACCATGAAGTAGGAAACGGGCGAAACCCCCAAAAAACGACACCATCTATTTCCCGGCCGTGCGTGCGTGATGACAAGGCAATGAACGCCGGGTTAATTGGACGAATTGACTCTAAATTATCACACGGTCGGACGACCCAGTTTCAATCATTTTTATACGACACCAGCCGTATTATTTATTTTTCAATCCATCATTCATTCAAAATGAAGAAGAGAAAAACTTGTTTCGGGTGGAATTGATCAAAAAAATTCAAATATCGAAATTCTTTCATGAACAAATAATAAATTTCATTGGCCTGACTGGAAGCCTTGGAGCCTAAGGTCCAGTTGTACCGCAAGAATTCATGTGTGACAAAGTCATCAAATGGCCATTCACCACCATTTACTTTTTTGACAAATCAAAGATTCGGGTGGAATTGATCAAAAAATTCAAATATCGAAATTTATTCTTGATCAAACAATCAATTTCATTGCCCTGTCTGGAAGCCTAGGAGTCCAAGGTTCTGTTGTTTCCCAAAAATTCACATGTGACCAAATCATCAAATCGCCATTCACCACCATTCTTCTTCTTTCGTATGGTGGGGGGTCAGAGGGGGACATCTAGGTCTGCGAGCCAGTCTAGGGCCTCAGGCGTTGCCCTGTGGACCTCATAAATCCCGCCGGGGAATGAATGGAGCGGGCATTCGTTGACCACATGTTCGGTGGTCTGCACCGCACCGCATTCACACGTCGCCGACTCTTTAAGGCCCCATCTATGCATCATGTGAGCGCAACGGCTATGGGAGCACCTTATTCTATTGATGGCAGTCCAGAGTTTGCGAGGCAATGAGAACCCAGGCTGTCTCTCAGTGGGGTCTTGCACGAGATCGGCGTTTTTGACGTTGGCTGATTGCCACTCAAGCTTCCACCTATCTTCTGGGGTGAGAGGTGTTCGAAGGAGTCTTTCTGCTTCCGTCCAGAAGGGTTTTCGAGACTTTAAGCGGCATGCCGGGTGAGAAACGACATCGTCGTGCAAGGGTATTTCGCTTTTTTGCAGCGCCTTCTTGTATTCCCTCAGTGTTGCAATCTCTCGCCTGATATTTGGCGGGGTTATATTTGCAAGTACGGGGAGCCAAGGAAGAGGAGTCGATTTTAAGGTTCCGCTGATGGTTCGCATTGTGGCATTAAGCTGAACGTCGACCATGGAAGTGTGGGCGCTTCTGGCCCATACTGGAGCACAGTATTCAGCTGCTGAGAAAACCAGGGCAATGGATGCCGTTCTGAGCGTGTTGGCGTCGCATCCCCAGCTAGTACCAGCCAGCTTATTGACTAAGTTTAGTCTTGTCCTGGTTTTTTTGCCCACTGTTTCCATGTGTTTCCGGTAATTCAGGCTCCTGTCCAAAGTTATTCCAAGATAGCGGGGATGGGGGTCATGGTAAATATTTTTTCCATCAAACTGAACACAGAGTTTTGCGTTTGCCTGTGAATTACTGAGATGGAAAGCTATCACAACTGTTTTCGACCCATTTGGCTTTAGTCGCCAATTGAGGAAAAATTCTTCCATAGCCTTGAGGTCAGAATTAAGGATCTCTTCTGCTGCATTGAGGGTTTTGGCTTGGCCTGTGATGGCGAAGTCATCTGCGTAAGCAAATTTTCTGCCTTCAGTGTGAGGAAGATCTCGAGTATAGATGTTGAAGAGTGATGGGGCCAGCACTGAGCCTTGGGCAAGGCCATTATTCAGGTGCATTTTTTTGCTTTTTAGCCCTCCTAGAAAAACCCTGAAAGTACGGCCAGTTAGTAGTTGCTCAATAAGTCGTACTGTGTTGCCATCCTCTATGGTGTCGTAGAGCTTGACAAGGAGGCCTTTGTGCCACTAGTGTGCCAACCGCCGCACGCAAAGGTAGTGTCCGCCGCGCTATTCGCGATGTTACCGGCACGAATATTGTTACCGCGCGTGTAAGGTAGTGAGTGCTGTGAGTGAGGCGGCAACCAAATACTAAGAGGGCCTCCGATTACGAATAATTATGCCGCCACGTAAGGGGCCGAAGACCGAAAGGTCTCCCGGCCAAGGGGAAACATTAAATATCGGGGAACAATTGAAAATATTGTCCCTGAATATTGATGGAACATCTCTCTCAAAGGTGGACTTTTTAGTAAAAATTCACCACCATTTTATTTTTTTGACAGTTAAAAGGTTCGCGTTAAATTCCGATTCTAAATCCGTTTCAAATTTTGAACAAATTTTTATCAGCAGAATACGTTGTTAAGCTTGCCAGCTTTTTACAATTTGATGGTAAACTGGAAAGCACTTCGAATCGACGTTTAACAGGGATTTTTCAAATGACAAAAAAGAAATGGCTCTGAATGAACATTTGATGACAATGTTGCATTTGAATTTCTGCAAAACAATTGGGCCTATCTAGGCCTTGTGCAAATTGGCGACAAATACAGTTTTCTTTCAAAATGACATTGATCACACTTCTAGGGTTTTTCTGTTTCGTGTTCATATCATTCACGTAAATATGAGACTTGTATTGTAGCACACAACGTAGCTTTCAGGCAACATTTCAAATACGAAGTTCATAACTTCTTGTATTGAAATGTCACTTGATAATGGACTTTTTATGTTCTTATTTCCCTTTGTGTCCCCTTCATCTTTCAATTCAAATTTCGCAATCGAAAATGTATGACGGATTTCTTAAAAATGAAAAAAGTTCATGCCGAACGATGTTTTGTTATAATTTTCTTTTTTTTTTTGCGGTGAGGGATAACGTCGCTCCCTATTGAGGATTAAGAGAAGTGGAAGAAAAGTAGATACCTACTCGCCTCTTCAGATCTAGTGAAAAAAGATAGTTTTTTCAGTACTATGATACATTTCTAAACTTGATAATGGACTAGAAAGATTCTGAATTGCAGCGTAACCAGAACATCTAGATAGAGTTTTTTTTGTGAATACCGCACAAGAGTCCCAACTGCTCCCAACCGCCTGGAGCACTGAGACTCTTTCCCTTCCTACTGGCAGGGTAGTGGGAAGGGAAAGAGGAAGGTGGAGAAACACCTGGTTATTCAGATCTGGTCACCAAACATGGCTAAAGCCATTTCAATTCTGAATGTAGGTATTAGACCAGGACAACATTGAGAGTTTCTTCCACTCTGGAATGTGCCGCAAATATTAGGGAACCTACCCATACTACGTGACACTTTTAGGGGGGTGGGTCTTCAAAATGTCACGCTTGGTACAAATGAGCGGCGGATTGCTTAGGTTTTTGGTCACCCGGGGGGAGGGGGGGGGTTAAAAATTGCAAAAAGTTGGTCACGTAGTATGGGTACGTTCCCTTACTTATATTATTAATACCCAACGCAAAACGAGGGGTGTTATAAGTTTGACTGTGTGTGTGTCTGTCTGTGGCATCGTAGCTCCTAAACGTGTGGACCGATTATGATGCGGTTTTTTTCATTGAAAGCCGACGTAATCGAGATGGTTCTTAGCTACAATTCATGAAAATCTGTTCAGGCATTTCAATGTCATCAGCTCTTTTTGTGTCGGGGGTTACTTAAAATTTTGAAAAATTTTTCTATTTACTTTTTGTTCTCACGTAAATCCAATTTAGTTGGTTATTTTTTAATAATTTATTTTTATTACTAGCGCAGATCCAGAACAACAAAATTTAAAAAGGTATGATATTTGCACCTCGCTTCATGGTAGAAGATGTTCTTAGAATCGTACGATGAGAGACGATAACTACGAATCGAATCGTGACTTGTATATGATTTAGCTTTTTATGTTAAGTGATCATTTCGGAATAGTCAGGTTTTTTTAACCTTCCCATCCCACGGCATTTCCGACTAATGTGTGCTGTTTTCTTTCCCTTGTGTGTTTATCAAATCTAGCCGTGTTGTACATTACGAATATGTAAAAACGTTTGTTGTGTTTATTTATTTATTGCAAAAACCCCCCAATTCCGTGACTCACCTAGGGTGCTAAGGATTATGGGCCCACAAACAGTGTATCGTCCCCGGACGATATATGGTATCTCCTGTCTCCTGAAGAAGTGTCTGGGTTAAACCCAATATCGCCGTATAGGAATCATCGGATCATCCGGGTACCACGTGGCCCCACCCTCTGACCCCACCCCCCCCTCACTGTGTGACCCAACCAGCATACTAATAACATACGCTACGAATTACAGCAGACACAACAGCAAGCAACATCTTGAAAAGCTTATTTTCAAATTTTCAATTCGTGCTCAAGTTGGAACTAGATAATTTAAAGTCTATGCAAACTAATAGGCGAGCAACTCTAAGGCGATTTATTGGCGCACTTTTCAAAAGCGTTTTGATTTGTCAATGTTCTAATTTTTCCGGTTACCATTGTAAATGTATGTTATTTGGGAAAACTATATTATGTTAAAAGTACTATTTGTGTTATAAGAATTTAAAAAATTGCCACGGTGCTTTTTGTCTGCAGGTACCACCATTTTTTATTTAAGTTACAATGCATAATATTTGCTTATTTTTTGTGTTCTACATAATGAAATTTCCATTTCACCAGCAATATATAGTGTACCTTTTTATAAAATATTTGCACACAATGTTTAAAATACCAGGTAATAAATATTTGGTGAGAAAACGCTGTTATTATTTTTCTTTATAATACATTGTGTAACAATTGAAAAAATATATATATATATATATGTGTGTATATCTTGCAAAAATATACATATTAACAAACTAAAATAAAATATACAGAGTGTCCGGAGGTAAAGTCCATTAACTTCGCGAGGTGATCCTACATGATACTGCAAGTAAAAAAGATAAATAACTTTTTCCGAAATTCAAACTTTTAGCGGTAGTTTTGAGGTTAAAGATAAAATTAGTCTGGCGTGTGCCGCCAGATTTATTATTTTCCGCTGTTACGATACGGGCCAATCACAATCGAGTCGGGCGCCCGGCAGGCTCTCAGCAAGTAAGATCGTACCTCACACTAAGGATTTTTAGTAGGAACTCTTTTTGTATGGGAAAAAAATGTTGGAATTTCGAAAAAAGTTGTTACTCCTACTATCATGTAGAATCACCTCCCGAAGTTAATGCACTTTACCCCCGGACATGCTGTATAAACCCGTGACTCCTGATATTATTTGAATTAAAAATGTTAATATAATTTTGGTCTTTACCTTTTTTCGGTAACTTTTCAAATTGACTTTTTCAAAATTTTTATCATCATAACAAAAAATTCTTCCCGTTGTCGTCACTGGTCAGTCATCCGAGAAACTGTCCAATCCCTCACTCCATCCCCAACTGTCGTTTTTTTTTTCAAAAGAAGCAAACACATTGCGACTTAAAATGTTAAATAAATGAAAAGAAAATACTTGGTTTTAAGTCGCTTTATTGTATAATAAAGTGACTAAAACTAAGTATTTTCTACTCATTTATTTTTTTTTGTTTAAAAAAAATTAAAAACATCAAAAGCGTCACCGGAGAATAAACTTTTATTTACATTTTTTACTCCAAATAATGTCAAGAATCACTGGTTGAAGTATGTCAAGTACGTCCCTTAACGCCTTGAATAATTTTTATTGAATCTTTACATTCCCACATCGTTTTGCAAAAAAAAATCTAACCAGTTTTGATAACAAAGAACCAAAAATTTTAATACAATTTTTCATATATTTCTCCATAACTCATAACTTGTTATTTGTAATGAAGCGATAAATAATCATACTTTCATACCCCTACCTCCTGTTTGCCGACTGCCTTTATTCTAGAAATTTCTTTTCCATGCAATATTCATGGCAGTGGTCAAAGGGCAAGCTCCTACGGGTGACTCTGCCGACCAAAGTAGACGTCTGCAGGAAGGTTCTATCCCAAATCTAAATATAATAACATTACTTCCAGCCCACTACGCGAGATCACACAGCCAGGGGGCGCTTTGATGCTGCGAATCGATTTGCAATAATTACACACAAATACGTTTTATAATTAACGTACATATTTGCATTATGTTATGTACGAAGGTGTTGCGTTTGATTTTCCATTGTGATAACTAATCATCATCAGTAATATGTCAATGTGGGAATAATCCATTTTGAATAATAATTAATGTACTTAAAGGCTTCAATTTGTACGGGTACTACCTACTCATCCAAATAGCCTTACGTATTATGTTTAGGGACACGAAAAAAATATCGGTGCTTTGTGGTATCGAGTACTTTTCCTTTCGATACCGATACTTTTGTACTCGATACTTCGTATTCGATACTTTTACTCAATGAGTGCTTTTTGGCAAGTATCGATACGTTTAAAAATTTGGCTAAGTGACTCATGTTTATAGCAACGCTATCTAGTTCAATCATAGCAAACCTTCTAAAACATTCCATTGCGTTAGTATAATTGCAAGCACAAGCAATCTAGTGGGTCATTGAACGAATAGATGGCGCTGTCGATTTAGGACAGTAAACTGACATAATATTCAAATTCTTTCTAATCTGTGACTGTGTTTATTTCGCGCTTTGTTTCATAGTTATTTATTTGGCGATCACATTACCGCGGACTAAGATTGATTGTTTATTGGGCTTGCCGCTTGAACGTATTTGATTTATTACTATTATTCTGTGCTGTGTATATTTGAGTCATAATTAGAGGAATGCCGCCTAGTAAGGGTGAACTTTGTCAATATTTTGTCAAGATTAACAACAACGAAGTAAAATGCAAGATGTTTGAAAACCTTAAAATCGTTAATTCTGATCCTGTGTCAGAGCTGTAAATCAGGCCCTATGAAATGTACTCGATAATTTGAAGTATCGATACTTTTGTTTCAATACTTTTGCGAGAACGATACTTTTTTCCGATACTACTCATGAGTACAGCATCGATATTTTCTATTCGATATATACATTATATTTTCTATTTCCTAGTTACGTTTTTATTTTGTTTTTATGCATTTGTTAATGCACTTTAAATGAAGCCGTGAAACCATTTGTCACAAAACTAGGTTGAATTTTTTAAATACCACATATATAATTCAGCCGATTTTAACACACTTCTTTCGAAAGTTTTTCTAATTGAACAATTGAAAAATATGGGAAAAATAATATGGAGTCAAAATAATAAGGATCTTTTATAATTGTGGATGTTTGGAAGCTCCGTGGCTCATTATGAGGCTCTGCACAATGAAGCTCATTAGAATACAATGCGGGCATAAAACAGGCCTTGTCGGCCTCCGTTGTCTAGGTATAAGACTCTCCACTAGCAATCCGAAGGTCGCGGATTCAAACTAAATTGTATTTCATTAATTTGTGTTTTTTCGCAAATGATTAATTAAAAATAATATAGTGTATTTGCGACACGTTCCAGGATGGAAGATATTCTCAGTATCGTCCTAGTTTAAGACCACCTTTCAGAATTGAAACAACTTTGCTTTAAATGGCTTTAGCCGTGTTTGGTGACTAGATCTGAATAGCCAGGTATTTCCACACTTTCCACTCCTCACCTCCTTCCCCTCCCCACTACCTCACAACACACCCAACTGGGGATGACGTGGTCTCACTGACTCCAGACGTGAGCAATTTTTTTTTTTTTTTTAAACGATGTGACTGAACACATCAGATAAAAGCTGTCCTAATTTCACGTCGCCTGAGCTCATCGTTAGAAATTTTGTTTAACTTCTTTAGACAGCCAGATTTCTACTTTTCAGGTCAGATTGAAGCTCCATAAATACTTCGAGTACCTACTGAGTCTAAAATATAGGTTTTTAGATACTATAAATTAAGTTTAGGTTTCTCGTATGATTTTTCCACAGAGAGAATCTAAATATTAATAAAGTGTTTGAAAACAACAACTTTTTTCTTCCTAAAATTTATTTGTCCTAGTAAAATAAATTGTGAAAGGCGTTATTAATTCGCGTAATATGTAAAGCGTTAGAGGATCGATGGTGGTGGAATGTCATTCCTATCGTCCTTGTGAATGCCGATCATTAATCTGAATAGCGATTACTAGGCCATTCGTCTGAATACCATCACTGTGCCTAATCGGTATTAATTTAAGCTTTATTTGCCGCCAGCTAATGAATTGGCGACCTCAAAACCGTAAATGTAACTAAACCCATTATTTACACGCACACCCGCAATTGGACACATTCGAGATCTTCGTACATGTTTGGTCACAAGTAGATATAATAGTATGTAGTGTCTCCCTACAAAGGCATAACTATTCAAACCCGGGCATTGATAAACGGATCATGGCGACCATATAAACTATTCTGCCAAACAAAATATTCTCAAAAAATTTCTTTCGGGAAAATCGGTAAATTTTGTTGGGAAAATAATTTTGAAAATGGGTAGGTAATTTTTTACAAAATTTTTATCTTTTTCATTTTGTGATGTGAAGTTTGAAAAGCTTAAATGTCATTTTTGATGCTGGAATTTTTTTTCTGGAGAATCTCTTCCTGGAAAAATTTACCGGAAAATGGTCGGTAAATAGTATAATAGTTTTTGAAGGTGACAATTTGTTTTGTAAATTTTACAACGCGGACACTATTTGAAAACTTCAATCGTTCTTTCTGAAAATAATGGAGGACGCCACTTTCATTTACAACAACCCTGAACTGAACAGTCACTAAAATAATAATACCTACCTTTCTGGGTCACTAGGATATTTAAAAATGTCCGCATTATAATAAACTAATGTACCGGACCGTTATGGCTCCAGGTATTATTTATAGTATATTTAGTGTGTAAATATCAATATCAAAATCATAATATTTAACACGGCTAAGGCCATTTCACAAAAAACACACAATCCAAGGTTTTCTTCTGTAAGCTTTACCCGAAGAATTTTAACCAGCGGGTCCTGAACATACTTGGAGATAAAAACGAACAAGTTGTTTTGCTGTCCGAAGATATTTTTATTCAATTAAAAACTAAAAATTATTTCTTTCACAGAGACAGAGTGCGTATCGCGTGTTAAGCTAGGATGTATTCAAGTACTCAGTGGCGACGTGTGATGGAAAAATATTTTTTAATTAACTTATTTTTTTTAATTATTAATAATACAAAAAATATATCATTCGGACAGCAAAACGACATCTTCGTTTTTAACTGCACAAATGCTCAGAAATGACTGGTCCTTTGGACACGTGCTGTATAACCCTTACTTCAAATTATAATTCCTTGATTACCATTTCCTGACTTCCGTATAATTTTCCCATATTCTCCAGTCCAATAACATATACATATATATAATGATTGTGCACATATGCCAATATTATTATGCCTAAATCCATTGTATTTCAAATTACTCTGAATATATTATGATACATATATTTGTAAATTAACAATCGTGGGTATATTTATGACTACATTGACTACGTTATCAGTAAAATCGAACAATCTCACGGCTTGTTTACGGTTATTATTTTAGGTTGACTTTATTAATAATCCAAATACATTAGCTATGACTAAAGTTAAATATTGAGGTCGGGGGGGTAATTATATCGATTTTGAAAATTGGGTATAAGCGAAAATTTGATTTATAGATTCCAATTCATGCCTCTCTTCTCATCACTCAAATTAAAGCTAATTCACAAATTTTAATCAATGGCCAATAATTTATATGGCTGTCTCGTTTGTATCCATTTGAAGGGGCGTAGAAAGAAATTTGGTATATATATGATGAATTAGAGGTGATTAGGTTTTTTAATGAACTAGATTTTTTGTGATTTCATTAAAAACTTGTAGGTAATAATAACTTGCATAATAAGGCATGCTAGAAACGTATACTTGTGTATTAGTATTTGTTATGCTACAATATAATAACGGCGTAAAGATTCAAAGTCAAGTAATATATTTTTTAAATTATTAAGTGCAGAAATATACCGCATATTGATAAGACTTTCAGTAACTAATACTATCTCTACATAATTATTAATAAAATTGGTAAAGTACCTACTTGACTTACTTTAACAGTGGATTCTGATATTTTTGGGATTAAAAAATGTGAATGAAATTTTGGACTCCGGTGATATTTTGATGTTTTTTTTCACTTTAAAACATAAAAAATCATAGGTATCGGACAGTCAGGGTTGGGGTAAGGGGTTGGGTGGTTACTCGGCTGAGTGACCAGTGATGACATGTGTATTTTTTTTTGTTTGGTTTTGAAGAATAAGAATTTAAAAAAAAAAACATAAGAAAGTCACCAGAGACCAAATTGCTTTTTCATTTTTTAAATAATTTTTTAATTTTTTTTATTATTAAATTTCCTTGAATAAAATACAAATCGGACCTACCGATTGAAAAACTCCTAACGGAAATATTTATTGGTATTTTAAGGTTTCAATTTAAATTTTTAATAGATAATGGTAAAAACATGTTAAGCTAATTTTTTTGCAATACTGCGGTTAATCATGATCCAAGTGACATTGCAGTCGGATTTGTTAACATCATTCGAGGCTCCAGACTCTCGTTTCATCAACAGTGTTTAAAGAAACTCAAGTTTTCACGAAATATTATTATTTTTGATCATTAAGATAATACATAATTTATAACACCATTTAACCTCCATTTATACTTCACTAGTTAACATTACGGATAAATACGAAAAGTCGATAGTTTTGTTAATTTAGTGCTTTACCCAATATTTATAAAATATTGGGTAAAGCACTAAATTTATAAAATTTTGGATAAATTTGGGGCCCAATACGTTCTCACAAAGAGCCTGCGTAAACACAATCCCTATTTATAGTATCATTGGATAACAAGGCGGTTAGCTGGTTAGCTAAGATCTACCATACTAGTTCCGAGACTCGTGGCACCGTAATATATGCTGAAATACGTGGGTTTAGCTCCATATTGTGACCCGGGCCTATGTTCTAGGTATCAACAATATTATCTATAATTGAAGAGGCAGGATTACTCTGAAAGGTTTCTGGCAATAATAATAACTCGAATCAATACAAAGGACCCCCAAGCCTGCCCCAGACGTTCCTTACAGATACGCTAAATTGAATTTATAATTCCAACAAAATCAAATTTCCGAACCCCATCGAGACAATGGACCCAAGATAAAACCCCCCATAATGCCGAAACATCTACGGAGATTATATTTACAACTTTGTTTCCAATTCATTTTCCAAATGGTTCGAAAATTCGGCGATTGTAAAAATTCTTCCCTTTTACAAAGATCAAAAAATCGTGAAAGCAATTTTTTGGCGAGTAAATTCGCAATTACAATTTTTGGCATCAATAAAAGGATAGGATTAGGGCTATGAATGATGTCCAATATCTTTAAGAAAAAAGTATTTTAACTATCATTTTGCAATGAGAATATAATAATTGCCAAGGTTTTTTCTATCGATTTATTATTTATACCTACAATATATACAACGTGTCCGGAAACTCGTAGTACAAGCGGGAAACTGGTGAATCTACATCACGTAGAGAACCCAAAAAACTTATTTTTTTCGATCTCAGCATTTCGATTTTAATATTATTTTTTTTTCCATTTTTCCGCAACTAAAGGGTTAAAAAAAACTTTTGAGCCCGGTTTACCCTTCGATGCATTTTATAAGACATTACATAGCTGAAATCAACCCCCTAGTGAACAATTTTTTCAAATTTAACCAAAAAAATTCCAACTTCGGACCCGATTTACTCGAAAACGAAAGCTCAAATCGAAAAAAGTTATACCACAAAATCGACTCCAAATGTGATGTGGAGTCTCCAGTTTCCCGCTTGTACTACGAGTTTCCGGACACCTTGTATTACCCGAAAAACCTCTAACCACAACTGCTAAAAATAGAACATACTTAAAATATCAAGTATCTAGGCTTAACGGTGGAATAAACTAAACTGGGAACTTCACATTAACTTGCTCGTAAAGAAAATCCGTAAACTATCGTTCATTTTTAAAACGATAAGAAATATCATGTTACTAAACCAACTAAAAAATGTTTACTAAACTCTATTTTAACTTACGGTATTTCGGCCTGGGGGGGAGCTGCTGACAAGTACACTAAGCTGCTTAAAAACTCATAAACCATTAATTAGGATCATGTTCAAATTCCCTATCTGCATCCAGCGGAAAACCTCCTAATTGCAAATAACATACTTGATATTAGGAAACTATTCATTAAAAAGATCTTTCAAATAAACTGCACAAAATCCTTAACACTCCACGTAACTCACCAATAAAACACAAGAGCAAAAACAATCAACTTCTAGTTATAAAAATTAAATCAACTTTTGCCCAAAAGCTCATTTTCAACCTAAAAAAAACCACTTATTGCATTACTCATAAAAACCAAAAAAAAATAAAAAATAAAAATTGATTAGTTTATCTATCGAATTTATGTGTATGCAAACCTCCAAGACAGAACGTTAAGCTCCTTGACTCTGGACTTGATTAGGTTAGAAATTTAGCTTGGCATCTGGTTCTAAAGAGAAAGATACCTTCAGTGTCACCTTGTTGAGACACTATCATCAAAGCATTGCTTAAATTAGCTGTAATTACGATTAGGTCCAAATAACAAGCTAGGTCCCAACTTTCAACTATCCGTTATCCACTCCCTCAAATACTTTATTCATTCTGAACACATGTTTACAAAGTAACGATATTTTATTTATATTATTTATGTGCATCCCGGTCTCTCGTATTCAATTATCGAAAACAGTTATCTACTTCAAACCCAAAATATCTCTCTTCCGAACTGCGTGGTGAACTGTAATTTCCCGATGATGTACAGTAACGGGTGATGAACAACGGCAAACAAGTTCAACCCAGCGGGAGTAAACGCAGACTCCCATTTGCGTGAATTTAAAAGGCGAATAATATTTTGCCGTCATATCGTCTCTGTCAAGCGCAGAGTACCTGAAACGTTTCATCTTCCTTATTACTGTCAAATAAATTTCCACAACGGTTTTACAGCACTTTTTACAGCGGAGCTTTATTACTTGCTCACACACATTTCGGTGTTAATGTAATTCAAACACCGGCTACGAAACAATAAACTTTATATCGCCAGAATAACAGCCCTCTATAAACGTTAACGGAATCTGTGTTGTCTAACGATCTGGCGATACCGAGCTTTAACGTGACCATTTACGTCCATGAGTGTATTTTTTATACGTTGTTAATAATAAATAAACAATGCTTTGATTACATAATAAAAGCTTACCAAGCTGTATGCGTTCCCTACCTGTAATTTAAATGTAAACATTTACACACCAAGAATTATGAAAAGTTTACATTTCGCACAAAATAAAAGCGGTATTTTAATAAAAGGTATTGTTCGCACCGTAATAATAATAATATAAAAAAAGAGTTCGTATGAAAGTAGAATTTTACAATGTTGTACTATTTTGAGAGGCAAAATATTTTTTAATCATTAATAATCATTATTATTAGTGACCGACCGAAGGTTCGGTTTCGGTTTCGGCAAGGTTCGGCAAAAAAATCTAGTTTCGGCATATTTTCTGCCGAATCTTCGGCCGCGGCCATACCGAAACTCTGCAAAAGATGTCAATAAATGGTAAATTTAGTCTTAAGAATATTGTGTTTGTTAGCGCAATTAAAATTATAATGCTCAAGTAATGAGGTCCTTTGATTTTTGACAAATTTTTGTTCCAAGATGTAGTTAATATGTTTGTTAATTTTTAGTAACAAAAAAAAGTATTTTTTCATATTCGTCAATTATTCTTTTTTTATTTCATTTAACACATATTAACTGTCTGTATAAGTGTAAAAAATGAGCCAATTTCCAGTAAACAATAGATTTTTAACATGTCGAAAAAAGTTTCGGTTTCGGCCGGACACTAATTGTTATTTTTTTTTTTGTTTCTTTGTTTTACAATTTTTTAGAGAAAAATGTGTCCTTACTGGGGAACCCCGTTCTAAGGTCACATTGTACAAGTTTTCATGTTTAAAATATAAGTAAATACGTATGTTAAGAGGAAAATTATAAAGTTATATTTAAAAGAAAGTACAAAACAAGCATTAATCTTTGTTAGGTTGCAAAATTATATCTATATTCTTCCTTTCCATGTCCATAATTCATATCTTGATGCTTCTTTCGAAGTCGGTTATTTTTTAATGGTTTTTATTGCAAGAGGGAGAATTAAATAATTTTGTAGAGAGGTATTGCATATTTCTTTGTCCAAAAGTCATTTTGGTTGATAGAATATACGCTGTATTGTAGATCGTGTGAATCGGCTCGAGTTTGTAGGAGTAAAGTTATCCTGGTTTTTGAATGCGTACATTAGAATATCTTTTGTATATAATTGTTTCAGTGACATTAAATTCAATGCTAAAACATAGTCTATAGGAGTTCTGATGGGAACTCTTAAGTATATTACATCATGGATTCTGCAAAATTCATTAAAAACGTGTATTTGTGTCTCGAGCCTATCCATAGCTTTGTGTACAAAATATAGATCGTGTTCTTTGAGTAGCATTGCGATACCGCGTATGAGTTATACCTCCCAGAACAAGTTGAACAATGACGTCACTCTTTAGGGAATGTTGTAAAGATGATTAAAGGGAGTGGGAGTGCATCTATTTTCAAATTAAAAAATAAATAAATTGGTGTAATTGAAGATTGAACCTACCTACCCTGAACTGGAGTCAAACACGCTACCAACTGAGCCAAATGCCGGTTGAATAAGAGACATGACTTTGTGTCCGCGTGTGTGTGCGTGATTCCTACGAAAAGCTGACAGAATTCAATATTATCGACAACGAGTCTATCTGCAGAGTTTCAGCTTGATCGAATGCCGGAAAGAGGGTTAATTTCACTTCCTAGATTTCACTTTCTTCATATTTCAATTTCACTTCTGATTCAATCATGAAATCAGAAGTGAAATTCAAGTAGTTCACGTTTTTAATAGCTGTAGCTAAAGCAATTTCAAGCCACCCTATGTTTAGATTTTGAATGGTGATCTCTCTAAATCCAAAAGAAATGAGACAATAATGTTTAATTAAATGAAGAAGATATTAGCGAAACTCGATCGAAAATCTGGAGACAGAAAAATCAGAAAAAAATAGTGGCTCCACTGGGACACGAACCCAGGACCCTTTGCTTACATGGCAAGTACTCTACCAACTGAGCTACGGAACCTATATCCAATTCGGCCACTTTTAACTGTATCACACTTCGACTAAGAACTACAAACATTATCTTCATTTTCTTAACGCACATATTATTGGCTGCTATCTTTATATATGATCGCAAGATTCAAATCGAACTAAATGCTATCTAGATTGTGTCTGGATAAATTTTTATCCATTTTATTTTTTCATACCCGACATTTTTTGACTTTTTCTGCAAGTCTAGGATGAATATTTATTTTAATTTTTAACACTGGGACCAGTAGAGAAAAATATTGGCTCCACTGAGACCAGATTTTTGATTGAGTTTCGCTAATATTGTCTTTATTTAATAAAATATTATAATTTTATATTTTACTCAAAAATTCAAAAAAAAAAACTAGTGTGCTTCACACCGCATCACTGAAGTAAAACTTCACTAACTTATATCTCCCTCTCAAATTTCGTTCGCCTCGCCCGACCGTTGGCCTCGCCCGATCACACTTTTCATAACGCTCTCGCCACGCATTCATCAGCTTACTCCCCAAGTCAAGCGTGCGTAAAGGCCCGTCAGTCGAAATGCACCGACCAAATCGAATGTCTTAACACGAAACATCAATTTTTTCGTGAATAATAACGTACTGCTATAATCCCAACTGCCCGGGGCCAGTAGGACTATTGAATTCCAAATATGGATTATGTTACGAAGCTGAAAGGAGTCAGAGAGAAAGGAGATGATGAAAGTTGGAAAGTACCTGGCTATTCATATCTCGCCACAAAACACGGATCTATTTCAAGCGTTCTTTCGCTAGGGTAATATTGAGAGTATTTATAGTGATGAACAGAAATGAAATTACGGCTATTAACATAAATAGAAAATGGTTCAATATATAACGTAACGTAATGAGATATAATTTATTTGTTAAATTAGTAGGTAATCTATAGGTTATAAATGAATTATTTCCCTTGGTAACGCCATAACTTCAGAACGACCTTACCTATTTTATTTTTTTTTTTTTAAAGTTCTTAAGGAAAGAAAAATTAAGAAAATTGCGCAGAAAATCCAATAACGACTATTTTAACTTCGCACGTTCGAGAGTTCGCGCGTTTGATTGAATTGAATTTAGCAGGCAGCTGTTTTTTTATTAAAAGAATTGTCTATGGATTTTAAAAAATATAGATATTTTAAGGTACCAAATTTGATTGATTAATATGATATACGAAAAAGAATATTTGTATTGAAAATTAAAATTTGATTAAAAAAAATTTTAATAGGTGGCACGCGAGCTGTATGAAAACTGAATGTACTGGGACTGAATATGTGGAACGCGGGAGGGGGGTTGTCGGTACGGGGGAACGGGAGATGGGTGAGGTTAGGCGGGGAAGATGGAAGGGGAACACGGGAGTAGAACGGGGACGCACGGGAAAGGACACCTTTGCATGCAAGGAGAAACAATTTATTTCTTTGATCAGGGCATTGCAACGCATGCCGGGAACCAGCTAGCGCTTTATAAAAACAGATTTATTCCGTAGCTTGGTAGAATTTTCCTGCTATAAGTAGCATGTTTGCTTTTCTGTGAAGACTTCCAAGCTTATCATGAAAATTACACGTGATACCCCATTATGGGGAGAGACGGGCTGGAACGGACTATTTTCTTTGCCCATTACCTCCGAGGCAACCCTCCGTCACCCGTTGCGCCACTGGAGCGATTATTGCGTCGGGCGTAACATATATTATGATGATGACGTATACTAGATGGCAGCAAGAAAATATTTGTCCTGAAATGTGTGTTACTTTTTGTCTGGGCCATCTTCATGAGTTCAAATTTAAAATAGAGATGCAACGGATATCCAGTTACTATATATTGTTTTCGAAGTCGTGAAACTAACCGTTTTTTCGTGCCGTCAACTACGCCATGCTACCCGCCTACCAAACAGTGTCACGAATGCTTTCTGTAGAAAGTTAGAACTTGAAAGATTTTATTTTTTAAATTAACCCCAGTATAATAGGGGAAAAATAAGATTTAATTTTTTAAATCAATCCCTAAAGAAAATAATTTCCCTCAATAGCCTTTGTCATCCTTGGGGATGCTATGTGGAGGGTTTTTTTAAGAAAAGGAAGGAGAGTGAATTCTGGGAAAGAAAAAAACGAGAGTTCGGTAGGAATTTAGGGGTTATCGTGTCCAGGTGTGATCCGCTGCGAAGCAATACGATGGGTCGAGAGAGATCAGATCAGGTCTGCCGGCCTTTTCCGATCTGGCCCATAAATGAACAGGCACATCCGCCGCCAAAGCCTGAACAGTCTGAACACGCCTCACCAGATGAACCATCATCATTTCATTTCTTGCAGGCTATCCGGTGAAGGCAAGACAATATCTCCACACAGGAGGTCCTGAGGAAAATATTTTCCCTAGGGCCAATGTCATCTTTGGGGATGTTGTGTGGAGGGTCTTTTAAAGGAAAGAAAGGAGAAAAGTTCTGGGAAGGATAAGATATAAGGGGTGGGTAGGAAGTCAAGGGTCCAGGAGTGACGGATAAATGAATCCATCCCTGCGGTGCAAGGCAATGTTCCAAAAGAGTTCTGCTTGAGAGGTCACAAAGTCTCCCTCAACCAGTCTCTCCCGATCCGGCCTGTCACGCAGCTGGTAGACAGACAGATCCACCGCCAAAATCCGGACAAACCTCACCCTACGAACTTTCTTTTTCCGTGTTCAAAGGGAAGCAACCATGCCTCGAAATCAACACGGGTTTGTAACTCATTTTACCTTCCAAACCCGTGTTCAATATAAGGCAAGCGGCATCCAATTGTGCATGGGTTTGTTAATCCAATTCTCTTTTCAAAGCCGTGTTCAGTACGAGGCCCGTCTTCCAAAAGTGATTATAACATAAAAAAGGATGTGTATGCATACACCCACAATATAATGGATTGGGCAATAAAACGCAAACAATCTTACTAATAAAATAAAACAAAAACATTTAAAATATAAAAAGTAAGTAAGTATAATATAAAAAGAATTTTACTTAAAAAAATTTTAATAACTTTTTATTATTATTTGGTAAAAGTGAATTTAGTCCACCTCACGGATAATACGGAACGTTCGTATTGTCGAAGTTCAATGCACGGATAATACGGAATATTCCTTTTTTTACTAATAGACAATCGAATATGACATTTGCCGGAAGTATCGACCAATCTTATAAAATAAATTCTCGTCAAAATAAAAATATAAAAGTACCTACTTCGAATTATTGGGCTGAGGTTCAAACTACGAAAGCTGCATGTCATCTTAATTTAGATACACCTTCATCCCAGGTTTTTAATGGTTTGGCAAAGCAGGGTTTGTCTAGCGGGTATGTGTAATTATTCTAATACATTTCTTTCCATGTTCTGCTGTTATAAATACAGGTACAAAGTTGTCAATAATGCATTCACTTAATATCATGAATAAATTATTGTTTTATATGGCAAAAATATTTTTATGTTTCATGCACAGCCGAGGACGCGTGACGTACTGAACACGGGTTTGGAAAGAGAATTGGCGTTACAAACCCGTGCACAATTGGAGGCCGCTTGCCTTCTATTGAACACGGGTTTGGAAGTTGAAATAGCGTTACACACCCGTGTTGATTTCGTGGCATGGTTGCCTCCTATTGAACACAAAAGGAAATACGCAACCCGAGCACCCCTGTTAAGTCACCAAATGTAGCAAACCACTAGGGGTGATATATGGCAGAGGTGTTGGTTCAATAAATGGGGCGGCAGCGCGCGGCGGTACTCATACCTTCCTCCTAAATACCAGATATCCGCTATCCTGCCATTTCACCATCCGTTGAAATTTAATCAGTTAAAGTTATATATTGACGGCCAGCGTAGTCCAGCGGTAAGGCTCTTGACTCGCACAATGAAGGTCGCGGGATAGAATCCCGGCGTGGGAAATAAATTTTATTTGATTCATTTGTTTTATTTCACAAATTATTCATTTAAAACAATATATAATAGTATATTTGCGGCACGTTCCAGAGTGGAAGATACTCTCAGTATCGCCCTAGTGTTAGACCACCATTAAGAATTGAAACGTTGTTTGAAATGGCATTAGCAGTGTTTGGTGACCAGATCTGAATAGACAGATACTTCCCCATCTTCCCCTTCCCTATCTCCATCCCCTCCCCTTTACCTTCAGCCTCACAACATACCCCAATTGGAGATGACATGGTCTCACTGGCTTCAGACGGGAGTACTTGGTAGTAAAATTTAAAAAAATCGTACCTACATTAACACGCATTTTTTAAATGCTCTTACACGAAGTCATATATTTCCTAATTTAATTGTAAAGGATAGAGCTTGTTTGTGTTTCTCAGCTGGTGAGTGCTGGTGGCATGCAATTTTCAAAAAAAATATGGTTGTCTAGAATTTCTAGATCAACGCATAAATGTCCTTTTTATAAATGTTCATTGACTGGACGTAAAGAAGTTCTTTTGTAAATCGTTTCAATCATTTGACATTTCACGTATTTGACTTACTTTAATTGGTGATTCCTGACATTATTTGGAATAGAAAAGATAAATGAAATTTTGGTCTCCTAGCTAGGAGCGACGTGAGGGGTTGGGCGGTTACTTGACTGAGTGACCAGTGACGACAAGTAGATGAATTTTTTTTTTTTCGAAAAAAAAATCACCATAGATCAAAATTTTTTGTACATTTTTTACTACAAATTATGTCACTGCTTAAAGTAAGTCAAGTATATCCCTTGTATAGGTCCTAAATTGGACTCAATGACTATTTGTACTGTTGTTTGAAACTGATTAATATAATAAAGTATACCTACTTCAAATATAAGTTTTGCCTTGAAAGAAGCCACCTAAGTACAAATCAAGCATAATAGTCAATACGTGACTTATTCCAATAAAATAGTGATCCCCCAATAATGTTTGAATATATTCTGTACGTGGCTCACCACCCTTACCCTTACAGCCTACACTGCCTTCCACCCTCTGACAATCCGCATCAGGAAAACTCCATCCATTAAACCTCATCCCCATATAGAACAATACAAATTTCCAGGATACTTAATATTACCCGGCAAGAAAGCACCCGAAGTGGGGATAATGGCGATGTGATAGTCGTAAAATACACTCCACCGATTTTTCATTACTTCCTATTTATATAACGAAATTTATGTAGATTATATAACATAGGCACAAGAAGTTACACAAATAGGCATATTTTTTTTGCAATAGGGGATGATTTTAGTTTTATAATAGGGGTATATTTTCATCTAGATCAGGCCTCTACTCGATCATTTGCCGGACGTGTTTTGCGTATTGAATGTTTGCCGAAATGCTTTGGGAATACTCAAAAACTCAACGATTCATTTTCCAGCTTATGTTAATCTTTTTTCAACTCAAAACAGCTCCTGTATTAACCCTTAGTATTCATGGATTTCGTTGTGTTAAATTCCGTACATCTACTACTAAGAAAGGTGCGTATTTAACGGATTTAAAGCATAGTTGTAATAATTAAGTACTGTTAAATTCCCTACTGTATTGTTCTCAATAATTATTATTGGATTAGAGATTAAAGATTAGCTATTCAGATAGGATTGGGGTGTCAGAAAATCTGGCTCGAATTTCGACCGCGGTGGAGGTTACACGAAACCGTGCCAAAAGCGGCACGTATTTTTAGTATTATGGTATCAAATTTATTTATTTTTGAAACATGAAATAAATATATGTACGGCGAGCGCAGAGCAGAACAGAAGGTGCCTGGACGTTACTCACCAGCAGCAGTTTGTACAAAACAAGGTTCATACATTATAACAAACATTTAAATTGTACTCCTCCTTTACCAAGTGTTATGTGCAACACACATTGCGTCGAAAAACGTTTGATATTCGCAATGTTCCCCTAGATTGAGAAGCCTCTGCCAGCTTTCACGGTGGTCGCTAGTGGACAAGCCTATATAAGGCCCAGCCGGCTTGACATTGTCTCTTTTACCTTCCGCCTTCCGAGTTTTTAACAGTTACACCATGTAGTTGGCCATTCCTATGGGCCGAAGGCCCTGCCCGGCAAGTTGCGTTGTTCCTTGCAAGCCGGTGGTTGATTTGTTATTTATAATTAACCGAGTTCTCATACCCGCATTTATTATTGTTGAGAACATGTGCAGTGAATTCGAAGGCACGTGTCCATTCCTACAACACTGATCCAGAGTTGGTGCAGAACCCAAGTCGCCTGCGCCTAGCTTCCGTCTGGGGACGTTGGAAGCTAGCCCTATTCGCTGTGCAGTCCACGAAAGGTATCTTCATAACCTATATTAGTGTCCGAGCCTAACTTCCAGATTAGAGTCATTCAAGCCATATCCATAACTTAAACAGGCCTTAAAATGTATTTCCCGATTGTGTTCTAAGCTTGTATTGTAAATAAATCCTTGTGTACTATTTATAGAGTTTAATTGTATTCATAACCTACCTACCCGAGTGCCGAAGCCAAGACCCTGAGATAAAAGTCCATGCTCGACGATGTTGATTGTAGTAAGGCGTTCTAGCCGCTGTTTGTACCATTACTATCACGGTAATCCCGTGCCTTCAAGTATAATAACATAGCACTGGCGCCAAAAATCTCGGTTGGGTAATTATGAAATACAAAAGAATTCTTAATTTAAAATGTGTTCTAATACCTATGTAAATTTAAAATATTTGTTCAATGCCAATTTAAATGTTAACATCATGTTTAAAATGCAGCTAATAGATTGTGTTGTAAATTCATTTTGAAGCTATGTACCTAGGTACCTAGCATTCTAAAGTTGTCGTTCGGACGAGTCCATTATTGGTACGAAAACTATCGAAATAAACAATAATTCGGGTGAAATACTTATTCAAAACAGTTATTTATGTAATTTTGATAAAATTAACAAGAAAAATTATACAACAAAATGCTTAAATACGGTTTTTAAGTAAAGTAGTGCGCGGAGTAATGAGTCGGAACAGTCCAAGAAAAACGTTCGGTACAAGCGTACAAGTGGTACCTACCTTGGTAAATTTGCCGCGCAAACAATATACCTAAGAGTTTTTAATAAAAGAAGTTTGAATTTCAAAGAATTAAAGTAATATTTTGTTCAAAGAAAAAATAAATATTCTTGTTATTTCAAAATAATTTAATAGATTTTCAAATAAGTAATTCATAGCGTAAAAAGTGAATCCATAATCCCGCGCAAAAAACGACTTCATATTTTGTAGTTATATAGGTACATAAATATCACATTAGCAAACGGTCAGCGAGCTGTAAACAAGTGCAAGCGTGTTCAAACGGAAGCTAACAATAAAATTTTATAGATTGGTCACCATAAATAATAGAGTCCATAATAATTGAGCCCACGGAATAAAAATAAAAAAGTTAAATAATAGATAAATGAATACATTTTAATAAGAATTAAAAAAGATTTAAAAATAAAACAAATTTCAAATGAAAATAATTATATTGTTTCAAACAATGCATTAAAAAATGGTAATAAAAGTATTTCAAAGAGAATTGTGCGAATAATGAGGAAAACATAATAAACATTCTATAATAATAAATTAAAAGCAAAATTAAATAGAAAATGAGTAATAATAATACTTGTAAATTGCAAAGAATAACAAAAAAATGTTACTGTAAAATGTTAGGAAGAGACATGTTTTATATAATCGTGAAGGGCCTCTCTAGTAGCAACCACAGAAAGAAACACGCATGATCATCGTGGACAAGCACGTCATATTGGGCAAATCTATTTTTAGCAAGGGTGAGCATTTCGCGTCGCGCGCACAGCATAAAAAATCCAGTGATTATTAAAATGTGGAGTAAATTTGTCGAGAATATTTTTTTGAATTAAAACGAAATATTGTTAAATGAATTTGTACATCGTTTAGAAAATGAAATAGTTTCAATGTTTGAGATATTTAAGGAATTGAAAATTTAATAAAAATCTTTTTTTTACTTTTTTCTTATTAAATGTCTAGTATAGTTGAATAATAATTGTTCTTGAAAATTGAAAATGCTTAAGTAGTGCACATTGAGATAAAAAGGAAAAATTTGGAATTCTTGGATAATATGGGGTTAGATTCAGGGAATGATGGAAATAAATTAAATTAACTTGTATAAAATCGTGTATATGATAAAAGTTCATAACTTGTCGATATTACCTGATTGGAAGTAAAACGGAAGTTAGATGTAGTCCGTCAAACCAAAATCTAATAAATATATCAACCGCAAGTTATTTAAAATCATGATCCCTTGATAGTGACTTTTTTACGATGAGAACTATTTAGATTGAGGAAAGTAAATACGGTCCTCAATTTAACCTCTGAAATAATTAAGAAGCTCGCGTGGCGTATTTATACCTAATCTGCCCGGCATTCGTCAGCGACCTGTCGGGGAGCGGGTATTTGCGTTCGTAATAAACCCCCCCCCCCCCTAATACAAGTTAAAGAAAAACATATCTAAGAATATGTATATTTCCAAATATTTCTTGAAATTGCAAGGATAGAAACTTATATTCCTATCAAATAAAATAATTGTGGAAAAAGAGTTAAGAACAGATTTCAACAAGTAAAATCATGAATTAAAAAAAGAGTCAAATAGTTTTTTAGGATTGCAATGTTTTTTCTGGTGGAAGAATTGGAAACCACAAAGAGGATTGTAATCGAGTTGTAAAATCGTTATCATTTTGAAGCTTATTTTATATATCATGAAAAACAATAGTGACAGTGAATAAGGCGGATGCGACATCTGCTGTCACATTCAATATATAAGACGAGCTCGCGTGTAAATGGAAAAATATTCCGAGATTGTGAATCAATCTGAGTGCCGTAATTGAAAACCCCCCATTATAAGTTGAAAATATTGCAAGAACATATATGAAAATATATATATGTATTTCCACGAATTTTTATTTACGAAAAGAGGAAAAAGTTGAAAATAAAACAGTTAAAAGATTTAAAATAATGGAAAAGTAAATGAATAATAGAGGATACAAATTTAACGGAAGTAATTGAAAAGTATTGAGAAAAGGTTACAATTTTAATTGATTGCAAATTAAAAGTTAAATTCGTTCGATGCAACATTAAATGTTAAAGGAAAAGTTTGAGAATTAGCGAATGCACGCGCGAAATGTTTTGACAACGGACAGAAGACTAGGCAAGAAACCGGACCGCCCGGCTGGAAAAAATAGGTACCTAGGTGTGCGAGAGAATACGGCATTGCATTAAAAGAATAATTGAATTCTTGTATAGTTAGTTCTTTTTAGCTCTCTAGATGATTCTAATATGGATTGTTTGAAAAAATGAATTATTTTAGAATTGTAATATGTTGTTTTAAACGGATATCAGAGTAGCTAACTGATATTTGGTTGAAAAAACAAGAGAGTGAATTGAACAGCTATTACGAAAATAAACAGAATTCGGTCAGAAAAATATTTTTTTTTGTGTTTTGAAAGTTTAAAATAAATATTTTTCATAAGAAAATAATAAAGAATTAAATTTAAGTGATACGTTTCTCATTCGTATAATAATAAATAATAAAGCTGTTTTGAAAAAAGGGAAATAGGAATGACTAATTTGCTGGTGTAACGTGTTAAATAAATTTTTTATGTATATTATTGTAAATAAAGGTAACCCATTTTTGTATAAATAAACTATACTAAAAATGTTATGTATATTATTGTATATAAATTGTTCGGTGTTGTATATAAAAATAAATCTCTCTTTAAATTTCTTTTTCAATAAAATATATAAAAATAAATCTCTCTTTAAATTGCTTTTTGCATAAAAGTTATGACAAATAAAAGTATACGTCGAAAAGTAAACAGAACGAACAAACAAGTACCTACGGAAATAAATTTTCAAATATAGTCCGATTGTAATAAGTAAATTTATTTCGAAAAAGGTAAAGAAATTCTGCGTGGTTATAAAAATTATCCTGAGATAGCATTGAAAAATAAAATGTTGAATAATTCGGTTAAGAAAAAAAAAAAAGTTCTTGTAACGATGCGGAAGTAATAATGCCTTCGTTAATAAAAGCAGTTTAACGCAAAACGGAATATGTTTTACATATAAAATAAACAAAAGTAATAAAAAATAAATGTTTTTTTAATTTTGTCAACAGTTTGATAAGAAAGAAAAAAAAAAAGAATAATTCACGAATGATCTATGGTGAGATTCGTAAGAAATTTTTTGTTGGTGACCATTTTAAAAAATAGGGAAAAGTTCACGAATTTAAAGAAAAAGTAGGTAATCATTTATTACTTGAGTTTAAAATGAAAGGAAATTTTAATGAATTAAGTTTTGTCCTTCTTGACTTGTATTACAAAAAAGACAACGCGTAATCGTTGTCGGAAATTATATTGTGCCTTGCGCAGATATTGAGTTCTAAGTGAGCTCAAGAAATGTAATACGGGTATGGATACCTACCAGCGTGTACACTTCTAATTTCAAAGCGTTATAGGAAAGTCTTCCTTAGAATTAAGACAAGTGGGGTTGCCAAGATAAGTAATCTTGGGCAATAAAAAAAAAAAGAGAAAATTTGTAATACAAGAAGAGACACGAAATTTTTTTTAACACTTCAGGCGAGTTTTGAATAATAGTCAAATATTAGAATTTTTATACTCAGTTTGTGTCTAATTAACAAGACCATGACGCCCAAGTTAGAAAAGGAACAGAAAGACGTATTCGGATATTTTTAAATAAAACAAAGTTAACATTGTAAGAAAGAAACTACGAAAATAAAGTAAAAAATAGATATTGAAAAGGAAATATTACATTGAGATGTATTGTGAGGTCAAAAGGTCCGTGACGTCACAATAGAGGGAGTATTAAGTGGACTCGAATGTTGTATTATATTGAATCTGCAGCAAATATAAAATTATATTAAATTGAGAGAATAAAGTTGAAATTACTGTCAAATATTCTTTAATAAGTAAGAGAAATTTTGAATAAAAAATGAAGTAAAATGTAGAAAAGAAGTTCTTGCTAGCAAATTCAAGTATGGTATAGCGTTCAAATGTATATAAATGTATATATCTTTTTGTTGTAATTTTAAATGTTTATATCTCTCTGATTTGCTTTCGATAAAACACATCTGAAATATTAAAATTTCTTGAAAAACAAGTAAAGTCGTTCAGTTAAATAAAAAATATTAGATTTGAAAAATGAAGTTTTTTTTAAAGTGTTTTGATTGATTGAGGTTTAATAATAAATTTCTGTATAACCTTTGGATTTATCCTGGGGTTCGTGTTGAAACATAATGTTGTTTTTGAACCGGGTATGTACCCACCCTATTGGGAATGCAGAGAGATAAAATAAACTTTAGTTGTTTACAGTATTTGAAAGAAAAAATTAAACAAGAATAGAATTTGTTCAACGAAAAGATTAAAAGAAAACAATAATAGAAAATTGAAGTTAAAAATCTGTCAAACGACTAGTTAACCCCTCGAGTATAGAGAAATTAAAATGTTAATTCCGATAAACGATGAAATTTTAGATGAAAATTTAGGATCATTATAATAGATTAAATAAAAAAGGTATAACAATGATTGGAATTTCAGTTAATCTTGCTTAAATATGTTTGAAGAATAGGTAATTGAAAAAACATATGAAGTAAATTTTTATTTTTTTTTTTGTTTCTTGTATTACATGAAAAGAATCAACAATCTGTGTGATGTTGAGAAACTATATCATTTAATGATAATGAATTAATTAAATTCAGGAATTGTATTGTATGTATGTACATACCTACGTATATTGATTCTGGTTTCAAATCGTGATAGGACAGCCTTCCTTAGAATCAGGGCAGTGGGTTTGTCAAGATGAGAGGTCTTGGACAAAAAAGGATTGTAATACAAGAGAGGAATAAATTATTAAAAGTTAACCCTTCAAGTAAGCATAGAATAATTGTTGAAATTAAAAAATTTTTTGGCATTTTTAAAGAAATGTCA
The DNA here is from genome assembly GCA_917880885.1 of Limnephilus marmoratus. Classification (NCBI taxonomy): domain Eukaryota; kingdom Metazoa; phylum Arthropoda; class Insecta; order Trichoptera; family Limnephilidae; genus Limnephilus; species Limnephilus marmoratus. The sequence goes on from OU862914.1 coordinate 13,269,925, forward strand.
TGGCGCTCAAGAAAGATAAGAAAGATTCGAAATAATAATATTAAAGAATAGTTCAAAATAGAGAAACATAAACAGGTTAGGAAAAATGAGATTTGTATTAAAATCTAAAAGTTCATTGAAATTTTGTAATGAAAAGAGAAAGTTAATTGGTATTAATGTTTAAATCTCAATAAAATTACTGGAAATATTGAGTTTGGTAATAAAAAGTTGAATTTAATTAAAAACAGTGTCAATTTCTTTTTTAAAAAAAGAGAATAAATTTTAAAATAAAGATTAAAGTTTCGTAAGCAATTCAGTTATGATTAAAATTGAAATGTATATAAATTGTTAGCTAGTAAGATTAAATTGTTGTAACATGTAAACACGCGAATTGGATACTTAGTTATTTGAGCGACGTAAGTCAACGTGTATCTCACCATATATCGGTGTTGTTGTAAAACAAAAAAGTCTGTGTTATTGGAATTTAAAGCGTATCCGGTTGAAGATGAAGTTAAACAAATATGAGAGAATATATATATTATATTGGAAATTATCATAGATCTTAAATTTTCTAGTGAAGTTCTGTTTTTTTTGGTTATTGTTTTATTTATGTGTTGTGTCGAGCGCAATCATTGAAAAGGATTACTATGTGTTCGAAGGCGTTTTCATTTGATTTGGTCAGTAAGACATGGTCATTGTTTTTTAACATGACGAGAGGAAGGTGTGTGACACCTTGTTGTTTATTCGTCGAGCACAATCACGGAAAGGGAGTTTCCTGTGGATTGGTTAGTGAGACAAGATCATTGTTCTTTAACATGATAGTGTATGCGCATACGAGGGATGACGTGGGACGTATCTCTATAAACATGATAGGATTTAAAGTATAGCCTCAGAATTATACCTACGTGAAAGGATTTAATATATGCCTGATAATTATGTTATAAACATGATAGGATACGTATAGCCTTATAATTATACCCATTGTAGACTATGAAAACAGAACTGAAGATAGCTTAAGAGAAACTCATCAAATAAGTTAAAAAGGGAATAAATCGCAAAGTTACAATAACACAGCAAATTTAAAAAAAATACTACTCTAATTGGTGCATGTATTGTATTGTAACCTATTTAGTTTGGGATGTAAAATGCGAATATGTATCAATTTCCATTGATTACATGACATTAAGTCAGCATTGAAATTTTTAAAAAAAAATTGGAAATTTTAAAAATACTGTATGTCAAAGAGTACATGTCTTGTATTGTCTCTTAGAGAAAGACACTTGAAAAATGCGAATATGTATCAATTTCGATTGATTACAGGACATTATTTAGTCAGCATTAAATTTTTGTTTTGTTTATTTCTTTTAATTTTTTTTTTTCAAAAAGGTATATATTCAATAAGAATATTGAATTGCAAATAAAAGTATTATGTGAAGTGCGATAGAATTGACCTCGGTTGTTCACAAAAGATAAAACGCATTAAAATATCCATTGGCGGGATGTGAAAAAAAAAGAACAAATGTTTATAATCAATGCAAGATTGATATAGATATAAAAGTCTTATGTGAAATGCGATAGAATTGACCTCGGTTGTTCAGAAAAAATTAAATTGCATTAAATTATCCATGGAATGGATAAGAAAAGAGAAAAATGTATATAATTGATACCAATGATTTATTTAAAACAAGTTTTTTTTATTTTTATTTTTTCTTCAATTATTGAGAGGAAGAAGGTGAAGGTTTGCTAATACAGCAAATATTTTTTAAAAATTTATGTTACAAATTTGAAAGAAAAGCGTGTTTTGTATCGCAAAGGAGATTGTTTTTTTTACAAGAAGTACAAGTGATTACATACAAGGTTCAGTGAAAGATTAGTGAGTATTGTCTTCGGACAAAAAGAGAAGTGATATAGGAGTTAATATTTTTTAATTATTATGGCTTGTTACGACATACTTAATGTATTATTTAGGAGTTGATAGCTTGGCTCACAGGTAGATAACTTCATTTCTTTATATGGCTCACTAGGTAGGGAGTGCTTAACTATTTGTGATAATGGCAATTTTATGGCATTCCTATCCACAGCAAGCGAGAAGCCTCCACAAGAACAAATAACAAAACCTTTTCAGAAGTCAGCAGCAACGTGCAACTACTTAACTCAGAATGGAATCATATTGACTTATACCAGGACACAATTCCACCAAGGATGCAGGTGCGGGTCCAACAACTAGCCCGACCTGAGCAACTCTCTTTCAATCATATTGGACGGAGAAGGTAGTGTTATGTGCAACACACATTGCGTCGAAAAACGTTTGATATTCGCAATGTTCCCCTAGATTGAGAAGCCTCTGCCAGCTTTCACGGTGGTCGCTAGTGGACAAGCCTATATAAGGCCCAGCCGGCTTGACATTGTCTCTTTTACCTTCCGCCTTCCGAGTTTTTAACAGTTACACCATGTAGTTGGCCATTCCTATGGGCCGAAGGCCCTGCCCGGCAAGTTGCGTTGTTCCTTGCAAGCCGGTGGTTGATTTGTTATTTATAATTAACCGAGTTCTCATACCCGCATTTATTATTGTTGAGAACATGTGCAGTGAATTCGAAGGCACGTGTCCATTCCTACAACACTGATCCAGAGTTGGTGCAGAACCCAAGTCGCCTGCGCCTAGCTTCCGTCTGGGGACGTTGGAAGCTAGCCCTATTCGCTGTGCAGTCCACGAAAGGTATCTTCATAACCTATATTAGTGTCCGAGCCTAACTTCCAGATTAGAGTCATTCAAGCCATATCCATAACTTAAACAGGCCTTAAAATGTATTTCCCGATTGTGTTCTAAGCTTGTATTGTAAATAAATCCTTGTGTACTATTTATAGAGTTTAATTGTATTCATAACCTACCTACCCGAGTGCCGAAGCCAAGACCCTGAGATAAAAGTCCATGCTCGACGATGTTGATTGTAGTAAGGCGTTCTAGCCGCTGTTTGTACCATTACTATCACGGTAATCCCGTGCCTTCAAGTATAATAACATAGCACATATAACCAGTTATTTCTATTGACCTTTTAACCAATTATTTCCCCCTGGATGATCCATGGGTGGAAGATATTTAGAAGAAGAATAATACCAGTGAACTACGGAAAACAGACTATAAAGTGGATGAATGAGTGGATCAAAATGCCAATGGTGAAGCTGAAAGTCCAAGGTCCCAGCAATGAAGTCGTAAAATTCTAGAAGTTCTTCAGAGGCAAAACTAAGATAAAATCATGTATGTGCATGTGAAGTAGAACGACGGTCCAACTCATCAACTGGGGATCGTGACAAAAGATCATATATAACAAAGCAAAGGAAGCTGAATTCGTTAGTTAAGAGACCGCGACGAGGGAAAACGAATGCGTACACTTAGGTAGTACCAACTCTCACGTAATGTGCATTGTGCATACACATTTTTATAACATGATATTACTAACACATGTGTTAGTTCACTGGAAAGAAAATTTTATGCATTTATTAATGGCGATTTAAAATTTTATTTGTTACAACGCTTGCTTTGCGTAGTGCTTCGTGTAGGTTTTGTGTTTTTTAATCAGAATTTTAACATATTATGAATAAAAAATCACTTTGTTTAAACCACTATTTTTAAAACAATTCATCAGGATATGTTACTATAAATTAATAGTAACATATCCTGATGAAGACAACATTGTTGTCGAAACATGTTGATTTGTTTTAAAAATAGTGGTTTAAACAAAGTGATTTTTTATTCATTATATGAAAAATGATACCACAAAGTTATTTTGCAAAGTTCGAAAAAGAATTTTAACAATTCAGTAACTACCGACCGGAATATGAAATCGAAAGGACATTTTATTAACAACCATGTAAGTGTTGTGAGTATCAAACGTAACGTACGTGTTAGCTTGACGCTCGTACGTAGTCAATAAAATATGTAGTCACTGTGCAGAAGTAATACATTTTCGTCACTTTGATTTGGTGTTATTCAAGTATAAAATATTGAGGGAGGCTCGAGCTAAGTTGTCAACACATCCAAAAGTTTTGACATAAATTTCTTGCCCGAAAACGAAAGAGCTACAAACGTAATATTATATCAAAAAATGTTTTTTAAAATTGAAAATGTATACGCAAGCTTTTAAAAACAGTAAAGTAACTAGCATCACAAAATACCTCGTCATTTTACTGTCATCTTAGAAGTAATGGGTGCAGCGATGTGGAGAGTAAAATAGGTTACAGGAAAGAGGGTGGTTTGTGAAAAGGGAAGGGGTAAAAGCTCTCGCCAGACAGTATGTCTCCACCACAACCCCTGTTCATTCTACTCTTCTCCACCCCTTTCTCAACCAACTTGTCATTCATTCAGGGCTGAAAAGCTAACACTTTTTAACAATCTGTTTGTATCCATCAAGTCGATTGGAAATTTGCTATGGACCAGATCACAATAGCTTTTTTTAATAATTTTACACCTAGAATTTTTTTTCTTGTTTTGTTTAGGTACCCACGTATTTATATTATTTATATTGTATTTATATTGATCGCAAACAAAGTGACTTGTTTATACAGGGTGTTATGTGACGTACTTGACTTACTTTAACTAGTGATACCTTGACATACTTTTACTCCAAACAATGTCCAGAATCACAGGATAAGTAAGTCAAGAACGTCCCTTAAGATGAATATATACGTGAAATCCTATTTAGATACCATTTTGATTAATATTTACAGTGAATCGGCTTACAGTAAGAACATAAAAAAAATATGCCACGGATGAATCAAAGCTTTTACTAGCTTTTCTATGTATTGGAATTACAATAAAATTATTATTTACGTAACAAAAAATATAAGCGTAAACCACCAAAAAAAATGTTTTTTCATGACTTAACTATGAAGTAATACAAGAAACTTATTTTTTTAAATATCCCTTTATGGCTAAGACTATTTTTGAGGTTTTCCATGTTCTAACTTTTTTTCGTTCTTATAAAATTATGCACAAAATAAATAAAAACCACTTTTTCGCTTACTAGCCTCGTGCAAAAAGACGCTCGATTTTAAAATTTTGCAGGCATGAGATTCGAAATATTTTTAGCGTTTATATTCCTCTTAACACCCTGGATAGATTTTATATACATAATGTTACGTAACAAATAAACGCTAGGATAAATTATTATAAAAACGTTTTTTTTAATTATTTTACAAGTTATATATTTGAAAAAAATGCACTGTTTTTCTTTAAGTGCTATTTTAGACACTCCTCACTAGATTTTTGCTCTATTTTAAACAAATCGTGTTTTATTAAACATTTTCACAATTTCCGCTCAAATGTTATCATTTTTATTATCAACGCGTTCTCTCTAACATTCGTATTTACATATCTCTCCATCTTCTTCTTTTTGAACGGGTGCACCGCGCCTTAAGTGAAGAAGCCAATTTTACTCGAAAAAAGTAGCTTAAAAAAGTAAGTCATGCAGCAAATAAATAATGTATGTTTTCACCACGTTTTACTAAAACTCTTGGAAACTAGTCGTTCATAAACAGTTAAGGATTATGAATTATTTTTTTAAAAATGCTGTAAACCCTTAAGATGTATAATGCAGACCTTCTCACCAAGCATGATTTGTTTTGAAGGGGGTAAGTCGACACCCGCTGCGAGTATCGAACTCTATCCCCCGAGTGCTAATCGAGCGTCATAAGCACACCGCTAACGATCAAGAGGAACTTACTGTCTCGTCTATCCCGTACATTTCAAAATCATAGTGAGTTACAAAAATACATAAACATCTCCTCAAAATGTATTCCTTTTTATACATACGTAGGTATTGAGTAAAACAATACCTTCAAGGTTGTACAAAAATTCAAATGTCCGGGGGTAATTCGAGAAGTGATTCCGCATGATCGTGGACAAGTAAAAACATAATTAACGTTTTTCGACTTTCCAACGTTTTAATTGAGTTTCAGATTAAAAGTTGATTTAGTTTTACGGATAAAAACTAGGGAATTTCACAAATTATTTATGTTTTTTACTTTTACCGTCACCTACAATCTCCTCCCGAAGTTATTGCAATTTACACCCGGACACCATGTAGGTATATGTATACCTCTCCATGCAGCAGTCTATATTTTGTATTGGAACATATATTTTATGGAAGTCCGTTGTTACGGAAATTGGATGACACCACTATCCACTGGTAACACATTTACAATCATCATAAAGAGCATGTCAGTAATCCGGTTGATCACATTATTCAGACAGAATGCATCACGATTTTAGATCAATATTATCGAAATATCTACATTCATATTTACGACGTACGATCCCCCTTTCTACAATCTCTACATCATTTCAAATTAATGCTATGAGCTAGCCATCGTATATCGCATGGTTTTTCATAGATGAAAACGAATATATTTTAATAATTATAAACACCCTGGTAGGTAGGGGAGGGTGGGGCGTGTTGTGACGGGGGCAGGTTGTAACATCACGTTTAAAATTCCCGCTGGTTGACTTAGCAGGGCACGCATCGCGCGATATCGTGTGAACTCCGTACCGCCAGTTTCCGTTAAAACAGTGGTGCCGTGCCGTTGATGTAAGTAAAGCGATACGATAAAATTCGATTTTTCAGTGCAAAACTAAGATTTCCTGCAAATTTTCGAAGTCATCTGCTAACCTCCTAACATTCGGTAAGTCGATATATGTTTTTTTCTCCAAACAGTGTGTCTTTTGACTGTGTTATTAGTTATAAATGAAATGTGTACGTCAAGTACGTTTACTTGCGTGGCCATTTTTATGTAAAATCGTCGGGTGGGGCGAGTTGTGACATCAAGGCGGGGGCTTATTGTGATACTCACAACTCGCCACCAGAATTTAGTTTTCATTTACGTTTATATAAACCAATGTGTATTACGTAAAAAGGCATATTTTTAACATGTTATGAATGCTTACATATGTATTACCTATATACATTTCCTTTGTGTATCTATTTGTGATTCAAACTTATTTTTTCAGGCTTGTAAATTGGTCCGAAATTATAAAAAAAGAAGAGGAGGGAAACACCTCTGCTGCTGTTCTCACAAGGACACCATTGCAAGGCATAACGAATGCAGACATTAAAGAAAAATTGTTGGACCCTCAATCACCCTTCTTTTACTTAATTATTTGTTCGTCACAACCTGCCCCACCCCTGTCACAACTCACCCCACGGGTGGAGCACGTTGTGGCAATTCCCATATTTTGTAAAATAATATTTTGTCGCTTTATTCGTATGTTAACAAGATTAATAATACCAAAATAATGTAGCCAAAGAGTTATTTGTTTCCATTAAAATGTCAAACCTTTGATTTCATTAAAGATTTTTCTACTATACGCAGTTTTGTAATTTAGTCACAACACGCCACACCTTCCCCTACTGTATCTTTTGCAACAGGCTATTTAATGCATATAAGAAAGATTTTGACAATTTTCTTAAATTCGGTATTCCAAATCGCGTTAACGGGCTAAATACTGCGCTTGTATTAAGACACTAACTCTTAAAAGTAGTTACTCTAACGCCAGATGTGACAGCGCATTTGCCGCCTAATCCTCGTTAAGAGATGTCAGCCGCGGGAAAATTTGCGAATCGAATATAATCGCGTACAAACATATAAATAATGCGACAAACGGATAGTCATTTATGAACACCTGTTAGACTTTTATATAAGTAGTTTTAGTAACTAATACATAGTAATTTGTGTTTTTAAGTAGGTGTTTAATCCATTTAACATGCGACGGGTAGTAGACAAGCCATCGAAAGACATAGAAAAACACAGAAATTTGACAGCCGATAATAAGGAACTCCAGTGAAAAATATTATGGCTTTAAAAAAATATGTTCATACAGACCAATAAACCCTGATTCTGAATATATAAGTTTAATTTAATAATATTAAACGCAGAGTTTTTAAAAAAATATTAAAAAGCCCATTTTTAATCGGGTCGTAAAAATACGCCGTCAATTGGCATTATTGAAATTTTAGTGGTGACGTCACTATTCGACGTGTCGTGAATGAATGATATGACACAAGCCATCGTATTAATTTATTCGTTTATTTACATACTGTTTATAGAGATTTAGTTGTTGTGTTTATTGAAACATTATTTAGGCCTGAATAATGTTTAAAAAATAAAGGTATATATTATTAGTTTTATCTCTATTATTGAAAATATTCATAAACTACTGCACAAAAAAAATAGTAATGCTTCTTCTAGGGAGAATACTTCGAACGTAGTTGATCAGCTGAGATCCCGATCCTATAGTAATTTTACAGGAGTGATGACGTCACACGGTTCACCATACATACGTTGATTTTCTGGGGTCTTGAAAAATTAAAACTTTGACAATTATTTTAATTATTAAAACTAACTCTAAAAATAAAAATAAAAATTCGGTTATTTAAGTTAGAAGGTCATTATTCATTAAAAAAAATTGGACTGGAGTTCCGATATCCGAGGAATTTCTACTTTTCCCTTGATTATCTCGTAGAGCTAACTTAATGCAAAAGATAGCACGAAGAGACACAGAATCAACCTTCTGATAGGCTTTATAAAAATGTATGTAAGTTTCTGTAAAATATAAATCTCGTCCCCCTTGGCACAATCACAAAGCGTGTAAGTAACTTTGAAGATTTCTATGTTCTGGCTCTCCTTTAAATCTTGCTTCTGAGTAAACAGCAAATGAACCATAAATCACTGAGAACTCTTAAAACTTATATGTTACAAAATCAATCCGAACACTTTTCCGTTCCTGGGTTCCTGGTAAAACAACTTGATCCGACAGTTCGATCTAATTAAGTTGGTAGTGTGCGCTTTTAGAGCTCGATGGATTCCGCTCCCGCTACCACTTAGCCCTGCTCACCACTCACTCCTCTCCCGCGTCTCTCCCTGTACTCTCCCTCGTCTCTCCCACTCATCTCCCTACCCGGCCTCCAGCCACGCGCCCCCCGACCACGCAGCCACCCAGCGACCCCCGATCTGCCACAGTGATGGCTAATCTTCTGACAGGAGTGCCATAACCGGGGATTTCACGACATTCGGATTATAATTCTTCTCAAATGTAACGCGACGTATTTCCTCGGGGACAGTGTGAAGATGACAAACTTTACAATCGTAAAAATTTCAATTCGCTCCGCGTTTCAAATATTTCATGGTTATCCTCGCATTTGATTTATGAATTTTTACATACTACATGATTTCGTTAATTCCTCCACAAAGTATCGAGGCAAACAATTCTCAAAGCATAACAATTATTATAAGCAATAATTATCAGCCTGAAACACTCATCCACATTGAAAAATCTTCCGAGAAAAGATACTTGCCGCCAACGGGACACTAGTATACATTGAATAATTTGGCGGGTATAAGATAAGCCGCCATAACTCAATTGGGAGAGCAGCTGACCGGCAATCAGAAGGGCACGGGTTCAGGTCCCGTTGGCGTCATGTATCTTTTCTCGGAAGATTTTTCAATGTGGGTGAGTGTTTCAGGCTGATAATTATTGCTTATAATAATTGTTACCCTTTGTGCTATGCATAAAAATCTTGTCTTAAAAACGTTAGTTTAACAATTAAAAATAATAATTAATTCTCGAAGCACTCTTTTTAGGGTTAATTGTCTGATTAAAAAAAAGTCTTGCAATTTTTTTGTGTAACGTTTGTTTTTTAAGACTTTTTTACATCAGTTCCACACAGGGGGCCCTGAGGAAAACAATTTCGGGGCCAATGTCGTCTTTGGGGATGCTGTGTAGAAAATCTTTTTAGAGAAAGGAAGGAAAGGAAGTTCTGGGAAAAATGTTTGAGAAATCTGGAGGAAAAAAGTTCTCTATCAACCTGTCTCTATATCGCAGTAGGTGGCCAAACGCGTGTGCTGCCAAGACCTAGACAAACGTCACCCCCTTGTACCCGGGTTCCCCTGCTAAGTCACCAAACGTAGCGACCTCGCCACCGCTCTGGATAGCGAAACGTTGTTGATTTCCCCGTCTTGTCAGTGACGTTCGTGCCGTCCATGAATAATTAAACTGTAATCGTGCGTGTATAGAGAAACAAAAGCGTCTTATTTTTTAAATGGACAACTGTAGGACATGTTTCGTAAAACATGCGAAGATACCGCCTACCCAGGCGGATAGCGGAATTGACGGGGATCTAGTTTCGCGTTAACCGCGAAATCTCATACAAATACCCGGCGGAATCCTGCTTGCATTTATCGCTATCCACTGAAGCAGCGAATATCGCTTATATCTGAATAGGCCGTGTATAATACCATACGAATCAAATTCTTGGGTATAACAAAAGAGTAGCTATACCTACATAATGTAAGACAGTGTATGAATGCTAATGAAGCAATAATGTTTTCAAAAATTGAGAAATATGGCTTTCCATTCTATTTGCCTACATTTGAGGCAAAACGAAGATAAATATATAAGTTGGTACTAAGTTAGAAAAAGAACCATTTTTTTTCGGCAAAAAATGCATCACTATTTTGTAAGTAACATAAACATTAATTTCGCCATAAAATTATTTAAATAATAACTGGGTGTAGTGAAGTTCTGTTTTAAATCGACCGTTATGCAAAATTGTTTGTACGTTCCGTGTCCGTTTCAATTGGTTTCAATGGTTCAGTAAAGATTATTTTTTCAAATGTAAAATCGTGGAGTTTTTTTGGACTTTGTTTTTCGCATTTTTTCAAAATTTTGGTAACTAGTGCTTGAATGTTTGAAAAAAGAGAATTGACATTGAGACAGTGATGTTTCTTTGGAAAAATTCTATAATTTCTTATTTAAAATACAAACATATTTTTGATTTATATTTAAAAATATAGACATAAGCATATTTACAAATCTAACGATTTCAGAGGAAATTTTGGTTTTGATTTATTAAATAAGCGAAAATTAGAAACACACTTTTTTCGACATGAGGTCTACTGTTCAATTTTTTCAAAATATCGTACGTAAAATTAAACCACAAAAGTTGTATAAAACTCTTTTGTAATTTAAGACGTAAAGATAGACAAATAATCAGTATCTTTTAAATCTGGTCGTGAAACCTTTGATAAATCGTATTCAGTGGCCTAACTGCTGTAATTCTAGACATTCGTAGGACCGTCGTAAATGTAATGAAAATGTTTTCCCTCCCCATGCGGGAGGATTTATTTCATTAACCCCTCCCGCCCCGGGGGGTAGGAATGTACCCCGGGGTGGGACGTACCCCAAGAGTAGTTTATCTGGCCAGTCACCCCACCTCGTCAAATGATGAACGAATGCGATTTACCCAGCAGCTTGTGTCAAAGGTTAGTGCCGTTTCGTTCAACTTGTACAAATCACTGGTAATATCATTACCTACCCTCATGAAAGCTTTGTGGGAAATTTTCATTCTCTTTCTTATCAGATTATGTTTACCTTACTCGGAAAAGGTTTGTTGGTAGCGCCCGGCGTTGGTTGGAAATTTGATTAATCCAAAAGGTGGCCGATAAGTACGTAATTAGCAGCCGACTCACAGCGACTCAAAGCAACCTAACCTAACCTAACCTAAGGCCCAAATGATGTACAATTGACTTCATACCCAAGAGGTAAGTGCATTTTACCGTGGAAAATTGCATAAAATTTGTGATTGCATTCTTATACTTATGACGGTATCGGTACGCTGTACGAGTATTCCGCTTAAAGTTAGTCGGCGATACGAGTGACCTTGCCCACGTGTAACTAACAAATTATTGTATGCTACTAACATAGCCATAAAAATTCATGTTTAGATTAATAATAATCACGTCAGAGGTTTATAAACATTTTTCTCCAAGCATTGAAGGTTTTTTAATACATTTTCATAGACAATTTACGTTCTGAAAACAGATGAATACAATTATTTATTTTGTCAAAAAAAAGAATAATAAATAACTCAACGTTTTTGCAACAAATGAAAATTCTCTTAATTAATTAGTAAAACAAAAACTCGCACATTTAAAAACAAATAATTGTCGTTTCGCAAGATCTTATTTATTTTTTTGGATAAGAGCCCTCTAAAGATTTATAATTTTTTAATCCATCTATTTGAATTCAGATTTTGTTTTCTTGAATAAGTGAATTAATGCAAATCGAATGGAAGTGGAAATTAACCAACTTGCCGACATCCGATCGAGCTAAAACGCGGCAGATATACTCGATGACTATGCATTAATTCAACTTTATTAAATTTACACACACGCAAACGCAAGCGCGCATATTTTTCACACGCATTTCTCTGAAATAAGGAACTCCAGTGAAAAATATTATGGCTTTAAAAAATATGTTCATATAGATTAGAGACCAATAAAAGCTGATTCTGAATATGTAAGTTTTATTTAATAATATTAAACGCAGAGTTTTTAAAAAAATATCAAAAGACCATTTTTAATCGGGTCGTAGAAACACGCTGTCAAGTTGGCATTATTGAAATGTTTAGTGGTAACGTCACTGTTCCTCGTGTCGTGACGTCAAGTCATTGTATGGGCAATGTATGGGAATGTGGGTATGACACAAGCCATCGTATTAATTTATTCGTTTATTTACATACTGTTTATAGAGATTTAGTTGTTGTGTTTATTGAAACATTATTTAGGCCTAAATAATGTTTCAAAAACAAAGGTATCTCTTATTAGTTTATATCTGTTATTGAAAATATTCAAAAACTACTGCACAAAAAAATAGTAATGCTACTTCTAGGGAGAATACTTCGAACAACGAAATTCAAAATGGCGACAGTTGATCAGCTGATTGCCTGATCCTATAGTAACTTTTCAGGAGTGATGACGTCACGCGATTCACCTTACATACGGTGTTTTTAGGGGATCTTGAAAAATTTTAACTTTGACAATTATTTTAACTATTAAAACTAACTATAAAAAAAATGCAATTATTTAAGTTAGAAGGTCATTCATTATTCATTAAAAAAAATTGGACTGGAGTTCTCTATTGGCTTTGTAATGAGACGAGTTTTGAGATTAGCTCTCTATTGAGTATTTTATCAGTCTACTCGTATGTCCAATACATTTCTTCATAAATATTTTTCATACATTTAATAGATACATTTTTCAGTACTTAACTATTACTAGCACATTTCATGTTAGAAGAAGTCATACCCATATTTCGGCATTAAGGTCAGAATTGTTGGTGTTAGTATTGGTGCATATGGAGCAAGTTGTGCAATGTGCAATTCCAGGGGAATATTTCAGTGAGTGCGCCTACGAGATAGCGGTGCATTAGTTGCTTTATTGAAGAACATTTAACATTGCAATGCGGTCAACCTTAATGGGCTTGTGGTCATTAATTTTCCATATTTCTTGAACATTATAAGAGATTTAATGCAGTTAGAAGTATCGGGAAATACAGTTTCATTTAATAAATTGCTAGCATTGGCGCTACTTGCGGCCAACGCTAAACCCAAAACCTGGAAAGGACATGCAATAAACAAGCCGGCGGCTAGCTCTGCACAGCCGGCGCGAGCAAGGTCCCTCTTAAACCCAGGGCGAGTGTCTGTGGTTCGCTTGTTAATTCCTACTCCCCTTCCTTTCCTCAAAATCTCCAGGTCTCCTTCCTCAATCAGAACACAGTTGTTATGCACGAAAAAGGGTTTTATTCAATTAAAGGTGAACAGGGTTCTACAAAAGGCCAGCATCGGCACTACACACATGAGTATTTGGCTATCCCTAATTAATTCTATCATAACGGGGGAGCTTCTCTCAACTCTCTCTACACGTGTTTAGTGAATTTAAATGTCAGTTCTTAGCACACAGAGGGGTAGCAAGGTTCATTGGTACTCACAAGCAGGAGATAGGCGGTCGGCAGACAGGATTCTGGGTAGGCGTAAGCCTCTTTAAGCACAATACACAATTAAAGTAAAACATCGTGAGCGTTTACGGAGAGCGCCTAGCGCGAATCACGGGGAACACAGTTATTCTGCCGAAGGCCGGCGAAGGAATGGGGACGGGGAGCCGCTCGGCGCTTGGCACGGGCGCCGCGCGGTGCGGGGAGAGGGGCGGAGGGCCTGTGCAAGGGGTCAATTCGCTATTAGCTCGCACGGGAAACAATTCCGTAACGTAACACTTCCCCCCTCGCCGCAAAAAAAGCGACGTGGTAATGGAGCAGTAGGGCTAAGAAATCCTCTTACCCTTCTAGCACTTGTGCCAAAAAAAAAACATCCAAGAGAAAGGGGGGAGAGAGAGAGAGAGAGAAAAAGAAAAAAGTTGCTAGCTACAAAATAGTAGAAACAAAAACAAAAGAGAAAAAAAACATGGTGAACAAAGAATTATACATGAATGTACATGAAAGAGCAGTGGCATACATAAATATAAACAAGGACCTGCTGGAGAAAGGTACAAGGGTTATGCAGTGATAGAAAAAAAATGACTCTAAATTGTATCATTGGTCTGTGAGCTATGTTTGCGTAGCATGGTTTGCGTAGGATGTTTGGGGTGTTTGAACGTTACACTGAAGTTACAAGGTTACTTTGTCACAGTAACCTGGCCCGTTTGAGATTACACTCAAGGAACACTAGGGCCTTAAAGAAAACACGAAGAAGAGAACGCAGGATGAGGCTTCTTGGTGGTGGAGAGGGTTCTACCTGTCACAGAGGTCAAAAAGGTAGCTGCTTCCGGATCCTGTGGGTGGGCCAGTATGACATCATTGAGGAACTTGAGAGTGGAATTATAATTGGTGGTTGGTCCTTTATAGAGGAGGTGGTTTGTGTGCATGACAGCCGTTGTTGTGATGGTGGTTGGTACACTGGTTTGTATACAGTGGGATTGTTGGATGAACAATTGTTGGTATTGTTATTTGCGCAAGGGCACAGGAGCATTGGCATGATGGCAACAGAGCAATTTGCAAGGTGCAGCTGGAACATTTGCAAGATGCAGCAGGAACATTTGTACAATGGCAACAGGAACATTTGCGAGATGCCGCAGGAACATTTGTACAATGGCAACAGGAACATTTGCGAGATGCCGCAGGAACATTTGTACAATGGCAACAGGAACATTTGCGAGATGCCGCAGGAACATTTGCACGATGGCAACAGGAACATTTGCAAGGTGCCGCAGGAACATTTGTACAATGGCAACAGGAACATTTGCAAGGTGCCGCAGGAACATTTGTACAATGGCAACAGGAACATTTGCGAGATGCCGCAGGAACATTTGCACGATGGCAACAGGAACATTTGCAAGGTGCCGCAGGAACATTTGTACAATGGCAACAGGAACATTTGCAAGGTGCCGCAGGAACATTTGTACAATGGCAACAGGAACATGAACCAACTTAGAGCTGACGTGCTCGGGTTTGTTTGAGTGATGGTTTTGTGATGATACAATTCGCAACTACACGCACGACTCACACTAGGTTATGTTAGGTGTGGTCGGGTGCTTTTGGTACGTAGGGTTTGAAGGCATGGGACCTCCGTGACGGTAGTGAAGGCAGCATGAAGAGAGGCGCAGGTGTAGATAGGGTGAAGAGCTGCTGGTCTTCTTATTAATCCGGCGAAAAATTATTATTAGAACAAAATTCTTGAAGTTTACCTGCCTGGTAGACCAATGATGAAAAGGTTTGGAGAGAAACAAGGTGTGCATATTGAGAAAGATTGGATTAGTTTGACGTGTAGAGAGAGATAGAGACGGAGAGAGAGTTAACTAAGTGTAACTACAGACTTATACATATTACAAAGGTACGTATTCAAGGAAGGTTCTGTTTAACCCATTTAGTTTTTTTTAAACTAAATACATTTCCAAGAACACGTAGGTAAGGGTTTGTACGTATGACAAAATGCCACGTTCGAAAGAAGTTGGTCTTCCATGACCTATGCTCACGTCTATACGGTAGCATTTTTTCTACTTTCGAAGAACAAAAACATTGAGTACAAATAAGTTATGAAAAGTGGGAAAGGAGTAGGAAGTTGAAAGGATCCGTGTATGAAGGTTGTCCCATTTGACAAACGAAACGCCAAGTGCGTAACGCATATATCCCCATTCACGGATAATTTCGAGGAAGGGAAAGGGTGACAATTGGGAACATTTGAACGAAGAAAACTGCTGAGGACTCGGCTATTTCCGAAATTCGACCTCTGAGTGGAAGGTGAAACAAGGTCTACAGCAGTTATCCTGGCACATTACAATACCATTTGGTAGTGTGGGACAAAAGGAATACACTGACATAAAAATTTTCTGATAACAGAAAATAAAAGGCGTGTGATCTACGCTTGGTAGGTCACACAAACATGGGGTAGATATTATTTCGTTCGCACGATTCATTGTGAGTATTGTAACGTCTTCACGTTTGGTGCACAGATTATATAAGTACACAGTTATAACAAAGCGGTTCTCATGCCAAAAGACACACGACCAAAAAGGGGCGGTTCTCATGCCAAATAAATGACACACGACCAACAAGGGGCGGTTCTCATGCCAAAAGACACACGACCAACTCAATAACATTTAGTTAAGAGTATAAAGTAATTATAACGAACTTCTCGAATCATGGTGGATGTTTTGAGGATCTCTCCTATGATGGTAGATATTGTCACGTTTTCACGTCTCACGTGACAGGAATGAACGATTTACAACAAATTTGCCCAGTATTGAAAGACAGTAGCCCAATTACGTTCGAAAATGTGGGTCCCCATTCAATACAGACGGCGGGTTAAGCGGTTCTCATGCCAAAGGACACACGACCAACTTAGTAACATTTAGTTATGAGTATAAAGTAATTATAACGAGCTTCTCGTATCATGGCGGATGTTTTGAGGATCTCTCCTATGATGGTAGATATTGTCACGTTTTCACGTCTCACGTGACAGGAATGAACGATTTACAACAAATTTGCCCAGTATTGAAAGACAGTAGCCCAATTACGTTCGAAAATGTGGGTCCCCATTCAATACAGACGGCGGTTTTGCAATGATGTAATTAATACGGCACTGCTGTAGCTTAATAATTTCATATTAGCATACGTTACAAGACTTGCCAAAAGGCGATAAACACAAATTTTATTGAAGATCTGGCCAAGATTTTAAACTTCAAACAAGAATAATGGTACAATAAAGGACAAAAGAAACTGATGTCATGATAAAATATTGTACCTCATAATGAAGTTGTATATGTACAAAGAACAATGTTAATGAAGGGACGAAACGTATTGTCACTTTTATAACAAATATTTTTTTTAGAATCCGACAAAATACGATTCTGGAAAAAAATAGAGCAATTGGGTTGAGCGCCATTCTAATTTTTGGAAAAAGAAGAAAAACCACAAGTAGCAACAAGGTTGCCCTTGAATTGTTTCGAATCCAGCGAATGTGACCTGATAGGTGTGTACATTTGGTGTATTCGAAACGATCCCCAATATACAACATTACTATGAATGTGTTAGGATGGGGTGAAGAGGAAAAAGAAAAAAGAAAAAACGGGAGGATTTCCTATTATAACGGAAATCGTCGCGACATTCTTACAAAATGGTGCTGTGACCATAGTAGTGAGCTGCGGCAATGGTCTGACACCAATGGTTATTATACAGACTTGCACTTATGATTTTATATTTACAACATTAGGGTAGGGACGTACTGGTACGGCAAAAACCCGACACAAAACAATTAAAAAAAAGGATATGACAAGATGAGGCGATGAGGTGAGAAAAAAAAAACGCGCGGATGCTGCAAGAATTGTGAAAAGGAAAGCGACGTCTTGGAGCAGGAGTTTTCCGGAACCGTTGATGGTAGGAGGAAAAGGAGGCCCTTTCCCGAAGTGATCAATTTCAGGAAGAGGATGCATACAAGTATGAAAACGGTGCCCCAAGAGGTGCTCTTGTGGTACAGCAGGCAAGGCACGCAGGATGTACAAGAACATATAAAATTATGCAAAAAGAAAAAGAATGTACAGGAGTTAGGCTACCGTTGACATTAATGTGCCTTCGGGTGTAAGGATTACCTTACGAATGCCCATATGGGTGATTATTTACATTTAATATTTACAAGTAACTCACGTCACTTATGACAAGAATTATAAGACTTTTAAAGAGACCGCATCGCACTGATTGACGACTGGCCAAGAGAGGTCAGGGGCGTAATGATGATCAGGGTTAACAAGATGCATGTTTTGCCAATTTGATAACGCCCGAGTACTTGATGTGATGGAATTTACTGATTCCGTCACAGTAAGGCATTTTTTGGATTTATTCCGAGGAGAAATCTTTCTATTTCGCAGGGCCTGTAGTAATTCTTCCTTTCTTGAAGTAAAGACGTGCGGGATTATACCCAGCGTAACTTGAGGAACTTCCATGGTGTATAAGATCGTATCAGAGTGACCTTATGTTGGAAAAAGTGAGAACTAGACTCGCAATTGGAAAGAAATTGGGCAGAGATTGACCACTGGGGACGTATTTTTACAAAAAGTTTTTGAAAAAAAAAACGCGTTTTTTATAAGTGTTTGGTTTATTTGAAAATTTGGGCAGGGGTTTGCCTCAAAAAACGTGATTTTGTGAAAAAATCCAGATGTTTTGGAAATTTGTTGAAAATTTTCCAAGTCCAAAAACGAGAAAAATTTGGGCAGCGGTTTCCCTTAAAAAACGTGATTTTGTAAAAAAAATCCAGCTGTTTTGGAAATTTGTTGAAAATTTTCAAAGTCCATAAACGAGAAAAATTTGGGCAGCGGTTTCCCTTAAAAAACGTGATTTTGTGAAAAAATCCAGATGTTTTGGGAATTTCTTGAAAATTTTTCAAAGTCCGAAAACGAGAAAAATTTGTGCAGGGGTTTGCCTCAAAAAACGTGATTTTGTGAAAAAATCCAGATGTTTTGGAAATTTGTTGAAAATTTTTCAAAGTCCAAAAACGAGAAAAATTTGGGCAGCGGTTTCCCTTAAAAAACGTGATTTTGTAAAAAAAATCCAGCTGTTTTGGAAATTTGTTGAAAATTTTCAAAGTCCGGATATGAAAATTTCACGGGCCGGGATTCACCTTAATGAAACACGTTTTTAGAATTTATTCCGATGTTTTTGAAAAAGGTTTGCAAATTTGCAAAAGTCCGGAAATAAAAAACGGAAACGAGGTTCGCCTTAAACGAACATGTTTTTAGAATATTTCCATTTCCTTTCCAAAGGGGGGTTCTTCAGAAAAGGAAAGAAATATTTTTTCTTTTATACAAGTTTTCGTGGAAGTATTTGTTTGAAAATTCAACAATGTCTTGGGGAATCGTTTCTTTATTTACGTGGCTAGACTGTAGCCTGATTTGAGCATCACCAATTATTGGTATTTATCCGCCGACTTCCTTTTGTCATAACAAGTTATATGCAGAAATGTGCATACGTAATGTAATGCCTGACTCGAGGAATCGACGTCAACGCGAACCGAACGTCTTTCAAATTATGTCGTCTGTTTCTTACGAAAGAAAAAAAAGCTAAATGATGAAACAGGCGGCAAAATTAGAAAAATGCTCAATTGTCAAAAGGTAGAAAGAATTTAATCCACTTGTTTCCCTTAAGCTGCAAAATATGCCGTTATATATACAGGCCAGTATTTTGCGAAATAGTCCCCTATTCGCAGAATATGTCGATATCAAATACAGACCAGCACACTGCGGAATAAGTTTATTAATAAAAACTGGTTAATTAACTTTCGGGAAACGAAGCGGGTAATTGGTTTATCATATACAGGATTTTAATTGTTGAATAACTTTGTTTTAAATATTTGTGTACATTTCCACTATTAATCTTGTATTTAAAACTAGCAAATTTAGTCGGTCGACACTTGTAAACACTATATTATTCACGACGGCAACTTTCTTGGTTGAGCACTTTACGTAGGAATACCGGTGATAATGTTTTGTCGAGTGACGACTCGAAAATGAAGGAATCGTGCCCGTGATAATTTAAATTGCAATTCGAAGTTACAATCGCGCCGGGGTTCTTGATGGAAGTGCTAGACAAATTGGGGATAACAAGACAAAACATTATACATTATAAAGTTTAAACAATTGCTGATTGAAGAACGAGACTGTGGGACCGTGAAGAGGGAGGAAAAAAAATGCCACACGTCGGGCGACAGTGCTAGCATTAAAACGCAAAAAAAGCACCACGTTGGGCCCAGTGCTAGCATTGGCGCTACTTGCGGCCAACGCTAAACCCAAAACCTGGAAAGGACATGCAATAAACAAGCCGGCGGCTAGCTCTGCACAGCCGGCGCGAGCAAGGTCCCTCTTAAACCCAGGGCGAGTGTCTGTGGTTCGCTTGTTAATTCCTACTCCCCTTCCTTTCCTCAAAATCTCCAGGTCTCCTTCCTCAATCAGAACACAGTTGTTATGCACGAAAAAGGGTTTTATTCAATTAAAGGTGAACAGGGTTCTACAAAAGGCCAGCATCGGCACTACACACATGAGTATTTGGCTATCCCTAATTAATTCTATCATAACGGGGGAGCTTCTCTCAACTCTCTCTACACGTGTTTAGTGAATTTAAATGTCAGTTCTTAGCACACAGAGGGGTAGCAAGGTTCATTGGTACTCACAAGCAGGAGATAGGCGGTCGGCAGACAGGATTCTGGGTAGGCGTAAGCCTCTTTAAGCACAATACACAATTAAAGTAAAACATCGTGAGCGTTTACGGAGAGCGCCTAGCGCGAATCACGGGGAACACAGTTATTCTGCCGAAGGCCGGCGAAGGAATGGGGACGGGGAGCCGCTCGGCGCTTGGCACGGGCGCCGCGCGGTGCGGGGAGAGGGGCGGAGGGCCTGTGCAAGGGGTCAATTCGCTATTAGCTCGCACGGGAAACAATTCCGTAACGTAACAAAATGATAAATTATTGTTCTGCAATGGTGTAACCTTAAAGGCTTATTTGCCATTTATAGTCAGAGTTATTTTTGAATAAGCTTCACACGGGAGGCTTTTTTTACAAAGCTCCACACAGGAGGCCCTGAAAAAAATAATTTCCATCAGAGCCTATCTTTGGGGAAGCTGTGTGGAGGGTCTTTTTAGTGAAAGGAAGTAGGGGAAGTGCTGGGAAGGAAAAAGATATGAGGAGTAGGTAGGAATCTGGGGGTAAAATTGTCTATGAGTGACGGATGTATGGATCCATTCCTCCCACTGCGGTGCAAGGCGATGGGTCAGAAGAGTCCGGCTGGAGAAATCAAAAGGTTTCCCTCAACCAGTCTCATCCGATCAAGCCGCATATCCGCCGCCAAGACCTAGACAAACCTCACCCCATGAAGATGAGCACCTCTGCTGACTCACCAAACGTAGCAAACCACTTGGGTTGTTGGTTTCCCAATAAATGGTTCCCGGGGCGGCGGTACCCATACCCGCCTCCCAAATTGTAAACGTTAAAGAAAAGAGTACACCCATTTTAACACCCATCTATTTCGGAGACCAGTAATAATAATAATTATGTTAGTTGGATAATTTATATAGGTGGCGCCGCGCCGTTTTTGTGAAAAATCACCACAAGGGCGCTGTACATTTTTAACCAAGGCTCTATCCTATTAGGTGAGAGAAAAACTTAATAACCGAAAGATCATTCCACAGTCAACGAGTCATTAAAACGACCCATTCTTACGCGAAGAATTTCAATCAAATGCAAATGTTGGGTACATGATTGAAGTGAATCCCAGCTGCACCTGAGTCGTATTAATAACGTTAGTTCTTTGGAACACCTTTCATTGAAATACCAGTAGAACAAACATTCGCCCTCACTTCAATTAGTGTTACTCTACAATCCGTCCGGGGAATTCGTCAAACAGAATGCCCTGTTTCTGCACAATACGAAGGGGTTATTTTTGTACCGTCAAACCAACAGTTGAGGCCATTGTTATTAAAATTTGTACTAATAATTGTATTAATACTGTTGGAAGTATCGGAAAGTATAGTTTACATTTAGTTCATTCGTAACAATGTGACTTCTTTGTGAATATTTGGAACTGTACCTTAGCGTGTGTCGCTCTCCATAGAGAGAAATCAAATAGCCTTATATTTAAACGCCCGGGGTCTCAAAGTTTTGTATGATCTGTAGCTATTCGAAAACGTAAAAAAAATGAAATTATTGTTCACTATTAGCCCGCTAAAATGGCCGGAAGTTTTTTTTGCCGGAAGATTTCGTGATTTGGAAAAAAACTAAAACAAAAGGTTCATATTTTATATTTTGTACCAAACTTATTTTTCATTACATAACTGCAGTACAAAGAACCAAAAAAAATATTTTTTTTAAACATATGTGATGTGTTGGTTAAAAAAATAAAAGGGGAAAATAACACTTTTTCTGGATAAAATCAGAATTCTTGTTGACTTACTTGTATTCATAAAGTTGAACTTTTTTCATTTTTGTCAGTTATACGCATTTTTTAATAATAAACAAACGTTAAAAGGTTAGATTACTGAAAAAAAAATTTAAAATTTAAAAAAAAAATGGTTTTAGGTTTGTTTTCTGATTTTCGGTGCATTTTAGCGGGCTTAATAACCATTTTAAAAAAAAAATTAAATGCAGTTCTCATTTTCTTTGCAAGACGCAACTTTTGAGACTACGGGCATTTCTGAATTCAAAAGTTGAAATAATTGACACAACGCTACTGTACCTGCCTGTTTAAAACTTGCATAATTTTAAGAGAATTTGGTCGCAAAATACATCGAACAACGGAAGTCATAAAAGTTTGCATGCGCTGGGTTCTAGTTATGCCTCATTAAAAACCAATCAGTTTTCCAGAGGTACATGATGCCCAACTTAGAAATAGATTATTAACACATTAACAAATATGAATAAAATCATATCATTACGATGTATTTCCGACAGGGGTGGGAATCTCGTCTAGGCAAGGAGAAGAAAGAATAGGAGTGATTGAAGAAAATCTTATTATCAAGTCATGTTAAAGAGGCCATTTTCTACAGAGTAGAAAGTTGACGTATAATCGAAAAGTTACTTATTTATTCAATATGAAACATCGCTAAACAATAAATTTAATTCAACTTAATAAAATAAAATAATGATAATAACGGTATTAAAATAATATTTCACTAATGGACTGAAATATATATTGTACAAAGGACGTGCGAACTAAATAATCCAGAAGGTACTTCCGATTTTCACCTAAGTATACAAATCCATAATTAATTTATTCTTATTGATTTTTACAAATCATAAAAATAAGGATGGGATGAAAAGTTTCCGGCCTGACAAAGAAAACTTTTTTTTTTGCTTTTATTAATCCGTAAATGACAAAACGAACGTAAAATTTCGAAATCCAATTTTTTATATTTTTTATTCCATGTGTCCGTTTGTAATATTAAAAACTGAAAGAGTTTTTCGTCTTCTTTCAAAACCAGTAATTAATTTATTTTGGTGTAGGTACATTAAAAAACACCATGACTATTAGAATCACAATTTTCTGATGACAAAATATAAAATTTTCATAAAATATATAACCCCACATCAAAATAAAAATATAATACTCGTAAAACGTATACATTCAGATTCAGCGTTTTTTATGTACCTTTTTTTAATTACTCATCTTTATTAATTCCATTGCAATAAATTGGTGATGGGCCTGTCTCATTAGGGAGGCGCAGTTTCCAACAAAAGCAGTTTAATACAAATAACAACACAATCTCTTATTTAAAATAAAAGGAAAACAGAATTTTTTGATCTATATCATAGGTTCTCAACCTTATTTTGCTCTCCGCTCACTTTAAGATTTTTTTTTTCTAGAGCCCGCCAATTTTATTTTTTACTGACGGGGGGGGGGGGGCTCAACTTCACGAAAACAATGATTCGATTAAAAATATATTAAATTATTTGTTATATCTTTTTGTTTAGCAAGTAAAAAAAACTATTTTGTTTTTTAAGTATTGAGTGCTACCTCCTTCCTTCTTGTATTCACGATATAGTGCCAATTCTTAATAATAGTAATAATACACGTGAGATGAAAATATTATAAAATACAAAATAAAAAAATCTTATTATCCAATTTAATGTAGATCTGAATGTGATGGAATCTCTTTCAGTTCAATTTTCATCCAAATCCCAATGTACCGAAATGTGTGAATTTTCGCACACGTGATAAAAATGATTACTATGCATACAAAACAAAAATTTATCAAAAAAGTTTACTTTGCTTTATTAGTGTGTTATAAGCGTGTTTTTTGTTCTTTTAGACCATATTTTTTTACTTGCCCACGCCCTCACTGTGCCATCTCAACACCCCCTAATTTTCTCTGGGTCTTCTATCGCACCCCTGACATTATCAACGCCCACTAATTTTCTCTGGTTCTCCTACCGCCCCCTGACGTATTCAAACACCCACAAGGAGGCGTCATGGCCCACGTTGAGAACCTATTATGTAGGTATGTGAATATATATTTTTAAAGTTATAACATTTTTCGCCGGACTTCCTTATTGAATGACTGCAGTGAACATCACTATTTCACAATGTCATATGAACAGTTCTTATCTGTAAGCCTCGGTGTTACTTTCATTAACCGCCAGAGATTAGGAGCGCACTGAGCTTTTTCCCTTCGTCTCCACAGAGGAAGGGAGCGGGAGGGAAGAGGAAAGAGGAAAGCGGATTACCGTCAGCTCACTCCGGTATTTACTCCAGACCATGTCTTAGTGATTCTTAACAGATATACCCAGGACAGCTTAAGTAATTGAAGAGCGTTTTCACAAAGAGAAATATCTAAAAATCTTAATTTTTCGAGAAACTGTTTTTAAGTCACTCGCTGTCAATATTTAATGATAATCTTCAAATTCAAATTGAATTAACATTTGAATAATAAAAAAACTTAATTCCTTTGTGAAAAGTATTTTTTATTTATATAGAAGTCGAAAAGTGCGAATTTTCGCAAGAGTGATACAAAATATCTGCAAATTTAAAAAAAAAGTTTTCAATGCGAAAAACCCAATCATTTTTTTATTATTTGTTTCATTTAAAACAAAACATTACGTTTGATCTTTCAAAGTACCTAATTCCATCTAAAAAAAAAAACAATTGTAAAGGAATCTTAATTCGTCCACACAAATAATGCATACATAATAAATACCTGGGAACAATGTTGATACAGGAACATAAATGAGGTTTTGTTTATATAACTGAGGGCCTACTCAGATACATTGAAATTATACATTAATATAATGGTTGTGATATGAGATTTTCACGATACCTACTCAGATACATTGAAATTATACATGATATGAGATTTTCACGACCAAAAGTATTATCCTGATTTATTTTTGGGGTATAATGCCGTATTGCGCTACCTCATAAATACCCATGATAAAAAATTAGGTACTAATTTTTTTAATACATTTATAAAAAACAAACTGAGCAGATATTTCTCTGTGTAAATCTTCATGAATCATCTCTGTATCTCTGAGTATAAAGACGATTGCCCTGTGCATTTTCTTAAGATTTTACCACGATTATGTTCCAGGAGTGAGGTAAGCAGATACCTAGCAACGAAGGTTTTTTTATATTATTTATACGCACCTCTTCCCAGGTTAATACCCACTTACTTGAGATAATAAGAAATGAAATTTGAAAATCAAAGGAAAAAACGGCTTGACTTTTGAAAAGCTTTTGCGATTTTCCTTTAAAAAATCTTTCGGTAGCCAAAAACTAAAAACAATGTCTTACCTTTGGTTCATAATGATTATAATTGAAAGATATCATTGAAGAAGAAGATAAAACTAATAATTTAAACGAAAATATTAATAAGAACAAGATACAGAAAAATGGGAAAAGATAATGGTCGCAACTGGGCAATGATATCTAAAAATTAGTCGAAAAAAATATTGTACATTCTAAAAATTTCAAAATAGATGAAGGTTTCTTAAAAGGTGGCAATGGATGAATTGATAAAAAACGCATGTCCCAGTTAGCCAAGAGGTTCTGGGTTCGTGTACCAGTTTTTTTTTTTTTTACAGTGAATACCGCACAAGAATCTCAACTGCTCCCGTCTGGAGCCAGTGAGACTATGGCATCCCCAATTGGGGTATGTTGTGAGGCTGAAGGTAGTGGGGAGGGGAAGGAGGTGGGGAAGAGGAAGGTTGGGAAGTACCTGGCTATTCAGATCTGGTCACTAAACACGGCTAATGCCATTTTCAAGCAACGTTTCAATTCTGAATGGTGGTCTTACACCAGGGCGATACTAATAGTATCTTCCTCTCTGGAACATGCCGCAAATAAACTATATATTATTTTAAATGAATTAATTGTGAAATAACACAAATTAATCAAATAAAATTTAGTTGCGCATGCCGGATTCGAACCCGCGACCTCCGGAATGTGAGTCAAGAGTCTTAGCCACTGGACTACGGTTGCGACCATTATCTTTTTCTATATTTCTGTGTCTGGTATTTCTTTCTTTTCATATTTTCGTTTTGATTTTATTGGTGTTATCTTCTTCTTCAATGATTTATTACATTGATGGGAATAATCTTTAAAAGTTATTAAAAGAGAGCTGATTTTTTAAAAAAAATTTATATTTTAAGAATTTAATCACATTGAATTATTGGATATGATTTTAGATTTTCACGGCCAAAAGTATTTTGGTTATTTGTTTTTGGGGTGTTATGCCGTGTTGCGCTACCTCCTCCTTTAGCCAACGTTTCGGACAGCGTTACTTTTATTTTTTTTATTTTTTTTATTATGGAAAATCAACAGATATTTTACACTTATAATAATAACATTAATAATATACATAATATCCAATGACAGATTTTCACATAATTAAAATTATAAATAAAAAGTAATACAAAAAAGTAAGGGTCCTGTACCCGTAAGAACTTAACAAAAATATAAAAAATATGAAAATTATTCAAAAAAAAAGATGAGATATAAAAAAACACAATATAAACTATAATAATCTGCTTACTAAATTTCAAACAACAAGTATTTAGAGTCAGAATTCTATTCTCACTCCAAACAACAATAATAATAATATGTACATTGTACAAATTGTACATACCTACAACTCAGAGTGAATACAATAGTAAGTCGAATGACAAGTATGTAACTGGAAAGGATTCAAAGCAATAACATGGTAACTTGCAAACGGTCAAAAAATTATTTAATGTTGGCTATGACATACTTTTTTAGGGTACTTAAATTACATGAGAATATGTCTAAATTATTAAAATTCTTATCAAATACATTGCATGCTCTGAATATAAATGTATTTTGTCTGAGATTAGTAGAACATTTTTGAAGATGAAAAAGTGATTTTTCTCTGGTTCTAACACCTGGGACTCTAAAATTAATCTCAGCCAAAAGGGGCGAACAATCAATAAAACCATTGATAATTTTATGAAGATATATTATATCTGCAGAGTCTCTTCTAATTTTTAATGGTTTAAGTCCATAAAGGTCCAACGAGCTGTTTATGTCACGATAACCAATATTAAACTTGAAATTTAAATGATGGACAAATTTTCTTTGAATGGCTTCAATGCGTTTAATATAAATTTTATATTGAGGATTCCATATCTGAGAAGCAAATTCAAGATGACTGCGAACATATGAAAAATACAATATTTTAAGTGTTAGAATGTTCTTGAATTCTTTTCCAATACGAAATAAGAATCCTAATATTCTAAGGGCTTTCTTCACAATCATGTTAATATGTGCCTCGAATGTGAGTTTACTATCAAGTAGAACACCTAGATCACGAATTTGAGTAACCCTTTTGAGTGATTGGTTCGCTATAAGGTAGTTATGGTCAAATTTAATTTTATTTCTAGTGAAGGTAATCACATAACATTTAGAAGTGTTCATGTTGAGATGATTAATTATACAGTAGTCATTAAGTCTATAAAGATCTTCCTGTAATTTAATGCAGTCGATGATAGAGTTAATCGGAAGATATATTTTCATATCATCAGCGAAGAGTAGAACTTTTGCATAATTAAAACATTTTATAATGTCGTTGATGAAAATTGTAAATAGTAACGGTCCCAGGTGAGATCCTTGGGGTACACCGGAAGGTATATTTACGAACTCAGAGATGAAACCATTAATTGTTACTCCTTGAGTGCGCCCATCAAGATAAGAGACTAACCATCGATACAAATCCCCGTGAATTCCCAAAGCCAGTAATTTGGATAAAAGAAGATTGTGATCAATTTTATCAAACGCTTTCGAGAAGTCTGTATAGATGACGTCAACTTGGATTTGATTATCCATTGATTTCGTAATATTTTCAATGAATATAGCAAGATTAGAGACAACCGATCTTTTTTTCATAAAGCCATGTTGGTTTCCGAGTATTACAGACTGGACGCAGTTATAAAGTTGTTCGTGAACAATTTTTTCAAAAATTTTACTGAAAATTGGTAATTTAGATATAGGTCGATAGTTCTGGATATCATTTTTAGCCCCAGACTTAAATACTGGTGTGATAAGAGCACACTTCCAACGATCCGGAAAGATACCTTCTTTCAATGAGGATTGAAAGAGCATTAATAAGGGCTTCGAGATTACCTTGCTACACATTTTGATAAAGAATGCTGGAATTTTATCACTACCCGCACCCAATGAGTTAGAAATAGTATCAATTATTTTTTCTATTTTTTCTTTTGAAACTGATACCGAAGAGATGTTAACTTGATTATTTATATGATGGTTGGTAGAGTGTACATCGGAGGTAGTGTTAAAATTAAAGGTGGAGACGAAGTGCTGTGAGAACAGGTTGCATATTGCAAAAGGATTCACAGCAGTAACGTCGCCCAGTTTCATTACATGAGGTAAACTAGAATTATTTCTTTTTCCTTTAACGTAAGACCAGAATTTTTTGGGGTCATGGGATATATTAAGTTCAGCGTTTGTTATAAATTGTTTTAGACATTCTCTAGACATTTTCTTCTGCCTTGATCGAAGGATACAGAATTCATGGTAGTCTAAAGGATTGGACCATTTTTTCCATGTTTTGAACACTTTATATTTTTCTTTAGTCAGTTTTATCAGAGCTGGACTGAACCAATAGGGATAAGAGTTGTTAACATGAACATCCTTTGATGGGACGTTTAAACGAATTATTTCATATAATATAACATAAAAACGATCAATGGCATTATTAGTTGATAAATTTAAGAATTCAGCGTCCCAATCAATACTACTGAGGATGTTATTTATTGTTTCAAAATTAGCTTTCCTAAAGAGATTGATTGTCCGTTTATTGTTCACCATAGGGGTTTCCAGGGCTATGTTTATGTCAAAGAGAATGGCTTTATGATGTTTACATTCCGGGGTGAGATACTGGTCAGTATTTGATACGTTAAGAGGGGTCGAACTAAAAACAAGGTCTAAGAATTTCTGATTATTATTCGGAAAGGTGCAATACTGTGATAGATCTGTAAATGAAAGAGTGTCAGATAGTTTTGAGATAATTTCAGATTGATAACCATTCATAATTTGCATACTGTTTCCATTATTAAGAGACCAGTTAATTGTAGGTAAGTTAAAATCACCCGAGATCACAAAATGATCGTCATGATGAAGTGCTCTAAGTTCACATAATTTATTCATGAATTCATTAATGCTATGAGAGTGATTGACTCCTGGTGGTATGTACACACAACATAAATGAATTTTTATCATATTCTTAATTGAAATAGTCACCCATATATCTTCTGCGTTCGTGATCCATTCACAACGTTCGTGAGCTACGAGATGCTTCTTCAGAGCAATCAGTACACCTCCTCCTCGTTTTTGTTCTTTGCGGTCACGCCTAAATACCAGGTAGCGGTTGTCAAATAGCTCATCACTGGCAATGCTATCTAATAGCCAAGTTTCTGTTATCATTATAATATCAAAGTTGTTATTGGTAACATTAAAATAAAAACTATTTGTTTTGGATCGCAGTCCAGTTACATTCTGGTAATAAACATTCAACATTTTGGTTCATTCATTTCATAAAATATATAAAATATTACATCTTTAAAGGAGTTGTAGGCATGTTGAAGTACATTATAAGTATTAGAGTGTTGTTGTAGTAAAGCAGAAACAAATGAAAAATTAAACAGAGAAATGTTGGAATTATAAAAATAGTTAATTGTTAGGATTGCTAAATCTAAAAGAGATTTCAGCAAAAAACCTTAATCAAGTCCAATTCCAAAGTTACTTGAATAATGGGACTGGATTCATTTCTTCGGATAAAAATTTTTCCAAACTTGATCCACCTGAATTTAAAGTTCTTTTCCTTGCATAAGTCTCTCACTCTCTTGAAGAGTGCACGGGTAGAAGCCGTCAGATGCTCATTAACATAAATGTTGTTTTCCCCAGGAAGCTTCAGGTCGCCAGAGTTTATGCCGCCTTTCTTCCTTATAGCAGCTAGAAAGTTGTCTCTGCAGCGGCTGGTTGTGAACTTCACTACAATTGGTCGAGTAAATTTAGGATTTTCTCTAGGTAATTCCTTGACCCTCGTACGAGAAATACCGTCAATATCATTCGGGAGAACATCAATACCTGCCTTGGTTCCCAGCAATTTTATGACATCTACTAAATTTTCGTTCTTTTTTTCAGGAACGCCAATAATTTCTACATTGTTTTTTAATGAGGTTTGCTTCAGACGGTTTAATTTGGATAAAACCAGATTATAATTTGTATCCAGTTCCTTATTTTTAAGTGTGAGGTCATTAATTATATTATGGCACTCCTTTAATTGTTCATTCAGTGTTTTTAATTCAGTAAACACTTTGAAAATTTCTTGTTTTATTTCATCTTTGAAAGAAACTAGTGTGTTACTCAAGTCTGGCTCTGAGCCAGTGACGTCAGACGGGTTATCCATAGCAGCAATGCGTCTTGATTTGTTGCCTGTTCTACTAGTGCCACTAGTGGGTAAGACAGACATTTTTAAACTTCAATATTCAGTAACCATTAACACTTATAAAATGATGAATTAACGTTTAGATTGCAAGGATCAGGGCACAATTTTGATTCACAATGTGTAGAATGATACAAAGACTGCGTCTCACGTAAGCAAATGCTTAAATGATAGTTATAAACAGTTGATTATACTGAAATTCGTAGGACAAATTTGAACACAACTGTCACTTTCATGTGATACGATCACTTATCCATATTACAGTTTACATATTACAGTTTGTGATACGATCACTTATCCATATTATATCCATGTTACAGTGTCCATCATCATGTCCATCATCAGTGTCCACACATCTGCCCTGATGATGGACACTGTAACGCTGTCTGAAACGTTGGCTAAAGGAGGAGGTAGTGCAACACGGCAGAACACCCCAAAAACAAATAACAAAAAAAAACATTGATTTATTGTAAAAAAAAATGCCACCATTCCCGCAAGTGCCTTCTGCAATATTTAACCTTTCAAAATTGGTATAATTAATCATCACACCGTTTCTCCGCAGGAATGGGCAGAAAAGATTGACAGACACACAACTCTTGGGATTTATACATCGTCTCACATTATTCTGTTTTACGAGCTTTACAGCTCATCCAAGCTCTTAATAAATTTGATCCTAGTTTTGAATTACTTACATTTATTTCTTTTTGCCATAAACTCATTCCAGCTTTTATAAGCTATATTACGCTCTATAATCTATATAGTTGCCAGAATGAAATGTCGACAAAATTAAACTAGCTCAAAAAACTGCCCCAAGCGTCCTTTGGGAATCAAAATCGTGATCGAAAAATAATTAGTTTTATACGACTCGGCAAAAACAGGCTACCCGTCTGATGGATTCCACTAACTTAACAACGAACTGATTGCAATCGTTGGAAAACGAACAACGTTTGAAAAATGCTGTGATTTTTTACCCCGATATTTCTATTGAAGGTGACCGTGGAACTGACATTGGAGCAGGATTAAGGTCAATTAACTATAATACGCCTCATTTTGGAACAACCCTTCGATTTATGCGTACTTTCCCTGCTATAACACGGGCTCTACAAGACCAATGTTCGATCTCTATCAAGACGCACCGATTGGAATTCTCGAAGACCATTAGTCCTAAGAGGACTGAAACCTTCCTTAGTGGAATTTCAAAAAATTCATGACAAACAAACCAAAGAAACATGTTAAAATTGAGGACAATTGGGGATGCCATTGCCTCGCTTATTCCACAAGTAGTTGTTGGGTATGTCTGAAGGATATGTAGAGTTAAACGAGATGGTACGAGGAAGGTGTGACTATGCAGAACTGGTTTCCAAAACGGCTAAAGCCATTTCAAGTAAATTTTCGATTCTGAATGGTGGTCTTTCACCAGGGCAATACTAAGAGTATCTACCACTCTGGTTTGCACTCGTGTGACGTGAAATGGACATAGTTGATATTTCTGGAAAGTTAACTAACTAACCATCACACCGTTTCCACGCAAAGGTGGGCAGAGAGGACGGACCTCCAAACCACTCATCTTAGCACACACTTCTTGCCTCATTCACATTCAAACATTGTCTCATACATAGTCTTACATTATTCTGATTCTTGACATGGCCCGACTCAAATATCTGATTCACTTGATGGTGCCATGTATTCCTCGGGCGTTCCAGAATTCTTCTACCATTTTTTGCGTCATATATTTTCTTTACGCTCCTTTCTTCATTCATTCATTTTACATGCCCAAACTATCTAAGCGTCCCTTTCTTAATCTTATTTACTAGGTCCATCACCTTGCATTCTACGGGGTTCTCTCATACTATCGTTCATGGTTTTACTCACATCAGCCTCAGGGATCTCATTTCTACAGCATTCAATTTAGGAGACAAGCATGGGCACCGCCGCCCCGGGATCAATTTATTGGAAAACCAACCCCGCTGCTATAGTTCATCTAAGTGGTTTGCTATTTTTGGTGATTTAGCAGGGGTGCCCAGGTTCGTGGGGTGAGGTTTGTCTAGATCTTGGCGACGATGTTTTTCTCACTTTCTGGGTGGCGGCCGAATCGGGAGAGACTGGTAAAGAGACCCCTTTTGACCTCTCCAACCGGACACTTTTGACAAATCGTTTTGCGCCCCAATGGAAGAGATGGATTCGTACGTACACATTGGCCCCCCAGATTCCCATCCACCCTCTCATACCTTTTTCCTTCCCAGAACTTCTTCTCCTTCTTTCCCTAAAAAGACCATACACAAAGAATTCCCAAAAATGACATAAGCCCTAAGGGATTTTTTTCCTCAGAGTCTCCTGTGTGGAGATAATGTAAACCTCTTGATTGTACGCTTTTTTCGTACACTCTCTTTCAAACACCATGACTTTCTAACATTTATCATTAACTCGTTCTCCATACATAGTATCTACTTCATTCATCCTAGACATGAGAGACTGTAGACCTTCCATACCGTTAGATGTCGGCATCGCATCATCAGCATACAACAGTCAACATACTTTCAGATTACCTACCCAATTTGGTCCAATCCCACCTCTTTTAATTCTTGCATACAATTATCCACGAGCCTACAGATTAAATAAGCACGGTGATATTACGCAGCCTTGCTTAACACCTCTTGTTATGTCAAACCACCCCGTAAAACCACCGTTCAACCTAATACGTACAACGCTTCCCTCATGCAGAGATGCTATTGCCTATATGAGATTTGTATTCACTCCATACTTGGACAACATCTTCCATAGATTTTTTTCCTGTCGACTCGGTCGTTGTTCGACTCGACTTTTTGTACATCAACAAAGGCACCGAAGAGTTTCTGTTTTTTTTAAATAAAAACTTTTGGACCCATTTCTCTACGCTTGGGCGCATTTTAAAGGAAATAAATGACTGAAAATAATCCCCCAGCGAATGATTTTTTTTTTCAAATTTGACCTAATAATTCCAACTTCGGACTCGATTTACTCGAAAACAAGTTCAAAAAAGTTATAATACAATATCAACTCCATATGTGATGTAGATTCTCCAGATTCCCACGTGTACCACTAATTTCCGGACACCATGTATACAGATTATTATGTGCTAAGCTCTTCATAAAGAGCAACTTATATAATATAATCGGCCCTGCATCTCTTCAGTGATTTAAGTTTTATCAATATAAACTGTATTTTTATGTTTATTGTTTTTTTTATTTTTTATATTTATGTTTTCTTCATTTTTATTTTCTCTGTATCGCTGTAAAATTTTAAATTTTATTTTGTGTGATTATAAAAATGTAACTATTAACTCACTATAATAAGATTTTAATGTAAAGAACCTGTTAGAATGTAAAGAACCCGTTAAACTGCTAAAAAGTAGTTTATCGGGACTTTTTTACAGTGTATAAAATAAATAAATAAAAATAAAAAAACTTTATTTTTTCTCTGGTGCAATCTTTAACAACTTACGACATTATAGGAGGGGGTTGTGCGCTTGATGCATGTATCAAGCCTTTAAATATTTAGAATATAATCAATATATATTATAAAAGAAAGTCCAAAAAAGCGTGCGGAACGCAAAAACTCTGAAACGAGTGCCAGTACGATCAAGAGAGTTATATGGTATGGTAGATCTCTATCCCCCCTAGGGAATAAGGGTATTCGTTTTTACCTAAAGGGCTTGCTTTTGAAAATATAAGGGCTGAAAGTTCTAAGAAGACTCTAGAATTTTCAAGAAGAGTCTGAAAGATTCCGGAAACTTCTAGAAAATTCGATGAAACTCTGGAATGTTCTGGAAGAAATGGAGGAGTATGTCAGCGAGTCTAGAAGGTTCCAGAAAGTTCAAGAAGGTTCGATAAAGCTGTAGAAAGTTCTGAAAGGAGTGGAGGAGTATATCGGTGTGTCTAGGAGGTTCCAGAAAATTCAAGAAAGTTCTATAAAGCTGTAGGAAGTCCTAGAAGGTACAATAGGGCTGTACAAAGTTCTGGAAGGAGTGGCGGAGTATGTCGGTAAGTCTAGATGGTTCCGGAAAGTTCTAAAAGGTTCAATAAAGCTGTAAAAAGTTCTGAAAGGTGTGGCGGAGTATGTCGGTGAGTCTAGAAGGTTCTGATGGTTCACTAATGCTTTAGAAAATTGTGGAAGGAGAAAGTTCTAGATGCTTTCAGAAATAATAGGCGGTGAGTCTAGAAGATTCCGGAAGTTCTAGAAGTTTCGATAAAGCCGTACAAAGTTCTGGAAGGTGTGGCGGAGTATGTCGGTGAGTCTAGAAGGTTCTGATGATTCACGAATGCTTTAGGAAATTGTGGAAGGAGAAAGTTCTAGATGCTTTCAGAAATAATAGGCGGTGAGTCTAGAAGATTCCGGAAGTTCTAGAAGGTTCGATTAAGCCGTAAAAAGTTCTGGAAGGAGTGGCGGAGTAAGTCGGTGAGTCTAGAATGTTGTGGAAAGTTCTAGAAGGTTCTAAAAAGCTGTATAAAGTTCTAAAAGGTTCCATAAGGCTGTAGAAAGTTCTGAAAGGAGTGGAGAAGTGTGTCGGTGTGTCTAGAAGGTTCCGGGAATTTCTAGAAGATTCGACAAAGCTGTAAGAAGTTCTAGAAGGTTCGATAAAGCTGTGCAAAGTTCTGGAAGGAGTGGCGGAGTAAGTCGGTGAGTCTAGAAGGATCTGATGGTTCACAAATGCTTAGAAAATTGTGGATGTAGAAAGTTTCAGAAATAAATTACGGTGAGTCTAGAAGATTCCGAAAGTTTTAGAAGGTTCGATAGAGCTATACAAAGTTCTGAAAGGAGTGGAGTAGTGTGTCGGTGTGACTAGAAGGTTCCAGAAAATTCTAGAAGGGTCCATAAGCTGTGGAAGTTCTAGAAGATTCTATAGGACTGTACAAAGTTCAGGAAGTAGTGGCGGAGTACGTCGGTGAGTCTAGATGGTTCCGGAAAGTTCTAGAAGGTTTTATAAAGCTGTAGAAAGTTCTAGAAGGTTTCATAAGGCTGTAAAAAATTCTGTAGGAGTGGAGGAGTGTGCCGGTGTGTCTAGAAGGTCCCGGAAAATTCTAGCAGGTTCCATAAAGCTGTAGAAAGTTCTGGAAGGTGTAGCGGAGTATGTCGGTGAGTCCAGAATGTTCCGGAAAGTTCTAGAAGGAGTGTAGGAGTGTGTCGGTGTGTGTAGAAGATTCCGGAAAATTCTTCAAGATTTCACAAAGCTGTAGGAAGTTCTAGAAGGTTCGATAAAGCTGTACAAAGTTCTGCAAGGAGTGGCGGAGTAAGTCAGTGGGTTTACAAGTTTCCGGAAAGTTCTAGAAGGTTCGATATAACTGTAGAAAGTTCTAAAAGGTTCTGTAAAGCTGTAGAAAGTTCTGATAGGAGTGGAGGAGTGTGTCGGTGTGTCTAGAAGATCCCGAAAAATTCTAGAAGGTTCCATAAAGCTTTAGGAAGTCCTAGAAGGTTCAAAAAGGCTGTACAAAGTTCTGAAAGGAGTGGCGGAGTATGTCGGTGACTATAGAAGATTCCGAAAAGGTCTAGAAGGTTCGATAAAGCTCCGGAGCTTAAGAGCTAAAGAGTTCCGGAAAGTTCTAGAAGGTTCAATAAAACTGTAGAAAGTTCTGAAACGAATGGTGGAATATGTCGGTGGGTTTAGAAGTTTCCCGAAAGTTCTAGAAGGTTCCGTAAACCTGTAAAAAGTTCTGATAGGAGTGGAGGAGTGTGTCGGTTTGTAAAGAAGGTCCCGAAAAATTCTAGAAGGTCCCATAAAGCTGTAGGAAGTCCTAGAAGGTTCGATAGGGCTGTACAAAGTTTTAGAAGGAATGACGGAGTATGTCGGTGACTATAGAAGGTTCCGAAAAGATCTAGAAAGTTCGATAAAGCTGTAGAAAATTCTGGAAGGAGTGTCGGAGTATGTCGGTTCGTCTAGAAGGTTCCGAAAAGTTCTACAAGTTTCGATAAACCTGTATAAAGTTCTAGAAGGAGTGGCGGAGTACATCGGTGAGTCTAGAAGGTTCCGGAAAATTCCAGAGGATTAGATAAAGTTTCATAAGATTCGGTAAAGCTGTAAAAAGTTTTGAAAGGAGTGGCGGAATATGTCGGTGGATCTAGAATATTCCGGAAAGTTCTAAAAGGTTCGATAAAGCTGTAGAAAGTTCTGGAAGGCATGATGGAATAAGTCCGCAGGTCTAGAAGGTTCCAGAAAGTTCTATAAGGTTTGATAAGGAATTCGGAAGGAGTGGCGGAGTATGTCGGTGACTATAGAAGTTTCCGAAAAGATCTAGAAGGTTCGATAAAGCTATAGAAAATTCTGGAAGGAGTGACGGAGTATGTCGGTCCGTCTTGAAGGTTCCGAAAAGTTCTACAAGTTTCGATAAACCTGTAGAAAGTTCTAGAAGGAGTGGCGGAGTATGTCGGTGAGTCTAGAAGGTTCCGGAAAATTCCAGAGGATTTGATATAGTTTCATAAGATTCGATAAAGCTGTAAAAAGTTCTGAAGGGAGTGGCGGAATATGTCGGTGGATCTAGAATGTTCCGGAAAGTTTTAAAAGGTTCTATAAAGCTATAGAAAGTTCTGGAAGGAGTTACGGAACACGTCAGTGAGTTTAGAAGGTTCAGGAAAGTTCTACAAGGTTCAGTAAAGCTGTACAAAGTTCTGGGCGGAGTGGCGTGAGTCTAGAAGTTTTCGAAAAGTTCTACAAGGTTCGATAAAGCTCTAGAAAGTTCTGGAAGGAGCGATGGAGTATGTCGGTGAGTCTTTAAGGTTCTAGATAGTTCTGGAAGGTTCCCTAATGTTCTAGGATGTTATGGAAAGAGAAAGTTCAAGAAGCTTTCAGAAATGAGTGGCGGAGAGTTTCAGTGAGTCTAGAGGGTTCTGGAAAGTTCTAGAAGTTTCGGATAATTATATTATTAAAAAAACAATTTGCATGCCGCTAAAACTCAAAGACGAGTCCCGGTATGATAACGGGAGTTATATTGTGTAGTAGCCCTCTATCCTCCATCCATGAAGAAAGTTCCCGTTCTTACCTGAAGGGCGTGCTTTTAAAGATATAAGGGCTGGAAGTTTCGCCCCGTTGAAATTTCTAGAACAGTTAAAAAAATTCCAGAGTATTCTTATGTATTCCACCACATTCCAGAACATCTCGGAACATTCTGGAATGTTCGGGATTAGAATGGAACGTTCAGGAACATACCGGAATAGCCCAGATCATTGTGGAACATTCCAGAACATTCCTGAATGTTGTGGAAGGATTTGGAACATTATTCTGGAACATGTGAAGTGTTTTTTGTATGGGGGCTACCCATATGGGGTAAATAAAGCAAGATCCGTCGTGGATTCGAACATCAATTCAATCTCACATTAACTCCATGAGCGATGTCGGACACCCCAGTCAGAGTATTTGAGAGCATTCCACAAGGTTCCAGAACATCCCGGAACCTTCTTGAAAATTGTTGGATGTTCGAGATTAGGAAATCGGGAACATCAATGTGAAACATTCCAGAAAACTCTCGAGTGTTTTCCTGAGCGAAGCCGGGTAACCCAGCTAGTATAGAAATAAATAGAATAATAGAAATAAAACTTCTCGACCGAGTTATTATATGAATAAACCACAATATTTTAATATCCGTAAATTATTCATACTACAAACTATTAAATATGTAAGTAATCAATATATATTATAAAAGAAAGTCCAAAAAAACGTGCGGAACGCAAAAACTCAAAAACGAGTCCCAGTACGATGAAGTGAGTTATATGGTGTAGTAGATCTCTATCCCCCCTAGGGAATAAGGGTACCCGTTTTTACCTAAAGGGCGTGCCTTTGAAGATATAAGGGCTGAAAGTTCCAAGAAGACTCGAGAAATTTCAAGAAGAATTACCGGAAACTTCTAGAAGACTCGATAAAACTCTGGAAAGTTCCTGTAAGGAGTGGCAGAGTATGTTGGTGAGTCTAGAAGGTTCGCGGAAAGTTCTAGAAGATTCGATAAAGCTCTAGAAAGTTCTGTAAGGAGTGGAGGAGTATGTTGGTGAGTCTGGAAGGTTCCTAAAAGGTCTAGAACGTTCGATAAAGCTGTACAAAGTTCTGAAAGGACTGGCGGAGAATCTCGGTGAGTCTAGAATGTTCAGAGAAGTTTTACAAGGTTCGATAAAGCTGTAGAAAATTCTGGAAGGAGTGGCGGAGTTCAACCGTGAGTCCAGAAGGTTCCCAAAAGTTCTAGAAGGTTCTATAAAGCTGTACAAAGTTCTGAAAGGAGTGGCGGAATATGTCAGTGAGTCTAGAAGGTTCCGAAAGTTTAAGAAGGTTCAATAAAGCTGTAGAAAATTCTGGAAGAAGTAGCGGAGTATGTCGGTGAGTCTAGAAGGTTTCGAAAAGTTCTAGAAAGTTCGATAAAGCTGTAAATAGGTCTGGAAGGAGTGCGGATGTATTTCGGTGAGTCTGGAAGTTCCGAAAAGTTCTAGAAGACTTGATTAAGCACTAGAAAGAAAACATATCGGTGAGTTTAGATGGTTCCGGAAAGTTCTATAAGGTTCGATAAAACTGTAGTTCTAGAAAGGAGTGGCGGAGGATGTTGATCAGTCTAGAATGTCCCGAAAAGTTCTAGAAGGCTTGATTAAGCTCTAGAAAGTTCTGGAAGGAGCGATGAAGTGTGTCGGAGAGTCTAGAAGGTTTTAGATAGTTCTGGAAGGTTCCCTAATGCCAAAGATGTTTTGGAGTGAGAAAGTTCTAGAAGTTTTCAGATATGAGTGACGGAGAGTGTCGGTGAGTCTAGAAGGCTCTGGAAAGTTCTAGAAGTTTGTATAATCTTATTCTTCAATATACATTATTAAAAAAAGTGTGCATGCCGCTAAAACTCAAAGACGAGTCACGGTACGATAACTGGAGTTACATTATGTAGTAGCCCTCCCCATCTATGAAGAAAGTTCCCGTTTTTACCTGAAGGGCGTGCTTTTAAAGATGTAAGGGCTATAAGTTTTCCCCCTTGAAATTTCTAGAACAGTTCAAAACATTCCAGAGTATTCTTGAGCATTCCACCACATTCCAGAACATCCCGGAACATTCTGGAATGTTGTGGAATGTTGGAATGGAATGGTGGAATGTGGAACGTTCAGAAACATGCCGGACCATCCCCGATCATTGTGGAACATTCCAGATCACTCCTGAATGTTGTGGAATGATCTGGAACATTATTCTGGAATATTTTAAGTCTTTTTTGTATGGGGCTACCCATATAGGGTATATAAAGCAAGATCCGTCGTGGATTCGAACGTCAATTCAATCTCACATCAACTCCCTGAGCGATGCTGGACACCCCAGTCAAAGTATTTGAGAGCATTCCACAACGTTCCGGAACATCCAGGAACATTCTGGAAAATTGTGGAATGTTCGGGAACATCAATGTGAAACTTTTCAGAACACTCTCGAATGTTGTCCTGAGCGAAGCCTGGTAACCCAGCTAGTTAAAAATAAAAATAAATCGAAAAAAATAAAATAGAATTTACAAAAGGACTTGCATTTTACACCGCCCAAACCAATATTAAATCAATGTAAACACAATATGGCAGTTTCATTGGTCCTGGTACATTTAATCTTCTACCAAAAACATGTTCAAATTACAAATAAAATATCAAATTACATAAAACGATTAAAATTATGGCTAAATGATTCAGTTCTGGAAACGCTTTTCCTAAGAATTCATGTTTCACTTTTTACTTAACAAATCATTATAAACTTACTTATAGAAACTTACTTGATATTGTATTTTGTATTTTATTATATTTAAAAAGAAAATTTTTATTTTATTTTTAATCTTTTGTTATATTACCCACATACAGCCAGTGCCTTTATTGGGTTTCGATTACTTATATTTGTTTAATATTTTGTATGTAATTTTTTAATATATGCGTAATTTTTTAATGTAATATATTGTAAAACTATTGGGAAAAAATAAATAAAAACAACGATTTTTAAAACGGTACTATATAATTTCACCACTAACTTAACTTTAAGATAAAGAACTGTGGTAAACAGCCTATGCCCCCAGATAGTTATCAAACCAACCAAGATCTAAGTGAAGCAAAGTAAGTTCCAGTGCCTCGTGAAGCACGTGTATGCTAAAACATGTCGTTTTGGAAACACGAGAACCTACTCAGGATAAGGTGGCTGTATCTACTCGCCGAGTCAAAAGTTCTTTCAAAAAGAAAATTCTTTTCATGATTTCTTTATTGAAGTTAAATACAGTTCGGCTTTAGTTAGTTGCTTAAATTACTAGGATTTAGCGAATCATATTTTCTTAAGAAAAAGGTTGCAATAAAAGTTTATTTGATTTTAAATATTTAATGGCTAAATATTATTATTGTTTATTCCCTGTCAAAATGGGTTCGGCTGTCAATGGTGAAAGCATGCTTGAAACATCGATTTGGAATTCTGGGAAAGAAATAATTATGAGGGGTGGGTAGGAATCTGGGGGTCAGTGTATCCAGGAGTGACGGACGTATGAATCCATCCCTTCAACCGCGGTGCAAGGCGATAGGTCTAGGGATTCTGGCTGGAGGTCAAAAGACCTCCTCAACTAGTCAACCTCGATCCGGCCCGCCACGAAGGTGGGCAGACACATCGGCCGCCAAGACCGTGACATACCTCACCCCAAGAATCCGGACACCCCTGACAAGACACTAACGTAGCGAACCACTTGGAGTGACCTGTGGCAGAGGTGTTGGTTATTTAAAAAATGCTTTCCGGAGCGGCGGTGCCCATATCCGCCTCCCAAAATGTCTACGTTGCGTCTAAGAACTAAGTTACGTAAAATTATCGATTTCACCGTACTGGAGTTCTCGGTACAATATGTAACGGGTGCTTTAAAAATGAAAGAAGTCGTATTATAATCCAAATTGATTTCATACGAAATAATAATTATAGTTTCTTGTATATAGCTTTGATGCTCAGAAAAAATAGAGTTTGGTTTCAACTTATTATAACATTCTCTTAACGACCGAATTATTTTACTAACACCATTGAATCGTTGCAAACGTATATTATTGTGTAAAATCAAACCACATATGGTCACTAACCCATCTTCTATGCTTGGTTTCAAATCCGCTCCTGTAAACAATTCAAAGACCTTATTACTTTCAAAACACTGTATTTCTCATATGTTCGTAGTATCCTTGAATACGCATCTCAAGTGTGGAACCAGGCTACATAAAAATAGAATTTATTTTTAAAGGTACCTCAATTTCCGCTCTTTTCAATCTCATGTTAGTAATGAAGACTCTGCAAAGTTCTTCAAAATACAGACGTTAACTTGCAAAGAAATATAGCAGGTTCGGTAATGTTTTTTAAAATTATACATAACTTAATCGATTGTCCTGATCTTCTTTAACGCCTATCATTCCATGTTCCAAATCGCAACAGCAGACAGTCGCTTACCTTTAATCTCCTTCTTTGCCAACACTCTTGACCAACTCCAAACAGAACTCATTTATCTACAAATCCAACTAAAATTATTACCACATTGACATTTTTAACTCTACTTTATGTGACATAAAACGAAAACTCACTAAGCAACATGACTCAAACTAGAATGTTCAATTCCTATATATTCCCGTCCTTTGCCTCTTAATGCTATTCCTATGCTCCTCCTCCGCCCCCCCCCCCCCCCCCCCCTTTTTTCATATATTGTAACTAAAAAATAAATTAATTAAGAAAACACCCTTTCAATGTCACACTTTATCATTCACTATCATCAGTGGAAAGTTCATAATTGGCATAATTAACGTCTTATTATTGTATTATTATGCAATCTCTGATTTGCTGTCAACTTTCTCTAAAATAAATTAAAATTAAAATAAAATACAAAGCGATTGCAATTACTCCAGCTTCAGATATAAAAAGAAAAATTTTGACGAGTCGAACACATTCGTTTTTAATCCCCCGTTGCGTAGGGACACGGGGAGCGCGGGACAGGCCATCCACGGGGTAAGACGCCATCAAAAAGTTATGACAAATATCTCCGCCCGTTCGACAGGGGCGCTCTGTATGTAAATCCCGAAATCTCCGAGATAAGCTATGGGGAGTATAGGGGCATTACCGAAAAAGGAGTACAAAGTTTTAATACAGGCATCAAGATTCTCCCAACTATCTTTATACCGAATGCGAAGTTTTCCGCCACCCGGGATGTGGGATATAGAACTGTGGGACTGTAGGACTGACTGTAGGTAAGGTGGAGGGAGAGGAAGCTCAACGGTCTTGGAAGCTAGGCCGCTTAGGGCAATTTAAGAAAGTTGGGTGAAAATGATTTTAGACTTATCGTGCATAATATAAACTTGCTATGTTACTGCCTCTGGGAGATCAGTTGAAGTCTCTCTTTCTGTATTAAGCGTCGTTCATGAGAAAAGATGGTTACAATGGTGCTCTGTGGATAGAACAATGTCCATATTAGATCGAAGGAATAGTTTCTAGTATTACTTTTACTGGTAACTATCATTTACATCTATTTTGTAATGCACCGCTCTTAGGAGAACTAGAATACAGATTCCACGGAAAATGTATTGGCATTACATTTGATTTCAGATAAAATTAACACTGATTTTGAATATGTATCAAAATAATTCTGCTCTTGAAAGCGAATTAAAGATTCTTTCCGATTTTAGTATTACAAGTCGACTTCTTTAAAAATATAAAAATTCTGTAAAAAAAATGATAATAAAAGTTTTTAAGTGTTATCACGTAAACTGTAATTATCACTTAACAGAAAAAAAGAGTGTGCTTTAGACCACACGACTGAAGTAAAATTTCACTAGTTTATAAAAGAACATATGACATTAACATTGACATCGGGGTGACAAATGACATTGGGGTGACATATGACCATGGGGTTACCTACGACCCTGGGGTAACCTACGACTGTTGGGTGACCTACGACCTTGGGGTGACCATCCTTATCCTTAGGCTTATCACTCCCCAAGTCAAGCGTACGTAAAGGCCCGATCGATCGCCTCGTCATCGATCACCGTTCGCATCGATTACCATTCGCATCACAATTTTCGTAACATCACACTTATCGTAACATCACACTTTTCGTAACACATCACCACTTTTCGTAACGCATTCACCATCTTACCCCCTAAGTCGAGCGTGCGTAAAGAAGTTTTACTTCAAAAACTTTAATTAGGTAAATGTATCACAAAAGTTATTTTATCTTCATCTTTTTTGTTTAATAAAAAAAAATTGTTTATTTAAAAATTTGCAAACCTTGACAAATATTTGTCAGTGCTAAATATCGTAGAATAAAGACGTAAACACTTGTAAAAACATTTCAATTTTTTCGGGAGCATTTATGGTAATTTTTTAATGCAAACTGAAAGCGCGGTCGGTATCCTTTCGTTCTAACATATTTAAATCACTTTCCTCACCGTAATATAAAATACAAATAAATATTTCTCCCAAAAAAAGCACGGTTGTTTGTTGTTTGTAAAGAATATATCCCAAAATTGTCCAAGGGATTAAAATAAGTCAATTTTATTAAATTTACTAAAGCTCTGCAAGTATTTTAGTTATTGCGATTTAATTATTTATTTATTTAAGATTTCAAACTGCATACAAAATTAAAAAATTGGATAGGGGTAAATAAAATCATTTAAGAATGCGGTATCCACGTGGCCTAAACAAAGTTTGATAGAGCTGCCACTATAATAAAAAAACTGAAACAGGAGTACTCGCAGAGCTTAATAATAATCAAACATATTATTATTTTTAAACTTATTTATTTTTACTATTCCAAATATTAAATGGTACCTAATATGCGAATTCTTCGGTAGGTTTAAAAGCGTATTTTTTTAGGTAACTTTTTGATAAAAATCTTTGCTATTTGTGG
Source organism: Limnephilus marmoratus (assembly GCA_917880885.1). Taxonomy (NCBI): domain Eukaryota; kingdom Metazoa; phylum Arthropoda; class Insecta; order Trichoptera; family Limnephilidae; genus Limnephilus; species Limnephilus marmoratus. The sequence continues at coordinate 13,314,589 of OU862914.1, forward strand.
CAATCTTATTAGATTTGGGGATAGACACTCATGACCGCTTTCGACAATCAAATCTGAGCGAATATTAAAATAAGTGATAATTTACAATTTGGGAAGCGGGAATGGGTACCGCCGCCTCGGAAACCATTCATTCGATAACCAACACCTCTGCCACAGGTCACCCCAATTGGTTTGCTACGTTTGGTAACTTAGCAGGGGTGCCCGGGTTCATGGGGATGAAGTTTGTCTAGGACTTGGTGGCGGATGCGTCTGCCCATCTACTGCGTGGTGGGTCGAATCAGGAAAGACTGGTTGAGGGAGGTCTTTTGACCTCTCCAGCCGGACTCTATCGAACCATTGCCTTACAACGCACTGGGAAGGATGGATTCACACATCCGCCTCTCCTGGACACACTAACCCCAGATTCCTACCCACTCCTCATACCATTTTCCTTCCCATCCTTTTTTTCCTTTCCTTAAAAAGACTCTCCGCACAGCACCCCCAAAGCTGACGTACGCCCTGGGGGAATTTATTTTTCTCATGGTCTCCTGTGTGAAACTAATGTCAAAAAAAAAAAAAATGAAAATTTACCAACAGCCAAAGGCTTAGCGAAGGATTGATATTTAGCATATGTGTATGTTTTTGAATTAGCATTCACTTTACCAAAAAAAATATAATAGTTAAAAATTAAGGTAGGTGTTTATATTTGAATGCGTTTCTAATCAAATGTTTAATTTATAAAACGTGTTACTTTTACTTCATTCTTAATAAACTTATTATAAAGTATTAGGTAGGTATAAATGAAGTTTTTTTATCGAGCATAACGGAATTTTGATTTGATTGGTGAAAATCACAAGTAGCGAATTATTTATAAATAAGCAAAAATAAATCTTGTTTTATTTTCTTGAGATTGAATATGGTTGGAAATAATTTTCTATAGAATAGATACTCTAGTCTAGAATTTTTATCGGCAAATTTGATAGCCAAAACTCCGGATTACAAACACTTCCATCACGCCAACAATATAGTGATGAAGTAATAAATGCCTACCTACTATTTTAATAAACCCCGTAGCTATTTATTAAAAGCTTCCTTAGTAATCAATTTTCCATGAAATGCTTTCAATATTAACCTATTTTGTTATGGAATTTATCAACTTATAATTCATTCACAGCAAATGTTTAGAAATAGCTGTAACTTGCGGCAGGCACTGTGTTTATTCAAAACTGTTTTCCAAAAAGGATTCCCATTCCGATACGTATATTTACTGATCGTTAGAGCTCCGATACTAAACAAACAAAATGTTTGAGCAGGAACCGGCTTCAATTCGGCTCTCGTATTATGTACAAAATGTCCATCATCGTAATATGTATATTTTCGATACGTGAAATGGATAAGTTAACTTTGATTATTTGAAACGTATATATTTTTTTAAAAGACACAATTTATTTTTAATGTCACATAACAATATTATCCTTATTGCTTTTCGTTGTTGTTAAGCCTGTTCCAAGGTTTCCTATTCCTTGTGGCCGCCGTACAAAGCAACGAGAAAATGCATTCTCCAGAATCTGCCAAGTCGAAACTTGTCAACGCAAATCAAGCATTGAATTTTTTGGTGTAAGCCTAAATGACTTTCGGCAGTCGATACGCAATGTGATTTTCTAAAGCCTTTTAAATCGATCTTCAAGCCACTTGTAGTTATCTTCATTTATATATATATATATATTTTTTTTTTTACATTAACTCCACACAGGTGGCCTTGAGGAAAATAATTTCCCTCAGGGCCTATGTCATCTGGGATGCTGTGTGGAGGGTCTTTTTGAGGAGAGGAAGGAATGAACATTGGTCTCGAAGAGACACAGAGAAACACAGAGGCCGGCAAAGCATTCCACAGCCGAGCTGTTGAACATAAGAACGAGTCGGAGAAACGACCCGTTCTCATGTGACAAATGTCAACCGTGTACAAATGTCGGGCACGCATTTGGCGTGTTTCCCGACTATGCACCGGTGCCGAAGGGATGAATGATGCTAGTTCCTCAGAGCATCTTCCATTGTAGTACCGGTAGAACAAGGATAGCATTCCCACCCGACGCCTGTGCTCTAAAGATTGCAATCCGTCTGTTAAGATGGGAGAATCTATCAAACGGACTGCCCGGTTCTGCACAGAGTCGAGGGTATTTTTCAGGTATTTTGGAGCTCCAGACCAGAGGTGGCTGCCAAATTCAACCGTGGGGCGCACTTGCGATTTGTACAGGGTGAGCAGTTGGGCACTATTAAAGTATCTGCGGGCCCTATACAGTACGCCCAGTTTCTGGGAGGCTAACTTTACTCTGGCTTCGATGGAGCCCCCATACCTGAGCTGGTCACTTAGGGTTACACCAAGCATATCAATGGAGGGCCTGTTCGGAAGATTGCTTCCGTCGAAAGAGACTAGATTTTCATTTCGATCCCTTTTAGACGTAATCATGTATTTCATTTTTTTATTCGTGTTGTTGTTATTTGTCCGTAAATAAATAAATAAATAAAGTCTTCTGGTTTTGAATCCTGATATTTGAAGATGCCAATCATAGCATTAAGTCTTGTATTTTTCTGTGCAAGAGAATAAAATTTTGTTTTGTCCTTGGTGTGTGTGTGTTGTTGTGTCGCAGCCATTAAGCACGTGTTCTCAGCTGCTCCTTTAGGTATCTATATTAGAAAATAATCGCCAAATACATTCAATCTTTCGGCAGTTTTGCCTCTCCCGAATTTTGGAAGGTACTCGTATATACTGCTTTGGAGCTGTCAGCAGTATAAGGAGATCGACGTCTTCGCGAATGACGAAAACTGAATCAAATGATGATCACACAAAAGTCTCTGTGTTGACATCAGCATCTTCTTCGGCCTGTTTAACTGAAAAAGCAGCATGTTTGCATCGATTTCTCACCATCATTTATAAGGACTTTAGAAACTTGAACTGGCATTATTCCATCAAAAAGAACATCCGCGAACAACTGCTTCTTCTATCAGCGAAATCTTTCTGTAGTATTGATATTTTTTGCCATCACCAAACGGCAATCTATCGAATTATATAATGTATAAAACAACGACTGCATGTGATTCGTAGTGATTTCATGGTGAACATGGTGAACGTCTTTCGCAAATCGACCCAAATAAATCATTACCTTTGTGTAAAAGATATCCTCCATCCATAACTTTAATTTTTTTATCTCTGAATTTCACGCCTTCTGGAAGTTTTCGAAAACCCCATCAAATGATGAGTTCGTGCCTTAGCGCATTTCTTCTTTTGAGAAAACCGGCAAAGGAAATGGTGCTAGCTCGAATTTAAGGTAATCCTTCAATTCGTAGTAGGATTTCTTTGCAATGCACATTTTAAGGAATAGCATTATTAGTTGGAAATTGTTTCCAACTATGATTGTTTCTTCGCCGAATTTGATGCTGCTGTTGACTGCTAACAATGGAATGACCTTGTCCTTATGTTTGAACTTAATACATTCGAAATTTTCATGCGTAGTAACCATGTTCGACGTCCTTTCGATCTATTTTTCTGAGTAAATTACAGTTTATCTTTTCATCTTCAACAACTTCACAAGCGCACTTGAGGTAATTTTATCACGAAAATGACACAAGAAATCATCCAAAAATTATTAAATATGTATTACTTCTTCTTGGGATTGGCCATAGCGAAACATGATGTAAGTAATAAACGCAACCGGACTATTCTCTATGACTGCAGGTGCGGGAATAGGCCACTTGCATCACATTAAAAAAAAATCCGGCTTAGGCAAATTCTAAGACATTCCGTATTTTTTATCGTATTTTTTAAACCCTGGCGATTTTTTGAAAATTTCAATCCGAAAAATCAGACCGTTTTTTATAAACCGGAAAGACGGGACATCATTTTAAGGGTGCGAAAAAACCATAATTACAAAGCCGAAAATCATTTAAAAAAAACGACGCATACCAAAAATATTACACCTCATACATATTTTTTTTTCTTGATCCATCTTATTGATCATTAATCATTATAATGTTCAACGTCTATATATGACTAAATCCAATATAACGAACTTTTACTTGTAAATTATAATAATAATAAATCAGAACCATTATCATTATGCTTCTAAAACAGGTACAGAAGGCATAAAATGTACTGAGTTCACTTCGTAACATCTGCCAAAACGTCAAACCAAAGATAAGTTTGCAGACAACAAACATTAATCCAGTGAATGTTAAATGTCAAGTTCAAAATTTCGCCGGAAATCAAAGTGTTGCCATATAAAAAAAAAATCAGTGTGGAATTTTACAAAATTAATTGAATATTATCGGAGACAGAACATTTTCGTGTAGTGACGTCACGAGCCAAAATAACGCATTTATTTATAAAAAAAAATAAAAAAACTGTAAATTTCGAAAAAAATTTTGGAACATTTTCGTAATCTTAGTAAAAAAATCTATCCACGCGATTTTCTCCAAGTCATTATGAAATACATGCAAGTGGCCTATTGTGCCCGAAAAATAACATGAAAATGTAACAGGAATAATTAATCACTGTTGGTATCGCAAATGCGACACGTGGAGTGGACTGTATCAACATGTTAAAAAAAAATGTTATGCTTGTGAATACTTTGACACAACTATGGGGAATGGTAAACAGATGAATGGGGAAGGAAACTGACTTACCCCGTATGGTTGATGATCTGCTCAATATTATGGGTCTGATGGAGCACTAAATCACTCACTGCACAAGCTTCCATAAACTGGTCGATGTTATATAAAACTGAGAGAATAATGGTGTTCGTTGCACAGTTTCTTTTAACAGACTGATGGACATATTGATTTTATTGTTGTACGGTAGGTAATATTGTCAGTAGGGACAGGTAATTGTGATAAAAAGGATGGGTAGAGAAATGGAACAAGGTATATAGATAGGTATACATAGTTTCGTCAACAACTGTAATTTAAAATAGATTTGGCTAAATAAATGTATTGTGGAAAAACGTTAAAATAATAATATATAATTTGTATGCAAAATTTATTAATTGTAACTCGAATTTTGTGGAAAAATATCATTTTCTACCGATGTAACTCGTTACGTATTAAAATATAACTTTCGGTACAAAAAAATACGGAAATTGGTCTTTTAAGTGAGCCATAGACATTTTTGTTGTAAGACTTAACCATTGGGGAATTATTTTGCAAAAAAAACAATTTTCAACACGTTCAATCCAAGGCGCTCGTCCCCAAAGGTAGATGTTTTTTTCATTATAGTCCCGACCTTAACCCTTTGGGCCTCAACTGCATTATTTCAGAGGGTCAAAATAATTCCGCTTTATATTAAAATCCTTAACATATATCAAACTCGCTACTACATGACCTTTTGTAGTGCAAAACTCTCTACTGACTGGACTACACAGCGAGTTGCAAAAAACACTTGACCGCGGATGCAGTCGGGTGAAGATGTGCACTCACTTCAGTGATTTTCTATCATTTAGGTTCATTGGCTTGCTATGGGAACAATCTGACTGAATATATTCATTTATCGGACCTGGAGCCATTTAGATTAAGCTCCTTTTTAAAAGGAACTAGACGACTACATGCAACGACCGTGCGACTGACATCTGATATGAATGAGACGGCATGAGAGAGCGCAAAGAAAGTACTCGTACCTACTATGAAAGAGAGTATCCGATTTTTTTTTATATAAGCTCTACACAAAGGCCCTGATGAAAATAATTCCCCTCAGGGCCTATGATATCTTTGGGAATGCTGTATCTTGGGTGCTTTGTACTTGTGCTGGGTCATTTTAGCAAATAAAGTATAGGAAGTTTTGAGAACGAAGAAGGTATCAGGGGTGGGTAGGAATCTGGGGGTCAGTGTGTCCAGGAATGACGGACGAATAAATCAATCCCTTCCACTGCGGTGCAAGGCGATGTTCCGAGAGTTCGGCTGGAGAAGTCAAAAGGTCTCCCTCAACTTTCTCTCCCGATCCGATCTGCCATGCAGTTGGTGGGCACACACATCGGGCCGCCAAGATCCGGACAAATACCCCACGAAGCCGGGTAACCCTGCTAAGTCACCAAACGTAGCGAACTACTTGGGGTGACCTATGGTAGAGGTATTAGTAAACTAATAAATGGGGCGGCGATAACCATACCTGTCTCCCCAATTAATAATGTCCAATATCTCTTCTTTATCACCTTTTTACTCGAGACAATAGTTTTTTAACGTTACGTGGTTTTATCGAGTTAAATTTTATAGAAATCCATTTTAATTTTTTAATATTATGTTCATCAGAAATTTGCTAAGTTACCCTTATAACAGCGTTATCTCACCCCCTGTGGCAAAAGAAATCAAAGTGCTGTTCCATAAAACAGGAAACAAGGAGATTCCGAATCAATGAGTGTAGTTTGTTAGTTACGTTCAGAAGTATATTAAGTCTGCGTATTAATGCCATAGTTGGAATTAATGATAATCTGTTTAATATACTTTGCAAAGCGGCTGTTTGTTCGCTTTGTTTGTTACTTTCCCCCAAGCCTCAACTTATTACAGCGCTCTAGCCATAAAAGTTTGTGTACAAAATGCGGGTCAAGACACATTTGCCAGTAGTTAGAAAAAGGCTTGCTTAAAAGGTCAATACCATTCTATCTAATTCCAGTACTACACGTATAACCATCTACTCCCTTTTTACTTCCACTTTTAGAAAACACTTCACCAGTCCACTTATCAAATACATTTTTGTTCCAAAATTGAAAAGTTGTTGCATGGACATTCGAGTGACTATAAAAACCCTTTTTTCAATTTTCAGCCGATAAATAGTTCAATACAATTTCTCTGCTAGCCCGGCAGTGACGGCCGTGTAAATTGTAATTTAAAAATGGGAAAATCAATCAAAAAATCGCACGATGCAAATGTCGACAAAAAATGTAGTGGCATTCAATGAGATTTAAATTTTATTTGGAATGAAAGTGTAAGTTAGGGCATTGATTCTCAACAAGCAAACTTTTAAACTTTTTTTAGTAGCCTATTATGAAAAGATTTACCATAATAAATATGAATATTTTTTTATCCCAACGTACCGTGTTTCATTAGTTAGGTACTTATGTAAACCATAAAATATGTCCAACTTACTAGAATAACTTTTGAAGGTTATACCAAAGGTTCGTAGAAAACTTATACTTTAACAGGGTTCGTTCTTCGAGAGGGTGGAGCGGTGACTGGTTAGAAAGTCGTGACATCCCTTGTTCCTTCTCCATCGAGAGATTTGAATTTAATGCAATACAAGTGGCGTCAAGCGACTCTGAATGCATTTGCAAAAGATTTATTTATAATACTAAGGTAACATATAAATGTATAGTTTTGATTTGATTATTTTCGAAGGACCATTGATTGATGCGTGTAATATTTATATAATGTATAGCTACTTTATAAAGGAGAGATATACAGGGTGTTAAGGGACGTACTTGACTTACTTTAACCAGTGATTCCTGACATTATTTGGAGTAAAAAATGTAAATGAAATTTTGGTCTCCGGTGACATTTTTGATGTTTTTTTTTTCTACAAAAACATAAAAAAAATGGTAGTTGTTGAACAGATGGAGGCGGGGTAAGGGGTACGTCGGACATCCGGCTGATTGACCAGTGACGACATGCGGAAGAATTTTTTTTGTTCGATTTTGAAGAAAAAAAATTTTAAAAAAAATCAAAAAAAGTCACCGGAGACCAAAATTTCATTTACATTTTTTACTCCAAATAATGTCAGGAATCATTGGTTAAAGTAAGTCAAGTACGTCCCTTAACACCATGTATACAGGTAAGGAACGAATTAAAACTTACTGCTGGGTTATATGGGATTCTCTTCTTTGTGAGCTGATTAATTACACTGTCTTTATTGACGATTGCGGGCAAATCAAAGAGTATTATTGTAAATTGTATTGTAAATGTATTATTGTAAATGTTTTGCGGTACGACACAAAAACTGTTGCTCTGGCGTTTGTCGCGGATTGAAACTAGGGTGGTTCAACGGTATAATGTTTCTTGCGGCGGGCGAATATGCGTCATTCGACAGTATGATGTACTTTTGTAGCGGGCGGGCGGACGCTGTACCGGCGGCGGCGTAGTCAAAGAACGGAATACAATGGAAAAGGTAGATTTGTAGGATTACGAGAATGCAACCATAATGTATTGTTATTTCAACGATAATGTGTAAATGTACTCAGTAGCGTAGCGAGGGGGGGCGGGGGGGGCGGACCGCACCGGGTGCCACCCGAGGAGGGGGTGACACTCGAACGTGGAGAAAAAACTTACGAAAGTGCAAAATTGCCGTAAAAAATATTTTACACGTTAACACTGACTGTTATATTGCTCTATGGCTTGGTTGGTCGGGGATTCCCGAAAAATGTTTTTTTTGTTCCCAGCTCAGTCGGGGATTTCCCTGAAATATTCCTTGTGCCATTCTAATTTCGTTCGTATATTGTGATTAACGTGGACTCGTGAAGTGAATTGTTTTCTATGGACTGACGTGAATTAGTGAAGAAGTTATTATTGTGTTAGCGTGTTAAATAGTGCTGAAAGACCATTTTGAAAAACAACGCAGGTAGGTGTGAATTTTAGATACCGTTTTGTAGCGCATGAATAGGTGCAGTCGGGACAAGAAAAAGGTTTTTTAATCACTGTGAGTTAGCAAGTACCGTTTTAGTTTTTTTTTTCGAGAATAAGAATATTTGCAGTCAGGTCATGAAATAGATTTTTTTCCACTGTCGGTAAACGTGTGATTTTTAGATTTCTCTTCATATTACACGAAGAGTTGCAGTTGAAACATGAAAAAGGTTTTTTTCACACTGAGTCAACAACTGACTTCATATGTATCCCTTTTGAGAACACGAATAGTTACAATCAGGACATGAAAAAGGTTTTTCTCTTCTGTGAAACGTACTGCGGATTTTTAAATCTTTCCTTTGAATACTTGTATTACTGCAGTCGGGACATGAAAAAGTTTTTGTCCATTATGGGTAAGCATGTGAATTTTTAGATACCGTTTTGTAGTGCATGAATAGTTACAGTCGGGACAAGAGAAAGGTTTATCATCACTGTGAGTTAGGTTTGGTTAGGTGGATGAATAGTTGCTATTGGAATATGAAAAAGGTTTTTCTCCGCACTGAGTCAGCAACTGACTTCTTATGTATTCCTTTTGAGAACACGAATAGTTACAATCAGAACATGAAAAAAGTTTTTCTCTTCTGTGAATCGAACTGCGGATTTTAAAATCTTACCTTTGAAAACTTGTATAACTGCAGTCGGGACATGAAAAAGGTTTTTGTCCAGTATGGGTAAGCATATGAATTTTTTGAAACCGTTTTGTAGCGCATGAATAGTTACAGTCGGGACAAGAAAAAGGTTTTTCATCACTGTGAGTTAGCAAGTGCCGTTTTAGTTTTTTTTTTTTTGAGAATAAGAATAGTTGCAGTCAGGACATGAAATAGGTTTTTTTCCACCGTCGGTAAACGAGTGATTTTTAGATTTCTCTTCAAAGTACATGAATAGTTGCAGTTGGAACATGAAAAAGGTTTTTCTCCACGCTGAGTCAGCAACTGACTTCTTATGTATCCCTTTTGTGAACACGAATAGTTACAATCAGGACATGAAAAAGGTTTTTCTCTTCTGTGAATCATACTGTGGACTTTTAAATCTTCGTTTTGATGACTTGTATAACTGCATTTAGATCATGAAAAAGGTTTTACTCCGCTCTGAGTAAGCTAATGAATTATAGTGGAGTAAAGTGTTGCTCTATATGGAAACCTTTGTAAAATTACTTTCTTCAGGGCCTCCTCAGTGTACCTAATGTAAAACGAAATATGTGTTGTAAAACAATGTACGTGTATTAAAGGTAAGACAGTATTAAATTGTGGAGATCCGGAAGGAATGAAAGGCCGATAAAAATAATACTGTTTTCCCAATTTGTTTATGAATTACAATTTACAACAATAAAATAAACAATATACGCATGGACCTATTCCGAGTTTGAAATCTCTTTTTTTATTTTTGCCGCAAACGCGATTAAAACAAGGAAAAGGTATTTAAGCGACTTACCAGTACTTTGCGCAATTTAATTGAGACTTTTAGGTAAACATAGTCACTTGGGTGTTACGTAACGTTTAGGGGGAGGGAGGTGCAGAAAAATGTTACGGCGCGTTGCATGGGGCGAGAAAGGGTCAAAAACTTTCAAAAATTGCGTTACGTTATACTTGAACGACCCCTTTACTATTTCACGATTGAAATTTTATCGTTACACTCTGAACACAAAACTGGTTTTAACCTTAGTATTGGTTATTATGTTTTCGTGACAGCAAATGATTTTTTTTCAGATTTTTTCAGCACATAAGAATTGAAGACTCCACACGGAACCTCTGTTATTTGTAGCTATATGTCTCGGTCGGTCAGCATTCCCCAAAAATTCTGTTATTTTATTTTCGTTCCTAGCTCTTACTATTGATTTATTGGGGATTCCCGTGAAATATTCCTCGCTTTTCCCCTGTGTCATTCTCATTTCTTTCGTACATTGTGATTGACGGGAACTCGCGAAGGAAATTATCACCTATCGATTGTTGAAAAAGCTGTTATTCTGTTAGTGTTTTTTATTTTGAGGATAACAAATTTTTTTAAATATTTGACTAGCTAGAAATGTTTTTTATATTTTAGGAAGTCAAAATTTGTGTTTTGAATTTCTCAAAAAAAAATTTATGGGGGGGGGGGTGACACCGCGTTTTCCGCCCCGGGTGCCACTCATGCTAGCTACGCCACTGAATGTACTAATCATTATTTATTAAAACTAAAGAGGGAAAATTTATGGGAATAGGTATTGTTACCTCTACTTAATGATGTAGAGATCGAAATTATTAGCGATTTAATTATTATTAGACAATATTTCATTTTAATCTTAAGTCTGGGAAAGTATTGAGAATAATTCTATACAACGTCACACAAAGTGGTAGATACTCTCAGTATCTCCTTGGTGAAGGACCACCATTCGGAATGTTTCTTCTGGAAATGGCTTTAGCCGTATTTGGTGACCACATTTGAATAGCCAGATACTTCCCCACCTTTCTCTTCCCATGTCCTTTCCCTTCCCATACCGAAATTGTCCTATTTTCTTTTACCTTTATGGAAAAATATAATTTATTTATTACAGGATTATTAGCACGATTTTCAGGTGAAACAGGGGATGCAGATTTTTTGTTATTAAAATATTTTTGATGGAGTTCAATAATTGTATTTTATTGCCTCTGATTTCTTCCGGTAATTTATTAAAGAAACATTTTCCTTGGTGTGTATAATGGTGTTGGGCAAAATAAGTGTTTAGTTTAGAGCACACAAATATATGTTTAAGTCTATCAAGATTTTCAGTTATAATTAGTATTTATCTTTATTTATATTTATCTTATATATATATATTTATCTAATATTTCACAAATAAATTTTTATATATAGGAACTTCAAAAATCTTATTAAATATTCTAATAGTTATTTTGTTATTTCTTTATAATTACAAATACCGCCAGTTTATTTATTCCTGCTTTTCTACATAATGTACAATATATACTTATGATTTCACGTATCACTTTTATTGTAAAAGGCTTTTTAGGCTTATAAATAAATAATGCAAAATAATTCCTAGGAGTATCTTCCATTGAAATACTGGTGGAACAAGCACTTCCATTGAAATACTGGTAGAACATTCACAACTGACGCCTCACTAAAGATTGTTATCAAACGAACCGCCCGTTTCTGCAAGGATTGAAGGGTTTTGTCAAGTATTTTGGTGCTCCAGAACAAAAGTGGCTGCCAAATTCAACAGTGGTTAAAAGTATGCGATAGTGATATAGGTATCAAAAGTATGTAGTGGTATTCACAAACCTACAGAAGTGCATGGAAAGACATACCAAAAATAATATTTACTAGCTGACCTGTATGTGAGTGCATCAGCGGCAACCGGATCTTGTGGAGAGGGGCCTATGGGCTTAATGTGGGCAGGTCAGGGCCGGATCTAGAGGGAGCAAACCGGGGCGCCTGCCCTTGGCGGCAGTTTTAGGGGCGCCAAAATCGTATGTATTGAAAAAAAAACTTAATTTCCAAAGCAAAACTTAATTCAGCGCACGTTATTATTTTATCGATTATTCATTTGATTTTAAAACATCAAAACTTTTTGGTTTATGAATCCTAAGTTGATTTATGAACGTATCCTATGTCGATTTTGAACACGTGCATAGTGTACGTCATAGGTTCTCAACGTGGGCGATTAAGCCCCCTTTTGGGCGTTTGAGACTTTCAGGGGGGCAGTAGAAGATCCAAAGAAAATTAGGGAGCGTTGTGATGGCACAGTGAGGGCGTGGGCAGGTAAAATAAATATGATTTAAAAAGACAAAAAATCAAAAAACATGATAATCATGCCCTAATAAAGCAAAGTAAATTTTACATTTCAATTTGGGAGGCGGGTACTTATTGGATAACCAACACCTCTGCCATAGGTCACCCCAAGTGGTTCGCTACGTTTCGTGACTTGGTTCGCTGCGGGGGTGCCCGGGTTAATGGGGTGAGGAGTGTCCGGGTCTTGGCAGCGGAGGTGTCTGTCCCTTTGACTTCTCCAACCCCTCTCGGAACATCACTTTGCACCGAAGTGAGAGGGATAGATTAATGCTTCCTTCACTCCTGGACATACTGACCCCAGATTCCTACCCACCCCTAATACCCTTTTCCTTCCCAGAACTTCCTCTCCTTCCTTTCCTGAAAATACCCTCCACACAGCATCCCCAGAGATAACATAGGTCATGAGGCGTATTATTTTCCTCAGGGCCTCCCGTGTGGAGCTAATGTAAAAAAAGGAAACTTTAACATTGGGTAATTTTTGTTATTGTAAGTATTGTAATCATTTTTATCACGTGTGCGAAAATTCACATATTTCGGTATTTCGAGAAGTGGATGAAAATTGAACTGAAAGATTCCATTGTATTCAAAATGAAAATTAAATCAGATGACACGAACTGTTTTATTATACAATATTATCCCCCCATCCCCCATCCCCCATCCCCCTCCCCCCCCCCCCCCCCCCCTCCCCCCTCCTCATCAATCAAACGCTGGCGAGAGGGGGCGCCATCATCAAGTTTCTGCCCGAGTTTGAAAAAGTCGTAGATCCGGGGATGGGGCAGGGAACTAACTAGTAACCTACTGACCATGACTGCATTCAATTAATTAGAAAATATCGATAAATGACAGTTAAAAATAAAAAGAAAACCAACGCAGAGCAGAGATCTCGCAACCGCGCCCGTCATACTAAATATCATAATAATAATAAATGTATTAAATATTTTATCATAATGAAGACTCAGGGAATCAACGTCCATTCTTTCATTCTCTCCCTTTACCAACACCCACAGTTTCCATCGTACTTTTATAATATAAATTTAACAAAGCCTTGGCTTAAGAAGGATGTGTATTTCAATATTCAATATTCACCGGTAACTCAACTGAACACAATTCACCTGAAGACAGTGGCGCATCGGGCACTCTCCTCGCTCCCCCAGGATCTCGCAGCCCGCGCCCCGGGCCCCGCGCCCCGGGCCCCGAGCGTCTCATGTTGGGAAACTTTTAATACTCTCGTTTCAACTTTTCAACGTACAACCCTTGTTTCAAACAATACCAGGCAAACTGCAAACACATTCCTATCCACATTACCCATAATATTAGAGCGTAAAAGATAATACTCGGAAAACTTTCAACTATGAAGGCTTTTCATAAACTCCATAATAATAGGAGTTTTTCACAGTAGGTCAGAAACAAACATTCCGACCGCAAACTAAATTGCCTTTGAATGAACTGATATTACAGGATAGTCAAAGGAATAACTTCAATATGTTATTTTGTGAAACAACGGTGCAGTGTTTTCTTTCTCCTTTTTCGTAATATTTATTTAAATATCTGTATGATAATTATTTACAATGTATAGCGTAGGTATTATGGCAGGACAATATGATGAAATTAATATAAAAATATCTTTTTTACATGCGAGTATCGCACGAGATTACCAACTACTCCGAATTTTCAGGAGCTAACTATGGCATCCCGAATTGAGGTGAGTTGTGAAGCTGAAAGGAGCGGGGGAGGGAAGGATCAGGGAAGAGAGGGAGATGGGCAGGAGAAAGGTTTTGAAGTATTTATTTATTTACTTATTTTAGAAATATAAATAGTCTTAATATTATAATATACATAGGAGGTAGACAAAATAAATACCAATTAATAATGTTCACAAATAGGTTTTTAGAAATATAAAACACAGCATTTATTATATAAGTTTATTTTTTTATTTTAATCTGAAGTATACTAAGTAATTTGTTTGATTATGGGTAGACCTACTAAACGTGCTGCTCATTTGAGACAGACATTACTTGACCATAACAACGTTACGATAGGTGACTCAAAGATCCGGATAGCCTATAAAAGATTCGGCCGAGTATCGTTAATTTGCTTAGAATTGAAGAGTTCCGTTACTTTATCATGGATCCCATAATCAGAAACTAATGCATTTATTTATTGTTATCAAGTTTATTTTGTAGAATTCAATTTTTATTTTTATTTCTTTTATATATTCAATAATATTATTATTTAATCTATAAAAACAGTTTACTATAAACGAGTTCTGCTATGGGGTCGTCCATTAATCACGTGAGGCTCAAAAGGGGGGGGGGGTTAGGAAAAATCACGAAATATCACGAGGGGGGAGGGGTATAATGAGATATCACGTATATTTATTTTTCGTGATAATTTTCTGAAAATTTCAAAATACTTTGTACTAAAAAAAATACACGTGATTTTGGGTGGGGTTAGTCTAAAACCTCACCACATATCACCAGGGGAGGGTTAAAAAGTTGTTATGGACGACCCCTATGTAGTAATTTTTAAGCGATGCAGCTGTTTTGCTCTCTGAAGGCATTATCAAACTGTGTACTTAATGCATGTAAACTAAAATATGTAAAGTAGAACAACGTAGCAAATGCAAAAAATAAAAATAAAATGGAAGTACAACAAACCTAATAAACCATGTAGTTACTTGGTGCATTATACAACAATATATTTGTAATTATAGCTATAACCAAGATAGACTGGGAAATAAGTATTTGGGTTGAGACGGAAAAGGTGTGGAGAAGGATGAAGGAATGTCCCCGCAAGTATAATGAAAATAATAGGTACAATTAATTTATCACTGAAGTTTGGTTCTGAAACAGTTTTTAAAACTAAATCCATGTTCCCAAGTCTTTCATCATTCATTTATTCCTTTGTCTTCCTCCTTTCCTCAAAAGTCCCTACAAGGAAAAGAAGAAGATGTTTTCCTACCTACATAGAAAAAAAACAATATTGCCACCAAAGTTTTAAATTACCTACTTGGGTAGTTGAAAATTCGAAGTGACATCGGTCACAGCTCGCAATCGAAATATCGCAATTCCTAATTTATGAACTCAAAAGTGTCGGTAACTGTTACATATAATTGTGCCGTTATTGTGGGAAGCTGCCAGTACCAGTGGATGAAGCCATCAAAGGTAGGGACTGATTCATTCCATCGCCCAATTCCTGTTATCGATATTTCAAAACGCAGTCAACTGTCTTGTACTAGCAAAAATCAGATTTACAGTTCACATCTTCTCGTGTCGCGGCATCGGTCGTGACAACTAAAGAAGCAGATAACACCAATAATCTAAAATATTCCTAAACGAACATATAAAAGAGAACAAGACACAAGAAATAATAATAAAATAAAAAGATAATTATCGCAACTAGGAGTCGAACCCAGAACTTCTCATTTAACCGGAACGGGCGCCTCTACCGAATCGGCCATTCCATCAAACCCTCATATTTGTCAATCTCATATTTAAATTTTTTTTTAGAATTAACAATATTACTTTCGACAATTTTTTCCGTATTATAGGCAACTACCCTTTTCATTGGACACAATCGTTCTAAGAATTGGTTTGTAACCTTGATAGCGTCTCGGACAAATGAATCCGATTTTATTTTTATATGGAACATATTGTATTGACATTTATTAACTTAATCATTGTGAATTTGTGTTATTCGCACCTAGAAGGTGAAACAATTTTTATATTGAAGTAATCTGATACATAATATATATCAGATAAGTTTCTGATAAACCAAGAACTTCTATAACGGGCGACGTTAAACTATAGTATCTATTTAAGCGAGTATAAAATAGTTTCCAGTATTCGCGATGAGATACGAGAACAAAGACACGTCATGCTTAATATATATCATATTATAATATTTATTATAATACATTATTTCGGAAAGTAAAATAAAAAAAGGCCGGGACAGGCCCACGGCCTATTTCTCGGTCGTCCCTCTTACCTCGTGTCACAGATAAGGCAATTTATGAAGCCAAGTACATAACGTATGGAATTATTATTCAGAAACTGAAGAAACATTAACATAAACCTTCCAATGTGTGATTTCTTTATACTTTATTCTGGCGACAGTCGAACGAAATAGTCGCCGAGTTAAGGGAGAGATTTATGAGGAAAACTTCCAAAGTATATGGATTTGACTCGGCAATAATTCTTTTCACTGCAATGCCTAGTGCCTAGTGCCTAGCTTCATATTTACTTTACGATTACGGAAATATATTATTAAACTTGCGAAATATTTCTCATTTCTACAATTTACGACAGTTTCTGTAAGTAGGTTTACCATTCTTGTGAGTATAAACGAAGTTGATGGGAAATGGATTAAATCTTTAACTTTTTTATTAGTTTGTACTTTTTTATATGAATAGGTGCCATATCGCACAAATTCCCAACTGCCCGAAGTCAATGATACTATGGCATTCTGAATTGGGGTATTTTGAGAAGCTGGGGTGGAGGGGAGGGAAAAGAAATAGAGTAGAAGGTTGGGAATTGCCTGGCTATACAGATCTGGTCATCAAAGATGATGTTTTAACATACCTTTGTATAGTGTAGGCCCCCTAGCACGGTCGATAGGTAATATCTTCATAGAAAATTAAAATTTTAATTATTTAATGCAATTACCATTGGGTTATTACCAGAGAAAACCAGAAAATGTCATTTTTAAATCAGATTTTAGACGTATTGACTCCTTTCCACAAAAAATTATAAAGGGATTACGAAAGTCTGTTCTTTTATCTAGCATTCGCAAGTTTTAAATTTGAGAAAAAATGTTTATTTTTAGCATAATAAGGTTATACCATAGGTCGTTGGCAGATTTGTTAAATTTTCCACATCCATTTTAAATCATATAATCATGCAGTAAAAAAATCAATACATTATCAGGGTATCGCATGTATAGAATCATTCAAAAATATATACGTACATGTGTTTCTTGACGAAAATTGGTCCGTTTGTGTATTTATTTGCGCACTTACAAACCAATATTTTTCAGATATTTTTAACATTGTTATTTAACTTAGACATTATTTAAAAATGATAAATACTTATAATCAAAAAATAATTACGAAAAGTTCATTATTTTAATAGTGTTATCATCACGCCTTTCAGCATTTTTGGATGTAGGTAAAAATTAAAGCAAATTTGGAATGAAATAAAATCGATATTGAGTTAAAATTTTAAACAGCTGGTAAGGAGAATAATTGATCTTTCTCATTGTAACCACCCTGCACGATCGTAAGAAAAACTTTCCACGAAAGTTTTTCTTACGATCGTTTTTTCGGCCGCTGGCTGGTTAAACGCTCTTAAACTACCCGAATTATTACAGCGAAGAAAAATCTGTGATGTTTTATTTTTGTTTAAAATCATCAACGGATATTTGGATAGCCCTGACCTAGTGAATATGATAAATTATGAAGTACCCAATAATTACAACACTCCATGCTCCATTTAATATAGTCAAAAAAGATAACGGTAGCAACTGGAACTCGAACCCAGGACCTCTCGTCTAATCGGGACGTGCGCTTTTACCAATTCAGCCATTGCCATCTTCAATCAAACCGTCATAATTGTTAATTTCATATTTTCAAATTTTTGAATTAACAATATTATCTTCGACTAATTTTTCCATACGGCAACTACCTTTTTTCATTGGAAACAATCGTTCTAAGAACTGGTTTGTAACCTAGATAGCGTCTCGGATAAATATATCCGATTTTTTATACATGTATTGGCAAGTTATAAAAAGAGGGTTATTTTTTTGAAAATTCAATTTTTTTTTTCACTTATTTCCCACAGGGCCTATATCATCTTAGGGGATGCTTTTTAAAGAAGGGAAACAGAGGAAGTTCTGGGAAGGATATAGGTACGAGGAGTGGGTAGGAACCTGGGGGTCAATGTGTCCAGGCGTGACGGACGTATGAATCCATCCCTTCAACTGCGATACAAGGCGATGAAGTCAAAAAACCTCCTCAACCAGTGTCTCTCGATCCGGCCCGCCACGCAGCAGGTGGGCAGACACATCGGCCGCCAAAACCTTGACAAACCTCACCCCACCCGGGCACCCCTGCTAAGTCACCAAACGTAGCGAACCACTTGGGGTGACCTAAGGCAGGGGTGTTGGTTATCCAACAAATGGTTCCCGGGGCGGCGGTACAAATACCCGCCTCCCAAAATGAGAAAAAAATGCACCATAGAAGTGTAGTGTTAGTATTGGCAGCATTAAAGCTACTTTTGTAGGGTCCTACAAACTAAACAATCACCAGTCCAACAGAGCCCTTGAGAATCAGCTCCCTTATATGTACCGATTTGTTTATTTTACACCTAATAAACTAAGCATTTTCATTGTTAGAGAACCTAAACATAAACAGTTTTATTATATACTAAGTTTGCGAAACGAAAAGGATTACGCCAGAGAAGGATTAAGGAGTAGAAAGTAGAATAAATATAAATATCTAATAAAGCTTTAGTCTGCCTTTTGTACTTTTTCAAATGATTTATCTTAATACATAAAAATTTATGTTTCTGTGTTTGTCCCTTATGCGTTCCTTAAAACATTATTTATTTGATGTGTGCATGCTCGCGATGGTTTCTATGTATATAAAACTGAGTTCTGGCGTTATTAAATTATTTCCTGTACCGTTCATCCAATTTGGATAAACCTCGGTGAGTTGTTGTGCGCACGTCCGCAAATTTTTCCATACATACTGGTGAGCTCTGGCGTTATAAAATTTGTATACAAATTTTGCAATAGGGGGCCATCCATAAATTACGTCACACCTTAAGGGGGGAGGGGAGTAGAGAAGTATGACATTTTGTGACAAGGGGTATGGGGGGGGTCATGAGTTTTGTGATGTCGCATGCATAAAACCACTGCGACCATGCGACTGCCACAAAAATATTTTCTCTAATCCATTACGCCCCCTCAGTCGTGGTATCCCATTACGCCCCCTCCGTCGTGGTATCCCGTTACGCCCCCTCCGTTGTGGCAAATGTAACCGTGACAATATTAAATGTTGCCGAAAAACTTTAAAATATTACCAACTATTATTTTTAAATGTAAAATATGTGACGTCACGCTGGAGAAGAGGGGGTCTCACAAATGTGACGATGAGTGACAGGGACGGTGGGGTTTAAAAATCATGAAATTCGTGTGACGTAATTTATGGACAGCCCCTAGGTGGTGAGCGAGCTGTTTGAAAAATAAGTGAATTTCATATAGTTTAGCAAAACAAAGAGGGAGGGGGAGGGGAATCTGGGAGGGGGAGGCGGGCTAGGCGGAAGAGGAACTCAGGAGGGGAAAGGGCGCAAGAGGGGAAAGGGGAAGGAAACTAGGATGGAGCGGGAACGGGAAACACGGGAATGGACACGCAGGGAGAAACAATTTCTTTCTTTGAGTGGCATTGCAACGCACACCGAGTTCAATAAATTATATTAAATGATCAAGAATTGCGTTGAAAATAGCAATCATATTATGGCCACACAAAAACCCAGTTAACGAAGTCTCGTTACTGCGAAATAAAACAATATAATATATCTGTTCCATGACAACTCAACAGAGTGGCATTTTAACACCCCTTTAAATAGTTTTAAAAAATTAGCCCATAACCTAACGTAATCTAATTACAAGCTAATAACTATTTTTTTAGAAATAATTTCGTTAAAATATTTTAAATCCGTTAGTTAAATAATGATAATAAATCGCTGCAATCAATCAACTGTTCACAAATTTGAAATTAATTACGGAGTTATCAATAATCCGTTTAGATAATCGCTCTATTGTCATTAAAAAGTCATAATAAATCATATCTGGCGATATCATCAGTTAATAATAAATACGACAATGTTAAATTTAAAATGTGCTGGCTCTGAAATTCGTAACAGCTTAGTAAATCTGATGAAAAAGTCAAACAAAGTAACAAAGACTTTTCACAAATAAGACGATGGAAGTACGTGATTGTGTTCTAAAGGTGACGAAATATTTAGAGCACATTTATATTCTGTTTTGACTTTGACTGTGCTCTTGTCAGAAGCTGAATATAATTCTACACCCTAAGTTCATTCAAAAGCCATCGAAAGAATTCAACATTTTCCAAGCTTCTTGACCTTCGCATTACCATTACAATGGAGCGACCAGGACCATATTGAGGAATGATTATAATATTATATTATATTCCAAGAAAACTTCCCAGCTCAATGTCAAATGAAAATTCCGCTACGGAGCTGTCATCCTTGTGAAAATCGAGATAGGGAAAACATAAACATTCTAGACAAGTCAAACCAGCCAAAAAAACCTTTGAAAATGTCCAGTTAAACCAAAATCCTTATCCGATAGCAATCGTAAGTCGTAAGGCTTATTATCCGGTTGTGGTGCTACTTGGAAGAATAAAAGTATCTGGGAAATAACAGGGAAAAGGCGTTGAATTCAAAGAACAGTGAAATGTCGAATGCCAGTTAAAACTCTTGGGTCTTTGTTCTGATATCGTGGAGATTTTGTAAGTTAACGTGAACATCGCACGCACTACGACTTTGTCAGGCAACGGAACTACAACTTTTAACTTTTTGTTTGCTCGTCATATTTACAGCAGCTAACAGCTAACAGCTCATATGGGTCTCAATGAAATCGCTGTCTCCCTTACTCTCATGGTGAGAAATATGATCTAAAAGGTCTTAGATGGAGAAAACACCACGCTTTGTGTTCAAATCTAAAAGTTAACCACAGAAGAATTAAAATGTTCAAATATGAAAACAATGTTTCCGAATGCAATCTGAGAAAAATTTGTAAATTTTTTTATTAATTATTTTCACACGGAACGACAAAAAAATAGGAGATAATAACGATTATGATACATTATTTATGTAATAAAATATGTGTGAATTTTTAGTTTTTTTTTTTGTTGTCAGTAATTTTAGTTAGAAAAACCGTAAGGTGAGCCATTTTCAAAACTTTTTATGTCATCGTTAAAAAATTTAATATTTCTAAAATTACATGTTAAATAAATAAAACATAAAAATTTTTAAAGCTTATTTCTTTGCCTCTCAGAAGCAGCTTTTCGTGTTCGGATACGTTCAGAAATATTACATATACATCTGGATTTTATTGCAAAGCGAAAATACTGTGATCTTCTGACAAAATATGCTCGAGGCCTGAGAGGTTAAACCCATGGAAGTAAGAAGCTGTACTACTGTCATGTTTATTTTTTCTTTAATTTTCCGTTCAAGCCTACTAAACTACCTTTGTCAGCAGGTGCACCGAGAAAAGATTGCATGTTATAAGATGATTGAATTAATAGAATAGTACAAGTAGGCTTGTTGAAAAAGTATCGATATATCGATATTTTTAATTCAATATATCGATATTTTTAGCCGATATATTTTGATCCGATATATCGATACAAAATATCCAATATCGAAAATTGTATCAAAAACGATATTTTTTTAATTTATGTAAGAGTATTTAACGTCACTAGAATCCTAAACCGTATTGGAACGAATGGAAAAAGTAACTGTATTGGGTCATGACATCTGGCGGTTGAAATTTTAACTATTAATATCTATTGTCTTTGCATTAGTATTTGTGATCACTAATACTATCTCATGTGTGTAGGTACGTACATAGAAATGTATGCTATTTTTCGGCATTTTTTTCTAAGTCACTCTATGTGTTGATTCCCAATTGTCTATGATTATTGACTATGCCTTGTTCCAAACACGAAGTCCTTTTTGACAGATTAATACGCCAATAGAATGTTACTGAGACGCATACAAACTTTGTATACGCATACGCATACAAAGTTTGTATGCGTCTCAGTTTACATATAAGTTAGAAGACAGCTTTTTAGTTTTTGATATTTTTGTAATTATTACCTAATAAAAATGAATACTGATAAAAATATCTTCATTTTTATTGAGATTTTTGTACATTAAAAAATCACATTGTGTATAAAAATTACTATTGATAATATTGAGCTGAATACACTATTATTTTAAAAACGCAAAATCTCTTGAAAATTTGACCGATATATCGATATTTTTTCCTCGATATATCGACGTCGATATTGATATTTTAATAAATATCGATACATCGATATTTTTTTAACTTTGACATCCCTAAGTACAAGTATCAATATATAGAGCAGTATAGTATAAACGTTTACATAACAAACAGGTAAAAATGATTAGCCACATCGATAGTATAGATATACTCGAGATATTATAAAATTATAAGGGTTAATTTGAATTGGCAATACAAGGGCATCAAAATAAATCGTCTGCAAATAAAAGCTACTTTTTTATCTGCCTGATTTTACGATTTATACAACACTACATCTGGCGAGATGTCAGATGTAAAATATAATCTAAGAAAATAGCTATTAAATGCAGATGAGTGTTGATGTAGTGTATATCAGTATAAATGTTATTTTTTATGATAATGTATACGTGTACTAAATATGTGTATATATATTTCTTTTTAAATCTTTTTTATATTATTTTATTTTTTCTTTTGTAAATCCATTTTATGTAATGTATACTTTTATATGGCTGACAAGGGCGGATCCAGCTTTGGCGCCAGGGGAGGTCACATAGCCCCAGGGGGGGGGGGTCACATGCTCGTGGACAAGTCACAAGAAGTTATAATTTAATTTTGATAATAATAGATACAAGTAAAAAGTATGTCCACCTAGGTCCTGGACCCAGCCCAGATTGGACCGATGGACCAGCCATGACCACCCAGGGGGGGTCATGGCCCCTATGACCCCCCCCCCCCCCTCCTCTGGATCCGCCCTTGGGCTGACAGAGTATTGCACCCACCGCTCTGTTCGGCTGTTAATAAAATATTATATATAACTTTTTATTATTATTATTTTGGTCATGGTAATTTATTAAATATTTTGGTTACAATACATGCAAAGAGTTGAAATTTTGAAAAAAAAAATTCGTTTTCAGCTACAACAACATCAATAACATCGTATTTTTCAATCTTAGCACTCTAGCTCACTGAAAACTCGCGGACCGCCACTGATACTTAAGGGTCCTTTCACCATATTTATTGGTATATTTCGGAACCACCAATCCAAACCTAATCATCATGAACCAGAATGAAAAAAAAATAATTGTACAGCATCTCCCCCGAGTTGTTTATGTAATGATAGAAAACAATTCAGAACTTAATTACTAATTATCGCAGAAGGGTTTTTATTTTGCGTGCGTAACCTCAATAAAACAAGTTTTCTAGAACGAGGCGATTTTTTTATTATTTTGTAGCGTCTATTGTTCAAATTAGAGGCTCAGCTATTTCATCCCATTAGAAATGTCGGATTAGTCTTTTTTCAGCCGATTCCTAACGAATCTTATTGTACATTAAAATAACGCTGTGATGATTCCTTTTTATACGAGAAGACAATGGTTTATCTGAGAATTTCAGGCAATCTAGATTCGTATTGTTCCCGACAATAAGCACGCCAATAATCCATGCAAGGAGAAACTTTAAAAGGTCTACTGAATGGAGGGAAGGGATGTCTTAAGCCCCCTGAAGTCATGACTGAACGTTCTTGGGGCGCGTAAACTGTGACCTTAGCCAGGAGAGGCCAACTTTTACACATTATGTGCTTTATTTCTCCATAAATCGCGCTTAGGCTCGGAAAGATATTGTGAAATGTTGGGAGAGAGGAAAGTTAACATCAGTTAATTGGCGCAGGTAAGTACCAGAATTATACAAGGTGCCCTCTATAAATCAGAAGGTAACCTAGAACGTGTTTAGTCAATTTAATATTCATTACAAAGTAGGTAACTGTGTTTTGTTGGTAACTAAACTAAGATGACAATTTAGAAATTTTTTTAATAAGTTTTTTTATTATAAAGGTGGCGCAAAACTACCGATATAATTTTAATCTTATTACACACTAGCTGGTTCCCGGCATGCGTTGCTATGCCATTTAATTAAGAAATAGTTGGTCCCTGCGTGTCCTTTCTCATTCGTCCCGTTCTCCTTCCACCTCCACTTCCGCTCCCGCGTGTTCCCACTCCGCCTCCTCCACCTTCCCTCTCCCCACTCCACACTCCCCTTTCCCGGTGGATTCAGTTTTCAAACAGCTCGCGTGCCACCTATTGCAATTTTTTTATTACAAATTTTATAATACCAGAGCTTACCAGTAGTTTTATACATACCTTGTCCTGATAATAACGAACACAACAAAAAAAGAATTATCCAATTTGGTGCAGTCGTTCGGAAGTTATGCGCGTACATACATTTCGGCAATTCATTTTTATCTATATAGATAGATTACCATAAGATTCAAACCATATCGGTAGTTTTGCGCCACCCTATAGAAAAAAAGGAAAATTTTCGCTTATTAATTTAGAAATCTGAACCACATACATTTAACATTACGTTATAATACAATATTATTCACTTTCATTATTTTGTTGATTATGAAAATTTTATTTTACAAGTACCTACCCAGAATTTTTTTTTTTATTTTTAATGTCGTCTGGAAGCCAATTATGTATATAAATTTATTGCTTACCATAAGTTAGTATGTGTTAGTAGTAATAATGTTTTTTATAATTTTTTTGGTGTAATGCCGTGTTGCGCTACATGGCGAAGACATCATCGACATAACGCCACCATACCTTTGGAACAGACGAAGCTGTGTCGAGTGCCACTTCTTCAAACTTCTCTATAAAAAAGTTAGCTAGAACTGGCGATAACGGACTGCCCATCGCAACTCCCTCCACTTGCTCAAAAAGTTCACCCTGAAATGCAAAATATCCTGTTTTGAGGCAGTGTTGAAAAGGTTTGCAAATGTCTTGCAAAAAAGATATCAGAACACTTTCGTGCTTGTAAACTCGGCCACCCTAACAAATTGGCAATCGCCGAGCACTTAATCGAAACCGGCCATTACTTTGGATTTGTTCCTGAAGTCCTTCTAGGAAGACCCAAATCCCATAGAGCATGCCTGATTACGGAGGCGATTGAAATCTACAAAAATCCAATTAATATTAATACATACAACGGACCTAAGCTCAATAGTTCTTGGTATCCGGTAATTGACGGCTACACCAAAGCTAAACGCAGAAAACCATTGTGAAGTATACTGTAATACCAGCACATAGTGGAGTGGAGCTGGCAACACGGTATCGCTTCTAAGTACATAAGCACACATTTCACAACTAACAATCACACATTTGTCTTGATGATGGACACTGTTACGCTGTCCGAAACGTTGGCTAAAATAGGAGGTAGCGCAACACGGCATAACACCCCAAAAATAAATAACAAAAATACTTTTGGCCGTGAAAATCTAAAATCATATCCGTATTTTATCATGTAAAGTGTATGTACTTGGACGTTTTAATAAACTCTGTCTATGTTTGTAAGAGATTATTTATTTTGTGTATAAGCAGACATGTATTGTATTCATGTAGTTTTCTTAATGTCAACAGTTTTGTTTCCATATATATTTTTGTGGATATTCTGGGACTGTTGGGAAATAGTTTTTTGGTTACGTTATTTTGAATTACCTGTAATTTATTTATATATAATTCATGATTTCAGTCAAGTTTTATTTAAATGTGAATGTACGAAACTATAATACGTTCCTTTTTTTCATTTATTTGGTAACACAAATGATAACCGGCTAAATTCGCTAATTAATGATAGGTGATGTTTAAATGTCAAATGCTTATCAATGCACAGCTCAAGATATTTTTCCTGTATCAGGATTTGCAAGTTGTTCTTTTCAATTTTAAGGATACATGAGGAGGAATTATTTTACGGGTTGAGCTTAAAATCGTTTATCCTGTTTTTTTACATTCATTGTTAGGATATTTGATTGGAACTATTATTTTTTTCTAGGTCACTTTTTGCATTTTGTAAATAAAAATACATTACATGTATAAATGTTTATCCCAGTAGAAAATTGCAGTATCATCTGCGTATAAAAAAAACCACCGTGTAAATCTAATTGCGAGAAGTGGGAAAAAGATATTGGACACGAGTATAAAAAATGCTTTGTGCGCCAGGAGTTCTGTTTGACGGCAACTTTTGTTTTGCAAATCTGCAGATGAAACTTTATAGAATTATCGGCTGTAGAAAAATTATCGAACAGGTCATAATTATGAAGTAATTAATTACTGCACACTTTTTACGACCCTTGGTTTAGACCAGCCTGAAATTTGTGACTGAAGGATCTGATCCCTTTGTGACGATTGGATACGGGGAAAGGAAGAAAGGGATGGATGGATAGTGAGGAATGGGGGGAGAGGGGAGAGAGAAGTCTCCACGTTTTTCAATTACTTTCTTTATCTCGTAAGACGCCATCTAAGCCATTCATAACAATGGATAGTTTTATTAACATTTCTAATAAAATTCTGCCGTTTTTCAACGAAAATGGTACATGCGAGACAATTTAGTGCCAGCCTAACTACTTTTAACTCCAGTTCAATCTTGATTGTAGCAACGTTTGTACTTCTAATGGCAAAAGGCACTTTCCTAATATTTATTACGATTCCTGGAAGTAATAATTGTTACAACAATA
Organism: Limnephilus marmoratus; assembly: GCA_917880885.1. Lineage (NCBI taxonomy): Eukaryota > Metazoa > Arthropoda > Insecta > Trichoptera > Limnephilidae > Limnephilus > Limnephilus marmoratus. Next base: position 13,341,566 of record OU862914.1, read on the forward strand.
CTATTATTTTTAAATGGAACACACTTAATATGGATCATTTAACCATCCCTTTGCCAAACTTCTTTTTTAATCTTTACATTTTTGTATCCACAATACTCGTATCTACTATAACGATGCCATAAACAGTGAGAGTTGGTGTATAATAAATTATATTATATGCTGTTACACATAAGGCAAAATAATTATTTATAAACCCGTGTAATTACAGGAGACCATATTTGTCCCAGCTCACATAGGTCTGATATAACCTCTTCCTAGCCGGGCCGGGAAGTATTTCTTATGAAATCAAGGAAAGCATACTTTGAAGTGACATTTTATCGATTTATTTTGAGCTATCGTTTATTTTATTTACCGAAACACATTCTTTGAATAATATACTATCGATAAAAACAACATTATATGTGTTTATTTGACGAGTTGACAGGTTTTTTTAAGTTTTTGTGACCGACCATCGACTGACTCGCCATTCGCGGTAAAATGTGACATTCATATTCCACAGATAATTCATTTTAAAATATTCTGGTGTTGCCAGATGAATGAAACTTTTGGCGGTATCGAGAGAACTGTTGGCGCAAGCGATTCTGACCTTGTTCTTGATACAGTTTCTTTATACATAAGGGTCACAATAGCATATAAAAATATATTTTTTTGAAAATTTTTGCCGATCTCACCGGTGAACGAGCGGCCTAATATATCACTGTAACTCCCTTACTACCATAGTGATAATCGAGAGCGGTTCACACGCGGTAGGAGCGAAATCTTACCAAAAACAATCTCAACCAATAGGAGCCTTTAAAAGTGTGGTCATAATCAAGCGCCCAATGAGCGCAGACCTAGCGTCATTTCCGTTTCTCAACCAATATAATCAAAGCAGTCGCAGTTGATGCTTCGCAGGTGCGGTAATAGGTCGTTTCTGTTTCATTCAAATTCCAAATCACAACAATGCTAAAGAAGTTTCACTTCAATATGTTATAAATGGTTTTAGAAAGGCAAAACACCACGCTTTTTATTCAAATCTAATAAATTACCACCAAAAAAGTAAAATGTACACCTTTATAAAACTAAAGTTTTGAATCGCAATTGAAAAAAATAAATTAAAACTTTGGACATTTTTTATTAACTAGCTGGGTTACCCGGCTTCGCTCAGGAAAACATTCGAGAGTTTTCTGGAATGTTTCACATTGATGTTCCCGATTTCCTATTCTCGAACATTTCACAATTTTCCAGAAGGTTCCGGGATGTTCTGGAACCTTGTGGAATGCTCTCAAATACTCTGACTGGGGTGTCCGACATCGCTCATGGAGTTGATGTGAGATTGAATTGACGTTCGAATTCACGACGGATCTTGCTTTTTATACCCCATATGGGTAGCCCCATACAAAAAACACTTCACATGTTCCAGAATAATGTTCCAGATCATTCCACAACATTCAGGAATGTTCTGGAATGTTCCACAATGATCTGGGCTATTCCGGTATGTTCCTGAACGTTCCATTCTAATCCCGAACATTCAAGAATGTTCCGAGATGTTCTGGAATGTGGTGGAATGCTCAAGAATACTCTGGAATTTTTTTAACTGTTCTAGAAATTTCAACGGGGCGAAACTTCCAGCCCTTATATCTTTAAAAGCACGCCCTTCAGCTAAGAACGGGAACTTTCTTCATGGATGGAGGATAGAGGGCTACCACACAATATGACTCCCATTATCGTACCTCCCGAGTTTTAGCGGCATGCAAATTGTTTTTTTAATAATATAATCATCCAAAACTTCTAGAACTTTCCAGAACCTTCTAGACTCACTGAAACTCTCCGCCACTCATTTCTGAAAGCTTCTTGAACTTTCTCTTCTATAACATCCTAGAACATTAGGGAACCTTCCAGAACTATCTAGAACCTTCTAGACTCACCGACATACTCCATCGCTCCTTCCAGAACTTTCTACAGATTTATCGAACCGTCTAGAACTCAGGAACTTTGTAGACTCACCGACATACTCCGCTACTCCTTCCCAAAATTTCTAGATTTATCGAAAATTCTAAAACTTTTCTGAACCTTCTAGACTCACCGACATACTTCGCCACTCCTTATAGATTTTTCTACAGCTTTATTGAACCTTGTAGAAATTTTCTGAAACTTCTAGATTCACGCCAATCCTCCCAGAACTTTGTACAGCTTTACTGAACCTTATAGAACTTTTCGGAACCTTCTAAACTCACTGACGTGTTCCGTAACTCCTTCCAGAACTTTCTATAGCTTTATCGAACCTTTTAGAACTTTCTGGAACATTCTAGATCCACCGACATATTCCGCCACTCCCTTCAGAACTTTTCACAGCTTTATCGAAACTTATGAAACTTTATCGAATCCTCTGGAATTTTTCGGAACCTTCTAGACTCACCGACATACTCCGCCACTCCTTCTAGAACTTTCTACAGGTTTATCGAAACTTGTAGAACTTTTCGTAACCTTCAAGACGGACCGACATACTCCGTCACTCCTTCCAGAATTTTCTATAGCGTTATCGAACCTTCTAGATCTTTTCGGAACCTTCTTTAGTAACCGACATACTCCGCCACTCCTTCCGAATTCCTTATCAAACCTTATAGAACTTTCTGGAACCTTCTAGACCTACCGACTTATTCCTTCATGCCTTCCAGAACTTTCTACAGCATTATCGAACCTTTTAGAACTTTCCGGAGCATTCTAGATCCACCGACATATTCCGCCACTCCTTTCAAAACTTTTTACAGCTTTACCGAACCTTATGAAACTTTATCGCATCCTCTGGAATTTTCCGGAACCTTCTAGACTCACCGACGTACTCCGCCACTCCTTCTAGAACTTTCTACAGGTTTATCGAAACTTGTAGAACTTTTCGGAACCTTCTAGACGGACCGACATACTCCGACACTCCTTTCAGAATTTTCTATAGCTTTATCGAACCTTCTAGATCTTTTCGGAACCTTCTATAGTCACCGACATACTCCGCCACTCCTTTCAGAACTTTGTACAGCCCTTTCGAACCTTCTAGGACTTCCTTAAGCTTTATGGAACCTTCTAGAATTTTTCGGGACCTTCTATACACACCGACACACTCCTCCACTCCTATCAGAACTTTCTACAGCTTTACGGAACCTTTTAGAACTTTCTACAGTTTTATCGAACCTTCTAGAACTTTCCGGAAACTTGTAAACCCACTGACTTACTCCGCCACTCCTTGCAGAACTTTGTACAGCTTTATCGAACCTTCTAGAACTTCCTACAGCTTTGTGAAGAATTTTCCGGAATCTTCTACACACACCGACACACTCCTCCACTCCTTCTAGAACTCTCAGGAACATTCTAGACTCACCGACATGCTCCGCTACACCTTCCAGAACTTCCTACAGCTTTATGGAACCTGCTAGAATTTTCTACAGCTTTATAAAACCTTCTAGAACTTTCCGGAACCATCTAGACTCGCCGACGTACTCCGTCACTACTTCCTGAACTTTGTACAGTCCTATAGAATCTTCTAGAACTTCCACAGCTTTATGGACCCTTCTAGAATTTTCTGGAACCTTCTAGATACACCGACACACTCCTCCACTCCTTTCAGAACTTTGTATAGCTCTATCGAACCTTCTAGAACCTTCGGAATTTTCTAGACTCACCGTCATTTATTCCTGAAACTTTCTCCATCTACAATTTTCTAAGCATTTGTGAACCATCAGATCCTTCTAGACTCACCGACTTACTCCGCCGCTCCTTCCAGAACTTTGCACGGCTTTATCGAACCTTCTAGAACTTCTTACAGCTTTGTGGAATCACTCACCGCGGAATCTGACTCACCGCCTATTATTTCTGAAAGCATCTAGAACTTTCTCCTTCCACAATTTTCTAAAGCATTTGTGAACCATCAGAACCATCTAGACTTACCGACATACTCCGCCACTCCTTCCAGAACTTTGTACAGCCCTATTGAACCTTCTAGGACTTCCTACAGCTTTATAGAACTTTCTTGAATTTTCTGGAACCTCCTAGACACACCGGCATGCTCCTCCACTCCTTTCAGAACTTTCTACAGCTTTATCGAACCTTCTTGAACTTTCCGGTAGACTTTTTCCGGTAACTTTTCTAGACTCGCTGACATACTCCTCCATTTCTTCCAGAATATTCCAGAGTTTTATCGAATTTTCTAGAAGTTTCCGAAATCTTTTCTTTTTAGAACTTTTTAGAACTTTCAGCCCTTATATCTTCAAAAACAAGCCCTTTAGGTAAAAACGAATACCCTTATTCCCTAGGGGGGATAGAGATCTACCATACCATATAACTCTCTTGATCGTACTGGCACTCGTTTCTGAGTTTTTGCGTTCCGCACGCTTTTTTGGACTTTCTTTTATAATATATATATTGATTATTTGTATGTGGAACGACAAAAGAGTGAAGTGACAATACATTTGTTTAATAAAATATGTATGAGTTTTTTTTTTCGTTTTCCGTAATTTTTTTTTTTTTTTTTTTTTTTTTTTTTTTTTTTTTTTTTTTTTTTTTTTTTTTTTTTTTTTTTTTTTTTTTTTTTTTTTTTTTTTTTACAGTGAATACCGCACAAGAATCTCAACTGCTCCCGTCTGGAGGAGACTATGGCATCCCCAACTGGGGTATGTTGTGAGGCTGAAGGTAGTGGGGAGGGGAAGGAGGTGGGGAAGAGGAAGGTTGGGAAGTACCTGGCTATTCAGATCTGGTCACTAAACACGGCTAAAGCCATTTTCAAGCAACGTTTCAATTCTGAATGGTGGTCTTACACCAGGGCGATACTAATAGTATCTTCCACTCTGGAACATGCCGCAAATATACTATATATTATTTTAAATTTGTGAAATAACACAAATTAATCAAATAAAATTTATTTGCGCATGCCGGGTTCGAACCCGCGACCTTCGGAATGTGAGTCAAGAGTCTTAGCCACTGGACTACGGAGGTCGTCAGTGGCTAAGACTCTAGTTAGAAAAAACGTAAGTTGAGCCATTTAAAAAAGAAGTGTTTGCATGCAAAATTTTAATATTTCAAAAATTATATGCTTATTTCGAATTATACAATTTGTAAGCGTATTTCATCACCTTTTAGAAAGAGTTTTTAGTTTTCGAATATGTTCAGAAATATTCCATTTATTTGTATTTTATTGTAAAGCGGAAATATTTTGACTTCTGAAGGGTTAAAACTACTCCCCTTACATCATGTCATCCCGAAAATAAATTTTTGTTAAATAAGGATTTTGTCTCCCTACTAAATCATGAAAAACGTAGGATTCAATCGCCACCAAAGCTTACACGGAGGCCTAACCTTAATGAACTGAGGAGAAACACCGGAAGATCGGCAGGAGTCGTTGCGTTTACTGGAGGCGGTCTAGACCAGTGACTCCCAAAGAGGGCAGTACCAACCCCCCTGGAGGCGATGGTGAGATCCGGGGGGGCGATGGTGGTCTCGAGGGCATACGGTGGGCGGTGAAAGGCTGCAAGGGGACGGTGAAGGGCTGAAATTGGCATCAAAGGAATTTGTAAAAAACATTTTCCTAATAAAATCAACTAAGTCGTAGGTACATCATTGCAGATTAATCGTTCAATTAGTGTTTAGTAAAAATTTTTGGTTTTGTCAAAAATCATTAAAATAAAGTTTTTTACATTAGCTCCCCTGGGAATTATGAAAAATTCCCCTGGGGTTTATGTCATCTTTGGGGATGCTGTGTGGAGAGCCTTTTTAGAGAAAGGAAGAAAAGGAAATTCTGGAAAGGAAAAAGGTATGAGGGGTGGGTAGGAATCTGGGGGTCAATGTATCCAGGAGTAACAGATGTATGAATCCATCCTCCCACTGCGATGCAAGGCGACGAGTCGAGAAAGTCCAGCTGGAGAGGTCTAGGTTAGGTCTCCCTCAACAAGTCTCTCTTGATCCGGCCCGCCATGCACTAGGTGGGCAAACGCATTCGCCGCCAAGACCTCGATAAACATCACCCCACGAACCCGGGCACCTCTGCTAAGTCACCAAACGTAGCGAACCACTTGGGGTGACTTATGGATCCAATAAATGGTTCCCGGGGCGGCGGTACCCATACTTACCTCCCAAATTGAATACACATATATGCTACGTTAGGTTGGGTTATGGGCTTTTTAAACTTTACATACATCACCTTTCAAAGGTGTGTTGAAGTGCAGTGTGATTTGTCACGTACAATATTTTTCTCCACACTATGAGTTCGCCTGTTGTGGAGGACTAATAATTTAATTGAATACGTAGGCAAAACGCCAAACATTATCGTCATAAATACGGTGTAACAAAGTGGCACTCACCAAAATTTCAAAAAAAAACTATCTAGTGCTGCCATCTTTAAAATTATTGCAAAACTAAGATTACTACTTTTCCTTGTAATGTTCGACAAGGTAGGTGCACCTAAAAATGGAAAATGGAGTCATACAACAGCCATAAAAGCCGAAAATGGTTTCATTGAATTCCGCTAGATGTCAGTAGTTTCCCAGAACAGTCAACTGTGGGTGGTTTGCAGTGATGGTATGTCTAGGGAAGTTTCCCTAGATCTAGGGGATAAAAATATTTTGTAGGGAAAAGGGAAATTAGCACAAAATCTAGGAAAATTTCGAAATCGAAAATTTTATTACCTGACAATATTACTGGTATTTTTTTTTGGAATTCCCGTGAATCTTATTTTTAACACTTACAACTCAAAATGATATTAAGTACCAAAAAAAAAAAAATAGGGACCTCTGAAAAAAAAATTTAAGTTTCAAGTTCCATTTTTTCGGTGATTGCGGTTGATTTTTATTTTGCAAAGTGATTTTTATTTGGAATTCCGTTTCTAATTCAGTGGTAAGTGTACACATACTTTGAAATTATTATTTCAATGAGCAAAAAATGTTTTATTTGGAAAAGTGTTTCTAAGTACATCTACTAAGTTCCGGTATCTTTCCAATTTTGTTTTTTTTTTTTTTAATTTTCTTTATTCAGTAAAGTTTATACATTACAGTAAATGTATAGTTTTTTGGCCATCACACTAGGCACATGCCCGTGTTGTAGTGTAGTAATAAACATATAACAGGATTAGTGCGTAAATGTGATTATTTGAATAATCTGACTGCTTACAATGTAACATGTAGGTACAACGTACAATAAACGTTTATTATGTGGTTTCATATATTTATGAGTCACCTTCACTCCAAAAAAATCAGGAAATTTTGAGAAAATTGGTTCAAAGCTCAGAAAAAAATTCAATAATATTCAGTTGTAGTTCTTTCTTGCAACCGAACAACCGTTATAAAATTGTTGACCAATTATGTTACAGAGTGAAATATGCATATACATAGTCCAGTATGTCAGTGAAATTCATGTTTTCGAGAAAACCATGAAAAACTAATTTGAGTACTTTTATGATGTAACAAGAGATATACTTGCCCTGCCCTAACATGAAATCCGGGTATCATTTCAACGAACTGGAGACAAACCACGTGACCATAGTTTTGGCACCAGGAGCAGTGGCGTAGCTAGCATGGGTGGCACCCGGGGCGGATGTCACCCCCCAGGGCGTGGTGTCACCCCCCCCCCCCTATGAGAACATATGAAAGAAAATAACAGACCGTGTTTATGTATACAATACTTTGGTAACAATATCCTTCGTAATTTTTTTTCCACGGTCCAGTGTCACCCCCCTATCGGGTGGCACCCGGGGCGGACCGCCCCCCCCTCGCTACGCTACTGACCAGGAGGGTTCAAGCATAATTCCATCGGGTTCAAGTATGCTTTGAATTTTTTTTTTTACATGAGCTCCACCCAGGAGGCCTTGAGGAAAATAATTTCCCTCAGGGCCTATGTCATCTTTGGGGATGCTGTGTGGAGGGTTTTTTTGGGGAAAGGAAGGAGAGGAGAGTTCTGGGAAGGAAAAGGGTTTATGGGGTGGGTAGGAATCTGGGGTTCAGTATGTCCTGGTCATCAGCCTCCAATACCCAGACAAACCTCACCCCATGAACCCGGGCACCCCTGCTAAATCACCAAACGTAGCGAACCACTTGGGGTGACCTATGGCAGAGGTGTTGGTTATCCAATAAAGGTTCCCGGGGCGGCGGTACCCAATCCCGCCTCCCAAATTTAAGACATAAGTCTAAGACATAAGAATAATCTAAGACATAAGTCGTACGGTGTTGAACGCCAAAGAGTGCACATTATAATAACCAGACCCTGCGCAGAAAAGTAAAGTTCACTACAGTAAGGTAACTTAGTAAATTATAACACATTTTAGGGTCTAACTAATAAATAGTGGTCAAAATATTTAGTTGTGGAAACTTGATTTAGGAATTGTATTAAGTTTTTTTACGCATCCAGCAATTTGCATGCCATTTTTAAAATTTTGCATGCTATTGTATTTAAATTCGTAAGCAGTTTTTATTTTCGCACACTAAATGATAATGTTACCGTGCGAGGTGGCTATACACTGTCAGATACATTTATTAACAAATCGCTGACAGGGACAGGCCCACGCCACTCTCCCTGCTCTGCACAACTTGGTTTATTCTCCTCGCCCTTTTGGGCAGTTTCCTTACTTCTCTTCCTCACTCTGTGGATGAAACATATTGTGAAAAGGTAATAAATTGAAAAAAATAGTACGTACCATAATTTTTAAACAAAATCAACAGTTTTTCAAATATTAAAGCTATTTTGGTAAAGTTGCCGAGTTCCGCTGTACATTTGCAATTTTTTTTAAATAACACTTCATTTCAACATAATTACTAATGGAAAAAACTATTTAAGTCGGGGGAGATGGAAATACACCTACAAAATAGGTTATTAGGTTCTTAGATTGGTTTATTTAAATAATTTATGCATATTTCCCAACCTTCAAACTTAACTTTGAAAAAAATTAAACTTTAATGCATCTTTTACCATCTCCCTCTACATATGTAGTCATTGTTGAAAGCAATTACCAATTGTTGTATTTAAATTCAGCAACACCCATCGTTATCTTAATTTTTCATAAAAATCATCAACAATGACTACTTTGCATACTTGATGAAGAAACCTTTGGTTTATCGGAGAAAACTTCTTCGGAAAGGTTTTCATTTTGTGATGGCATTATTTATTTTTATGAAAAGACAAATAACTTTGTTTACACCACTTAAGTATACATATTATTTAAGTATATGTCGGCATGGCATCTAAATGAAAAAGAAGTGTTTTCCTTAAAAAATATTCTGGTTTAATCTAGGAATTAAAATTTTTATATGATCTGTGTTGTACGCTTTTTCCCCTTTTACATTAATATACATAATTTCTTTCTTATAATTGCAGTTTGGTATTTTAGGAAATGATTTTGATTCATATTGTAGAGAAGCTTGTCCACCTTTTTGGTCCTTTTAGTCACGTTTGCTGAACGCTTTCTATCAATTTTCAGAGTAGGTTGAATAGATTCAGTGGCGGACTAAGCCCGTCAGAGGCCCGGGGCGGCAAAGCTGAATGAGCCCCCCCCCCCCCTCCCTAGTTGAAAAAGTTGATGTAATTTTACAAGATATTTATTCATTTCACACGGGTCTCTGGTCCTAAAGGGCCTGCAAGCGTCTCCGTGCTCGCTTGATCAAATGTTAAACAAGGCACCACTTTAAAAAAATATCATTTTTTTAATTAATTTTCTAAAATATGCATTTGTTAATAATGCTATCTCCTAACGTTTTAAGGAAATTCGTAAATTTGACGTAGATAGGTACATAATTTTTTATATGTCACCGTTTTAAACAGTTTGTATGTTGAATTATCCTTCAGCAAAACTTGGAATACGTTTTTCACGAAACTACGTTTTTCAACCTGGTTGACAACATATTAAAAAAACTATACATGCGATTTGCATGCACCAAGTCTTAAACTGTTAGAAATCTTGTTATTATGGCATCACATAGGGATTTTTTTATAAAGGTACACCGTATATTTTTTTATGAACGCTAAAATTTTCATAAAATACGCTGGTCCGCAAGGACCAGAGGCCACCCCTTCAGCCCCCCAGTTAGTCCGCCACTAAATATTTTTAATTACTTGCCTATTTTATTACTATCAACATTATCTGTAATGATAAAATAACCTTTTGCAAAGGGTCTAAGATAGTAAAAAAATGCAACAAGTCTTAAACTGTTCGAAAATCCAGTCACTATAGTCAGTGCCGTATTATCCATAAGACAACTGTAGGCAACTGCCTAGGGGACCCGCATTGGGTAGGGGACCCGATGTGGGTAGGGGCCCCGAGGGTAAAGGGGCACCGATACGTGCATTGCCTAGAGGCCCCGGCATGTTTAAGCCGGCCCTGGCAGGGCCCTAGTGTCCATAAGGCAGTATGGGCCACTGCCTAGGGGCCCGCATCGGGTAGGGGTCCCTAGGGTAAAGGGCCCCCGAGACGTGCATTGCCTAGGGGCCCCGACATGTTTAAGCCGGCCCTGGCAGGGCCGTATTGTCCATAAAACGTGTAAGCCACTGCCTAGGGGCCACATAACGGCTAGTGGCCCCTATGGTAAAGGGGCCCCAAGACTCGCAATGCCTAGAGGCCTCGATATGTTTAAGCTGGCCTTGGCAGGGCCCTATGTCCACAAGGCAGTGTAGGCCACTGCCTAGGCCCGAGAAGTGCATTTCCTAGGGGCCCCGCATTGGGTAGGGGCCCCCTAGGGTAAAGGGGCCCCGAGTCGTGCATTGCCTAGGGGCCCCGACATGTTTAAGTCAGCCCTGGCATGGCCGTATTCTCCACAAGACAGTGTAGGCCACTGCCTAAGGGCCACGTATCAGCTAGGCACCCCTATGGTAAAGGGGCCCCGAGACGTGCATTACCTAGGGGCCCCGACATGTTTAATTCGGCCCTGACTATGATATCATATTGGGATTATTTTGTTTTATAAAGGGCCTCATTCTATTTTATTTTTATTTTTATGAACGATGAATATTTACCATAAAAAATCGAAAATAAAATTCGCTGGTCCGCCATTTTTTCTTTTTTTTAAATCGATATTCACCTACATGGAGGCACTAGATTTTCGAACAGTTTAAGAATTGGTGCATGCAAATCGGATGTATAATTTTGTTTAATATGTTACCAACCAGGTTGAAAAACGTTTCGAGAAAAACGCATTCAAAGTTTGGCTGAAGGATAATTCAACATGCAAACTGTTTCAAACGCTTTCACATAACATATTCTATTTCCGTCAATTTTTCTAATTTCTTTTTAAAAAATTGGTTAGAGCATTCTTAACAAGTGCTTCTTCCAAAAAATGAAAAAAAAAATGGCAAAAAAATATTTACAGTCTCCTGGTGCCGTAAAGCCTTGTTTAGGATTTGATCAAGGGAACATGGAGGCGTTTGGGGGCCCCCCAGGACCGTGGGCCCGGGGCGGACCGCCCCCCCCGCCCCCCCCTTAGTCCGCCACTGAATAGATTCGTTCAGTATCATAGTAAATGATACTGTTGTTATCTCCTTAACATTCAAATAATCGAACAGTATTATTACGTTAGCATGGCTGAATTTCAGAACGAGAGTGCATGTCGGACGCCACGCTTAACAGCCGCGCCTCAAATAACATCTGTGTACGAGGAATTTCACACAAAGCTACTGTTATAATTCAGTTTCAAATTCAAGATGTCACTACTTCCATCAGCAGCCAGCATGTGTATGTTCCCCCTAGGTATAAGTGCTACGGATTTATATACTTTAAGTATCCTTCCGGATTTGGAAAGATTGACGGCAATACTTGACGAAGTTGTTATAAATTACAAATAATGTCATTGCGTGCCTCGGTTACTTTGTCACGGATATTTTGTCACTGTTACTTTGTCTCAGTGAGTCACCGACGGTCTCGGTGAGTCACCGATCACAGCGGATCCGAGGAACTGGCTATTTTCGGAACCAGTTCCCATCGGATTTATAAAATGGTCACAAACACTCAAACCGGACAAAGCCGAACTAAAAGTCGCCCGCAGGGCCTAACAGCAAAAACCTGCAGAGCGGATTTTTAATTGCTAGTAATTATTATTATGCCAAAATTAATAAGTTATTAACAATTACAATTAGTGAGGGAACATTCACATGATTTTGAAACTGAATCTACCTCTCGTAGCTTTTATTATGGTGACCCGACAATTTATCCAACGACACAGTTGGCCAGCCGACAGTTGATCTGCCGGACAGTTGACTCTCCAGACAGTTGATCCCTCTGCTAATTGATTTCCTAAAAGATTATTTCTTCAAGTAAATATGCAAAGTGGATATACGGTCGTACAACCAAAGTCGATATACTTATATCTGCAGACGTCTTGAGTGGAAATCCGCTATACAAATATTTTTACTAACAATAATTCAGAGTCCCCGAAGGAGCGTACGGTGAGGCTCTAAAAAAAGCAATGCATAAAAAGTATTTTGCAACAAAATGCAGTTTTCAGTGCAAAATATTATCAAAATCAAATTCCTCCACCATTAATTACAAGTAATGTCTCTCTTGTCAAATTGACAAATGGCGGAAATTGGAACTGGGCACCTCAAACATATTTAAGAGATTTCTTTATAACAAATGGCGTCAGTGTCTTTCATAGAATTATTATTTTTTTGCAAAAGCGCATGTTCAAAAAACTCCAAAAAGGCAGGTGTGCGAAAATGAAAATCCAAATAAATCTTGCACATTTAATTTTTCAAGTCTAGTTTATATACAAAACACATAATATAATTTCAAACATATTCACGATTGATTATTTGATGATTGGAGTGATTTATGACCACCACTCGAAGCATTCTTCTAGTTACCTTTCAAATAAAATAACATAACAATAAAAACAGTGATCCGATATATTATTATCTAATATTACATAATATATCATAGTTACTTAGGTCTGTCAAATATAATACATATACAGATATTTTTTATTAAAATGTGAATAAAGTTATTTATGCTCAATAACACAAAATATTTGTCGAGGTTGCCTCGTTAGTAATTTCATTCATAAACCAATCACTTCAGCAATACATGAAAAGCACATATTTATATAGTCTCCTTCTACAGGGAACTTAAATAGCTGGATTATGTTTATCACATTATTAAACTTTACCAATTATTTATATTATCTTTTAATATATAATTTTGCATAATAATTAATTTCTTTAAACATGAATAATTTCTCAAAAGACTTTTTACCAAAATTTAAATACTGGATTATATTTTATATTATACAAACCACCGGAATATTAATAAAAAAAAAAGTCATAAAAGCTAAGAATATTTACACGACATAAATAAATTATTATTCAACTTATTGAAATCTAACAACATCCTTATACAACAGACTAGGCTGTTTATCTAAAAGCTAAAATACTAACACAGAAATAGTACAATATTCTGTACACATCAATCCATACGTCTTCGTGATATTCATTTGGATAGAAAGCATTAAAATACATATAATTAATCTCTCCATCGTAAATTCGATTCATACGAACACTATAATATGAAACATAAAGCTGTGAACAAACAACATATTGTCACTGGGCTGCTAGAACCTCCGTCCTTTGTGACCAAAACCAAATACCTACTCTACATGTTACAGGAGAGTAGAAACTGACCAATTGACAGTGATACCAACTATATATTATTTATATCTGAAACTTTACAAAACTAAGCCAGTCCAATGCGATTTAAAAGGAAAAAACAAAAATGACATGTTTCTATTGTAATGTGTATTGTCTAAATGAGGTTTAACATCCCAGGGACGATATTACTTACGCAAAGTGTAGATGTAATAAATATGGCATTGTCATTGAATAATTGAAAAGTATCTGATTTTATAAATTGATGGCTCGTCAGTAGAATATTTAATTAAGTATAATATTTAATACAATATTATTATTAACACTAATGCAATGTAATTTTACACGATAAGGTTATTTCAGTATGCGTTTCAAAAAATAAAAATGCCTTTCAACGAACAGGCCGTGATTTATTGTCAATATTATATCTATGTTACACGCTCCAAAATCTGACTAGAACTCAATAAACAGCATCTTATACAATCTAAAATGGAGTACATGATCTACAACAATTATTATTGTAAGATTACATATTTACACTTCTACTTGTAATAATTAACATAGGAAACATTTACAATTACATCACATGGCAACTATTTATGTTATATTCACACGCTGTCCATCTTTCTTTTCGTTTGTTAAAATACAAGTCTTCTCAAAACAGTAATTTGCACATCATGCATTCTTCAGCTGTATTACTAAACACCAATATTAGTATTAGCAAAAAAGTACACATTGAGAAATAGTGCGGAACACTAATTACATACAATAAAATAGTACAATCAAGTACCTACGTTAAGAGATATCATAGCGACATACCAAAATAAAAACTCTATCTGCAATGTTGTAGTTTACAGGAGCGATTTCTAAGCTTCTTTTCACAGATTTGTCATAAATCCTGAAATCTTCAATTTAAATTTCAGAATGTACAATAGAGGTACTAGTTTCAAATATGTAATAATATTTCAGGATCTTACGATAACTAAAAATCAAATTCTAAGTTCATAGAGAACTTTAATTAGAGTGTGTCGATAAAAAAAAACACTTTAGTTAAACAGTAAGTAATTCAATCTAATACAAGGGATGTAAGAAAAGTGTGATGTCTCTGAGATCAAAGTTAATAAAAGTACATTGTGATAGAAGTAGGCGAATGTATCACATTTTAGGCATAATATGCTATGGAAGTGTCTTTTCATCGGTGTGCCCCCATATATTAACTAAGGAATACATAATGTTGAGAAATAAATAAAAAATAAACTGTGAAATACTAATATTATTCCTCTGTTAACAAATCTTCAATTTGGAAGGCGGGTATCGATACCGCCGTCCTGGGAAACATTTATTGGACAACCAACACCCCTGCCATAAGTCACCCAAAGTGGTTGGCATGAAGTTTGATAGACACTTCCATGTACTATTGTAGTCATTTATTCAACAATAAATTATCTGATAGGTACTGTATTAGTTAAACAACCATGCTCTACACAATATTGTAGGTACTAAATACCATTTGCTAACTTAATATAAAATTATAGAATGAATTTCCAAAGCGAGATACATTATTTTCCACCGATTACTCTATATATTTAATTTCTATAGGTACGTGTTATCATCATGATATAATTTTATTACTGGAGGTACTCCTTGATACATATTGCACCAAATGTTATTTTAAATACGGTTAAAACATCAAAACATTTAACTGTGTTTGGCTTTATAAGTTTTATATCTATTTATCAAACTATTGTCTTACAAAATTTTACAGTAAAATACGACATTGTTTTATACAGAAATTATATTATTGTATTTGATATTAGTAAGGCTATTGTATAGATTGAAAAAATATACATATCATGAACATTAAATTTAATGGTTATTAAAAGGAAGGTGTTGATAAAATTTATCTACGCACATGCATTAATGGAATAATTCTTATTGGTCATTTGATAAATTCACTGCAGGTGTAGTAGTTATGTTAGTTGGTTTTACTTCAATTTATAAAATCTATTAGTACGTACGATCATTCATTTCAATACAAGTACGTAATATATTATTTAGTATAAATATATGTATATTATACATAAAGTAAAGTTCATAAATATTAAAAGTGGTTGAAACTTAGTAAAACTGTCAAAGATATTATTACAGTTTGAAGATTATTATAAGCATCTCTTATTAGATAATAATTGTACAAACATATTATCATCATTCAGAGAAAAAAATATGTGATGAACTCAAATGGTTTTTTTGATTAAAATTTGACTTTCAAAAGTAAAAAAAAAATTCAAAACGTCTTCTTTAAATTTGATATGCTTAATGTTTTTTTTTAAATGTTAGTATTTATTTTTATTATAAGCTATGTACGTATTGTGCAGATGCAATGAAATATTAGGTTATTACATCTCAAAGACAAAGTAGAGCATAGATTTAATTTAATTTCGGGGTTTACACTGCATCACTGGTTCATTGTTGAGTTTACCCACCAAACAAAACTTTACCAATCACTTAGAATGCCACTGACATTAATTTGGTATGTTCACATCTGTAGTTCCTGATCGTACCACCGTCAAAGATAAATATGTGAGGTTATAACATTTAGTACATTTGCAACTGATTCATTTCATCAGAGGTTGAACCACATTTAGCGTAGACGCATTTGTCTCTACGGTGTAAAGACGATGTACAGCATAGAGGGGGCATTGAGCATGGGCGATACTAGAGGGGACTCTCCCCTCTCCTCTTGTCATCGCTGCTGCTGTTGTTGGCTGCTCCTCAATCTGCCGGTCACCTCGCAGTTAGTCTGACTGGCTCCCGGATGCGGTGCTATCTTCACCACACTGCCTACTCCATTTCTACCAGACTTGGCAGCTTGATTCTCCCTTTTTCCATTCCAAGATTTGACTTTACTCTCTGCACTCTTCTGCACTCCTGATATTTCACAAATCTTGACGTTATTATTATTGTTCCTTCCGATGGATTTGAGAAATGGTTTGCTCGAGTTCCCATTGATATCCGCCAGTTCTGCCTCGATTTTGTGTAGTGCTGTGGTATCCGCTCTATTGACTCCGCGTCTCTTTTCTCGACTTTCCGCAACGCGGTCTAGTTCTGCCATAGCTTCCTGGATTGCCTTTTCTAGTTGACCATTTAATTTACGGCTTCTAGACAAAAATGCATAAAACGATTAGCTATGACCACAAAAATATTAATTAAATTCAATATTTTTTTATACTTATACACATAGGGGTATCATTTTTCATATTAAATCATGTTGCCAAATACAAATATTACGTATTTCTCAATATTACCAAACTAACAATGTCACAATCATCATAAAACACAAAATAAAAAGAAGTTAAGTACGCAAATGGATACTCCAGCCTTTCGTGTGTGGAAGGGATAACAAATTGCTTAGAACTATAAGTCATAAAATCAACTAAGGACGGGCTGTTTCACAGAATTTTAACAATTCATTTCAAAGTTAATATCCTTGTTCTATGAAAGTCCTACTAAAGTTTTGTTATTAAACAAGTACTGTAAAAAAATCCATCCATGTTGAAATAACAACAGAACTTGAATAGAACTTTCACAAAACTTGAATTTTTAGAAATTCGATGAATTTTCAAATGTTTTGAAACCACCCGTCCTAAAACTGATGGAAACCGAGTCAATGCCATGCTAAAAAAAAATTATGTCATTCATTGTTTAAAATGTATTTATCAAACCAAACCTAACACAGCAACATTTCAACAGATGGTTGAAATAACACAATACAAAATGATTATTATTAATCACTGTTTGCTTATGTTTTATTAATTAAATTAAGTCTTATTTTCAAAGAAACAATAATGAATTATCACATGAACATCGGAAATGCATATAAATTTCGCACTTTAATGAAAAAATTATCATAAACATTTTTTTTTATTTGTAATGGTTGAACACTAAGCAGAATACATCTTTGCAAACCAAGACTTAAAAACAAATAAAATAATATTAAGTCGGTAGAAATTGACTTAATATGTATCCGTTTAGTGTTGAACTATCACATCAGATTCCGCATGTACACCAGATGTCACCATATACTCCAAAGAATCAAATATTCAGCAATTTTCAAATTTTTTAAAGGCGCAACCCCCAGCCTTTTAATGTGTTCAATCATATGCACTCTTTATAATTTTTTTCTTCTATGGTTGCAATAAAAACGAAATATAAAATCGAACTAATAACGAAGATGACCTCAAACTCCGTAAGTCAAATACAGAGCCAAGGTTCGATAAATTAATTGAAGAAAAACAATGGCATCCGTCGCACTAATTTGTTTTACTTGGGTAAAATTTTTATTTCTGTTAATGATCCACTTCTTCTATCAATTCAACATTTGCGCATTTTCAAGTTGTAAGAGAATTCATGACCGGAGATGTTTGGTTACACCTGGCGTACGTACACCTATTGATTTCTATTGCACAGAAGACGGCTTGGCACGCAAGCAGCCTTAAGTGGGAAATAGACTCACTTTCTACACTTAGTTCTTGCTGCGTGGTGAGCCTCCAATCCTTCCGAGAGAGTTTGCAGTTTAGCCGAGTCCACGACAGTGAGGCATTTGTCTCCTCCGAACCAGCGAACCAGGACTTTACCGTCTTCTTTGCCGTTGACCTGATTCTTGGTGACCAGTTTGCCGGGCCAGGCGGGGTAGCCTTTAGCGGGACCCCAGACCAAGTCACCTTCTTTGAAGTTTCTTGACTGGACGGGGACTTCTGCTACCGGCACGCATTGCAATGGAGAGGCTCCACACTCTTCCGATGAACTCTCTATAGTACATTTTTTATCAAATCAGTTTCATTGTGGTGCGTTACACAAGGGAGAAAGTGCAAATAATGATTTTGTACAAATTAATGAAACATTTAATGGTTTTAGCTTTTGTGAAATGTGGATCAATTTGATGAAAATATTATAGGTAGATTTGTGATTGTCTATGTGTTATTTTGTAATTATTTGTTGATTTTGACTATTAGAAAATATTCATAAAGACCCACAAAATAAACTATATTTATATAATTGAATGCATGAAAATTTTCAAGTACCAGAATATTACATTCACATAATAACTGTTTTTCTTTGCCCTAAGAAGACATTACAATTTTTGTTGTTTCTTTTCAAAACTTACAAATTTTCATACATAAAGATTAATAATAGAACAGTTAAAGTTAAAAGTGTGATGGTTAAGAATTTCCCAATGAGAGAGTGCGTTCAAAGGAAGAGGTGGACCCAACAATAAAACTATGTCAGTTAACATTTTAACATAGAACTTAACAGGAAGGGGCAAAGCTGTTTGTGTACAGATCATGCAGTGTTTTAAAGCTTACAATATACCTAACAACACCGCATTCCCAAATTTTGAAATGAATAACATGTTTTTACAATTTTCTTAAAATAAAACACCAAATTATTAAATTAATGCAAATGAACATATAACACAAATGAACACAACCAATGAATATGAAGATGACATGATTTCTTTTCCAATGTTCACAATGAGTATTTTGTAATAACAAATATTTCATGGCCAATTTATCAGTACCAGAAATAACAAACCAACTTTATTCAAAAAATAAA
Organism: Limnephilus marmoratus; assembly: GCA_917880885.1. Lineage (NCBI taxonomy): Eukaryota > Metazoa > Arthropoda > Insecta > Trichoptera > Limnephilidae > Limnephilus > Limnephilus marmoratus. Next base: position 13,360,754 of record OU862914.1, read on the forward strand.
CTGGTAATTTGAATTATCATCAAAATTAAAAAGGTTATTCAAGTTTGTTATTTCTGAAGGCAAGGCTGTATCTTGTATTAACAGTAGTTGTTATCCCTTTACTTATTTATTTTTTTAGTTTACAGAGCGGTTCACACAGATCACCAGATAAAATATTATGCACAAAAAGGCTGAAATATTAATAATTGACATGAACACACAGTTGCCCTTGTTTTAAGATAAAACCACAAATAAAGCAAAAGACATTGAGCATTGGAATGTAAGTTTATCTTTAATTGTGGTTTCATCTACAGCTGTACAAATGACACAAACCTTAACCGATTCTGCTAATTAATGATTGCAACATATTTGAAACAACGAAAGTGTGCGCTATTAAAATAACTGAACATGAATCGCAAGAGCAGTCAAGGGATTGAAGGAGATGCATCTATTATTGTAGTCATTATTGCACTACACGAGGAGCAACTGCATGTCAAACGGACGTACAATCATAATGAGTATAAATCATTATTATAATTCATGTTAGTAAAGCCATTATTATTTTACCATAACCAATACAAGACACAACATTATGTGACATTGCAAATTTAGAGTTTTGATGAATGATATAGTTTGGACAATGTTAAATGAGAAGTATGATATGTTTATGATAAAGCAACAAGCTATGTAGGACTGTGAGGGGAGTAATAAACAGATTGCAACAGATGATTTATACAAGTACGTATAATACAATGCAGAAATAAAATGATAGATAAAGCGTGAGATATATTTTATAATAGTAAGTAGGTAGAAACAATTATTTACAAGAAATAAACCATTCCAAAAATATTTTACGAAATTAATATTCATTTCGAAAAAGCAACAAAAGATCATACACATGAGTTCTATGAAAACTATCTTCGATAAATGGAATACTGCATACTTGTAGATTGATCTAAAGTACAATTTAAATAATAAGGAAAATTTACAAAGTATTGGGATGAGACATTTAAAATGATTTTACAAAAATTTGATAGCTAAAATAGATCATTTTTGTAGTATGTATTAATAAAAACTGTATTTCTATATCCATGAAATATCTATTTTATGTGATACTACAATATTTATTCATTTATGACAAAAAATGATGTCCGAGTGAATGATCTAAGATGAAATGAAAAAATGCAAATGATAAAAATCAACAATACTTACCATTAGCGTTGGAAACTGAGATTCTTTTCAAATTATTTCCAGAATTGATATCAATATTATTACAGCTTCTTTGGACATCTATTGCTTTGACATTCCTCCCATTGTGATGCATCTTTTCAATGTTCTGGCCGTGAGTGGAACTGATTTGGTTGCTGATGTGTCTCGTATCAATCTCCATGACATTTGTTAGTGTCGTGCTTTTGGAAACCTTCTCATGTTGTGATGAAATTTGGGAATTGGTCGGAATCAAAGTGATGGTATTCTGATGACTGTTCTGATGAGTATTCTGATGACTGTTCTGATGAGTGTTCTGATGATTATTGTGTTTTGGAGTGTTATTCTTGGGATAGTAGTTGACCGGAGTGATGGTGAGGTTCTGTTGGTTGTTCAAGGAGCTAACTGTGATGGTCTGATTGCTGAAATGTATACCGGATGAATCCACACTGTAGAAAGTGTTTTGCCCAGATTGACTTTCATTATGTTGAACAGTATTGCCTGGAATTGAGAAATGATAGATTTAATATTAAAAAATGACACATGTTTGAAAGTATTTTATTTACATTGAGTGGTTGAGGATTTCTAAGCATACTTAGGAATTACGGAAAAATCTTATATACATACTAAGGAATTATGGAAAAATCTTTTATGCATAGTTAGGAATTATGGAAAAATCTTTTATGCATAGTTAGAAATTATGCAAAATCTTTTAAGCATAATTATGGCAAAATCTGCATAGTTAGGAATTATGGAAAAATCTTTTACGCATAGTCAGGAATTATGGTAAAATCTGCATAGTTAGGAATTATGGAAAAATCTTTTATGCATAGTTATGGCAAAATCTACATAGTTAGGAATTATGGCAAAATCTTTTACGCGTAGTTAGGAATTATGGTAAAATCTGCTTAGTTAGGAATTATGAGAAATCTTTTATGCATAGTTAGGAATTATGGAAAAATCTTTTATGCATAGTTAGAAATTATGCAAAATCTTTTAAGCATAATTATGGCAAAATCTGCATAGTTAGGAATTATGGAAAAATCTTTTACGCATAGTCAGGAATTATGGTAAAATCTGCATAGTTAGGAATTATGGAAAAATCTTTTATGCATAGTTATGGCAAAATCTACATAGTTAGGAATTACGGCAAAATCTTTTACGCGTAGTTAGGAATTATGGTAAAATCTGCTTAGTTAGGAATTATGGAAAAATCTTTTATGCATAGTTAGGAATTATGGAAAAATCTTTTATGCATAGTTAGAAATTATGCAAAATCTTTTAAGCATAATTATGGCAAAATCTGCATAGTTAGGAATTATGGAAAAATCTTTTACGCATAGTCAGGAATTATGGTAAAATCTGCATAGTTAGGAATTATGGAAAAATCTTTTATGCATAGTTATGGCAAAATCTACATAGTTAGGAATTACGGCAAAATCTTTTACGCGTAGTTAGGAATTATGGTCAAATCTGCTTAGTTAGGAATTATGGCAAAATCTTTTATGCAAAATCTGCATAATTAGGAATTATGGCAAAATCTTTTATGCATAATTAGGAATTACTGCAAAATCTTACCTGAATTATCAATGATTTTTTCTTTAGTTTTCTTCCCCCATTGATTATTTTCCAAAGAATCTGGTTCGCTACTAGACACACAATGCACCATAGCCTGAAATTAGAAATGACAGAAAAGGTATAAACAACCAGCAATATTTTCAACCCAAGGATAACATTCCAAAAATATATTATCATTGAATGAATCTATGCCTTGTGGTCATGGGCGTAGGCACAGTGAGGCAACCCTGGCTGGCCGATCCATGAACTCTGGAATCGTCAACCGAGTCGCATTTTCAAATTTACAGCACTTCATAGGATGCTTTTTCCTTCTTCCGTTCATACATGGTTTTATTGTAGGTATGATAAAGGGCAAATTAAGCACCTTAGATTATGATCAGAAATTAATATTTCTGCCTGAACTTCACAAAATAAAATTTAAAAATGCATATTGGCCATAGAATGAAACAGAAAACTAGAAGTGCCTTCCATACAAATTTGAATAGAAACAAATGTTCCATTATCCCATTTAATACGCGCTCTGACTCACTTACACTCGCCTGACATCGTAGATCTCCATCCCATTTAAATTTCGTAATCATGGTGAAACACAGTTTCGTACTGGTAATTTAAGAACCGATTGGACAAATATTTGGATCACTAAGCACATTAACAAGGCGCTTCTTGAGTTCTTTATTGCATAAATGAGAGGCCGGTGCTGTGCGGGAAGTTAAACCTTATCACCATCTGCGTAAGGACTGCGTGATTTTAACTGATTTCGAATGTTTGATTAGGAAAAATACTAATAACAAATAATTGCAAAATTGCAATAATTGCAACAAAAATACTAATAACAAATAAGGAACATTAGTCAGATTATATTTGATAAAAGAATTACCATGGATCCTTGCTCCATTGGCTCTGGACTTCCGGTGGTGTCCACCAGATTTCCATGGGAGGAGTTAGGACTCCTGCTGCTGAGACTATTGGCAGGACTGCCACCGGAGCCATCCAAAGATCCAAGAGGACTATGCGTTGTGGTATCAGGTGGACTTCCTCCAGAGTTGAGATGGTACGTGCCCAGAGGAGACTTGTTACCATTCTGTTGCTGATTGACCAATGTCTGTGTAGACACGGAATGCCTCACGTGAGGATGAAGAAGGTTCTGCTGTTGCTGGTTCATCAAGTTGTTCTGGTTGATGTTAGCGAAGATTTGCTGAATTTGAGAGTCATTCTTCATATTTCCATTCATCTGCGGAATTTGATTCAGCATCTGCGGATATTGCAGAGCAATTCTCTTCATGCCGGGGCCGTCGTTAGGATTCTGAATTGTTATTTGTTGAGGATGATTTTGAATCTGCAAGATGTTGTGGTTTCGACCTTTGACCTGGTTATTTTGCTTCACACTCTGATTCATTATGACACCCTGGTCTAAATTCATGGCTGATGCATTGTGAGAATTACCAGAAGGGTTTTGGAACTGGTTATTGTTGTTTGAAACCATTGTGGTTTGCTGTTGAACAATTGTAGTATTTTGCTGAACGTACGTAGTGTTCTGCTGATTGGCTGAGGAAGAGACCGTGATTTGAGTTGGTGATAGTGGCAACATCAATGTTTGTCCCATTTGATTGCACTGTAAGAACTCTTGTTGGATATTAGATCTTACTTGGGGAGGGCTGCCATTGAAAGTGACCGTGTGATTAGGGCTGACACTCGCCACAAGAGGACTCAGTTGGCCATTGAATGGCGACCCTCCCATGACTATCTGTCCACCATTGGGAGACAGAAATTGAGCTCCTGGACTATGCTGTGACTGCATCATTTTATTATTAGAATTTTGAGTTCTAATAACCATTCCACCCGGTCCGGCAGTAAGTATCCCCTGATTCTGTATTGGAGTTAAAACATTCTGTCCATTGACATTCTGGATGTGTAGTTGCATAGGCATATTGGAAGCATCTTGAAGGATTGCAGTGCCATCTGCAGTCATCACCATACCGCCAAGACCGGGAACAATAAACTGTTGAAATGTAGGGAAATTCTGTACAACCCCTGTTGTTCCATTGAGTAAGTTTACAGGTTGGAGTAGATTAATATGCTGTGCACCTTGAGGAGAGTTGGTGATTATTTGTTGCTGTCCAAAGTTTCCAGCAGCCTGTCCATTCATTACTATGTGAGCTGGTGCACCAGCTTTTCCAGGAACGATTGTAAGAGCTTGCAGCATTGGGCCAGTTGACAAATTTCCATTGGGAGACATCTGAAAACTCTGAGATGGAAATTGTTGCTGCTGTTGTTGAGAATTATGTTGCACCAAAATGTTATTAGGACTGTGATGTGTTGTTATTTGCATCATAGATGTGGGACCTTGAGTTTGAGGTTTTCTTTTCTTGCCTTTCTTTTTTCCCGAATCCGGTGAAAGTAGGGCTTGCTTTTGAAGTACATTATGATTTTTGTTAAAGTCTTGAGAATTATTCGGGTCCATTGCTTGTCCTTGAGAAATGATGTTTCCAGCAACAATTTGAGGCATTTGCACATTCTGATTAACCATCTGTCCGTCGACAGTCACCATCTGCTGTTGAAGCATAAAAGGTGATGTATTGACAAGCACCGTAGGATGATTCAGAACTTGCGGCATTCCACCAACTGCTGGTATTGCTTGTGACATGGAAGCGGTAACAGACGTGACATGAGGTGATGCAGACATGGGAGGCAGAGGCTGCCCTTTAGGCGGCGGGGGTGCCATCACTGTCCCTTGACCCGTTCCACTAATCACAAACTGACCATTTGAAGGCATTACAAGATGACCAGAATTCACTATACTACCATTTGCAGTTTTACCTTGCATCTGGCCTGACCTAGATACCAAGGGACCAGAGGAGCAATTCTGAGCATGAGATACTTGAATACTGCTTACCACACTTTGAACCATCTCCAAAGGAGATTTAGAAACAAGAGCTTGTGCTACTGTTCCAGCAACATGCAATGGATAATTGGGGGGCGCATTCATATGGACAAAATGGTCATTGTGAGGTTGCGTAGAATTTGTGGCATTTGGATTTGGCAATGCTGGATAAATATATGGCATTCCGGCTGATGATGTATTGATAGATGTTGTAGCAGTTTGGGCTTTGCCAGCTAACACTGACGTTATTGTATTTCTGCTGAGCGTGTGTCCACTTGCCATTGTTGTAACAACTCCATTTGAAGGAATGAACATCATATTATTACCACGTTGGATATTTGGTGATCCTGCACCTAAGTTTGGTGGTACATAATATGTTGATCCATTTATGTTTTGCACTATTCTTTGGTTATTATTTGCTGGATCCATATTCGCCACCGTGTTATCATTTGAGATAACGACATTACTCATAGACGAGTTAGAGGAATTAGGATCATTGAAGCAGTTCATCCTGAAGCTTTGGGTATTTACACTATCGTTGTTGTTGATTTGTGACGAAGACACAATAATAGACTGATTAGTTCTGTTGTTGGACATTGAATCCTGGGAATTGTAAGAAATAAAGTTCTGGTTCATATTTCCTGGAGAAGGCGTAGCAGGATTACTGTTGATACTTTCTCTAGATGATCCTTGGTTTGAATAGCCCGGGCTAGGATTTGTAAATGGACAACTTGATGATATATTATAGCCACCGCTGCCACTATTCTTACTTTGAGGCGTATCTGTATTGCGAGAACTATTGGAAGGTGTTGGAGACAGTTCTGGTATTTGATAAGTCTCCATTGGAGAGCCATGACTAGTGCTAATAATTCCACCTTGAATAGGTCCTCTTGAATCGGACCGATGATGATTGGATCGACTGCCAGGTCTTTCCCCGTAAGTGGAAGAAGTTACGGGACTTTCATCCGAACTTTGATTGGGACTAGGAGTGCCTGGTTGTGAACAGGATTCAGATTTTAAAGAAGACAGAGATTCCATATAATTTTGCATTTTTGATTGGAAATTAGCATTTCGAAGTCTCGATTCACAGTCACCTGAATTCAAGTTCCGAGCAGCCAAATCATTTTTGGATTCATTCATCTCCGCAATGCAGCCTTGGCAGTGTGAGTGTGCTTGCTGCATTACGGTTGAATCGCTGGATTTATCACAGTGTATGCTACTGTCAGGTATGTTACTTTGAGTAGGGGAATTATTAAATGCATTATTGCTATTGTTTTGGCCACGATTTTCCTGATCCACAGTATTTGAAGAAATATTTTGTATATTGCGAGAATTATAAGACTTTGAACTCAAAGTTATGTTATTTCCATCTTTCATGTTGATATGTAAGCTATTATTTTTCGTATTAGGGTTATTTTGAATAGGACTATTAGGATTCATGGAATTCAATCCAACTTGCCTTGATATGGTACTGTTTAATAGGGCAGTCTGTTGGGCTAAATATCCACTAGGATCTTCCATGAATGATGGACTGGGATTCATCGGGCTTATGCAGCCATTTTGCATTTGATTTGCTCTAAAAGTATGTGACGTATTTCTCATATCGGAATTAGAGAAGGCATTCTGGTTGGAAGTTCCGTTGGTTAATCTTTGATTTTCATGGACTCTAGATTTCTTGACATTTTTACATGGCTTAGATTTCTTTCTTTGCACTTCTTCAGGCCAAACAGTGGGTGGAGTGTGATGGTGAAGTGGGGGAACTCTAGAGAAAACATTTTGGTTTCCAACATTCTGTCCTATCATAGCATTTACACCACTGGGAGAACCCTCCATGAGTGAGATGTTTTGAGATCCTTGAAAGGGTAGATTTTGGGATATCATTTCTATTTCATTTTGCCTTGTAGGTTGATTTTGCTTGTTGACAAATTTCATGTTTTGATTTTGGTTGAACTGTTGCTGTGGTAATTTATTGATTCTGTTAAGCTGCCATGGGGGAACCTTTTGTTGGTTAACCATCATCATCTGATGAACTGGTAATCCCATTTGGTTAGGATTAGGAGCAACATTTCCTTGATTCGCATCATTGAATGCATTCACTTGCTTCCTTGCAATTATCTGCTGCGAAGTAACTGGAACAACGTGAGTCTTAATTCCTTTCATTGCCAATTCCATTTGCTTTTGATTTTGCTGAATAAAAATTTGTTGCTGTTGATTGATTCTTTGGATAACCTCAGGAGTTAGATGTTGAATATTGGTATCTCCTACTATAATATTAGGATTACTATTAGAAGTTGGTGGCGATGGATTTGTAGGTCCATTTTGTAAACAGTGGACCTGTGACGTTTGATGAGAAACCTTTAGACTGTCATTACTTTGATTTCCATCACAAAACTTGTTCCCAGGTGTCTGGTCAGGCTTGTTTCCGGAACCATCAAGAGAGACACTAACTTTATCATTATTGAACACACTACCCAAGCTTTGACTTCTGGGGATGTTCGTTGTTTGAATCTCTATAATTTGGCCATTAGGCCCAATAATATGGTTCATACCAGAGAAACTTTGGCCGTTAGCAAGAAACTGTGATTGATTCATGTTGTGTGCTTGTTGGGGATTTATTACAATATGCGACTGTATTAACCTTTGATTGGGTTCTGGGGTGTTTTGTGATGAATTGATTAGGTTATTTCCATTGATAGTTAGTACTTGAGATCCCAAATTATGTTTGCCGTTCATTTGGAACTCTGCTGATGGCATTGAATTAGTTCTAACATCAGTTTTGCTATTTTGTTGAGATCCTTGGTTGACCATGGTAGGACTATTTGAATTAAGCAACACGTTTCGGTTCAAGTAGTTGTTATCAGGAGGCACATTGAGCCGAATTTGTGGGATGGTAGGAGAAGCTGACTGCTGCGCATGAGGGCTGTTGATGCTGATGTTCTGTGGTGAATTTGTCCACATCTGAAAAGTTACAATGTGACAGTTTAGAAAAATATATAAATTATAAAAAAACGACATCTTCATCTATGGAGTATTGATTTTAAAAAAAATTATAAAAAAGAGAAAAACAGTTGTAAGCAGTTAAATTTAACCAGAGCAAATCTGAACACTGTTCTTCTCAATAAAAGTTGGTTTAATACCTCTCTGACTGAAGTAAAAAAACATAACACTTAACCAAAGGTTAGATTTTTTTTTAATAAAACACTAAAATTATTTGAGGCTTTTTTTTTAAATAATGTATTGGATAAACAAATAATAATAACATAGGTAGGTATTAATTGATGAAGTGGAACAGAATAGCATGAGTAGCACGAGAGTAATGCTAAACAAAATAATTTCTTCATAAAATTTTGTGCCATTTTTTTTTTTTTTACATGAATACCGCACAAGAGTCCCAACTGCTCCCGTCTGGAGCCAGTGGGACTATGGCATCCCCAATTGGGGTATGTTGTGAGGCTGACGGTAGTGGGGAGGGGAAGGAGATAGGGAAGAGGAAGGTGAGGAAGTTTTACAGTCAAGAAAAGGAGAAAGGTAAAGATTTCTGTCAGTGTAACTTTAACGCTTACAACATTGAAAGTCTTCCTCTAATCCAGCAAAAATACCAATCAATGAAAACTTACATTCTGTTGCTGATGGCAGTTTTTGTGATTCTGCTGCAGTTGCTGGGACTGCAGCTGCTGCTGTTGCTGTATGTGTTGCTGCTGCATCTGCTGCTGCTGCAGTTGCTGTTGCTGCAACTGTTGCTGTATTTGCTGCTGCTGTTGCTGCTGCAGTTGTTGCTGTTGCTGCAGGTTCTCCCTCTGGGCCAGCAGCTGGGAAACTGAAACTCCGGAGTAGGGGTTTCCTTTCCGCTTCCGTTTTTTGGCAGCGGGCATTTCTGTAACAACTGGAAAGAAAAAAATATTATTATAGTAACGTAGTATAGTAACGGATTTTATTTATACTTTAAACGACTATTTTAAGTATAAACCAGAAATCTGATCTGAACAAATCTCGAAAGGTGAGCAGCTCTGTCGTAATAAAATCTGCATAGATTTTCTGTCAGCTTCAAACTGAGTTTTGTCATATGGCAACATCATTTCACCATGAGCTATGAAGCTTTGAAATAATAATAAAAACATTTATTTGGCAATAAATAAAAATACATTTTATTTGGTAATATTGATTACATTGACAGTCACTGCTCTACTTCACATTCCAATATCCATTTAACTCTAAAAAAACAACCCGTAATAAAAACAAAGGTTTTTTACTTCAATAGGCACATCGCGAGTGCCGCAATTATTGTTGCATTCGCTCAAAGGAGAGAATGCATTGTCATCGACAACTAGTTTATCTGCAGAGTTTCAGCTCGATCGGATGTCGAGAAGTGGGTTAATTTCCATTCCCAAGATTTGCATTAATTCATTCATTCATTCACGAAAACAAAATCAAAATTCAAATATGTAAATGTATTTAAAAAACGGTGGTGCCTAAGCACTAATGTAAGCAGCTAATACAGTAAAACGCCGCGTAGGATCAAATCATCCGACTTTTGACACAGGTTCCATGACGACACAACGAAGTGGTATTTCGGTACCCTTTTGGAAAGTTATGAAAAAAATAGCCCATCCTAACGTAACTTATTTGACCTAGTTTTTTATCACTTTTCATGACTTTTCTAAGGAGTGATGAAGTGCCACTTTGTTGAGTTATCCGGTCACCAGAAACTCTATATCAGATCGTGCACGTTGAATATCCTAGACCATCCTGTTGTTTTTGCTATTCCAACATCCATCCTCCAAGTTTGAACTTTGAACCACTATCGGTGTGCACAAATAGGTATATTCAAATGTGGTCTCTTTAAAATGTTGTTCCTGTATAAGTACGTGGTTTTATGAGTAATTGCATAAAAAGTTAACCACCGACAAATGGTGGTGTTCCACGTACAAAGAATAAACAAATCACGAACTAGCTTATTAAAAATACACTAGAACTATGTTATGCTTCGTATACACCGAGTTACACTCCATTTTATGGGGGCTACAGTACGTTACGACCATAAACTTGATATATGATATGGCACAGTCAGGTAATTACATTAAAAAATAAGGGTTGGAAACGTGCGGCGGAGAGAACGACAAAAAACACAAAAAGTCAACATCGGTTAGCAGAGAAAATCTAATCGGATAGTAAGAAGCCATACAATGGCCGGATTAAGATACGACATACTGCTGGAACATGCGTATAATAAAATAATAACATTAGAAAGTATGTTGGTTTTTTCAATCTTACTTAGATTCTTACGCGCTGGTTCAACGGCAGTAGTGTTAAACCGGTCTTAACTATATAGTTGCGTCTAAGTCGTGAGTTACAATACAAGTTTTTCACTATTCCGATGGTACGCGCCGTATAATATTTGCACCACGTTTATAAGTAAGGTGGGAGGATACTGGGTGTATCAGTACGTTCGTAAGGATTTTAAGATTACATATTTTTTTACACAACCAGTAATAACACGAACGCTGCAGCCAACTCCCCCATTTCCCGCATCCTTCGAAGATTCAACTCAATTAAAAAAACCACAAATACCGATATATTTTTTTTGATTCCCTCCCTTTATTTAAGAAAAACATTTCTAGCACACTGAATTCGCACACATAACATACACATCTATACACATCCACACACACACGCGCATACACACACATACAAACACTCGCACACACCCCTCTCCTTCAATAATTTACTAACTTAATTTAGGTAAAATGCATAATTTATCACATAAAAACATAAGTATATAACAGCGACATGTCATTGGTACCAATTATTGTCTTAAATTCTATAACTTTGGAACTATTTTCTACTATGTAATTATGTACTGTTTATTTCTGCAACATAAAATAAATAAATAAGGATTCCTTAGAAATTCATTTGGTGTTAAAAACGTTGATTTCATTTTGCTGTCCCATGAAAAAAAATAATTTTCCATCACACGCGGCCACTGGAAAATTCATCATACATAATTTAGACTTCTAAGATGTGTTGTTCCGCTCGCAGAATAAAAAATCAAGAACAATTTCGGGTAATATTTCGGATGATTCAAAGATCTCTAAAAAAGACGTTGAAGATAAAATAGCCAGAAATGTGTACTACTCGGAACCTTCGGAATTATGTATTTTTTTTAAAATGTAGATTTTATATCGCCTTAAGGCGATCCAATAGTTCAGGAAAAAATCGAAATCGGAATTCACGCCCTTTATGGGAGGAGTTTAAAAATACTAGAGAAAAAGCTTTTGGAAAGGTTGGAAAAGGTATCTGAGAATTTTTTTTAACCGGTTGATTTCTAAAGGCCTGTAAAAAATATTAATTCCTTTTTTACGCATTGTTTATTGTAAGAAAACGGAAATATAAAATTAATTTCACGAAACTAAGCGACGCGGAGTACCGCGTGCATCTCCCGCTCCGACCGGGGCGTGACTGATACGAAATGGGTTGTGCCCAGTATATGGTTCTTGTGCCCATGCCATAAGGGTCACTTATGGCATGGGCACATCCAAATTCGCAGAGTGCGGGCCGTATTGATTGATGTCAAAAATAACAACGAGAAAATGCATATTTTATTTTATTTTGTGAAGTTCGAGCGTAAATATCAATTTTTTTGCGATTATTATAAAAGAAACTAAATTTGTCTTACTATACAATAAAACCAAATCCGAAAAGGGGTTTATAAATAGGGGACTTTGGACAAGTGTTTTTTATAGACCTTATACTTTATTTTTTATAGGCTTATTAAAAGACTTTAGAAAAAAAATTACCGATATTTTTAAGGGCCAAGGTGTGTTCTCCACGCAGTATTTAATTGAAGCATCTATAATACTTCTAAGCCATCAAATTTTCAAAACATAAACATATGATTTTGTATGATTTTGCATTATTTAGTATGGCTTCATCTTAATAGAGACTTCGAAGATAAGATAGCTTACCTTTGTGTTACCCGGGGCTAATTCCGGCGCGTGCGTTAAACCCGTGTTATTACGTATAGTATAATATTAGCCGTAGGTAAGTTGACACGATCGCTCACCAAACGAGATTCAATTACAATCAGCAAGCGGTTGGGTGTTAGCTGCTAATGCCCCTTTGTTGACTAAACGCTCTACTCCATCTTCTTTTGTTCAAAATTGAGACGCAAAAAATAAAACAAACCGAGTTGAAGATTCACACCGCCCACGCGCGTGTCTCGAGGATTCGCCTGAAACAATTTTCCGGACCTAATTGATGGGGCAAAGGATACGAAGATATTGACATGAATTTGAGTAAAGATTCTGAAAAAATGCACGCAACCCATGAAACTCTTATACGAGTATATATAAAATTAAAATATAACCCCAGTTGAACATGGTTCAAATGAACCTAACCTTACAACTGATTCTCTACTTATACAAGTTTCAGGCCATTTTTGACGACGACTAGCGGGGTCTAGGGATAAGGCTCTTGACTCGCAATACGAAGGTCGCGGGATCGAATCCCGTCGAGCGCAAATAAATTTTATTTGATTAATTTGTGTAATTTCACAATTAATTCATAAAAAATAATATACAGTATATTCGCTGCATGTTCCAGAATGGAAGATACTCTCAGTATCGCCCTGGTGTAAGACCACCGTTCAGCATTGAAACGTTGCTTGAAATGGCTTTAGCCGTGTTTGGTGACCAGATCTGAATAGCCAGGTACTTCCCCACCTTCCTCTTCCCCATCTCCTTCCTGACCCCACTACCTTCAGCCTCACAACATGCCCCAATTAAGGATGACATAGTCTCACTGGCTCCAGACTGAGCTCTTGTGAGGTATTCACATTAAAAAAATTACAAGTGTGCAGTTCACACGCGGAAGAAGTAAAACATTCAATTTGGGAGGCGGGAATGGGTACCGCCGCCCCGGGAACCTTTATTGGATAACCAACACCTCTGCCATAGGTCACCCCAAGTGGTTCGCTACATTTGGTGATTTAGCAGGGGTGCCCGGGTTCATGGGGTGAGGTTTGTCTAGGTCTTGGAGGCGGATAACCAGGACATACTGAACCCCAGATTCCTACCCACCCCTTAAACCCTTTTCCTTCCCAGAACTCTCATCTCCTTCCCTTCCTTAAAAAAAACCCCTCCACACAGCATCCCCAAAGATGACATAGGCCCTGAGGGAAATTATTTTCCTCGGGGCCTCCTGTGCGGAGCTCATGTAAAAAAAAAAAAAAAAAAAAAAACTCAGAAAACTAAAGTACACAAGAGTGAGGCACCGATTATTCTACCTCATTCTCTCGCAGGCTAAATCCTGTAGACGTGTATATGAGTTTGTCACTTTTTAGTGTCGCTTATTTGTTTCATCGAGTTTCAAATCACAACGGTGCTAAAGAAATTTTCACCTAAAAAAGGACGAAAAAACGCATTAGAAAATATAAAACTGAGTATTTTTTACCGCTGAGAGCTCCGTTGTAACCTCTGCTTTTGCATGCGTCGCGTCGTTTATGATAAAGAGGGAGAAGTTACAGTAAAGGAGCGCCTCCACAGTACACACTACATAGCACAGATTTTCTAAAAAATATCACCTGAAAGACGCGAATTATATAGCATGTCGTATTAAGAAAAAGACAACGACCCTGATGGTGTTGATAAAATCATAGCGTCGCATCAGCTTTATTCTTCGACTGTAAAACTATTAATTCAATACGAAGAAAATTTAGCGAACCTTCGGGGAATGTCTGGTTGACGTTTTTTTTAATTCCACCACAGACAAACTACGCCCTTTATAAAATAATAATAGTAGCGGAGTTCAGACTTCAGACCGAGTGGGCGGACAATATTCATAGGTCGATGGTGTGAGGTGGCCGCCTTCACTGAGGGGTTTGAATACATTGTTGACGTACATACTTCTCTAGGAGGGTCGGTGGAGAAATAGGCACGTACATTAAAGCCTGTAAATGGGATGATAAGAAAGGTAAATTATAAATAAATAAAACCAGAAATAACATTATAAATAAGAAGATAATTTTAAGCCGGCTTTTGCGAAGTAGAGGCTAATTAAAAAAAATCAAAAGCAGGGAAGCTAGCAGTCCACAGAGGAGTTCTGATACCAACCACTGTTGTATCACGGTTTTGAGGAGGAAGGACTAAAGTAGGCTAAAGGTGATGACAGACTGTGCCCACGCACCCAACGTATCTAAAAAGGATGAAAAACCGATGTAAGCGAAATGAATAAGATTAAGAAAGGGTCGATGTTTTAGACATGAAAAACGGATGGACGGAAAAGGGGTAGTGAAGAAATCAGGAACGTACCAGGAAGTATGACACAATCAAGTGAATCAAATACGTGATTCAGTATAGCAGAATGCGCATTCCTTCATTGCTGTCTAACTCTGCGGAACAATTTAATAGCGTAATGGTTAGATACATGAGGTTGTAAAAAGATTCCAAAACAAGATCCTATAGGTAGGTACTACTGAATTTGAGAATTTTAGTGAATTGATTAGACGGCAAATAAATGTAATAAAAATGCTAATAAAATCAACCAGGTATAATTTAGGAAGGCTAAAGTAGTGTATGTTTTTTTTTTGTAAATGTTTTTGTTACATACATAAAAATATTACAAAAAAACATTTATTTTGATGAAAAGTAAAAAAGAAGGAGCTATAAAATTAAATAGGTAGCTTAAAGATAAACAATAATACAATTAAACAAAAAAAAGATATTACAATAGTATACATTATATGTATGTATGATATCAAAAAAAAATCCCAAATAGGCATCGCCAGTTCGTGGGTATACTTAAGTTTTTTTTTTAATGCAGTTAAGATTATAAGTAAATTACAAATTATGTTTTAATATACTTATAGAACAAATAATTCCGTATTTACTAAACTAAAATTAAGAAAAAAAAATTAAAAAACCAAAAAAGGTTAAATAAAAATTAGGGAATTTATTGTAAAGTTACAGCAGGTAGGATGTTATAGCGGGTATTTATTTGTGTCATTTGTAGTTATCCAAGTCTTTATTAATTTTTTGTATATGCTGTAAGAGAATATGTTTTTAGATTTAATTTCTATAGTCTGATACAGTGCATTATGAAGTTTTGGTGCATTGAAAAAAGCATGTCTCTGTGAAAGCCTAGTTTTGCATAGAGGAGCCTTAAATGCATTATTTAGTCTACTGTTGGAGCGATTTTCGTTTTTTGTAAAATATGCATTTCGTGAAAATATATATTTCAGACATTGCATACAGTAGATTTTTTTTATATCTAAGAGTTCAACTTCTTGGAATAATTGCAAGGAGGGGTAGGTAACATCTTTATGCAACATTATTTTTATTATTAATTTTTGAGAATTTCTAGTGGCCTAATATGGGTATCATAAATACCCCCCATCCAATTATTCCATAAGATATTGATGATTGCACCAATGCATGATATAACAGTTTCAATCTTTTAACATCAACTATGTTATTTGTTGTTTACGGAGCTTTCAGAGAACCAATAACGAAGCAAGTAAAATAATAAGAAGCCGCCTGTCATTGCGCACCTGTTCTGTTAAAACAGAGTTAGCACAACACTCTGAACACTCGAAGGCGATAATTCTATATCAGTGCGATAGTTGGCTGGCAGGACAGGGCCTTCGGAGTTCAGACGGGAGCGGGCAGCCCCCTCCCGGCCCCACACCAGGGTAGGCAGTGCACACTGCACACTCCCAGTGCACAGTATTGCACCCCCTCCCGCCTGGCCGACACCCGCCCGGCGGAGTTTGTGTCAAACCGTCCGACAGTTAACTCTGGGGTTAGTTTGGTGTTTGGCCAATGGACAGGGCCGCATGGACCATAAAAAATCACAAAATTAATTACTTTTGTTTCCAGATAACGAAAGTCTGAGGAAAAATTATTGGCGGACTTGTTAAAGCCATGGGTTATTGGAAAACGGTTAGATGTGGTTGCCTACAATTGATACGCGCGTAACTCGTCACAAAGTATAAGCAGTTGAATAATGTTTAAGAGTTACTCCACATTCTCATTATATTATGTGGAAAAACAGAAGTGTGCAGATATGCAGGTGTGAAGTAACTTATTAGAAGTTGTGTTTTCCCAAAGTAAGATAGTTTTGGGAAAATTAAACTGTATTGCAATTTTCCTCCTCTTGAGTTAACGGTTTGGACTACCTTGCAATGTTCATGATCAATTGATCATGGTAGATGTGCGGTGAAAACTCGGCGGTCTGGATAATCTCGATTTCGTTGGATTGAGCTTAAGGTACTAAATGATAATACCTATAAAGCCAGCATATTAACAGAAGCGATTTGATGTATAAGCATCCGATTATAATAAAGATGACGGGTTAACACGTCTTCTTGGTACCCGGCTTTGAACGCCATCTCCAATAAGCGACCGATGCTGACCATGTTAGTGAACATCGACAATTATCCTTACGATGGACAATAAAAGGCTTTCAAAATTTTGACTCAAGAAAAAGGAGGAAGTGCAAACAGTTGTTGAGTTCGCAGCATATAATAGAAATTTATTGTCTTCTTTATATGGCTGATTTACAAAACGATCAAACTGAATCACTGCAGATACGATTTTAGATTTTCACGGCCAAAAATTATTTTGTTATTAGTTTTTGGGGTATTATGCCGTGTTGCGCTACCTCCTTCTTTAGCCAACGTTTCGGACAGGGTTGCAGTGTCCATCATCAGGGCAGGTGTGTAATAGTTAGGGGTGATGTTAGTACTTATCTACTTAGGAGCGATACCGTGTCGCCAGCTCCACTCCTCTACGAGCTGGCGCTACAATATACTTCAACATGTTTTTTTGCGTTTAGCCTCGATGTAACCGTCAATTAGCGGATACCAAGAACTATTGAGTTTAGCTCCGTCGTCTCTATTAATATTTATAGGATTTTTGTGAATTTCAATTGCCTCCGTAATCAGGCGTGCTCTATGAGTTTTCGGTCTTCCCAGGACTTCAGGAACAAATCCAAAGTAATGGCCGGTTTCAATTAAATGCTCGGCGATTGCCGATTTGTCAGGGTGGCCAAGTTTACATGCTCGAAAGTGTTTGCAGTTTTGAACATGATGAAGTATATTGTAGCGCCAGCTCGTAGAGGAGTGGAGCTGGCGACACGGTATCGCTCCTAAGTAGATAAGTACTAACATCACCCCTAACTATTACACACCTGCCCTGATGATGGAAACTGCAACGCTGTCCGAAACGTTGGCTAAAGAAAGAGGTAGCGCAACACGGCATAATACCCCAAAAACTAATAACAAAATGAATTACTGCATATTGATAAAACTTTATGCAAATATTAGAACTTCATTTAATTAAATCACATACAAATCAGATTGAATGTAGTATTTTTTTAATAGTAATACCTCACAAGAGTCTCAGCTGCTCCCGTCTGAAGCCAGTGAGTCTATGGCATCCCCAATTGGGGTATGTTGCGAGGCTGAAGGTAATGGGGAGGGGAAGGAGATGGGGTAGAGGAAGGTGGGGATGTACCTGGCTATTCAGATCTGGTCACCAAACACGGCTAACGCCATTTCAAGCAACATTTCAATTCTGAATGGTGGTCTTACACCAAGGCGATACCGAGAGTATTTTCCAGTCTGGAACGAGCCGCAAATATAGTATACATTATTTTAAAAGAGTAAATTATGAAATAACATAAATCATTAAAATAAAATTTATTTGCCCACGCCGGGATTCGATCCCGCGACCTTCGGATTGCGAGTCAAAAGCCTTACCGCTACACTGCGCCGGCCTTCATAGTATAGTCATCTATCAACAATATATAATATAAAGAAGACAGTAAACGATTATATTTTTAAATTTTCTCAAATCCAGATAGGTGGAATTATCGTGAGAATCTTAAGCCGCGGCATTCCGAATTTCTACCGTTTTATATCACATTTCTCTTGAAGAAGTTTTTAAGTATCTAAAAACTCTTTGAAGATAATATCTACACATTTGCCACGCTGAAACGGCAATTATATGAAATTCTCTCGGTAGAAAAAAATTGCAAAGTATGCTCCGAAAATTATTATAAACACGTTTTTCCGTTACTCTACAAGTTATAAGTATGAAAAAATTCGCAGTGTTTCTTTAAATGCTATTTAAGACATTTCCCACTAGATTTTTGCACTATTTTACATAAGTCGTGTTTTATTAAACATTTTTACAATTTTCGCTTAAATATTATCGTTTTTAATATTAGCTCGCTCCCTCCTACATTCGTATTTACACATCTCCCCTTATTATTTTTGAGTGCTTACTACCGGGCATTAAATCATATGTGGTATCGTACCATATCGTAAACAGTTCTTACAGAATCGTGGAATAAAACAAGCATTCCTTTCTCGATTTATCGCCTGTTTGGTGTGAAGGTGGTAATATTTAGCACCCCTGCGGAGATATGGAGGCAGACAGGAGCATTGCACCATAATCCATTACACCGTCGGCTGTCGATGTCGCTGCATCGAGTGCAACAGAACGACAACGCCGATTATCCGCCTTCTCGAATGTACACCCTATCAATTATCTTAGTGTGGTTGCATTAATCAGGGCTCTATTGAATGGCGGTCAGGGTGATACTGATGACGTGACGCTCTGCAAGGAGACACTCGATTATGATGAATAATCGAACCCGTTAATAATCATGTCATATACCGAGCGGCAAATACCCCTTCAGACCAAGCACTGGGATCCAGCTGGATAGATGTTGAATCTAGAGACTTTCTCAAGTGACGCAGTGGACAGTTAGTAACATCACATCGACCAAGTTAGTAATATTGTTGCTCCAATAAATCTGACATTTTTTTTCAAATTTTAAATCAAACATTCTGTTTTTACTTAGCATACATAGTACCAGAGGCGGCCGCTTCCTTAGTGCAAATGTGCACTGCGCTGCCGAATATACGTCAGAAGTGTAAATTAGTATCTACATCCTCTCACGAAGAATCCCGCCAATTCGTTACAAAATCTTTACCAATTATTGTCTAAACTCCCTCCCATGAGAGAAAGGAATTCGTGCACATTTTGTTATGCCCAGGCATGACGTCACAAGAAGTTATATTTCTACTGGGATCATCCCCAGATGCTGGAGTGCTCGTGCCCGTGAAATGAGCAAGACAGGTATAGACCCATACGGACGATTGACGTGTGAAAGCTGAGAAGATATATGGTGCCTGGGTGCACTAGCGGAGCAAATGACTTAACATTAAACTTGCGTAAAGTGATACCGAACCTTTGGAATGGAATAGTTATGTTCGACGAATTTAAGACCAAATAACAATGTTATGTTTTAACGCCATCGGCCGCCAGCGCGGCGCTGTATTGTTTCGGTATTGACAGCATTTTAACAGTTTTTGCAAGTTTTATTCTGTAAAAAAAACCTATTTAAAAATGAGTGTTACTGAAAACATTGCGATTAACGTAGATTTTATCAAATGTAATTAGTGGAGTGTTTTAGTGAAACGGTTAAACTTTAAAAAATAATTTGTACTATTCGAATGACAACTGTTGAGTGTGCAAACGGTGTTTTTCTACATTAAAACGTTTAAAAACATTTCTGAGGAACACTATGTCTCAAGATCGGCTTAATGCTTTGTCAATGTTGAGCATCGAAAAAGGTTTGATATCTTCTATACCAGAATTTAATAATCGTGTCATTGAAGTATTTTCACAAATGAAAGAACGACGAATGGATTTACTCTACAAGCGAACGTTTGCATTAGGTATGTCACCCCCTAATCACTTTATTTTCCCATGTTAATGTTACCTTTTTTGTGAAATGCACTGCTCGCGAATTTTGTCACGGGCCGCCTCTGCATAGTACCGTTACTGTTTAAAAACTTATATTTGGAAATAATAATCTACAAAGAACAATAATTTAGAACCTATCAAGTTTAAGGCGATGCGCTAAGAAGTAATGCAAAATTATGTTTTTTAAGTTATCTCCACACAAGGAGACCGTGAGGAAAAAACGTGAGGTATTTTTAGACTAGAAAGGAATAGGTACGAGAGGTGAGTAGGAATTTGGGGGTACGAACGTATGAATCAATCTCTCCCAAGGTCGAGTCGAGAGAGTCCGGCGGGAGAGGTCAAAAGGTCTCCTTCAACCAGTAGGTGGGCAAAAGCATCCGTCGCCAAGACCTAGACAAACCTCCCTCCATGAACCCGGGCTCCCCTGCTAAGTCACCAAACGTAGCGAACCACTACGGCAGGGGTGTTGGTTATCCAATAAATGGTTCGCACACCAGAAGGTGGGCAAAAGCATCCACCGCCAAGAGCTAGACAAACCTCACTCCATGAACCCGGGCTCCCCTGCTAAGTCACCAAACGTAGCGAACCACTATGGCAGGGGTGTTGGTTATCCAATAAATGGTTCCAGGAACGGCGGTGAAAGATTTTTTTTTGCAAATTAAAAAAAAACATCATAAAATCAGCGGAGAGAAAAATTTCATTTAGATTTTTTACTTCAAATAAAGTCAGGAACTGGTTAAAGTAAGTCAAGTACGTCCCTTAAACACCCTGTATAATAACTCTCTGCAATATTATTAATATGTATTATTAACGCAAAATCAATTATAGATTATATTAGATTACAGAAATATCGATTTGTTTTGTACGAGTATTACCAGCAAACCTAATCTACATAATAATTTAATATTAATCTATATTTGAATAATGTATAAGACCAAAGCTAATGTTTAGGTACAAATAGGGATTCGATGCAAACTAGATCCGGTTGATGGATTATTGTCCATAATTTAGTAATCCGTGTAAATGGAATATCGGAAATATTCCGATAATCATTATTATAAAATACAATTCAATACAGACAGGATACTTCGACTATTATTTACGTTTGAATTACCTACAGCTGTCACGAGATAATATTAATAAAGAAAAAAATTATTTCAATTTAATTAAATAAAATGCAGGCATACTAATAATACATAATCAAAAATACTAATTCCGGTTAAATTTTTTTTATTTTTTTTTTTATTAACCAATACATATAATATATAATTAACCAATGTATATAATATATAATATTAGTGGTAACAATACCTCCCTAATTGAGAAATTCTCGTGTTTAGAGAGGGAGCACTATCAGATTGACAGTACTATACATACTTAACAGTTGTTACAATTTGGATGTATGTAGAACTACTTTTTTTTTATAACATATGAATAATAAGTTGACATTTTTTTTTGTAAATAATGGAAAATTTTTATACATAATGAAAATATAAGTAGGCATTTTTTTTGTACATAATAAAACATAATGTAAAATTTTCAAACATAGAGAAATATAAGTTGGCATTTTTTTGTTCATAGCGGAAATGTAATTGGCACATCGTAACACATAGGTACCTAAATCTAGTTAATAGTAAAATGGTTTTTTAAGTTTTTGTTTAAAAATTTCATAATTCCTTTCAGATTGAATTTCTTTAGGAAGTTCGTTAAAGCATTTTATGGCTGAGTATGTGTAATGATGTTGGGCTGTTGTTGTATTAAGTTTAGGGATTGTCCGCCTTGCGAAGCTAGCAGTCCACAATGGAGTGCTGGTACCTAAGGGAACGTACCCATACTACGTGACCAACTTTTTGCAATTTTTACCCCCCCCCCCCCCCCCCGGTGACCAAAATCCTAAGCAACCCGCCGCTCATTTGTATGGAGCGTGACATTTTGAAGAGTCCCCCCCCCTAAACGTGTCACGTAGTATGGGTACGTTCCCTAACCTGTTGCTGGTACCTATCTGTACCTACGTAGTGAAGCTTGGAACTGGTAGAGGAAGGATTAAAGTAGACTGAATGCCATAGAAATTAGATCCCTGAAGTGTATGTGTGGTAAAAGCACGTATGATCGTAAGAGAAATTTGGAGATCCGCAAAAAATGCAAGGCTGATGTAAGCGTAATGAGTACCTAAGATTAAGGAAGGGACGCTCAGATGGTTTGGTCATGTACAGTCATGTAATAAACGAAGAAAGGACAATATATGACGAAAAAGTGAATAGTAGAAGAAGTCGGGTACAACAAGGAAGACATGGCACAATCAAGTGAATCAAATACTTGAGTCATTCCAAGAGTCGGAATAACAGAAGAGCATGTATGAGACGATGTATGAATGTGAATGAGGCAAGGAGTGTGTGTTAATGTGTGCGTAATGGTTAGTTAGTGTCCATCTGTAACTCGGATTCAATGAACTTAAGAACTCGGATTTGCGTTGAATTTAAATGTCATTTCCAAAATTGGATGTGATTGTTTGACGAATTCCAAAAAGCGATAAAGTACCAACTTACTACAATACAAAAAAAAATTATACGTCTGTCTCTTCGCAGATATTTCCTAGTGAGTTAGGCATCGAAAAAATCATTTAAAATCATATTTTACATTTACCTAGATAAATAAATAAAAAATTGTGTATTAACCAATCGGAAATTTGTGTTGTGAATCTACTATCAGTAGATCCATAAATGCGAACATAAAATAAATTGAGAGATGAAAAGTACTATGAGTCACGTTATTTGGATGACGAGTCTTTGGAAAATTTTCTCCAAACTGGAATGAGTCAGTTTGTCGCGCACATACAGAAAAAAACCCACACAGAGAACGTTAACAGGAAAAAAATATATTATGAACTTGTCTATTGCTGAACTAGATGCGATGTTTTATAATGTATAGATATCTGCAAAAATATTTTCGAGGCTCGGACAAGTGATATTGCGCGATAAACAAAGGCAATCAACAACAAAACAACAACATGTTGTTCAATTCTTTGATGGGTTCAATTGGAACAGTTCAAAGACCCATTTCCAATTAGGAATTCGGAACACCCCATAATTACCCGACATCAATCACATCTTTTTGGGTAATATGTCTAGTTGGAAATTCTCCCTTTCATTGTATGTAAATTTACAAAGTTTTGCTTGAAAAATAATACATCAAACGCCGTAATAATTATTCACTGTCCGTGGTAAGATCAAAGAAGATCCTCGGGTCTTTAATTTAAGACAATTCATGTAGTATATAATGCAGGATGGTAACGTAAGGAGAATTCCTTTAAGGCTGTGATCACTGGAGCGTTAACGTAGCCACCGGTACTGGGGAAGGAGATCGGGGGAGACATTACTGAAGCAATCTAGCTCTAGAGAGTAGAGGGTAGGAGGTGGTGAGCTTTCTTGACTAGACGGGGGTAGCAGTAGTAGCCAGTGTAGCCAGTATAGCTAGTATAGCCAGTACACACCCCCTTCCCACCCGCCAGTGCCGTCACGCCGACTAACCAGACCAAGACTAACTTAAGTTTCTAGTGTCACTAAGAGACGGCCGATCTGTAGATTGTGACAGGGCATTTGATTCGATTGAAAGCTCGAGTGGAACGTGCCTTATTGGATTACCCACCAAAAGACTGCAGGTAAATAAACCTCTAAAGACAACGGTTCGAGCGTGATGTCAAGCATTCCTGAGAATTATTGAGCAAACACAAGACTTAAAACATAAAAATTGAAAACAAAATCGATTTGATTCGGTTGAAGATGGTAGGTGAATGTTTTCAATGTCTGTCGACAAACTGGTTACAAAAAAGGTTTCAGACAGACTTAAAATTGAAAAAAAAACACTAAATTAGTGTAGGTATAGGAATACTTACAAACGTCTTTAACTTCGAACGAAACTGGTATTTTATAGAATTTTGTTTTAATTAATAAGATTGCTCATCAAATATCGATGTGATTCATGAAAAAACACTCGCAGAATACAATAAATGAATTCGACTACCAACAGTATAATATGCGTATGTTGTATGTTGCGACATTTCGTCGTCTGTACGTTTCGATGACTCAAAATAAGCCGATACGAATAATGCGCATGCAATAAATATAAGCGACCAAAGCGACAATAAAAATATACCCCGCGCTTGGAGAAAGTTCAACATGCAAACCACGATTTGTCACTCAGTCCCTGTCATCGCACACACGAGGGCAATATAAAGTGTACCTACAAACAGGTGTAGTTCGGTCAACGAATAAAATATCCGCATTGCTGGATTTTTACGCAATAAAGTATCTAGCTCACAATGAAACGTGTCTCGTTTACCGGGAATTTCGGCGAACATGATGGGTTTTAAATCGCAAAATTGCATGGACAATTTCGATTCTGTTTGTGATTCGAGTCACTTCGGCGATTACCAAAATTTATTTTTTGGTCACCATTCAGAATCGAAACGTTGGTTGCTTGAAATTGCTGCAATAGCCGTGTTTAGTAACCAGATCTAAATAGCTAGATATTTCCAAACCTTTCTCCTCCTTACCTCCTTTCCCTCCCCACTATCTTCAGCCTACCGACATACCCCATTCGGAGATGCCGTAGTCTCACCAGCTACGGACTGGGGTAGTTGGAGTACTATTATGAAGCGTCTATATTTAAAAAAAAAACAGTTATACACCAGAGCTTGGTCCCATGCCAGTGTTTT
This sequence comes from Limnephilus marmoratus, assembly GCA_917880885.1. NCBI lineage: Eukaryota > Metazoa > Arthropoda > Insecta > Trichoptera > Limnephilidae > Limnephilus > Limnephilus marmoratus. The sequence continues at coordinate 13,385,883 of OU862914.1, forward strand.
GTGCATGAATCCAAGGAAGGAAGGCGGTACCATCATATATATATAACCAAGTATAATCCAAGAAACAACTGCGCGATACAAAATTGGCGAAATAGCATTTGGGTTTCCGGAAAAGTTTCGCTAAATAATGTCTCATCTAAAGTTTCGCTAAATAATGTCTTATATAAAGAAATTAAATCTATGAAAGATTGTGAACTCTTACAACAAGACCTTAACACAATATCTACCTGGTGTGTTGACAATGAAATGGAACTGAATATTGCTAAGTGCAAAGTTATAAACTTCACCAAGAACACCAACAAAATTCTATATTCATATAGCATATGTGGTCACAATCTCGAAACAGTTGAATTAATAAAAGATTTAGGAATTATATTTGACAACAAACTGACATTCAATCAGCACATTGAATATATTGTGAGTAAATCAAATAAATTACTAGGTTTTAATGTAAGATCAACCAAACTGTTTAAGAATTCTAATAGCCTAATAATTCTATTCAATTCCTTAATCCGAAGTGTTCTTGAGTATGGGTCAACAGTCTGGAATCCACATTATATTACACAGGTATCTAGACTCGAATCAGTCCAAAGAAAATTTACACGGATTTTGTCTTACCGATCAGGTGTCCACCATCTTCTAGACGGGTATGAACAAAGACTTACATATTTCAAATTAGAGAGTCTAGTTAAAAGACGAAACATAAATGACCTCTTAATGCTCTATAAAATTGTGAATAATCGTGTAGACAGTAACTTAGTCAACCAAATTAAGTTATACGCCAGGCCCAAATCTACAAGAACCCTTAACATATTTTGGACTGAAATTTTTACAAATAATACTGGATATTTTAATCCTATATCTAGAATGTCTCGGTCATACAACGATCTTGTCAAAATACACAGTTCCATAGATATTTTTGCAAATAATATAACATATTTCAAAAAATATCTCCACAATTTGTGCACTTAAAAAAAAAAAAAAGTTACATTAGATACTTTTCAGTAAATACTTTATAAATATTGTATACTTGTTGTTATTATGTATTTCAATTTTGTATTTAAGTTTTCAACTTATGGATAAATAATACTTGCGTTGTTTTTCAAGAGTTTGCTTCTGTGAAAATGCATATGTGAATAATGCAGACACATTAATCTAGGGATACTTATATTTGTATTTTAATTTATTATATACTACCCACAAAAATGTTACATAAATATCCTGTTTGTGTCTCAAATAAATAAATAAATAAACTAAAGTGTAAATCAGTAATGATGAGTACCTATACAGAATGTTGGATTATGTTGTAGTACCTGCATGTTATGTAAAACGTGATAAAATAAGCCACCTATATCAAATGGACATAATAGAAATGTCCGAGACATTCCCTGGAGACAACGACATAGGGTCTTGTCATCGCGGATAATATGACTAACTACGGATAGAAATACCCACAGGCTTTGTAGTTTTGTAAACCTTATTATATCCATTTATCTACTTTATAGAATTCCTGATGAATTTTCCACAACTTTGTTCAGATGTTTCTAATAATAACCAAAATACACGAAAATAGAACATGGACTAGAAAATTGAGATAATGCTTAGAATTCTAGTATACAGTAAATAGGTGGGTACCTACTGGACGATGATTTACTATAATAGTAGTTCTACTATCCGGCTTAGATGTCTGTATTCTTATAGTAATCAGATAGTTAAATTGGATAAAGGTCAATAACATAATGTAAATGATATTGCTAGCTGAACAGATATGATGAATGATGACCTATAAAATCATGACAGAAAGAGCTGCGCAAATTGCTCACCGTTCGTTTTTAAGCTGCTTTCCGGTTGCCATTTTAAAGATTATAACAGATTATTAGTCAATATTTTAAAAATTATTACAACGCGAGTAAATCACCCAGCGATGCCTACATTATCAAACCATGTTTAAAATATTACGTAAAATTATTGCACCAAACAAAAATAATAAACAAAAATTCTGGCTGGTGATTGCCATTAATATAAGACTGTTTCGTATTTAATATAAAAAGCAGTTAGTAGAAGCACTCCAGTGTCATGTTAGTGCAGTATTTCACGCGTCAGTGCGTTGGATTCATGCCGGGTGACCGCGTCACGCCTCACGTTCGTCAAAACCAGACATAAATGAGCAAATCGTCAAGGATGAGCAACGTAACACATGCGGCCAGATCCTGGTGCATCATACATTTGCAGTTGAGAATCTGACTTAACTTGCAATAATACACATCTTCATATTCATTTTCATGTCCCATTGCATACAAATTAGCGTACATCATGCGCAAGATATGAGAATTAATTTGTGCACAAATAATCCGCGGTCCTGACGCTGAAAGCTTAATTGTAATCAATCCTTCTGATAATAGTAATAATAATTGGATAACTTGTAGAGCGCCATTTTTGTGAAAAATCACCTCAAGGGCGCTGTAGAATTTATTAAGAATTCTTAGGTTCCATCTAATTCTACTATTTATAAATTGATACTGAAACATACTTACCTGGCAGGTCACTACCGATAAACACACTTTAATTAGAAAGTTTATGCTTGGAGAAGATACGGCTTATGTATGCGGAGTTTATGAAAAAGGAACATGCCTTTAGAAACAATGGTGTTTTCTAATTTTTATACGGGCTTGTAACCAAAAAAAATCTTCATAATATGTCTACAGTTCTTGATACCTCACACTTTTAACAGTCTAAAACCTACAGAAGTTTCTGTAAATCGAAAAATAATATATACATTTCAATTAGCAGCGTTAGGTGATTTAGCAGGGGTGCCCGGGTTCATGGGATGAGATTTGTCTAGGTCTTGGAGGTGGATGACCAGGAAACTCTGAACCCCAGATTCCTACCCACCCCTTTTCCTTGCCAGAACTCTCCTCTCCTTCCTTTTCCTAAAAAAAACCCTCCACACAGATGCATCCCAAAAGCATCCGCCAAGATGACATAGGATGATATAAAAAAAAAGTGCTTAGTGAGTTATCACAGTTATACTGAACGAAGGAGAAAAATATACTTAATAAAATTACACACTTTATAATACTATTGATCTGAGACAACCGAGTTAAATACCAAAACCAATTTACAAATTAAAATTTTGAAGACATTATAGATAAAAAAAAGCATCGATCAACATTATCTATAAAGTTACGAGATTTAAAATTACTCAGTATGTATTATAATTACGATAGTAGATACGTATCGAAGTATACCTAGCAATATAAATCCTTTGAAATGGTTCTATGACAACTCAGAATCATGCAATTTTGATACCCCTTTGAAAAGTCATTAAAAGATATGAAAAGGAGGTGAAGTTGCATGACTCTGAGCTGCCCGGTCATTCTTTGAAACATCTTGTGCAATTAATTTATCGGGGGGTTATTGGTACGCCAAAGTTTATTTATGGAGGAATTTTACAGTTTTCAGGAGTTTTTTCATTTTCCAAGAAATTCGAAGAAACGGAAACCTCTGGAAAGCCGCCGAATGAGACAACAGAAGCAGTATTAAATGTTTGCAGTTCCGAAGTTCAAGTCTAGACTAAGAATGTTTGGCTGTGGTTTTACTGACAACTCAGAAATTTGTTTACAGCATTTAATAACATCAAATCCGTAATCCATTTCACTGACGCTATCACAAGGCGAGACAGCTGAATATATCCTCATTAGTCGAACAGGTTGTATTAATCCTTACTATCGAAATGGGCAATGGTCGTAGTATTGCCACAGTAAAACGGTAGAACTGACCTTGTGTTTCTGGCTGGTACATTAAAATTTATGAGCGTACCACAGGCAATATGGACAATAGTATCGATTGCGTTTTGAGTTTTGAGTAGCTTCAGAGAAAACAAGCTATTTCTCGCGAACTGAGGTTGTAAGTCACCATGGCAACGATTTATGGCTTTACAGAAAGAAATAGTTTGAAATTATCATAATCGGAAAGCGAATATGTAGATGTGGGCATGTAGAGCGAATGAACGAGGAAAGGAGTGTAAGGAGAATATATGACGCAAATGTGAATGATAAAAGAAGTCGGGGACGCCCGAGAAAGACATGGCACGACCAAGTGAATCAGATACTTGACTCGGGCCATGTCAAGAGTCAGAATAATAGAAGAGCAGGTATGAGACGATGTATGAATGTGAACGAGGCAAGGAAGGAGTGTGTGCTAAGACCGAGTTGTTTGGCGGTCCGTTCTCTCTGCCTACCCCTGCGGGGAAACGGCGTGATGGCTAGTTAGTTAGTTAGGAAAGCGAATATTATTAAAATTATGAATGCGTAAAATATTCACAATGCAGCATCTTACGACTGCAAGAGATTATTATAATAAAGCAGTAATGACTCGAGATAAATACAAAACGATGTTATTCAATTACACTAATTACAATTATTATTACAACGGATGGCAACTTGCAAGTATTATTGATTCAAGGTTTATGAATATTTCCATGGCCTATAAATATTACCTATTTAAATGTCTTAGACATATTCATACAGTTTCTAAATCAACCAGAGTTATGGATTTCCTTACAGAACACTCAGTTACGTAATGTATAAGATACAATCGATAAAATAGTTCGACGAAATGAAGTCATTCCACATTAAATGAGGTGGTATTTTAAGCAAAATGCAAATCAAAGGAAGCTCTGTCTGAAGATTTATTCTGACGATTCGTGAATCTGACAACTCGCTTTACTGCATTCCGCTGATAGATACGTTTTAGCCTCTCTGTCTTTCTCACATACGATGCAAGTGACAGAAAGAGAGATTACAACGGAGTTCTTAGTTGCAGAACAGTACTGCCATGACTCGTGTCTAGAGATCTGAAAATTTAGCGTAGAAAATTGAAAACTGAATTTTTACGTGAAATTCGTCATTTTTAACGAAAAATGCTAATTTTACCATTTTCACGAGAATAACGCGGAATTGGCAATTTTCGGACAGATAAAACGTAATTTTGTATTTTCAGGCGATTTTCTAGTATTATAAGAAAGTTATAAACATTCTAAATATTATTTATTTATCTATGGTTTTAACACGTATTAATTGGGCATTAAATGGAACCGAGCCCAATTTGCACGCGTACTGTCATCATTTTTCGATTTTAAACAAAACAAAAAAGATGATCCAAAACTATTTGGCTGCAAAATATCAAAAAAACCACCGCACGAGAGGAGAGGATGAGAGAAAGGAGACACAAGAGAAGACCGATTATACTATCTCATTCTCTCGCAGACTAAATCCTATAGATTTAAGTATTTGTCTCTCTTTATTGTCGCTATTTTTCGTTTCATCGAGTTTCAAATCAATCAATTTCAAATTTCAAGTTTTCACTTCAATAATATAACCTCACTAAATACAACCGATTTTGCTGAAAACTAACGCCAAATGTTCAGGTTCCTATTCCTACTCGTCCCAAGAGCATTGATTGAATACCTACTCGTAATAATGGTCTTCAAGAGTAATAGTATGCCCACCAATGATTTTTTCGGATTAATTAAGTTCGGACAAACCTCTGGAAAGTTCTGGAGCAATGAAATATCCAAATAAAATTCAATAAGAAAAAGAAACTAGAATATAATATTTTTGAATATCGAAAAAAACCGGTTAGTTAAGCTATTTTAATAATAAAAATGCGTATTTCCCTTCAGGAATATTTTAGAAGGTATTAAAATGCATTTTTAATAGCCCAATCACAGCAATATTACACCGGATATTCGTGGAATAAATGAAACGTTGGAATTTTGTATGCGATTAAAAAGCTGTGTTGATTTCCGACGAAAAGTTTGTACCTACCCGTTTTATTTATTCAGCCCACACAGCTTTGCAAATAATTCAAATCCAAAATACTTTTAGTTTAGCACGTTTTGGTTTATACCGTTTACAATCAAACTACAAAGATAATAATCGAATAATCGATCCATTATTGGATATTTCCAATTTGGGAGGCGGGTGTGGGTACCGCCTCGCCGACAAACATTTATTGGATATCCGACACCTCTGCCGTTGTTCACCCCCAGTGGTTCGCTACCTTTGGTGACTTAGTAGAGGTGCCTGGGTTAATGGTGTGAGGTTTGTCCTGGTCTTGGCGGCAAATGCGCCTGCCCATCAACTGCTTGGCAAGCCGGATCGGGAGGGACCGGTTGAGAACCTTTGAACTTCTTCAGCAAGACTATCTAAGAAAGGAACCGAAGCGCACACCAGATACTAAGTTCAGTGAGCGCGCTTTCGGAGTGTCAGGACCTAAAGCCTGGAATGGACTGCCACATGACTTAAGAATGGTCACAGACTCGGCGGAATTTAAAGCTAAACTTAAAACTCACCTTTTCAGACTCAAAAACCTTTCACCTTCAACTTCAATGTCCGCGACATTGTAAATAACTAATTTGTAAAATAAAAAATTTAATTAAAAAATCTTAATTGTAAGCGTTTTTAAATGTCATTTCATCAACATTCTCCAACCCTAAAGAGTCATAAATTCTCCAGTTTTTAAAATAAATATCAACTCTACTTTTGTCACTAATCTTTTAATAAATGTAATACTAATAATGATGGGGGTAGCAAATGTAAAATCGTGCAATGTCCAGTATTTTCAATAGAATGTCCTCCGCGTGCAAAGCCGTATCTTCTCCTAGCATAAACTTTCTAATTAAAGAGTGTTTATTGAAGTGACTTGCCAGGTAAGTATGTTTCTATATCCATTTGTAAATAGTAGAATTAGATAGAACGAATAAAGAATTTTCCTCAGGGCCTCCTGAGTGGAGCTAATAAAAATAAAAATAAAATCGATCAAAATGAGTAGATATATACTAAAACTAATGGAAATTGTCAAGACGAATTGAGAATGAAACAAAAATCGATTACTAGATTAAGACCTATTATAATTGACCCACATTGAATAAATATTTGATCGAGACAACAAGAAATATTCATTCCTCAGTCGACGAAACAAAATAACGGTAACTAGAAACAGTTAAACCAAGGTTTGACCGAGACACGTTTTATGCCTTCCATTATAACTTCATACACATCTTCGTATTGTTAAATTGGAGAAACATAGCTGTCAGTGACAGAATTATTATTCTAGTGTCTTGTTAATATAAATCTAATGCATAATCTTACACAGTTTATGATGATCCAACCAACGATATCCTGAAATACAACCACCGTTTATTGAAATAATGTCGCATCTATTTATGTGAATGCTCTATTCTTTCAATACTAATAAATAATAATAATAAACATCATTTTATGACATTCTGCTAGACAATGATATTATTTTGAGAAGTAATTTAAAGTATAATTCAACAATATGGGCTCCATTGTATAAGACTCACCAACCAAAAATTGAGAGAGTACAACATAAGTTTCTGAGATTTATTAACTATAGATTTGGAATATCAAATCGAAGATCTTAATTACACATTTCTAATAAATAAATTATTTTGAGGTATGGAAGATCTGAAGCGGGTTCAGTACGTTTCATAACTCCGTTATGTTTCGAGAGAAGCCGTTATTCAATCGATGTTAATAATATTAGTACTCTCGTGTAAGGGCCAACGATAAGTGTTTTCAATGTACACATGACCATAATGCAACATACATAATTTGTATGAACTTTTAAGGAAATCGTGAGCGATGAAAATAATCAAGGCAAAATGCAATATATGCATACCCGTTCATATCTCAGGCGAAACTATCAAATGACATTCTATGGACTTACGTAATAGGTACATATATACACATACAGTAATAATTTAATTTGGCATACCTTATAAGTCTTATAACTTGTTTTAAAATGTAGGTACTGTCTATTAGCGTGTGTCGCTCTCCATAGAGAGAAAACAAATGGCCTTAGATTTAAACGCCCGGGGTCTCAAAAGTTTCGTATGATCTGTAGCTATTCGAAAACGTAAAAAAAATTAAATTATTGTTCACTATTAGCCCGCTAAAATGGCCGGAAGTTTCGAAAAAAAATTGATTTCGTGATTTGGAAAAAAATAAAACAAAGGGTTCATATTTTATATTTTGTACCAAACTTATTTTTCATTACATAACTGCAGTACAAAAGTCCAAAAAAAATTTTTTTTTAAACGTATGTGATGTGTTAGTTAAAAAAATAAAAGGGGAAAATAACACTTTTTCTGGATAAAATCAGAATTCTTGTTGACTTACTTGTATTCATAAAGTTGAAATTTTTTTTCATTTTTGTCAGTTATACGCATTTTTTAATAATAAACAAACGTTAAAAGGTTAGAAATGGATTATAAGTATTGGACGTCACACTACTGCTAACATCTGTAAAATAGAGTACAAATAGACAGAATTACCATCTCACGTATGTCCTTACCCTTATTAAAGAACTTAAAATAGTAAAATCCTATATGTATAATATAACTACCTATATAGATTCGAAAGGATTTACTACTTTATTCATCTCTTCCTTCACCTATATAATGCTCTCTTTATGATATTAACCCTCAATCTTAATCATCTTTCTGTTTGAATTGTATAAATCAGTATGTATCTTACCTTAAATGTTCTTATGTTGTAATTAAATATTCTTTTGTATGATACTCATTTATGTACCTCTACGCCTGTCTCAATACAGGTATACCCTAGTGAGACAGGCATCGAATAATGTAATAAAAACATTCTTTTTATAGATAAAAAAAAAAAAAAAAAAAAAAGATTACTGAAAAAAAATTTATTAAAAATTAAAAAAAAAACGGTTTTAGGTTTTTTTTCTGATTTTCAATGCATTTTAGCGGGCTAATAACCATTTAAAAAAAAAAAATTCAAATGCAGTTCTCATTTTCTTTGCAAGACGCAACTTTTGAGACCCCGGGCGTTTCTGAATTCAAAAGTTGAAATAATTGACACACGCTACTGTCTATGTCTTTAAAAAAATAAACCAAATAAACAAATACTGAAATGTATTACTTTTGGTCCGTCGCTCACTGAACATTTGTATGGGGTGTTTTTTGCAGAAGACATTCCCTAGATACAAGAATATACATTACATTTTTTTTATTAACGCCCCTTTTAGGGGCTTTTACATATGAATGGTAAAACTTACACAGAATTTATCATACATAACTAAACTGCCTTAATAACAAAATTTTGCATTTGTTTAGTGATAAATTAAAGATGTCAACTAACTTGGTATAATTACTTCCCTCCATTAGTATTCTGGGCAAACAGGAATACATATGGTAGTTAATCCCAAAATGTGTGTACTGAAATAAATCCCGACTTCTAATATTTCGTAACGGAACCCGAAAGCAATGCTGAACGATCAACTAAATCATTTAAAAAGTCGGTGAAAACCCTTCTGTCAATTTACGGTCAACAAAATTGCTGGAATACTCATTTTAAAACTTAGAAAACATAAGAATTTATTTTGTATTCTTTCAATAGCTTGTACACAGGGTTGCCAGGTCTTTTCCAAATAAATACCGAACAGTGAGCAAAAGGATATTTCGAGGTGAAATTTCCTTAGATTTTGGCGGAATCTTGGCGAATCAAAACCCGCGTCGGGGGGGGGGGGGGGGGGGGGGGGGGGCGTCGGACTTTGAAACAATGCAAGCAGTCAAATTATTCGAATAGTCACCTTTAATGTGTAACACTAATCCGCGAAATGGCTGGAAAACAGTGAGCGCGTGCACGAAGCGGCAACATCGCACAAACTAAGTAGGGATGATACGCGACATCGATTGCCAATTGCGTCAAATCTGACAGTTGAATCGTTTAATAAAGAGAAAAATTAATCAGATAAAAATACCGAACCGCCCATACTTCGGTATTTTTGTCATACCGAACACCGAACACGGTGCCAAAATACCGAACGGTTCGGTAGAATACCGAACACCTGGCAACACTGCTTGTACACGAATATTATAATATAGGTTCCAGACGGGAGAATTGTACTCAAGTTGACTTCTAACAAAGGTAAAATACAACAGTTTAATATACTTATAACATCGTAAACAAATCACTTAAACTACTCGGCTTCATTCATAGAATTACCTCTGACTTTAAACAAATAAATACACTTAAAACTCTTTACTGTTCGCTGGTCCGCCCTCACCTTGAATATGCTAGTGTCATTTGGTCTCCTTTTTATGCTATCCACATTTGTTACATCGAATCTGTACAACATCGCTTCCTACGAGGAATTGCTTGGAGGTTAGGACTTGAAAGAGGAGAATACTCGTATGATGAAATTGAACAAACTTTAAACATTTCCTCTTTAGAAAAACGTAGAAATGACTCTGATCTAATATGCATTTTCAAAATTATCAACAGTATTACTGACACACCTGCTTTGTTACAACTCATCCAGTTCAATATTCCTTCCCGTAGACTCCGAAATAATGAATTGCTGTTCCTCAATCAACATTCTACTAATTATGGATATCATTCTCCTTTATCCAGAATGTCGAGACTTGTCAACGCAAATCAAAGCATTGAATTTTTTGGTGTAAGCCTAATGTAGTATGACTTTCGGCAGTCGTTACGCAATGTGGTTTTTTAAAGTCTTTTTAAATCCATCTTCAAGCTACTTATAGTTATCTTCTCTATGTACTTTTATATTATATGTATTTTGTCAATGCTCTTCATCTATATGTAATCTCCTTTCATTGTGATCTCTGTTTTTTTTCTATTCGTGTTATTGTTATATTGTTAATTGGACTATTTGTCCGTAAATAAATAAATAAATAAATAAATACTTAATATTGTTAAAAAAATTCTAGTTAGCCTAGTTATAAATCCCAACATTTGTAAGCTCCTAATAGAGATTTCCGTTACGTGGTTTAATGCACGAAAGATTTGATTGAAAAGTGATGCCTAAATCTTTAGACAAATACTGAACGAAAATCGTCATAGGCTTCATATTATACCTTTTACTTATTATTATTGAAAGACGCAAAATTAAGCATTTAGGAATAATATATGGTAGAGATAACAATTCAAAGCTAAACAAAAAGACAAGAACTAAAAGCGCAATTTTGGCAATGGCAATTACAAAAAATAAACAATTACTTACTATCAAAACAAACCCGAAGGTATTTAATATCAAACATTCAAATTTACGTGAAATGCAACACTGCACCCTAATAAATATTATTAAATTTATCACTGGGAATATTTCCCGCAAATGTTAAACAATTTTCCATCAAAATTATTCGGTTCATCCCATTAAACATCGCCGGTGTTCAGTGAAGTTTCATACGGGAAGTGTTGACGCGTTATATTTTATGGTACATTGAATCCGCGAGTGATTAAACAAATCTGTTAGTGTTGGTAATGTGTAATGTTGACTCGGCACACAATAATAACACGAATTACACAAAAGCGGCAATAAATTATATCCGACCGGTAATTTATGCGGATTTAAATATCTGTCTCGTCAACATTAATATATTGCGGCATAAATAAGAGATGAAGAGGAAGGGTGAGGAAAGATAAGGACACTTTCTTCTGACATTCGCAAAAAAACTTATAATTTAGAGTGCCTAGTAGGTAGGTATCTACTTGATGGAAAATAGAGGAGATATATTCAAGGAAAAAGAAAATGTGAACAGAAAACGGTAACCGCGATTAAGGTGATGCACCAAAATGTGCAAAATTCGGGATTAGACAGCTAACAATAACATTCCTCATGTAGACGGTGAAAAGGTTTAAATTCCCGTTTAACACCAGTTTTGGTTTATTCAAAACCATAACCATGGGATTTTTTTTAACTTTAAAGCAGTTTTTGTAGATTTGATACTTTATTTCTTCTGGGCTTTTACGAATAGACGAATCTAAAAAATGCTTGATTCTTTCAATTTCTTTGGTGTTTTATTCGCAGTATTTAATTAAAGCATCTAAAATATATCTAAGCGATCTAATTTTCAAACCAAAATCAGATGATTTTTTTTAAAGAAAAATAAAAATTTCCGGGTTACGAATAACTCGACAATATTTGAAAATCTCTTACTATCACCACTGTAAGCCGAAAATGTTGCTTGAGTCGTGATGGAGGACTTAGCCAGCCGAGGAATCGAACACGGAACGCCTGGGTGGGACCCAAACGCGATGCCCACTCAACCACTGACCGGTCGAAATTTTTGAATTTGAATTTTTGAAACCGGTCGAACAAGATTTTGCATTGCTTAGTAGTGTATCACCTAAAGTACTAGGTAATATCGAATAAATTGCATTAAAAAACGATATTTAAATCTTTGAATATTGAAAGAGATTATAACACGAATGAGTAATCGGGTGCATACGAAGTTTTATCAAGCACACACGAAAACGTCTGCGTAGTTATCAACAGCGATAAAAGCTCGCATTTTCAATAAGCCCATTTTGTAACACTGCACGAATACGCCATCCTGTCCATAACGCTGAATATAATAAAAATAATATTTATACTTAGACAACTTTTGACATGCGTGCATTCCAAAAGTATTGCACAATAACACGCATTTCCAATGTTGAGTTTGGTTGACGCTATCGGGTGTTTTGCTGACAAAAACAAAAGGCCCCCCCTTACTGAAAACCGCCCCCCGCTTTACGACTTTTAAATCATCGTCATGGAATATGCATGGGGCTGTCCTCGGCTTGACAGGCAAGAAGTACGTCGGATTATTATTACTCGAGCCGGGGCCGGGAGCAACGCCGGGCTCAAATATTATTACGACGGTTCATACTTTATTACTGTAGGTCGGGAAAGCTGCGATCGTTCAGAAGTTTAGATGGAGTTCGAGGTAATTAAATAAATTTCCTAACTTTAGGAGACGGTACAGAATAAGTCATGTTCTAATTTATACGATGCAATAATAACGCAAAGTAGTCAATATCAACTTAAGGCTTCAAGATATTATGAAATTGCTTTCGTGTACAGTCTTGTAGAACTACTTTTTGAGCCAAAAGCTTCAATTTTCATCAACAGACAGATTGCAGTCTTAGAACATAATTATACTTATGAGGTGAAATTGCTGTTCTTGTTCTATTAGTAATTAAACGGAAATTGGTCTCTTTATCGGCGAAATATCTGTAAACTGTTGACATTTGTCACATGAGAACGGCCCTTGTTTTGTGCTCATCGACTCGGCGGTGAATGAATCGCCGCTCTTGTGTTTCCTTCCTCTTACAACATTGGTTCCTTCAAGATCCAGAATCACTCCTTTATTTACTTAAAAAGACCCTCCACACCGCATTCTAAAAAGGCATAGACCAGGGAAACCAAAAAATTAATTAAAAAAAATAATCATCATCACTATTGGCTCTACAACCCCTGGTGGGTCTTGGCCTCCTCAAGAGTCTTCCTCCACTCATTTCGGTTTTGTGCCAGCTCTCTCCAGTTTGGAAACTCCAGGATAGATATGTCTTTGAGGACGTTGTCGCTCCATCTTAGTCTTGGCCTTCCCAGGCTCCTTCGCCCTATTGGTCTTGAGTTTAGCAGGGACTTTGGTGCTTGATGCTCGGTCATTCTCTCCACATGACCCAGCCACCGAAGTCTTCCCAATTTTATAAATTTTGCGACGTTTAGCTCCTTAAACAAAGTATAGAGCTCATTGTTATAACGTCTGCGCCAAAATCCATTTTCTAGAACCGGTCCGAAGATGCGCCTCAAAATTTTTCTTTCAAAAACGTCCAGTGCTCGCTCATTCCTCTTAGTTAGTACCCAAGTCTCAGCTGCGTACTTAAGTACTGGTCTGATAAGTGTTTTGTACACTAATATCTTCGTGTTTCTGGACAGCAGTCTGGACTTTAATTGGTTTTGTAGGCGGAAATAACAGCGATTTGCGTTCACTATGCGCTTCTGGATCTCCTCTGTGGTATTATTGTCGTTTTTTCTTAGGGAGCCTAGGTATGTGAATCTTGGTTTCGAAATTTTGGTTTCCATATGAGAGAGTTGGGATTCGTTGGGTGCATCCTACAGCCATGTATTTGGTCGTTTGTTGGTTTACTACGAGACCCATATTTTTGGCAGAGCTTTCAAGATTTATAAAGGCGTTACGTAAAGCATCTGGAGTTTTCGCGATTATGTCGATATCATCAGCGTAAGCCAATAGATGCACAGAGTTGTCAAATATCGTTGCTCTTATCTCGATGCCTGAGTCACGAATAACTTTTTCTAAGGCTATGTTGAATAAGAGGCAGGAAAAAATAATAAACATTAAAAAAAAAAAATAATATGGAGATATGCGAATACTTGTAGATATGTATATTGTGTAGGTACCTAGCATAGATTTTGTCATAACGTGGTACAGAAGTTAATCCTATTACGACTTAATACCACCAAATTAAAGGGCATACAGCTTTACACAGTTATCTCTGCTGGCGAGCAAAGGAGGAACTAATGAACCAACGAACTACGAGAATTTTTCAATTGCATTCAATAATGTATTCATAAAATCCACACTAGCGACGCAACCAACTGCAAACTTAAATGAATCAAGGCGTAGATCTTGAGAATTTAAAATCATAATGATAATTTTTTTAAGCTGCTAACGGCGTCCTATGTAATTTCAAATATGATTTTCAATCTAACGAGGTAACAAGCTGCGCGGTTTATCAAGACCAAATATCAGATATTCGTTTCGGTCTCCCGGTATCGGCCAACCCAACCCCTTCGCGTCGAGCACCTACCCCCGGCGGTGTTTTAACGCTTGGTGAGCTAAAACAATGGTGGCCGGGGGCGGCCTGCGCGGAAGGAAGGCCGACAGAAAGTGACGGAAGCCCGGGTGCATCTGTATGCGTGCACGTGTGCACGTGTGCGTGAGACAGCTGCCGTGCTAAATCATGGCGCTCGAAGAGTGGCCAAAATGCTGTTCCATGCTAATGAAACATCTGAAATTGTATTTTGATTGATTGATGAATGACTGATAGCAATTATTAACATGAATATTATCATATTGAAGGAGACATCAAATAACAGGGGTGAAGAAACAAAAAAACGAAGATCAAGATTTTCACTGGAAATTTAAAAACGGTTGTACGTTTTTTTGCTTGGCCTTTCCTTGTCCAAGTGCTTCGTTGTAAACGTTACATCAAGGGCGTCGTTTATGAAAGAGGGAAAAGTTATAGAGGACGTAAAGGTTTGTCTGTGTGTCTATATTATAATGATTTCATAATGCTATACACAGATTTGATTATAAATACTCCCAAGTCATAATAAATATCACATCTCTATTAGAATTTTGTTAGCTAAAGACATACCGCAGATTGCTCAGCAGTAACTTCTCCATCTTTTTTTTAATACACGCATGTAACATATAGAGAGGTTACAACGTGACTCTCAGTAGCAGGCCCCGAGTTTTCCGCAGTTCTAATAATATTAAGGCGATCCACTAGTTCACTACTGTGCCGTGGACAGTAGTTCTTCGGTGGACGCCATAGGGGTCACTTTGAATAACCGAATTCGTCGACTAGCGGCCGTATTGTAAAATATCAACGCGAAAATGCATATTTTATTTTATTTTGGGAAGATTGGGTGTAAATATCAACTTTTTTTGCGATTATTATAAAATAAACTGAATTTGCCACATTACACAATAAAACCATATCCGAAAAGGGGTTTATAAATAGGAGAGTTTGGACTTGAAAGTGTGTTTTTTAGACCTTATACTTTATTTTTTTATAGGCTTATTAAAAAACTTATAAAAAAAATGATCGACATTTTTAAGGGCCAAGGTATGTTCTACACGCAGTATTTAATTGAAGCATCTACAATACTTCTAAGCGATCAAATTTTCAAAACAAAAACATATGATTTTGCATTATTTACTATGACTTCATCTTAAGACATACACAATAATATACATATGTTGATATGTATATTAGGGTGTGTCAATTATTTCAACTTTTGAATTCAGAAACGCCCGGGGTCTCAAAAGTTGCGTGTTACAAAGAAAATGAGAACTGCATTTAAATTTATCTTTTTAAATGGTTATTAGCCCGCTGAAATGCATTGAAAATCAGAAAACAAACCAAAAACATTTTTAAAAAATTATTTTATAATTTTTTTTCAATAATTTTACCTTTTAACGTTAGCTTGTTATTAAAAAATGCGTTTAGCTGACAAAAATTAAGAAAAAAATCAAGTTTATGAATATCTACAAGTAAGTCAACAAGAATACTGATTTTATCCAGAAAAAGTGATATTTTCCCCTTTCATATTTTTAACAAACACATCACATAAGTTTAAAAAAAAACCTTTGTTTTATTTTTTTTCCAAATCACGAAATAATTTTTTTTTTCAAAACTTCCGGCTATTTTAGCGGGCTAATAGTGAACAATAATTTCATTTATTTTTACGTTTTCGAATAGCTTACAGATCATAGGAAACTTTTGAGACCCCGGGCGTTTAAAAATAAGGCCAATTTTTTTCTCTCTATGGAGATGTATATTCCAAACTCATGTAAATAACTTATTAAGGATTGCCGATGGTCATAACAAATTATCACGTGGGACACCACGATCCTTAAGGAATCGACATAAATCGTATATAAATAAGTTTTGCACCGTTTGCGCACCCTTACCGATCTATGGGGGCGATGGGTTTAATTTCAGTAAGTCGTGTCATTTACTCTTTAATTTAAAATATGATAATGAGATCTAAATATTTTTTGTACATACACATACTCAGAGCACCACACATATAATACAATCTAGGTTCATATATATATGCTAAAATACAGAAACTCTTTGTTACTAACATAGTTTTGGAGGTTTTTAACTATATTTTACCAATAATAAAGAAAAAAGTCGGACCAATTTAGATTTGAACCCCCATTACGATCGCGGCTGACGTTGTTTTTCCCCGCTCGAAAACACAGGCACTAATCCGTTTATACTAATCACATTAATTGTGAGTATCCGGGGCTCATCGTGCCCCGCGCGCCGCGTGCACTGGGTCAGCGGAGCGGCGTGCGGCCGAGCGCGACGCGCATTGTGCGCGAGCACGAGCCGTGACGCGCCCGGGTGGCTCTCGTGCCCGAGGGACGTGCTAAGGCCCAGACAAGACCTCGACTATACACTGCGCAATGTAAATAGGTACGTGTATGTTTACACGCAATATAAAACATACAGTTCCAAATCCAAA
The DNA here is from genome assembly GCA_917880885.1 of Limnephilus marmoratus. NCBI lineage: Eukaryota > Metazoa > Arthropoda > Insecta > Trichoptera > Limnephilidae > Limnephilus > Limnephilus marmoratus. Next base: position 13,403,016 of record OU862914.1, read on the forward strand.
GAATAATGCTGAATATGTAATGTTTACGACTTAAGAAGAAGCCACCAGCCAAAAATGTGTACATTCTTAGTGTGTCTTATATCGCCACTAATATAGGTAATAGGCATAAACATTGCTTGGCAAGCGGAGTCTTGTCTTGAGTCGGAGTATTGTGAATAATTTTGTAACTAAAAAATAAAACCAATAAAATACCCTTACAATGTCACACTTTATTATTAATTATCATCAGTGGAAAGTTCATAATTGGCATAATAAATATCTTATTATTGTATTATTTTGTAATCTCTGATTTGCTGTCAACTTTCTCTAAAATATATAAAATAAATAAAATAAAAAAAAAATAAAAAAAAAGAAATAAGTTAATTTCCACTTCCCAAGATTCCACTTCATTCACTCAAATAAACAAAATCAAAATTTAAATAGATGTACATATTTAAAATACAAATGAGTTCATTTATTACCTACACCATTATTTTCGTTAACCGAAGACTAAACTGAAAACTTATTGTATTAGGTAGGTTAGATATTACCAAGAATGTCAAGGAAAGTGGGTTATGTTGAGTTAGAAAATGTGCAAAGTGAAGAAACGTTTTATATATTATCTAAACTAACATAACTTAGCCTAACCTA